>OU779863.1:1322500-2572500 GCA_916999025.1 Orgyia antiqua | reverse complement strand
TTTAAGAAAAGAACAAAAAAAAAATTGGTCAAGTGCGACTCGGACTCGCGCACGAAGGGTTCCGTACCGTTATCTATGCAACATAAGGCACGTTATTAATAAATGAGCAAACAACACACACAATACTGAATTAATCACGTTTGTTGTATGAGAGCAAGAAACGGTAAAAAAATCATGTTTGTTGTATGGGAGCCCCCCTTAAATATTTATTTTATTTTATTTTTAGTATTTATTATAGCGGCAATAGAAATACATCATCTGTGAAAATTTCAACTCTCTAGCTATCACCGTTCTTGAGATACAGCCTGGTGACAGACGAACGGACGGACGGATGGACAGCGAAGTCTCAGTAATAGGGTCCCGTTTTTACCCTTTGGGTACGGAACCCTGAAAAACAAAAGAGGATTGGGGATTCGAGAGGACAGAAAAGATGAAAAAAAATAGAGATTGTGAAACAAATATGAATTTAAAAAGAATACAATTATTTATAAAGCCTTAAATGTTTTTATTTAGTAAATGTAACATGTCCTAGAAGGGAAATAAATGAATTGTTCTGCAAGAAGAAAGTTTATGTGAAGCAGAGGCTCCACAATTTGAAGCAGAGGCTTCACAGTACCTACGTAACAAAAACTGTCAAAGCGATTTGTACCCCTAATTAGCTTGATCTGAATTTCTACTCACATGTTAAGGAACTACTCGTATAACAAAGTGAAATTTCAAAAATAGATCCAGGGGATTTTGAAACATTTTTTTAGTTTCAGTTAACTAAACCAATTACCGCTGCATTCTGATTAGTCCGATGTTTTGTAGGAAGTAAAAAGTTTTCAAGGTCCTTGAAAAGAAAATTTGGCTTGTTAAGATAGTGGCAGTACTTGTACCATTTACAGACATTAACGCATACGAAGATATTTAGTATTACATTAATATTTTAAGTATATTAAATGAATGTCTAGTTAATAGAAGCAAGTTGCATAATCAAGTAAGACGTGTTTCCTACAACATTTTTATTATTTTAATATGAGTAACAATGTTTGCAATCAGCCCATCTTTATCGTCCTCCGGTCGGAGTTATTTTAAGTACATATAAATACTTGTTATAAAATTATTCGCACAGGAAACATGAATAATACATTGTATAAGAATGTAACATTATATTTTTATATGCAACTATGTTAATTAAATTATATTTTAAAACCAATATTACTAATGTAAATGTTAGTGTATTTGTACTGAATTAGCTTTGATAAAACTACAGTCGTATTATACAGCTTATAGATCAGAATAACACATAGGCTATGATCACGCTAAAAGCCACAGAACGGGGCAGTAACTATAGACACACGTGAAACCGCAGACAATTAGTAGATTTTTTAAATGACAAGCTTTGCCGCGCAGTTTTACTTATGTACTTTCTAGGCGGCCTATCCTATTAAAGGGAGCTCCCATACAACAAATGTTTTAAGGCCGCAACAAATGTTTTCAGTTTAACTTGACGATACTGTTAGATGAGATGATAATCACGATACGATATGACAAGATAAATATATATATAATGGTACGAAACCCATCGTGCGCGAATCCAACTCGTACTTAACCGGTAATTCTTCCACATAATTAAAACTATCACCTATAAAACAAATGTTTAAAAACACGTGCTTTCCCAACGTTCCGCGGGAGTTATAAATGAGCGCGTCCATTAACGAATATGATTTTAATCCATTGGCAAACTAGGGTGAGTCGTGAGCATCCTATATAAGTTTGCATTAAAATACTCAGTACAGTCTGGAATCCTGGAATCCTAATCCTAATTCGACATGGTCGATGGTCGAGCTGTGCGGGGCTAATGTGTGCGTTATACTCGTGAACGGGTGCCTTCTGCTGGGACTGGTCGATTTGCTCCGACAAGGCTATTTTATTATTAAGTTAGTTTTAGATAGTCGTGATAGTACTGATCGGCATCATTCTCACATCGATACAACTATGTATAATATTATTGAAAAAAGAAAAATGAAAGGAAATGAAAAAAAAAATTATCCATGGAGTTTCTTGTCAGTTGTTCTCCATAGGATTCGCGTTTGGAACAGACACCTAATTGCTGACGTTTTAAAAGAGCTTGTAAAACATGCCAACTTGAAATAAACATTTTTGACTTTGAATTTTGACTTTGACTTTGACAAACACTTTGCAGTGTCGGACCATTGAATTTATTAGATTATACATTACTGCTTCCTCTTACAGTCTAAGTTTTTAATAGTTAGAACCCTATGATTATCGAGGAAGCTTATAGGTTATTTAACATAACGCTACGAAGTCCCATGCGGTCAATGTCACTGGTACAGCACACACTACAGGTATATTATGTCATTCTTTTTAGCGATCTGCATCAAAAGGTAAAACAAGACTCTATTATTCAGACTTCGTGGTTCGTATCTCAGTTACCAGCCTGTATACCAGGAGCGGTAATAGCTAGACAGATAAAATTCTTACAGATGAAATATTTCTGTTCATGCTAAACAACAAGTACCAAAAACCAACCAACCAACCAACTTTTACTCAATCGTTTTCAGTGTAACTTGATGACACCCTTAGACAACAGATTTATAATGGCTTTTTTTTACATGGGGAATGCATTAATGCGCTTCGACTGTCCAGTTGTGGGGCAACCTTCGGGCTTCGTGTGAGACTGACTCCAGACAGGTGGCTGCCAGACTACCCACTAAACCCCATGGTGTTTCTCCCCGCCCAGAAACCGGACTGTGGTAGTCACTCAGGTATTACCACGACGGAATTATGATGGTATGACGAATACAACACAAAAATAACGAAACACTTTGTGTCCGTGTCCAACTCGTACTTAGCCAGTTTTTCTTTCACTTAATAACATTTTTCATCAATTTTTCTAAACGAAAATAATATTTGTTCTTGAAGCTTTTCATTAAATAAATTCGCGTTCAATCAGAACACATGTTTGTTGTTTGTTAAACTTTTATTGTAATAGTAACGTTTATTGCTATAGAGTAAACGTCAAGTCCCAAGTGACAATAGTATTTGTACACTGTGAAATAATCTTTAGATGGAATTTAGTCAACGATTTTTAAATAGCAATTGGGATTGTGACATGTTTATCCTTAATCATGTTTAATTAAGGATAAACATGTCACAATCCGCGTGGTGTTCCACGCGAATATTTATTGTGAAGAATTCTGTACATAAACTTCTTGTTATATATAACTGGTATATATATAAATAATAATGGAAATAAATAAATAATAAAATAGCTCTGCAGAATAATTATTACTTAAATATATTCTTAAATAAAATTTCCTTCCCAGCAAATCAAGGCACGGGTCTCCTCTACTTCGTTGCTCTGACCAAGCGTGTCGTTATTAGTGTTGCCCAAATGCAAGAACAAGACGAGACTTAGCCAGTCTTGGTCTTGGTCTTGCGCCAACACACCTGGTCTTGGTCTTGGTCTTGGTCTTGCGCTCCCAGTCTTGGTCTTGGTCTTGGTCTTGCAGCAAGAGTCTTGCAAGTCTTGCAATTACCTATTAGACTATTGCTATTTATTAAAGTTTACTTTAGATTTTAGAAAAACGTGTTAGAATTGGAACATTGTGAGCTTGAATTAACATAGCCATAGTAAAGAACAACCAGATTAATAAATGTCTGAAGATTTGATGAGAAATTCGAAAAATTAACTGCCACATGGTGATCAACTGATCTATATGCGTTTTCCATGGGAGTAACTGTTTCTTAATAAACATTTACGCTTTATAAGCTTACATGTGCTAAAACATGTAAAAAACAAATTAATTACAATAACTTGACTGTATTTTAAAGGACAATATCTGTCTAGAAAGAGATTGAACCCTCAACTTATATGAAATTTAATAAAAGAGTTTTACGATTTATCATTTATTTTAATAAAAAATAAAATACAACACAAATCAAATAACATAACAGTACACAACAGCTTTGTCATTAGGTTCTGTTACTTTATATCAATTCTTTTGACCAAGAATTAATACAAAGTAACCATCTGGCTGACTCATCACTATTTCTATTATTTTATATAGTTTTGATACAGTTTTTTGCGTCTCATAGAATTCCTAAGCGTACCTATACACCGAACTGTTATACCTAACTACTCCGTGAAATAGCGCTAAGTCCTAGCTGCAAGACGCAAGAGTCTTGCCGGATTAGTCTTGTTCTTGCTCAAGTCTTGCACGGTCAGTCTTGGTCTTGGTCTTGCTAAAAATACGCGGTCTTGTTCTTGGTCTTGGTCTTGCAAAAATGCAAGAACAAGACCAAGACTGCAAGACCAAGACTGAATTTGGGCAACACTAGTCGTTATAAAGTTTAGTTTCGAATTTTCCGTCCCACTCACATTTAATACTACTTATTATATCCCTTATCTGGCTCTTACAGCGCTATGGAGAAGAAATAGGATGGTGACACTTATATTCTTAATTCCTTACCATACTGATATTAATTATTAAATCTATTACTTACCAAAAACAGGAGTAAGCTGTTGGAATGGTGATTGTGGTGAAATATTATGAAAGAAATTCGACGCTGTAGACTCTGCTATTCGGCTGCTCGAACTGCTCCGGCTCGTAAAGATGCTCGAAGCTGTAGAACCCGATGCTCAAAGTTGAAGACACGAAACCCGAAGCACGAAGAAGAAACCCGAAGCTCGAAGATGCAGCACGTTGCTACGCAGATATCACCTCAAATCGATCGATTCACCACAAATCCACCTACAAGAAAAAAACATATGCTTACTAACAATATAAATCTGAAAGTAACTGTCTGTCGCTCTTTCATGCCTTAACTACTAACTACAATAGCCTGAAAAAGGATATAGGCTATTTCTAATACTAAATAATTGGTCAAGTGCGAGTCGGTCTCGCGCAGGAAGGGTTCCGTACCATTATCTATGCAACATAAGGCAACGTTATTAGTATCGAGCAAAAAACGGTAAAAAATCATGTTTGTTGTATGGGAGCCCCCCTTAAATATTTATTTAATTTATTTTTATTTGTTGTTATAGTGGCAATAGAAATACATCATCTGTGAAAATTTCAACTGTCTAGCTATCACCGTTCTTGAAATACAGCCTGGTGACAGACGGACGGACGGACAGCGAAGTCTCAGTAATAGGGTCCCGTTTTTACCCTTTGGGTACGGAACCCTAAAAAGGGTTGATAGTGATTTCAAAATTCCACGCGTAAGATACCGCAAGCAACTGCTGGTAACAATCCAAATTTCTATACGAATGTTGCTGCGTTTTCGTTAGCGATAATGGAAGTTATAAATACAGCCCTACTCTACCAAATTCAAAGAAAGTCTGGGGATTTATTTTGATCCATACATGCGTTATGCGTCCATAACAATGGTAATATACACATTAACACATGCCATGAAAAGCCTAGCAAAACAATCAGCAATTTAACTAATTTTTTATTTACGACCTGGGTAAACCTCATAGAAGATAGACTTGTGTTAGAATAGCATTAATAATAATGCAATTCTAATACAAGTAAACTATTTTTATGAGCATAGATATTTGTACTACACCTAGGATCTTATAATATGCTATAGATTCTGTAATCAATATGTATACAAAAATAACAATAATAAAGCTCAGTTGGATCAGAGAAAGTTGTTCCTTGAAATTTTTCACTAATAGGAAGCTACTGTCCCCAAGAAATATATATTTGTATGTAGTATTGTATGTACTATAAATTATATGTAGTGATTTGAAATTCTAGGCGTACGAAGTCACGAGAATAGCTAGTCTTGAATATTGGCATATTGACAGTATGGATACGATATAAGCATACAGTAACATTGGCCTAATTACATCGATATGATACCGCCTGTAGCAGTACAGCAAATGGTTCTCAAACTTTTAGTGTATTCTTGTGACGTCAAGAAAAAAAATATAAAGAAGTGGTTTAGATATATTCAATGTCACGGTATTCAAGTTTATTGAACCCTCATACTTTTGACGTTAGCAGTAATTACAGACAAGAATCAGTTATTACATTTTTCTGATAAAACTCAATACTATTATCGTATCTGGGTTTTACACCGACGAAGAAGTCCATTGCAGTTTGCCATTCCATAGATCTTTTGTATAAATATGTCAAACAGTTTAGGCATAGCCTATATTGGGGGTGCATATCTGACATTTCGTTCATTTTTTTATTTTTTCTTTTAACAAACACTCCCCGAAACTAAATCCTGGCAACGCCCTTGCATTGCGGTAGAGAAGTACAAGCCTTGGATTCAAGACAAGACAACATTAAGGATCGATTGATCTGTGCAGATAAATCTATCCTTAATGTTTCCACATGCGTCCGATAATAATCTGCAATGATTTGTGCAGTTTCACTGAGCGTGTGTGTGACACGAGCAGTGAAACTGTACAAATCGGTCTTCACATATATATCGCAATGATTATATCGTTATGTGTGTGGCAGGAATTAAACATCAACAACAGAGTATTTTTTGGACGTACGCATGATTTGGTATTTAATATTCACATGATGTATTCAACATAGTACTTTATATTAAGAAGCTATTATGCGCCAACCGTTGGGGTCAATAATTAACTTTGAGCATCGTCGAAATAGTGGTGTAACGAACAGATACATTGTGGAAAGGTAGCTTTACAGAAATGCACAAAAGCACAAACATCCAAATTCGAGCCAAACATCTGTTCTGTCAGTTGCTATTCGATTCATCGACTTTGATTAGGGTTGTCACACATACATTTTCTTACTTCTACTCTTAGTGATTGGTTAATAATTAATAATTAGTATATAATACCTAAAATAAAAATAGTAAATCTAATTTGTAACTTATTTTATTTTTATTTTGGAGTATTAGTAGGATTTTATTAAAATAAAAAAATAGAAACTTTATGTGACAGCGTTCATCGAAAAAATTTACTCTTATTATATTTTATCTAATGCACCGGTAAAAAATAAAACTTGTATAAATTACCTACTTATTAATCAATGATATTTTTGTTACTCATTGTCTTAAATGGTCAACTTACTCTAAAACGTTGTGTAGCTCTGTCTGAGTAGGATTAAAGAGATGGTATGTAATGCAAGGGTTCCATTCCCCGATCAGCCATAACGCACATCTTGCCTCAGTTTTGTACAACATATCTAGACCTGGTATAATGTCATCAAAACATATAAATTGTTACGTTGATTTGATTGTCCAGGATTAGAGAGATCACTAAGTCATATGAGAAAAGACATGCACTTTAGGCAAACAAAGACAACTGAAATCTTACTATACGTTCATCAGTGCTAGGACGTCTAGCTTGATATGGGATGGGCAATGTCGCATTTATACTGGCCCTAATCGAATTCCCGTGTCGTTCTACTAAGATGATACACTGGGAGAGCTACACAACCTATCAGAGTAAGTTCAGTCAGTTATCAGAGTAATGAATAACAAAAATAGCATTAATAAATAAGTAGGTAATTTAAATAAGTTTTATTTTTTACCGGTGCATTAGATACAATATAATGAGAGTAAATTTTTAAGTTCTGAGAAACTATGAATTGCAATAATCGAAGAATAAAACGCGAAACTCATGTAAGTTTTACATCTAGACAAGACAATATTAACACAATATTAATGTTTTCATTAGGTAATTTTATATAACTAGTTGAAACATTAAAGGATAGAGGCTTATCCCCAATAGTGGGACATTAACGAGCTGAGGAGAAAATACATTAATATTGTGATATCAATTTACACATATTCAATATCTGTGATCGTGGATATTTTTCTCACTACAAAACTTCAATACAACATTTAAGAATTTACTTACTCTAATATTTTAATAGCTCACGATTAACGTAAGGAGGGATGAAGTGAGAGGCTACCAAGTGACCTGTCAATCACAACGAACTCAATACATTGTTCTAATCAAAATTCGAGTATTTTGAGACTTATCTATATTTATTAAAACAAATTTTAGTTTAATATCTGTTTTAGTTCAAGTGATTTCAATGACAAATATATAATTTTAATTTATTAAAAAAAAATTATTTTCGGAACAGGGAAGAGTAAATGTGGACAGAAATAGAACCTTTCATAAAAATCTAAATATATCTTTAAATTCATCCAATTTTCAAATAGCAGTAAGACTAAATAACATCAGTATTTAGTATTTATTTATTAATGTTTGTGTGTGGTTAATGGGTTAATAGGTATTTAGATCTTAAATATAAAATGTGTTTGTCATGTTACCAGAACAAAATCTACAGTAGCAGATCATATTAATTATTAAACTCCTCGAGTACAAATCACATTTTCAACCTCTTTAAGTTTTCATTCACATGAGCAAATGCCAGCGGTTTCATTGAGTATCATCGCAGGTGAATAAAAACTAGAACATTATTATATTTGCGCCAATAAGCAATGGCCTATACACGGGCTATAGTAGGGGAGCCCATGAGAGCCTAACAATCGTCCCCCATCAGTTGTTGTTATCGTCACTGTGCAAATAAATAGATTTCGTGAAACGACTAATCTTTTGAATAAATGTAAGGTTTCTATTAAGGTATTTTGTTGTTATTCTGCATTTGGTCGCAGTATTTTAAAGTAGTACGATAAATAATTGCCTTTCAAAGTTAAAAAAAAACTTAAAATGAACTAGCCTTGTGCTGTTAACTACGCAAATATGCCTAGCGACAGCGACCAACATTTATGAAAAAAAAACTAGCAGTTGCGAATTTAGAAACTAGACATCCTTGACAAAAAAGTACGTTGCTTAGTTTTGAAGATATAAGCTCACATATGGACATACATACAAAAAATAACGACTTGTGTTTTATAATAAGTAAAGAAAATTATAGTTTATTCATTACAAACCTTTTAATTTAAAAACTATCTTTTGTTAATGCTACGAACAAATGTAAGATTTTCTTTTTAGTAACAGTTCAATGTCAATCACCACTTTCACGTAAAAAGCCGTTTTTTGGTATAGTTAATAAAATACCAAGCGGCAAAAATGGTACAGCTATTATTATTTTCTTTGATAAACCAAAAATAAAATAAAAAACCATTTACAATTTTCTTGTGTCGCAGAAAACAGGCCTTATGCTAACAACCTGTTATTAGTAGGTGCAACTGGACCGATCAAGTTTTAAACGAACATATTATTAAGTTATTTATAGTTATCCATTTTATTACTTGCTGATGGATTCATTATGGAGAAATTATATATGTAAATACTATTCTTGTTTGACCATGAAAAGGTACCTACACTTCTTTATTTACATTAGTTTTCTTAAGGTAAGTAAATGGTGTGGTGACGGATTAAGAATACAAGTGTCACCACCCCATCTCCTCCCAAGGGTGCTGTAAAAGTCAGCTAAGGGATATTGCACACAGATTAAATCTTCTGTGAGAGACGGAAAACTCGAAAAGAAACCCTGTTCCAACACGCCTGGTCAGCTCGGCACAGTCGACCATAATCCCTCCCAAACTGGTGGAGGCCCGTGCCCAACAGTGGGACGTAAATGGGCTGGAGAAGAAGAAGAAGTAAATGGTATTTAAATTTTTTTTAAAAAGATTTATCTAAAGATTTGTTGATTGATTTGAGTGCCGTGAGTGTGAGTGTTGCCCCATTATTTGTGTTTTTTTTTCAGCTCGTAAAATCACTCGATTTCGCTATCGGCACCAACACAAGTCAAAACAGTAAGCCGTGCAGTTTACTATCGATCCAAGCCGAATTAATCTTTAGTAGAATTAGTCTGAAGTACCTACGACTTTTAAAACTTCACTCTGTAGCTTGAGTGAAAACTCGACTTAAGCTGTTTATTAAACTTTAATTTGTAACCTCGTTGAAGCCAAGAAACAAAATAATCCTTTATAACACGCTTATTTTAGTTCGGTACGTATTAATCTATGTATTAATCTGTGTAACGGAATATTTAAAACTGATTTTCACCCATTTGCAGAATTCGGATCAATCTGAAATGCAAACTTATTAAGGACAATGCAATTTTTCGAACAAAGCAAACAATTTTTTTTTATTTTTTTTTATTTGACGGGCTTCTTTGTTTAGTAGTTCTGGTAACGGACTGCCGATCAAGAGGTCACGGGTTCGATTCCCGCTCGGGACAATCATTTGTGTGATTTTTCTAATTGTCATACAAATGTTTGTCCTGCGTCTGGGTGTTTCTATGTATTAGTATGTATTTACAAAAAAAATTAGTATTTGTATTCTATCCGTATTCTGGTAACCATAACACAAGCATATAAGCTTAGCTTGGGACCAGAGGACGTTGTGTGAAATGTCCATGAATATTTATTTATTTTTCTACTTTAGCTATATAAACAGTGATAGAACTGGTTTATAAACAGATATGTATAATAAATGTAAGCAAGTTTTATTTAGATATATAACACGGGTTTTATGACCGATAGTTCGGCATCGAGAGCTATTGTTTTATTTAGATTTTAGCTTTTTACTTAGTTTAGATTTAAATAAAAATTGTATAACACTTTTAAATAATTATAATTTGGCATTTATTATTAGATATTTATTAATAAGTATTACTAATACAACCATCTAAGATAATAGTAGAATTTTTAAGCCTATCGCTTACAAATTATCATAATTAGATATTTAATGAATTCATTATAAAAAATGCATATTATATTAAATTATGATTGATTTAATATACCTATCATATGACAGAGATAGATAAAATAATTAAATGTTTTTAGACAATATACAAAATGTCTGTTTTATTACTATGTATGTAACATCCGTACAATGTGTACCTAATTTCTATCCGCACAATGCGAGTTTCTATCTCTGACTGAATACTGTAAATATTGATATAGAGCCTTATATGGATTTATTAAAGTACTGATATTCTTTATAACATAAGAAGGAAAAAAAAGCACGAGTTTTTTTTATTTGATAGAACACACATTTTATTTGATAGACATAAACAAATAATCCTGACTTTTTTCTTTTTCTTTCTATTTTTACAATTAAATAATATTAGAATTACCTACGTTTCCTATCGTAGAGACATACTTTTTAACATGTAGTCAAAATTTCAGCTCAAATGTTAACATGATTATAACGCTTTTTTTTTATAATGCCAATCAATAAACAATCGAAATATTAAATCGAATCGTGTTGAAGTATGGTCACCCCATTGTTATTCCTAACATGTGACTGTCGTGATATGCTCGAAGACTCGTGAGACCCGAACGTGTGCGGACCCTACTACAAGTCCCGACGGAAACACCAAAATAAAAAAGCATACATACTATACTTTAAAACCATTACTTTAGGATTCAAATTTATATATTTATTATCTTAAAGTAAATTTGTTAGAAACCAATTTTACAATGCGTTTTCCAACAGCTGTATTTAAATAAAGATAAGGTTAGTTTTTGTTATTTTGGTATGTAGAGATGGGGTGAATAAAGATTGTATATAAGATGTAGGTGTATTTGAGGTTTAAGGCTATGGCGGATTAGTGAAGCGCGTGCTACTTGTAGAATTTAAGCTGAAAAGGATTGGAAAACAAGGTATTAAACTCAAATAACACACTAGTATTAAAAATATCACAAATCCTTTTGTAGTAGTCTTTTTGACAGTATATTTTGCAGTGACCAAAACGGCTTATCAGATCTTAACATACCAAAGAAAACACAACGAAGAACTTATCTACTTTAAAAAGACAGTCTGATTATTCTCTTACTGAGCTTAAGAAACCCGACTCTTAAAACGAAAGGGTTTGGATAACTATTATTAAACTACGGTGTTTTCTAAGCTGTTATGTAGTATTTCTGAGTTTTCAGACGATAGTGGCCATGAGAAATTTTACAATGATTTTTAATCAATTATTCGTTACAAACGTAAGTCATCCAAAATTAGAACAATTTAGCTTTTTTAATCACATTAATTTAAAAAATTCGGCCATGATCTAGTCAGGATTGTTGAGCAAATTTGACGTTCAAAAATAGAATTTGTATACTTTGTTTTCTATTTTCGGACATTGGTCTAGCAACCCCAAAATTAATAAAGGCTACATACAAATCAATTAGTAATCCGAAACGGCCATTTGACGGCTATTTAAATTAGGAACGAAAAAAATATGACAGGTAGAGGTGTTGGTGGGCGCGCCTATGACGCACAGGCGTACAAACATACTGCCAATAAAGTATTAGTTTATTATGCCACCGCCCTCGCAATCATTAGTCGAGTTAAACATTTGTTCTGTGCTCACCATTTTATGACTATTTATTTTGTACGTGTACACTACATGTAGTTATTTTATTGTTATGTTTTATTGTCTGTACTGTCTGATAAGCTTTGTAGGTAGATTAGGCGGCGGTAATATTACGTCGATAATTTAACCCTATCGTAAATAATATTTAATATTATAGTTAAATATAAACATTTTTAAGGGTGCTGTGCTTTATCAAATTAAAATCCATATTGTGCAAGTGAAACCATAGTGCAAAATAAGTGTAGGTACTTACAGAATAATACAATAGAATGTACATGTCTATACAGATCTATCTAGCAGTAACAGAAATTACATTTTATATAATATATAAGAGAGAAATGAATAAAGGCATAAGAAAATTGTTATCTCTTTCTAATACCCCTGTGTTAAACAAAGATAGATATAGATAAGATTCAAACAGTGAGGAGACGAGGGAAGTAATTCCGGCAACTTAATAATATAAACTGAGGTACGATGGCGGAAATCGAAAACGGCGCACTTATCGACGCCATTGAGTTCACTGGTTTTTTTTTAAATACCTTTACCTTTAGTGTATAAAATCGACCTTAATGCAACCATGAAGATAAAAAATATACATATTTTTCATAAGTCATGTCATGTGGCATTATCCGCCGTGCTCACCGCTCATGTAATAGCTGTACTTGAACCTAAAGGGTTGGTTGGTGAAATGCCAAGAAACCAGATGGTTCACTTGTACCTAGGAAGATTGGTAGGATGATAAATGTTTGGTGTGAATCGCTATATATGTGTCGATACCCTTTCGCCATTAAATCTTCTCAGCAACTCCGCTGGCACTTTTTTGTATGTTCTATATTATTCTATAATATATCTAAGTATTCTATTTTTAAATCATAGGTACGTATTTTTTTTATTTTGCTCTGTATTCTACTTTTGAAATTATACGGTCCACTAATTATTAAAAAAAGCAACCAATACATGTATCCGTGTTAAAGAAATAGTTTGGTAATATCGAATCTACAACCGCCTGCTTGGAAGTCAATTTCAGCAGTTACACTAACAATAATACTACGAGTATGAAGCCAGCAACGCTACGGGGCGTATAGTTCTTAATTAGAAAAATACTTACTTACCGATATTAATATCTTACAGATATTCACCCGCTGTCAGATGAAAACGAAGTCACTATTGCAACAACCCAATCTGAAAATAAAAAAATTATCTCTCAATCAAACCTAATTAATTTAGTTTGGCAGATATCGCCAAGAGCATAAATACCACCATTTTTACCACTTCTGTTTACACTAGCCGTTGCCCGTGACTTTTGTACTTTTTCAAAGTCAAAGTAAATTTTTTTTATTTCAAGTTGACATGTTTTACAATCTCTTTTTAAACTTCAGAAACTAGGTGTCTGTTCCAAACGCAAATCCTATGGAGAACATGTATTTTTAATCCGTATCTAACAGAAAATGTATTGCTGCAATGAGAAATAAGAAATAATACTCTACTTTACTTATTATAAAACGAAGTCGTTATTTTTGTATGTATGTCCCTATGTGAGCTATCTATCTTCAAAACTACACAACGTATTTTGATGCAGTTTTTCTAATAGGTGGAGTAGTGGTTCAAGGTAATGGCTTTTTTGTATGATTTGCTATTTTATTTTCTAAATTTCACGCCTACGAACTTGTGGCCAACAGCTGCTAATATTGGATATTTGCAAGCAATTAGAATAAAAATTACAAAGAAAATTTAAATGGACGACGCTCTACACAGGAGTACACACAGGATACTTCACAACAGGAAGCCTTTCACAATGTTTATTATATTACTGGCATAAAAGCGTATTGAACGACACCACACTAATTTCATTAGTATCTTCTCTTCTATGTACTAACGGGTACGTTAGTCAAGAATTAATAGCCCAGTTATATCGGTTTATATTCTCCGTCCGTCCATACATCCGCCACTAGGAACGGTGATAGCTAAAGTGCTGAAATTTTCAGTTTCTTTAAAACCAGTTGGTGATGTCATTATCGTCATTTTCCTGCCCTCATCCCGTTATTGGTGTTATGTATTCTTGGAAAACCGTGTGGTGACGTATCAGGAATACTGCCGTTAGAACCAGCTAAGGGAATATAAGCAAATAATATAATCCTTTTCAACACCCCCAGTCAGCGCGGCAAGATAGACCTAAAACCTTCCCAAAAATGAAGAAAACCGTGCCCAACAGTAGAATATTTATGGACTAGGAAGAAGATATGAACATAACATAAACTTAAAACTTCAAAATAATATTTAATTTTATCGTAGGTACATGTACATAAAAAGCTGTCACAAACGGATTCATTTTATAATTTTGAATTCTAATTTCTCGCATTAAAAAAGCCTATGTCCTTTTTTAAACTATTTGTGTATCAAACAGTAAAATCGGTATATGACATAAAAAAGCGACAAACAGCCACATTCACATTTATAATAACAGTAATAATAACAAAATATCAATGTACAAACTCATATAAGTTAGCTCTACATAAAATTATATTTCAAATAAGATCGATTAACACCGAACACAAATATTTATATATTGAACATAAATATTTTGCTTTCTCTATATTTCAATAATAAGCATTGGCGTTATACATTATTGCTAATTTTATTTAAAATCAGCTTTTCCAATAACATTATTTTTGACTGGTGCTTCGCTCCTATTAGTCGCAGCGTGATGTTATATAGCATATATCCTTCCTCGATGAATGTACTGTCCAACTCTAGACTACTGGTTTCTGAGATTAGCGCATTCAAACAAACAAACTCTTTAGCTTTACAATTTTAGTATAGAAGTATAGACTATCTAACGACTGCGGTTTCACACGCGTATGTAGTTAATTACTGCGTCGATCCTTGGCTTTTAAGACGATACCAAAATAGCTTCATTTTTCTACGAACGAAGTTTTCATTGTTTCTTTAGATTGAATGGCTAGAGCTCTAATTTTTAAGTATATGTTTTTTCAATATATGATCTAGGATCGCATAAACTCAGAAACGCGATTGAAAAAAGTTTTCTCGATAGAAAATCTTAGCGAAACAACCTGTCTAATTTTTTATTTTTTCATTTGTCGGTCTATTATCGCGTATTAACTAATAAAATAACTTTAAAAACATAAGTAACTATTATATATAGAAACACGTAAATCAGAATTAAAATATATTTAGTAGATTTTGAGTAAATAGGAAAAGTATCCCTAATTCTTCATTTTCTGTGCCTACTGGCTGTGTTAATATGTACGTGTCGTCGATGATATTGAATAATATTGATGTAGGCCCTTAATGAGATGGTATGATATCTATGTGTTATTTTGATAAGTATTTTATTAGAATCTAGATTTCGCGTGAAAATGCAACAGACATCCCTACCGTCCACATTATTACAAACTTTCAAGTTTATAATATTACTAGGATTTTACAGAGTATTAATGACCTCGATCGAACATTATTAACTTTTTTTACGTGACAAATATTTACTAAAGTAGGCATTTTTTTTCTATCAAAATGAGACATTTATCAGGGTTATAGATTGTATGATGATTCTGTTGTTTAATTTATAAAGTATGCTTAGGTGGTTTGGTCATGTGGAGAGGATGGATGAGAGACGATTAACGAAAGGCATATACACGGCGGAGCTAAGAGAAAATGCTGGGAGAGGACGCCCGAGAAAAATATACTCCGATGTCATCGCCGGGATACTCCAAAAGGGGCAAATGCGTAGCAACCATCGGGCATGTATGACAAGATGTATGTTTGGATCGTAGCATATGGCGCTCTATAGTCTCTGCCTACCCCCATGGGAAAAAGGCGTGATGTTATGATGATGATGATGATGATTATTTGTTGTTTAATAACGGAAGATATTATAATATCTAGGTGCTAATATGAAAATAAATCAACAAAACTCAACAAGATTTCGAGCAATTTGTTTCGCCCCAAGGCCACTCGATACCAACAATTACCGACAGAAGCCCGCGCTTTAAAGCGTAAAATTCCAAATTCAAATCAAAGCATCTGATTGGTTGTGTGACACGCGTTCCCACGCTCACTGCCTCCTATTGGTTGTTGTCAAACTGATATAATTTAAAATATTGTCACTTGACGGCGGCGGTTTTCGCCTTATTGCAATTTATTTTCGTGGGGAAGATTATTTAATTTGCGCCAACCTCCTGATACATTAATAAACAGATATTGGATGGCGTTACGAGATATAATAAATACATATATATCTATCAAACTGTTAAGGGAAACTATATAACATTATGTACCAATATTGAGTTAGTATACGTAAACGCATATTGCTTATAGAGAACTAATTCATTGTTAATTTAACTTGAATAAACTTATTTAAAATCAGGTCATAATATTTATATAGAGATTCGGTTTTCACTACGCTAAAAGTATGATGCAAAAGCTCACGAAAAAGGAAAAGGTCAAGAATAAGTACTTCCTATTCCCAGATTAAAACCTTCATTCCTATTTCCATATTATTGTCAAAGTGAGTGTATGGTGACGCTTTATAGTCTCTGCTTAACCCCATGGAAAAAGGCCTGACGGTATTATAATGATAACAATGCGGAGACTAGTCGAAAATTCACATAATACAATTCATCGTTCCATTAAAACTGAATTTTAATAATTATTGTCACTTTAAAATTGTCCAAAACAGTTACATTTTTATCCCTAGCTATGCAGTAGCCACATCTGCGCAAAATATGTGGCCTGAGCATGCACAGTAGACTTAGACTTCTCTTAGCTTTTTCTTTCGTTGAAATATTAGAACAGCGACGGTGCAAATTGACTTAGTGAGGTCTGCCCGCCTTCCGCTCGAATAATGCGACGCTCATTAGTTTCTTAAGACTAGGAGTCTTCCAATATATGTATTTATTATTACGAGACATATAAAGTTTTACGCGAAAAAAAACAGCCAAACGCACCAGACCACTATGTTTACAATAACTAAATATATGCAAAAAGTGTGTTAATATTAATATACTAGCTAGATAGTAACTTATAGATATATCGGATAATATCGGTATATAAGGAACAAATTCTGGTTGCATTTATAACTTTACTAAATAACATAGGTACATAACATAAAAGCCTTTATGGTACGAACCAACGAGACGATCATCAATATTCGTTTAGCAAAATGTTAGGTAACATCGAACACACGAATTTGATCGAATACCACCCAGCAGGAACAGCTAATTGATCATTTCACCAATGTACCCGGTATTCTCATAAATACCATTGTAGATAAAATACTTAAGGGCCTACATCAATATTATCGTCGACATGTACCTATTAACACAGCTAGTAGGTATAGAAAATGAAGAATTAGGGATATTTTTTTGTTTACTCAAAATAGTTACTTATGTTTTGAAAGGTATTTCATTAGTTAATACGCGATAATAGACCGACAAATAAAAAAAATAAAAAATGAGAGAGGTTGTTTCGCTAAGATTTTCTATCGAGAAAACTTTTTTCAATCGCGTTTCTGAGTTTATGCGATCCTAGATTATATATTGAAAAAAGATATACTTTAAAATTAGAGCTCTAGCCATTCAATCTAAAGAAAAAATGAAAACTTCGTACGTAGAAAAATGCGCGAAACTATTTTGGTATCCCCTTAAAGCGGATATGCAAATCAACTTTCTTTTAATAAACTAATATTAAAAACCTGAAGAATTTGTTTGTTTGAACGAGTTAATCTCAGGAAATACTGGTTCGAATTGAAAAATTCTTTCAGTGTTGGGTAGTACAATTATCGAGGAAGGTTATAGCTTATAGGGTATATGACATCACGCTGCGACCAATAGGAGCGAAGCATCAGCGAAAAATGATTCAAATAGGGATATTCTTTTTTAAATCCACGCGTACGAAGTCGCAGGCAACAACAGCTGGTTGTGGAATAAACTACCTTACAATGTGTAGCTAAAGGTCTTAAAAAAATTGGTCAAGTGCGAGTGGGACTCGCGCACGAAGGGTTCCGTACCATTATCTATGCAACATAAGGCAACGTTATTAGTATCGAGCAAGAAACGGTAAAAAAAATCAGTTTTTTGTAAGTTTAGTTTTTTGTAGTTTTTAGTATTTGTTGTTATAGCGGCAATAGAAATACATCATCTGTGAAAATTTCAACTGTCTAGCTATCACCGTTCTTGAGATACAGCCTGGTGACAGACGGACGGACGGACGGACGGACGGACGGACGGACAGCGAAGTCTCAGTAATAGGGTTCCGTACCCAAAGGGTAAAAACGGGACTTCGCTGTCCGTCCGTCCGTCTATCACCAGGCTGTATCTCAAGAACGGTGATAGCTAGACAGTTGAAATTTTCACAGATGATGTATTTCTATTGCCGCTATAACAACAAATACTAAAAATAAAATAAAGACATACAACAAAAATGATTTTTTTACCGTTTCTTGCTCGATACTAATAACGTTGCCTTATGTTGCATAGATAATGGTACGGAACCCTTCGTGCGCGAGTCCGACTCGCACTTGACCAATTTTTACCCTTTGGGTACGGAACCCTAAAAAGAGTGAAAAAATTTCTTCAGGGTCGATGCCGCGCGAGCGATATCTTTAATGTTGCAGACGCCTATCGACAATGGTGTCCGCTTATCATCAGATTGACCATAGATTTTGTTCGCCACCTTTATGGTATACTAACTGTCACCGGCGACTTTATCCTAGAAATAAATACCCATTTTTGTAAAAAAAATCCACTAATGCTTCGCGCCTATTGGCCGCAGCTTGATGTTATATAGCTTTCCTAAAAAATGCACTATCCAAAACAAAAAGAATTTTTCCATTCGAATCAGTAGTTCTTGAAATTAGCGCGTTCTAACAAACAAACTCTTCAGCTTTTTAATACTAGTATAGATAAAAACCTCTCCAAATCATCAAGAACAAAATCTCAACATCGTTTCTGTTATTAATTCAACACAATCATAGTTAATTCTGGAACATTCTTCATTCATTTCGCATTATAGTTCTAAATTACAAACGTACAACGTAGAAATTCTCGTTGAGATCTCACATTGCATTGTTTTAAAAGTTATAATAGAGTTAAAATATTTATTCACGTTACACTGTTTCTACGCTTAGTTTGTACGAACGACTATGAAATATGCACAGAAACTTCAGACAAATTCTTAAGTCCCATACTATGCTTATTTGTTTGCGTTATGGAAACCAGAGCACGGATTTATACATACACTAGCTGACCCGGCAAACGTTGTTTTGCGATACAAATGTCAGGGGCGGACAACCCTTATCACTTAGAGGTTTGAAAAATAGTAGCCAATTCTCAGACCTACTGAATATGCGTATAAAATTTCATAAGAATCGGTCAAGCCGTTTCGGAGCAGTATGGCTGTGGGACCTCGAGCGAACATTGTGACACAAGAATTTTATATATTAGATATGTAGTTTTTTTTAATACGTCCTAGATATTGAATAGAACAGTAAATATTTGCGTGACTTTATATATCACATAAATTGCCTATTCGGGAATCGAATCTGCAACGTCATGAGCAGATATCCGCTGCGCGTGTTAGCGTACCACGGGATCCGCTATTGGTAAATATTTTTCAATGTAAGAAATCGCTTAATGCGATATGGTCGCCAATAATATATGCCCATTATTGTTACAAATTATTTCAATAAAGAGTTAGAGTTATCTCTCATTCCATTTACTATTTCTTCATTCATAAATGGTCGAACAAAACAGTATTACCTGCAGTTGGTCAGAATTCAAATAGTAGTAACATAAGTAAGTTGTACAACGTCACATGCTTGCATATATCTCGATATAGTCGCGCGACTTCTGTCGACCGGACTTCTCTAAACAATAATTGTGGGGAGAAATAATAACGTCGGTGCAGCGCGGCCCGTATCCGCTTGCAATAAAAATGTAAAACGCCACCGATAAGCGACTACGCGAAAGGCTCAAATGTGAATTAATAGAGATGGGAAAAACATACATTCCTAAAGTATCGATACAATCAACCTTTACTTATTATAAAACAGAGAAATTATTTTGTATCTATGTCCATAAGTGACCTTATTTATCTTTAAAACTACGCAACGGATTATAACGCGGTTTTAATAGATAGTGGTTCTAGAGAATCGCTTTAATGTTCATTTATTAAATTTCAGTTTTTAAATTCTACGCGTACGAAGTTACGGGCAAAAGCTGGTTAAAAATAAATAATAATCTAATGAAACTGTAAAAACTGTAAATGAAATTTCAAATGTTATTGAAGATTATGCTAATACTAATACTTATGCTAATATGCTAATAGTAAAACTCCCTCAGTTGAAACTGATTGGAAGAAAGTAATAGTGGTAAGTATCCGTTTTATACTTAAATATACACCTACGTACTAAACAGTATTGTGAGTACGTATTAAAAATTAGTATAAGTTTGTTAAAAATAATTTGCCTAAAAACACTTAAACACACTTAAAAACACGCTTGAAAATACTGATTGTTTTTTTTTCAATTTAGGATCATTTCGGCTTCTGCAAGTGGGTGAAAATCACTTTTAAAAATTCCATTACTTAGATTATATTGATAAATACGTAAATTATATTATTTAATAAAAGCGTGTTAAAACATTCGTTAGTATCATAGCACAAGGGTTGAGTTAATTTGGCACTAGAAAGGTTTAAAACGTCCGTGATTATATAAATAACAATTTAAACAATTATCGATAACTCCGTAAGTAAATGCCACCCGCCCTATGTCGTGGACTGTTAGAGTTTTTACGTCCGGATCAAACCGCTAGGTATTTTGTCATACAAAATATAAATGTAGCATACTTCCTTCCTTCATTGGTGGGGTTTATCTCAATGATTAATTGTGGGCCTCGCTCGGTATGCTCGGCTTTCAACGAGCTAGACAAATAAGAATAAGTATTTAACTGAATACCGGAATAACTGAATATGTTTAGTTTTTAACCCTTGACACGAAATCTAGGGGTTTATATGTTTCACTGTTATGATCATATATTTGTAGATATTTTTCTTCCGTGTTATGGACTAAGAATACATGTGACACCACTACTTTACCTTCCTAGGGTGCCGTAAAAGCCAGCTAAGGGATATTGTACACAGACAACATCCTCTGTGAGAGACGAAAATCTCGAAAGTAAATCCTATGCCACCGTAGACTCTGATGACTCCTTTCAGATGTAGAGAAGGCCGGTGGCCAACAGTGGAAAGTTTTATGTTGAAAGGATATGTAATCTGTGTAGTTTACCTAAAATATCCGTTAACTGGCTTTTACAGCAACCTGCGAAGGAAGAGGCACTCATATTCCTAATCCGTCACCACACAGACAAAGATAACCATACTTAGAAATAATTAGGTATCTACAAGCTTTTTAAAATATTTTTTCAAACTTACCATCCAATTTGAATATAAATACGAACTATTCTGCATAAAACGCGAACCGAGCGAATCGTTATCTTATAAAACCTCCTAATTCCAGTAGTTTAAAACATAATGCTGGCTTAATATTAAGGTGAACTGAAACTACCAAGCTGTAAGCCATTATTATACGCTACAATCAAATTGTAAGTAATTTCAATAAATATGGCTACCGTAGAATACTTGCAGGAATCTTTATATACTACTAATAAACAGTTATGAAGCACGAGAAAGCTGATCGGTTTCACAAATTGATATGTTTTTTATTACTTTCTCACGATCTTGACCATAGAAGAGCCTGTCTTGACAATAGGGCTCGCCTTGCTTCGCTAAAGCTTATCGCCAAATATAACTCACGGTATATCAGTAGTGTAACTGACATATGTGTACGAAGGTCAAGGATTCGATTCCAGTACAGAAAAATATGACGGACATAATTGTACTGCATCTGGATTTTTCTCTATTCTATGTATGTTTTACGATATACCTATGTATATAATATATAATCTAGTACCAATAACACAAGCATCATGCTAATTTTAGGACCAGATACATACATATATAATGTTCATGTACATGTATTGACTGACATAACTTATGAAGACATATCATAAAACTAGAGAGGCCAGTAAACTGCATGTATTTTTTGGTTCCTTTTATACTGTACAGTGATAAGCACTAAGGAAATATTTTTGGCAATTTAACTATTATTTACGATGGTATAAATTTGTATCTTCAATCATCTTTGTTACAAATACAATAGTAATCAATCTATCTATCTGTCTCTGTTGTTTAGAGTAGTACGAAGTGGTGAATAGCTATTCTAACAATTTATTTTTCTAATGCTTGCTGGAGTTTAATGTTCTGCGAATAATGTGATAGGAAATGAGTCTAAAGGAAGACCTAAGAAAAGATGGATGGACTGTGTGAATGAGGATATGAAAGAAAAAGGAGTTAAAGTAATTTATTAATTTTGTAATTGACTTGCTATGCTTTTACTTAATGTAATTAAGTATTAGGTAATGTAATTAAGTATCATTAAGTAAAAGGAGTTAAAACAAATATGACGGCTGACAGAAGACTATGTAAAAAAACATGTTGCGCCGGCCACAAATAGTCGGATAAGAACAGGAGAATAATGATGAATGATGTTTGATGGAGTTTGATCGCACAGCGAACATGTCATCCTGTTAAAATCACGTTAATTTCGTCTTAAAATTATTAAGATTGTATTCTAACAATAATGTACACAGATTACCAAAGTTTAGCCATCCACAAACAGTAATTGTTACCGATGCGAAGACTTAAATGATAAATATAAATTTAAACAAAACCACTTTCATAACGGAAACATCAAATTGATTAGCATTGTTAAAACAACGATCATATTCACTTCGTGTTAGTGCTTAAGAAAGACACGTTAACTTGTCTATTATACAGGTTAATATTATATAAAGCCGTGTGGTATCCGCGCAATAGAATAGAATACCTCATATCATTGACGGCCCTCGTGGTCTAGTGGTTCATGTAACGGACTGCCATTCACAAGGTCGCGAGTTCGACTCCTGTACGGGACAATTATTTATGTGATGTATATAAATGTCATATTATAAATGTTTGTATCTGGTCGTTTAGCATGTGTTAAAAGTATGTATTTACAAAAGAAAAGTAGTTTATGTAGTATATCCGTATTTTGGTACCCATAACACAAGCATACAAGCTTAGATTGGAACCAGAGGACGTTGTGTAAAATATCCACAAATATTTATCTATGTTCCACCCAGGGTATGAATCAGAGGTGTGAGGACGCCAAAGAAAGACATAGTACTCAGATCTATTGATCAAATCTTGGATTAGACGCGTAGTACTTAAAACCGTCGTGTATTTATTACCACATCTCTCTCTCTCTCTCTCTCCAGCTCATCCCATTCATGTCTTAATGTTAGGCAAGGGCTCCATTTGGGAGGTATTATGGTCTACTATACCGCGCTGACTATGCGTATTAGCACAGGGTTTATTGACAAGGTTTCCGTCTCTCATAGGGGACGTTATATTCTGTGTACGACATTCCTTAGCTGGCTTTTACTGGGGAAGAGAAGGGGTGGTGAACTGGTGACACTTTTATCCTTAATCTGTCACCACACGGACAATAACCACATATATGTGTAAATGAAACCAGGAAGTACCTTATATAGTAGCAAATAGCGCTTAATAGTCTCAACCTACTCCCATAAAAAATAGGCGTAAAGATATTTTAACAAAATGAATAAATACAATGAATAAAAAAGCCAAACACTATACTTAAATACAAGGCTTTATTCCAGTTGCTGATATTAAATATTAAACACTTAAAAAATATTTAAAAAAGTAATTACGGTTAAATAAAGTATTTAAGCTCACGCTTCGGTTTTCATTCTTGGTCACAATCACAGCGGAAAGGTAATCACGGATTATTACACGCTTTATATTAGCTTCACTTGTATGTTTGTTTGTATGTTTGTTTGTATGTTTGTTTGTATGTTTGTTTGTATGTTTGTTTGTATGTTTGTTTGTATGTTTGTATGTTTGTAACCCACTCCTTAGGACGCTATTTTGACCCACTTTAAACGGTCAGATTCTATTCAAATTTTGCACACCTGTCAAAGACCGATGACAATGCAATAATTCGATTAAATAAAGCGTGTTTTTTAGTTTTTTTAAACTATTATTTTTTTACACAGTAACGGATTCTTATTTAACCGACATCTGAGGTCTTTAACAGCCGTAATCACAAACGTTACTGTGAGGTCTCATAGTAGGCATGGACGCACAGGGGTAGCAAAATCATTTCACAAACAATACTTAAGTGGTCAAGCGCACTATGCGTTTGTTAAACTGAACGCATAACTAAGTTTTGTCTATGAATACAAAGGCTCGATGAACGGAACGCACTGAGAAGTGAGAAGTGTTACCCTTTGCACAGTGCATCAACACTAGTACTTACTTAAGTAAATATTGTTTGTGAATACGGGTGTGAGTGTCACAAAAAAACTACTTGGCTATGCTCCCCAGTTTACCTCTCAATAATAGATTTTAGGAAATTAGTATTTTTTTTTCATTTTGGAAATCTAGCTGAAGTTACCCGCGACTTCGCACTCGTAAAATTTCGATACTAAATCACAACAAATTTTACAAAAACGGCATCCTATTTAACTAATCTGTCTATTAAAAAAACCGCATCAAAACCCGTTGCGTAGTTTTGAAGATAAAAGCTCAAATAGGGACATACTTACAAAAATAGCAACTTTGTTTTATAAAAACAAAGAAGCCAATAGAATTATAACTTTAATAACATAAGAAAATGCTAACTTGCAAAAAATTACGTAAAGCGACCATCCTGATATCAAACTAGAGTTTCAATACATTTAGCGATTACTTACATTTATATAAATTTGAGGAACTACTAAAAACACACTTGAAAATCCTGAATATTTTTTTAAATTATTGCATTGTCATCGGTCCTTGATATATGTGCAAAATTTCAGATCAATCCGAGTACTGCAAGTGGTTTAAAATCACTTTCAAAGATTCTGTTAGATTAATACATTGATAGATACATACCGAACTAATATAAGCGTGTTAAAAATGGTTCAAATGTAAACAAAAATATGTTATTCCATGGACAGTTGCCATTACGAGCACAAATTTTATTATTTTTATTATAATATTGTTATAGCTTCTTCATAATAACATCAATTTTTAACGGCCACGAGAAAAGCATTTTAAAAGTTACCAAGATACGTTTCGATCGTAGCGATTTCTCTGTCAGTGAGACCGAGCCTATTTTAATACATAATAATTTGTGGTATCGGCTACCGAAACAATAAGTACTCCACGTAGGGCTCATATTATATTTTTATAATTCCTAATAAGAGAGTGCGTGTGCTTCAGGCGAATGTGTAAGAAACAAATCGACAACAACAAATTAATCTTTCATGTGCTATGTTTTAAGAATTACAAGTAGTTTTGTATGATAATTCCATTTTTATAATTGTAAGTTATGTTTGATTCTCAATATTTTCTTGAAAGAAAATTACAAATTATTTATTTTTATAAGACTTTCTTGTTAGAGATTAAAAATGATCTCACTCCAACCCATTACTACCCACAGTTGGGCACAGGCATCCTTCACTTAGGGAGGGATGATGGTCTACTGTGCCGAGCTGACCAGGCGTGTTGGCACAGGGTTTATTATCGAGTTTTCGGTCTCTCATAGAGGATGTTATCTGTGTACAAAATCCCTAAGCTTTTTTTTTTCTCCGCCTTGCCCTGCCGAGCTATGATGGTGCCTTGAGCTTTACCATGACCCGGCGAGTGCTTTTATAGCACCCTAGGAAGGAAAAGGGTGACACTTGTATTCTTAATACAAGGACAATATGATTTCAAATTACGTTTAGTTTATTTTGGTTTAAAATGTTAAGAGGATACCAAAATAGCTTCGTGCATTTTTCTACGTACGAATTTTTCATTTTTTCTTTAGATTGAATGGCTAGAGCTTTAATTTTTAAGTATATGTTTTTTTCAATATATAATCTAGGATCGCATAAACTCAGAAACGCGATTGAAAAAGTTTTCTCGATAGAAAATCTTAGCGAAACAACCTCTCTCATTTTTTATTTTTTTCATTTGTCGGTCTATTATCGCGTATTAACTAATGAAATAACTTTAAAAACATAAGTAACTATTATATATAGAAACACGTAAACCGGAATCAAAATATATTTAGTAGATTTTTAGTAAACAAAAAAATTATCCCTATTTCTTCATTTTCTATACCTACTAGCTGTGTTAATATGTACATGTCGACGATAATATTGATGTAGGCCCTTAAATCAAAAGCTTATTTAATTGCATGGCTACCATTTCTGAGACAAACTACCTACTAGTACGTACACTACTTGACTGATTTCTATTAATAATGGGTAAGGCATCGCGCTTAATTGTGACCTAATTTATTGGACCAAGGTATTAATTAATCTATGACAACATAAATCATTACATAATATTTTCGACTTAAGATATTTTCGAATATCACGAATGTATAAAATAATTGTAATGTTTGTTAACATTATCTTACAGAATCTGACAACATTGATCATTGTATTTCAGTATTTGTCAATATAACACAGATCGCACCTTAGGCAACAATTATTATATTATTATAGTGATAATAATTCATGTTTTCAATAGTTTTAGCCATGTTTTAACCGTGAGAACAGATGGTAATGATTTTGCTCTTCAAACCAACTGCCCCAGGCATATTCCCGCCAAATGTAACACCCAATTTATGTCATTCGCGCCATAATTCCGTGATTACGTATAGCAGTATAGCAATATGTATTATGTTTACTTTAATAACAAATTCTTATCACATTTTTATTAGCTTCGTATACTAAGCTTTTGCTTACAGGCACACAATCTTATATTTATACAACCAAGCGCAAAGCGACCAAGCCCTTGACAAAAAACCAAAAAAACCAAAAAGACCAAAAAAAAGAATGTTTTAAAGTAATTAATTACTTTAATTTAACTAGTATCTACATTAAACATAATTATATTACATCGATGCTTGAAAAAATATTTACAGGAAAAAAGAGAAAATTTACAGAAAATAAAAAACGAAAATAAACAACAATAAACTCCTCCGCATCGATATCAACGGATAAGGATCAATCCATACTTTATTTAGATTAGATACTATTAAATATTGGCATTACTTTGTCTATGAGAAAGGGATGTGAATATCTGCATTTACGTCCAAATAATTGTCCTAAGTTGAATTCGAATCTACGATCTCAAGAAGTTAGTATTACAAACAATTTTAGAATGGTATAAACGCCAAATAATCTGTGAGAACCTACTATAATATTACAGTGCAATAACTTGACATCAATCAGGCCGCGATTTGAACTCGAATATGTATTATTTTCCACAATATTTATGAGATACAATTACATACTGCAGCTCCAACGGCTTAACCATACAAGGGAGGTCTACGTTCTATATAAAGTTGTGTACGATCACGATTAGTCAGAATATGGGAATCATTTTAAACTGGGAAAAGATTTCGCATAATATCTCAATCATTCGTTTTTCATATTTTGCTGGTTTTTTTATAAACATAGGGCAATTTTATTGACCAAACACAATAGTCAGAATAAACTGATTTTAAAGTTAAGAAAATGGGTTTTAAGAAACTTTACGATAGATCACATTTCTAAAGCTTATGAGCCATTTCACAAAATAATTACGCTCGAGTTTAGGTAAAATACTGCAGCACTGTTTATGTGTGCGTAGCTACGCACTCAAACGTAACACATACAGTCTAACGCGAGAGCCGAGGCGGACGAAACAATCTTGAGCCGTAATGTGATTTTATATGAGATTAACAAAAAGTTATACATTTTATTTAGTCTAATGAAATTATTGAACTAGGTAAACAGAAAATTGTTAACTGACATATATTATTGTCGGTTAACAAAATAAATGCTTACGTTATATGAATATTTGGCGTAAAGGCATTGATCTTACATTTCTATCTGTGTTAATTATCACGTTACCTTTTTTTTAGACAACAATATACACAATCCTTGCAATTTGAGGCCACATTGCTAAAACTAATAAAACAAAAATACATATATATGTCGGCTAGGCGTAAAGGACATGGGTTTTAAAAGAATATTAAAGTGTTTATAACCAATTTGTAGGTATACGAAATTAGTTCTTGATTTGCTTATGCCCAATTAGTTAGTTAAATCTCATTTAGATTAGTATCTGATTAATGTCGAGATATTAACTAAGAATATATAAAGATATTGAAGTTTACATAACTCTTATCATGGCCGTAATGTTAAGATTGTATTATGTCGCAACTCCCCCACTACCCCCACTCGCAAGTTGCTTTAAATACGATAGACGAACGTGGCTGAGGTTCAGTATTATTCGAGAATTCGTGCTGTATACATCACGGCGTGTTAGTGTGTGTGTAGAAGTTGGTATTGTACGAGTCGTCGCGCTGCTCAATCTCCGACGTATCGGCATTGAGCTGGTCCATAAAGGCGTCGGCGTGGCGTGTATCTGTGTGCGCGTGTGTACGTGTATTGTGTAAAGTCGTCATGTACGTGTTTGCGCGTACATGTATTCCTCATTGTGTGAACGTAGTGATGATTCTTCGTTGCGAGGCTTGGGCACTGGCTATAAGGGGTTGATGTGGAGGCCAGTTATCGTTATGAGTGTGCAAGAGTATGATAGATTGAGGTGTGAATATCGGTAAGACAGTTCTTACGCTATGTGCTCGGATTCCTGTTCAGGCCTCTGGTCTATTCTCCGACATCAGAAGTGGGATAAGAACTACACGTAGCCCACATAGTGATCGCGAGGGTTTGGGAATGTATTCGTAAAAATATAGGTTAACAGTGAACAGTGTGCGAAAATAAGTAGTCATCATTTTTTATCCATGGTCCTATCGAGGATTGGTAGTAAAATAGTGCGTAAGAAATGGTGATAGTGGCAAGGAATTTAGTGTCCGAAGCAGCAGGCACGTGAGTACTGAACGTCGTATTCGGTAAGCAATATTTTTTTTACTATAAGTGAGTAAAATGTTTAAAAGTAAACGAAAGTGGGTAGCACAAACCGCAAAGAGTATTTGGGCGTTATTAGCTATCTAATTTACATGCAATGTTTGTTTCAAGTAAAATGTCGAAGTTATTTATAAATAGAGATGTTAAAAAGAAAGAAACATAAAGCTATCTGAAATGTTACGATATGCCTAGTCTATAAATTTAATGCTTAGGTACAGTGAGAAATTATTAACAGAGATATTTTGATATACGTTATGAACAGATATTGTTGAATACTGAAGATATATTTCGATGCGCACTAGATATACTTTGGGGAAACATTACGTGATAGCAATCGTATTATAAAAGCAGAAGTAGGTAACTGCCTGATTAAAATTCAGTATGTGATATTTGATATGTGCAAGGAAATAGGTAACCTATAGAGTTCACTCGTTTAATGTTTGTCACTGAACGATTCATAGATCACTGCAGTTCATACATCTGTGATCAGAGTAATATTTTCATAAAGAGCAGAATAAGTTTAGTAATGGCGCCACATACTTTCAGTCGGATCGGTGCATATCAATAACCGAGTAGTTATTCAGTCAGTTCTTTTATGTAAATACTGCCAGGCAAACTTAACGTAGGTAGGTACTTGGTTTGTTCTACCGCCTTTGATATGTGAAAGGTGTTGCCAGTATAGAAATATTTGAAAAGGATTTAACATTCGTTAGAAAACCTAGTAATTGTGTGGGCGTAATCTAAAACGAGAAAGCATCTTGAGAATTATTTTATTCTTTATAAAACGGATAATCACGTCTTTTCCTGAAGTGTCCCAAAAGGATGGCAAGTCAAAAAAAAAAAAATTAAAAAAAAAAATAAATTGATATGAAACTATTTTTGATAAAACATTATCAATTTAGTTTGGCTGTATGAGACAATTCCTCTGCGTTACGTATTTAAGGGTGATGTATTAGTTTCCTACCGTCATGGTGTTTTATAAAATACTTCTGTAAGTACCGTCAGTGTTATGAAAATACAAAGTTACTCCAATTGTGGGACCTTTAAAACCACATAATAATTACGATTGTTTTGTAATATGCGTGTGTGTGTTCAACATGTATCATACATGTACTCTTAGTAGAAAGAAACACTAAATTTGAACTGGTATATTATGATTTAAAATAATGTTGTAAACAGTAATGTGACATAGTAAAGGACATAGAGGCTGTGTCTGTCGTGAGATATTTTGTGTTTGCTTATTCTATCGTTTTATTTAATGTAGTTACTCGTGCCGAGATAAATCATTGAAAGTTTACAATTAAGTTTAAAGTGATATTGTACGCAAAATACCTACTGGTAAGTGAAAAAGAGTTTTAAAATTTTGAAGTTAGTGTGAAAAGTGCTTTGTGGTAGATAAAACACCAACCTTGGTGAAGTAAGTTAATTCGAATCGATTAAGTTATTTCGTGCTTTCGTAAATAATAAACTGACACCCTAATTAACATTGACGTGACCAGAGAGTTAGTGAGGATAAATTTAGATCACGTTATCTAAAGATGTAGGGCTTATACCTGTTACTAGTTAAATGTAGGTGATATGAGTACTTAAACTGAGTGATGAGTACAACAGAGCGTTTACAATTTTAGAACTTTCAGTTTGAAACTTTAGTATTGTTGTCGTTTGTCAAATTTGTTTTTGACTCTTGTAATCTACTTAAAGGTCAGGTAAGTTCATGAAGACATATGTAATGTATGGTACCAAGTGTTAGCTTTAAACAAACTGAATATAGACTACAGTGACGGATATACGGTTTAGCACCAGATAATCGTATGACCGCGGAGTTTGCTGCGTGGTGCTTTTACTGGACTATAGCTACCTGGAACCGCTTTAGATTTTAGAGGTTTTTTTGGCTAACTACAATGCTATGCGCCTTTAAACTTGATGATGAAAGCAATATCCAAAGCAGTCATGTGTGTAGGCTTAACACCCATTTGAGTTACACGAACGTAAGGTTGAAAGATCTCTTGGACATTTATCTTCTACATATTAACTTTCAACAGTAATTAAAGAGGAAGGTTTCTCGATTCAACCGTGTTTATGCTTTTTCGTCGTTTGTGAATCGATATTGGTTATACATTTTTTGAGGAAAGATATTTCAAAGGTGTGTCTGTGTTAAAGAAATAGGGCTATGTGAAGTCAATTTCTTTTTGTTAAAAATTACATCACAAGTAAAGTAAAGAGTAGGTACTATTTATTTCTGTTTATTTCATCATAAAGGTGGTACAGCGGAGGTCACCGACGCGACGCCTTAAAGAATTTTACTTGTGCAAGGCCTACTTAAATAGTGCTTATGGTTGGTGGTCAATGGCGTCTTTAACAGTGGATGCGACTGTGGTATTACGCGATGACCTGACGATAATTTTATGATACCCAATAATTTTGTTTGACGAATACTTTAAATCTTTGAGAGGTGCGTGTGTGGTGTGGCTTTGAGGGATAAATAAATGGATAACCATGGACGTTTCACGCAGCGTCCTCTGGTCCCAAGCCGAGCTTATTGTGCTTGTGTTGTGGGTACCAGAATACGGATGGAGTGCGTAAGTTGCTTTTCTTTTGTAAATATACACTCGTGATACACGGTAGGGGCCCGGACGCGGGACAAACGTTTGTATGACATTTGTAAAGATCACACAAATGATCGTCCGAGGCGGGAATCGAGCCCGCGACCTCGCGGGCGGCGTTCCGTTGTATGAACTACCGGACGACGAAGCCCGTCGATAGATTGGGAGATGGAGTTATGAAGGGATGTTGCGGTCTGAAGGAGGGCGAGGTGGCCCAGGCAGGAGGGCGAGGTGGCCCAGACAGGAGGGTGAGGTGGCCCGAAATAGGGAGTGGAGTGGCATAGTGGCCCAAAATGTGGATGCGAGGTGTCAAAAACGGAACGGCTAGGTGGCCCAAATGTTAGTTGGCGAGGTGGCATAATGATAAAGTAGTGAAGTATGACTAAAAGGCCACAACCTAATACATGGCCGTGGTTATTTAGAAATTGTCTATTGTTATTAGTTACTTAGTACTATAGTAAGCAACATGCTAAACACTTGTTAAACCACTTGTGAAAAGGTCACTAACTAAATTGAGGAAGTGTGCCTTATTGAATTGTCCTTTTAATTATTTTTAACACTCTTTTATGTGTTCGGTGTGTGTCTGTCGGTGTATTTCATTCAGAGTCGCTGGAGTGGCTCGTTGCAGTGTCACTGTGAGCACACTTGTGTGTTTGGTTATGCACGTAATAATTTTGTTGTGTATGAGTGGACTCACCAGGATTGTTGTTTCTCCGGTATGCCTTTCATATACAGTCGGATGGTTTCGCATAGGATCGCTTTGTTTAAAGAGTCAGATGGGAATGTTTTGGTTGTTTGCTAAGATTGTGACAGCATTGTGACGGCGCAGACTTGTGTCTCTGATGGCACGGGCTTTCAGCTTTTTTTGTGGGTGGGAGGCATAGAATTATTTTGTAGCTAGAATAGCGACTCGGCACTCCGGGTCGGGCCGCTTCTTTTTAACGCACTTATATTGGTTCGGTAAGTGTCTGTTAATGTCGAATTGATCTGAAGGTTTGCACACGTTTTGGGTATCGATGGCGGTGCAGTCATTCGGATTTTCAAGCGTGTTTTTAGGTTTTTGAACTAAGTAGATTATTCTATGCGAAAGTGACGCGGACAGATGCAGGATGGACGAGCGGTTGTATGAATAGTTTTGTATATTCCAATCAAACCCAAGTTTATTATCGCCCGAGGACGGTCGCTGGTCAGAATGGCCGTGTCGGCTAGGCGTAAAGGACATGGGTTTTAAAAGAATATTAAAGTGTTTATAACCAATTTGTAGGTATACGAAATTAGTTCTTGATTTGCTTATGCCCAATTAGTTAGTTAAATCTCATTTAGATTAGTATCTGATTAATGTCGAGATATTAACTAAGAATATATAAAGATATTGAAGTTTACATAACTCTTATCATGGCCGTAATGTTAAGATTGTATTATGTCGCAACTCCCCCACTACCCCCACTCGCAAGTTGCTTTAAATACGATAGACGAACGTGGCTGAGGTTCAGTATTATTCGAGAATTCGTGCTGTATACATCACGGCGTGTTAGTGTGTGTGTAGAAGTTGGTATTGTACGAGTCGTCGCGCTGCTCAATCTCCGACGTATCGGCATTGAGCTGGTCCATAAAGGCGTCGGCGTGGCGTGTATCTGTGTGCGCGTGTGTACGTGTATTGTGTAAAGTCGTCATGTACGTGTTTGCGCGTACATGTATTCCTCATTGTGTGAACGTAGTGATGATTCTTCGTTGCGAGGCTTGGGCACTGGCTATAAGGGGTTGATGTGGAGGCCAGTTATCCTTATGAGTGTGCAAGAGTATGATAGATTGAGGTGTGAATATCGGTAAGACAGTTCTTACGCTATGTGCTCGGATTCCTGTTCAGGCCTCTGGTCTATTCTCCGACATATATTTATTCTACAAATTCATACATTATACTTGATTATAAACCAAACTTTACCTTATGAATAATTGTCATGAGACGAGTGACAGTTATGCCTTTAGGAGAGTTCTGAGTAAAAATGTGGAAGGAAAAAAGTCTAGAGGAAGACCTAAGAAAAGATGGATGGACTGTGTGAAAGAGGACATGAAAGAAAGAGGAGTTAACACAGACGTGACGGCTGATAGAAGAACATGTTGCGCCGACCCCAAATAATGGGATAAGGGCAGGAGAATGATTTACCTTATGAAAAAAATACAAAGTGAATCAATACTATGTGGTCGCAGTAAAATATAACCTTTACTATACAACGCGCGACGCGGGAAAAAGAGACACAGGTCCTTCGTCGACGGGCGCTCGCGCCATAGTATATTTAGTAAGCGATAGCCACTTGTGTGTCGTAATTTATTGGAATTTCGATTGAAGTTTTATCAATATTTTGACAAAAAAATGCAAGATTTTCCAATATTACTGTAGAAATGGTTTCTCTAATGAACGTAGCTTATTTTGGAATAATTTTATTTCCATAATTACTGTGTATTTAAACCAAAAATCACTATAAAATTGCAACGTTAACTTCAAAAATTGGCCTATAGGTTTATTTTTTTACTAAATAATGGTAATACTATTCAATAATCTGTTATTTATAAGGTTGACAACGATCAAAGTTTTATAATATTATTCGAAAGCAACTATTGTAGTTGCTTTCGAATAATATTATAAAACTATTCATATTTCTATTTAAAAAAACTACTTGAATTTTTCAATTACTTCCCAACGGGTGGTTGTAATAGTTAAAAAAATTAAAGAACCTATTAGAGGTCCACGGAGTACGCCCTGCGGTCTAGGAGGGTCCTTCGACATCAAACTTTTCAATGCAATCCTCACAGCGGGGTTCTGTACGACAAAATCATATAAAATGTTGGTTTTAAGGCGTGGTAGGTGCTCACTCACCCTACAAATTATGTTATCGAGATCAAAAATTTAATTTGCGAATGAGATTTCATGTTTGTTGATGTATTTCAAGTAGCTTTTTTTACCGACTGTTAAAGAGTTCGTGTGTATAGTGCCTAATGGTCTTATTCATAATGACTTATCTAGCTAATCAGAGGTTTAAAAGTTTACTAAAAATAGGTTCGCTAAAATTGTCAAAACTTTAATAGTCTTTTTACGCTAGAAAGTTTATTATCTCTCCGATAAAATCTCCGTTTAAACCTCCGATTAGTCATTATGAATAAGACCGTAAATGTTTACTTAATTAAACGTTACATAACATCATAGGAATATTTTTCACAATAAAATTAATATCCATACTAATAATAAAAAGCTGAAGAGTTTGTTTGTTTGAACGCGCTAATCTCAGGGACCACTGGTCCTAATTTGAAAAATTTTTTCAGTGTTGGATAGTACATTTATCGAGGAAGGCTACAGGCTGTGTAACATCACGCGCGACATATAGGAGTGCAGGATTAGTAAAAAATTTTGCAAAAACGAGGAAAATTTTCATGTGGCATCGGCTAGTTATTTTTTAAATATTGCGATTGCGCATAAAATATATTTTCTAGTTTTGCTTAAAAATCTTATATATAAAATTCACGTGTCACAGTGTTAGTTACCGTACTCCTCCGAAACGGCTTGACCGAATTTTATTAAATTTTACATGCCTATTCAGTAGGTCTGAGAGTCGGCCAACATCTATTTTTCAAACCTTTTTTTAGGGTTTTTTAGTATGGCAAAACAACGTTTTGTCGGGTCAGCTAGTAATTATTTATATTTTCGTTGTCGATGTAGTTGTACAGTAGGCGCGCGAGTTCGTGTCTATCGGGGCCTGAGGTGACGCGCGGGGGCAGTGCGCCCCTCCTTCACCCACCTCGCCGCATTCGTCCGCAGTCGAGGACGATCAGTCGTCAGTCGTCAGACGTCACCTCAGGCCCCGATAGACACGAACTCGCGCGCCTACTGTATTTTACGTTTATAAGCAAACACTATTGAAGATATTTTGATTACACATGCCGTTGATAAACCAGATGCCAATCTTTATGACAACATATAGACAGAGTGGATTATCGTCAGGAGTAAATTAATTTGATTTATCAATAAGTTTGATGAAGAGTACAGATTCGAAAACCAATATCAAAATGACAGTTATGAACCTTGTTGATTGAAATGTTAATTACATTTTTATGTTTGTTGAACTATTGACACAATGGTACCGATTCTACGTGCACAACTAAACTAAATATACTAAAAAACGAAGTCTCAGTAATAGGGTCCCGTTTTTACCCTTTGGGTACGGAACCCTAATTAAAATTGATTACGTCAATAACACAATTCAGCAATGTTAACTGAACTTTTTTATTATAAAACTGTGTAATACAGAATAAAAATTTTAATTATTGTGAATGTATACAGCGAAATAGGTAATAAATCAAAATACAGCATAGTTGTTTTAATATTTTAGTTAATTTTAGTAGTGCACATAGAATTGGTACCAGTGTCTTGATTATAGTTTGGAATTAGCGTACACTAGGACAAAACTTCTCCGTGTGGTGACGGATTAAGAATACAAGTGTCACCACCCCATCTCCTCCCAAGAGTGCTGTAAAAGTCAGCTAAGGAATATTGCACACAGATAACACCCTCTGTGAGAGACGGAAATCTTGAAAATAAACCCTGTGCCAATACGCCTGATCAGCGCGGCACAGTAGACCATAATCCCTCTCAAGGTGGAGGTGGCCCGTGCCCAACAGTGGGACGTAAATGAGCTAGAGAGAGAGAGAGAGAGGACAAAAAGTACGCACCTACGTGTTACTGTGGATAGCAGATTAGGTAGCTAGTCTAGCTACACAGTCTGCTGCACAGTCCTATAGATATATACGTTAAAGTATTATGTCGTTTATTAAAGATAGGACAGATTTGTTTATTATTAGCAGTATTTACAATATTATTGACAAAACATAAAATAGGGTTACAAAAATTTTTTTTATTGAGAAAAGAAAATGGGAACCTAAAGTATATTTTACGCATCAAAGTAAAGTATTTATTAAGACGATACCAAAATAGCTTCGTGCATTTTTCTATGTACGAAGTTTTCATTGTTTCTTTAGATTGAATGGCTAGAGCTCTAATTTTTAAGTATATGTTTATTCAATATATGATCTAGGATCGCATCAACTCAGAAACACGATTGAAAAAAGTTTTCTCGATAGAAAATCTTGGCGAAACAACCTCTCAAAATTTTTATTTTTTTCATTTGTCGGTCTATTATCGCGTATTAACTAATGAAATAACTTTAAAAACATAAGTAACTATTATATATAGAAACACGTAAATCAGAATTAAAATATATTTAGTAGATTTTGAGTAAATAGGAAAAGTATCCCTAATTCTTCATTTTCTGTGCCTACTGGCTGTGTTAATAATATGTACGTGTCGGCGATGATATACGATAATATTGATGTAGGCCCTTAAGCTATTGCATAGCTTCTATCGCGGGCGTTGAGCGTGGAGACTATATGCACAAAATTCAAAATTTAAATTCCGTAACAAAGACAGCGTAACTAAAAATCCTTACACACCGGCGCTACTGCGCATGCATAGCATGCGCATTAACGCCGTTTCGCTGTTCACGCTGGTGCCTCATGTCAGTTTTGGCGTTAGTTTTTATTTTATTGACATTTGATTGACAATCGCAATTTTATCATATTTACCATAAACAATGGACAGATGTAAGCATCAGTAAATAAGGATTATTCATCTTATTTTAGTTTATGGTATTTAGATTCTTGCGTAAATAAAATAAATAAATAATTATAATTGCATAAGTTGATAAAAAATACTATGCAATAGCTTTACCGCGGCAGTCCCCGAGTGACACACGTCTTTTTTTTTAAGTATTAAGTATATTTAAATATAGGTATAGATCACGGGAGGCATTGGATGCAAGCGGCGCAGAAACACGCGTTTTGGCGTTCTATAGCTGAGAGGCTGATAGATAGATCCCGTCATCAGATCATAATTATCATGAACATAATTATCATGAACATGAGATTATCTACGTAGCTATCTACAAAAAAAATATATGCCGCCGCTTTCGATACCTCAAGGAACTGTACTAAACAATGTATGTACAAAAAATAAAAGATTTTGATGAAATAAAAACGTCCCCTATTTTAACCGACTTTAAAAAAAGGAGAAGGTTCTCAATTCGTCTGTATGTTTATTTTTATGTCTGTTACCTCATAACTTTTAACTGTCCGTAGCTATTTTATTGATTCTTTTTTATTTGAAATCTGGAGGTTCCCATTGGTACCAGGTCAGGATGTGACGGTTATCTCCTGAGAAATCGAGGAAAACCCTCTTTCAAAGGCATATGAAGTCGGTAGAACTTTTTTTTTTAAATACTAAATTATCCTGAAGTCGGTTTGTTGGTGGTGGTATTATTATCACAGATAACGCAATTAATCCATAATATTCACAATACAATATTAGTTTTCCAACCGTTCTCCACCACTGAATCGTGTGAAACTTATAAATACCTACTTAAGACGATACCAAAATAGCTTCGTGCATTTTTCTATGTACGAAGTTTTCATTGTTTCTTTAGATTGAATGGCTAGAGCTCTAATTTTTAAGTATATGTTTTGTCAATATATGATCTAGGATCGCATCAACTCAGAAACACGATTGAAAAAAGTTTTCTCCATAGAAAATCTTGGCGAAACAACCTCTCAAAATTTTTATTTTTTTCATTTGTCGGTCTATTATCGCGTATTAACTAATGAAATAACTTTAAAAACATAAGTAACTATTATATATAGAAACACGTAAATCAGAATTAAAATATATTTAGTAGATTTTGAGTAAATAGGAAAAGTATCCCTAATTCTTCATTTTCTGTGCCTACTGGCTGTGTTAATATGTACGTGTCGGCGATGATATACGATAATATTGATGTAGGCCCTTAATTAATAGTTTCACACCTTAGGGGCATAATACAATAATGCAACACTAGGTATTTTTTTCGCGGTTTTCGATATGAACCACAACCACATGGTTGCAATTTATTATTGCAGAAATAAGAAATAAATATTAATTGCGAATATATGTGGAAGGAAACATGTCTGAAGGAAGACCTTTGACCTTTCTTTTCTTAAAAGATGGATGAACTGTGTGAATGAGGATATGAAAGAAAGAGGAGTTAACACAGATATGACGGCTGATAGAAGACTATGGAAGAAAAAGACATGTTGCGCCGATGTTGCAAGTAGTGGGAAAAGGGCAGGAGAACGATATATAATGTACATTTCACACACTGTCCTCTGATCCCTAGTTAAGCTTATATGTTTGTGTTATGGGTACCAGAATACGGATATACAACATAAACTACTTTTCTTTTGTAAATACATACTTATAATACATAGGAAACACTCAGATGCAGTACAAACATTTGCATGTAAATTTTTAATATCACAGAAATGATTGCGCCGTCGGGAATCGATCCCGCGACCTCGCGTACGGCAGCGTACGTTACATAAACCACTAGATCACGAGACCCGTCAGAAATTTCGTATACAAATAAAACGATTGACACAAAAAGTACTAGGGAGACACACACACAGAAATAAATACTTGAAGCTAACACCTCATTCTATCAAAAGGTTTAAAAAAATACATAATTATTCCTAAAACGAGAATGCTGGCAACATTTTGCAGTATTGCAAAACCCTGTTATTATATATCGATATTTATTAAAACGTATAATACAATTTTACCGTCAGAACTGAATTTATTTATTGTAAAAGCTACGATACGAGCCGTTCAAAACGTATAATCTTAAACATATTAAGTGACTATAAGTGCAAACCATTTTATATTATAACAATAAATATTGTTACAACGAACAGACAGGATAAACTAACTAAATAATAATAGTTAGGGGTTAAGTGAGTGCCCTGAGGTAATTCTAGATATTCTAGTGTTTATTATAAAGCTAATGAGTTTGTTTGTTTGCTTGTTTGTCTGAACGCTTTTTTGTTTGTTTGCGTTAATCTCAGGAACCACTTATCCGATTTGAACATTTTTTCAGTGTTGGATAGTATATTTATTGAGGAAGGCTATAGGCTACATAACATCATAAAAACTAGAAAAAGTTTCTAAATTCCACGCGTACGAAGTCGCGGGCAACAGCTAGTTACAAATAAATACGAAAGTTTGAACTGTATTCAAGAACATTTCGTAAAAACATACTCTGGACCGAAACTAAGCTTATTGCTTGGCTTGTGGATGCCAATAATACGATCTGTTTCGTCTCAAATAAAAACCCACTAAAAGTTATAATTTTCTTAATAGTATTGTAAAATTATCCTGAAGTCGGTTTGTTGGTGGTGGTATTATTATCACAGATAACGCAATTAATCCATAATATTCACAATACAATATTAGTTTTCCAACCGTTCTCCACCACTGAATCGTGTGAAACTTATAAATACCTACTTAAGACGATACCAAAATAGCTTCGTGCATTTTTCTATGTACGAAGTTTTCATTGTTTCTTTAGATTGAATGGCTAGAGCTCTAATTTTTAAGTATATGTTTTGTCAATATATGATCTAGGATCGCATCAACTCAGAAACACGATTGAAAAAAGTTTTCTCCATAGAAAATCTTGGCGAAACAACCTCTCAAAATTTTTATTTTTTTCATTTGTCGGTCTATTATCGCGTATTAACTAATGAAATAACTTTAAAAACATAAGTAACTATTATATATAGAAACACGTAAATCAGAATTAAAATATATTTAGTAGATTTTGAGTAAATAGGAAAAGTATCCCTAATTCTTCATTTTCTGTGCCTACTGGCTGTGTTAATATGTACGTGTCGGCGATGATATACGATAATATTGATGTAGGCCCTTAATTAATAGTTTCACACCTTAGGGGCATAATACAATAATGCAACACTAGGTATTTTTTTCGCGGTTTTCGATATGAACCACAACCACATGGTTGCAATTTATTATTGCAGAAATAAGAAATAAATATTAATTGCGAATATATGTGGAAGGAAACATGTCTGAAGGAAGACCTTTGACCTTTCTTTTCTTAAAAGATGGATGAACTGTGTGAATGAGGATATGAAAGAAAGAGGAGTTAACACAGATATGACGGCTGATAGAAGACTATGGAAGAAAAAGACATGTTGCGCCGATGTTGCAAGTAGTGGGAAAAGGGCAGGAGAACGATATATAATGTACATTTCACACACTGTCCTCTGATCCCTAGTTAAGCTTATATGTTTGTGTTATGGGTACCAGAATACGGATATACAACATAAACTACTTTTCTTTTGTAAATACATACTTATAATACATAGGAAACACTCAGATGCAGTACAAACATTTGCATGTAAATTTTTAATATCACAGAAATGATTGCGCCGTCGGGAATCGATCCCGCGACCTCGCGTACGGCAGCGTACGTTACATAAACCACTAGATCACGAGACCCGTCAGAAATTTCGTATACAAATAAAACGATTGACACAAAAAGTACTAGGGAGACACACACACAGAAATAAATACTTGAAGCTAACACCTCATTCTATCAAAAGGTTTAAAAAAATACATAATTATTCCTAAAACGAGAATGCTGGCAACATTTTGCAGTATTGCAAAACCCTGTTATTATATATCGATATTTATTAAAACGTATAATACAATTTTACCGTCAGAACTGAATTTATTTATTGTAAAAGCTACGATACGAGCCGTTCAAAACGTATAATCTTAAACATATTAAGTGACTATAAGTGCAAACCATTTTATATTATAACAATAAATATTGTTACAACGAACAGACAGGATAAACTAACTAAATAATAATAGTTAGGGGTTAAGTGAGTGCCCTGAGGTAATTCTAGATATTCTAGTGTTTATTATAAAGCTAATGAGTTTGTTTGTTTGCTTGTTTGTCTGAACGCTTTTTTGTTTGTTTGCGTTAATCTCAGGAACCACTTATCCGATTTGAACATTTTTTCAGTGTTGGATAGTATATTTATTGAGGAAGGCTATAGGCTACATAACATCATAAAAACTAGAAAAAGTTTCTAAATTCCACGCGTACGAAGTCGCGGGCAACAGCTAGTTACAAATAAATACGAAAGTTTGAACTGTATTCAAGAACATTTCGTAAAAACATACTCTGGACCGAAACTAAGCTTATTGCTTGGCTTGTGGATGCCAATAATACGATCTGTTTCGTCTCAAATAAAAACCCACTAAAAGTTATAATTTTCTTAATAGTATTGTTAACTGACATCAAAAACAAAGTTTAACAAGATTGTACTGAGTTTTATAAGAATCGAATGATTATGATTCATAAAAATCTGAATAATCTGAATAATAATTATTGGTAATATAAAAAGGTGAACAAACTTAATAAATAATAGTTTTAAAAAACTTTATTTAATCGAATTATTGCATTGTCATCGGTCTTTGACAGGTGTGCAAAATTTGAATAGAATCTGACCGTTTAAAGTGGGTCAAAATAGCGTCCAAAGGAGTCGGTTACAAACATACAAACAAACATACAAACATACAAACAAACATACAAACAAACATACAAACAAACATACAAACAAACATACAAGTGAAGCTAATATAAAGCGTGTAAAAAAAGAAGAGACGAATTGAGAACCTCCTCCGTTTTTTGAAGTCGGTTAAATAGTGTGGGCGCTGAGTGCTTAGAATCCAGGAACAAAATATGTGATATTTTCTAACACTTGCGCTACTCATTTGTTTAAATAAAACTACTTTTTACGAATTTAGACGTGTGTATTTGTTTTAAATTTTGGCCCGACGTTTCGGAGATTTTGCAGTCACCATGGTTACGGGTGAGACTGAGCTGTAATGTGTCTTCTACGATCAGTTATTACAAGGTTTACCCACATTCAATTAAATTTCACATTGACCATAAAGATAGTCTTTTACCTTAAACTATATACTACTATTACATTGTGCTCACACTACATAAAATTAATAACATTATTTAAATTGAATGTGGATAAACCCTGTAATAACCGATGGTAGAAAACAAATTACAGCTCAGTCTCAGCCGTGACCATGGTGACTGCAAAATCTCCGAAACGTCAGACCAAAATTTAAAACAAAGAAACGCGTCTAAATCCGAAAAAAGTACTTTTATTTAAACAAAATATGTCGTTTATAATGTCCTTCCTCCTAAATCCTTAAAAAAATTAATGCCTAAAACTAAAATGACTGTCTATTACATAAAAGGTAATAGCGTATTTAAAAGTATATTATCTAGTTACGGAACTCATCTACTATCCTTGTGGCGCCATCTATTTCACTAAGCACTAAGATATCTGCAACGAAGCTTGCGTGCGCTACTGCAAGGCATTCTAGGTTACTATGGATTTTCATTATATTTCACTAGAGGGGGTAGAGTTTAATTTTTGACTTTCACATAAACAAAACTTACTTCTACATACTTAAAGCCGATTTTACGAGCACATCAAAACTTAACTAAAAATTTAGAATGAATAGTGTCACCAAAACTATGCGGCAATGTTAACTGAAATTTCTTATTATATAAACAGTAACTGTGCATTACAGACTAACCATTTTAATAAATCTAAATGTGTACAACAAAATAGCAAATAATAGATATTTTGACACTATCAATTTTTAACTTAAAAAAGTTAACTTAGTTTTTCGGTTCAAAGAAATTTCCCGGAACAGCTGAACAGGTTTTAAACTAGCCTAATATGAGTTGGACTCCGGCACAGAGGATTTCGTACCATTTTTATTAATATTTTTATTAATAATCTTGTCTAATATATCATCAAGTTACACTGAAAACGTTTGTTGTATGGGAACACACTTTTTTTTGTTTTTTATATTCATGGACATTTCACACAACGTCCTCTGGTCCCAAGCTAAGCTTATTATGCTTGTGTTATGGGTACCAGAACACGGATATAAGAAACTACTTTTTTTTGTAAATAGCGGGATTAGAACCCGCGACTTCGGGAACAAGTCCGTTACCTGAACCACTAGACCACGAGTCTTAATTATTTATCGTATTCTGATTTGTAGCTATAGCAACAACAGAAATACATCTTTAGGGTTTTAATGACGTGTAGTCTGGTTAGAGGATAAAATGAAATACGTCCGGACTTGAATCGCGTTTATTTGCGACTCCATATATTTGATATAATAATAAGCTTATATAGGTGACGAGAACAATCGTTTCTATATATTCCTAAAACTGCTGATACGCAGAGTGTTGCATACAATGAATCCATACATGATATATTTGTATACAATAAATTAGGCGTCGAGCAAACAATAGGACCATACATACTGTAATAAATATATTTGTTTATAATAACTTGGGTGGCTAGCACAATGGTCTCTATGCATTCGTAGACCTGTTGACATTACGTCTACTTGCAAACCTTGAATTCATACAATGTGTTCCTACACATCTTCTGAGAAAATTTCATCCCTCTGGCTCTAACGTTCCTGAAATATCTTATCTGAAGACAGGCGGACGGATAAATAGACGATGAAGTCTCAGTATAATAACAGGGTATCGTTTTGCCTTGATCTATCCATCCATCAGCCTTCCTTCGTCCACTGTTGGATATAAGTCTCCCCCAAAGAACGCCGTAACGCGCAGTCTTGTGCTTGCATCCAATGACTGAGACTCTAAAAAATCCCGTACCCACTAGCAGAACGTTGATGGACCAAGGTTTAAGTTCCCAGAATACCTGACCTTACAACGCACATGCATTTACATTAACTAATAACAAAGATAATTTATATTTACCCTTACCAGTATACAGTCAATTTCCAATTGTCTCGATACCCTGGAACCAAAATAACTAATTAAATTCAAATTCAAATTCAAATTCAAAAATTATTTATTGTCTCAAAATTCTTACATTTAGCATATCCCTGGCCCCTACGCTAGTAAAAACTGTGTTGCAGGGCTCAATTAAGTAATCAACATTTAACGGAAGAGAACTGGATATGCTTTATCATCCGCGTGGCGACGGTTTAAGGATCGAAGCGTCACCACCTCTAGGTTGATGTAAAAGCCAGCTAAGGGATATTGAATTTTCACTTTACACTGTTTCAAAAATACCAAAAATACCTAATCGCAGTCTCGGCAAAACGCTAGTCGGAATCTAATGAACGAGATCCATTACAAAAAATTACTGCTAACGCCATCTGTTATTATTTCTTTTAACTATTAAGAGCTAAAGTCTAGATAATCTAGGTTACTAACTAAAACACGTCTAAGCGTGTACGAGGTATTTCGATGAATATACTCTAGATGACACTTTAAGTCCGAAAACAAAGCACCAAAAAATCCTTGTGAAATTACTAAGTTAAGGTTTCCCGCCAAAACTGTCGAAACTATTTAAATGTAACTTAGTACTTTTATAGGTTGATCCAAAGAGTATAATAATATACTTGGTTGATCCTTAGAAAGGACACAGACTTCATTTTAATGCCAAAAATTTGATGAGTGATTACTACTTCCGCAGATACGAAGGGGGGAGGGTGGTCAACAGCTAGTACCAATCGAAATACAAAAAAAAACAGTCAAGTATGAGTTGGACACGCAATGAATGACGATGGTATGTATTTGTAATTATAACATTAACTGCCATACATACAAGGTGGAATTCTTAGCTGTCCAACTAACTATCACCGTTTTAGAGATACAGCCTGGTCATAGACGGGCGGACGGATGGATGGCGTAGTTCCAGTAATAGGTACCTACCGTTTTATCTTTTGGTATGAAAAACTAAAAAGCAATGCAGTTTGGTGAAAAATTAGGGTTATTTAAAAGTAGGTTTGGTAAATTTCGACATCAAGATTTTGATGAGCTGTGTCATGACACAGCTCATCACAATTCTAATATTTCTAACTCTAAGCACAGATGAACTCAGCAGGGGCAGACGCAACCGCTGGTTCAATCGCGACTGCGAAAACGCTGTTTTATCTAAACAGGCAGCATATCGCGCTTGGACCAGAGGCTGCGCAGTTAGAGATCCCTAAATAACCTTTCTGAAAGCAGCTTACAATAAAGCTTCCAAGTCTTGTAAGCGGGCGTACGCTAGGGCGGATGCTCAACGCACTGTCCAAGTGGGACTAGATCTGTGCGCACGTGTTCCCTTCTTCTTATAACATGGGGTCTTTCAAGAGAGGCGTGAAGAGGCACCTTGCGGGCCGGCAAGGTGAGGGTGGCTAGTGCTTTCACATTGTAGGTACTAGCTGTTCTCACATTTGGATTGCACAACACTTAACATCAGGTGGAGTGTAGTCATTTGCCTAACCCCAGCCAAAAAAAAAACCTATAAACATTAAATTAATTTGGAATTCAGATAACGTCTGAAGGAAAAAGCAAAACTAGATCATTGTGACATACCCATTTGTTACGTTATTTATATTTTCAACGATATTTTCTTTGTTTGTGAAATTCTTATGTTGTTATTACTAGTTAGTGATTTCATCCGTGTATGTAGTTAGTGTAGTTACTCGTTTTTAGACTTTTCGCTTAAATAGATCCAAATTATACAATTACAATTAACCTTTAATTGTAAAATTTTGATTTTTTTTTGCGTAACATACATACTGTGACATAAATATCCAAAAAATATTAATATCAATCCAAAACAAATTGCGTTTTGTTTTAATGAGAATGTGTTACAAATAAAATATCATCATTGTTATACATATAGCAGTTTAAGTGGCTTCAAGCCGGCTGAGTGTAGTCATAGAAACTAGATCTGGTATATCTGTTTCTAGGGTTTCCTACTACGAAAAAATAATCAGAAGCAAGATTAATATCTCACACTGAGAATTCCGTAGTTAAGCACCAAGATGGTGTTCCGTAAGGGGTTTTCTAGGAAATCATAAAAAGGACCCTTGGATCATTTAATATCCTTAACAATAAGACCAATTTCAAAGCAGGTTCTCGATTGGTTAAAATCTTTTTTTCGTGTATGGCCCATTGCGATATGGGCTCGAAGAAAAAGACCTGAAAATTGGTATTATTTTGTAATTTTCTGCAATGTGGCTTTTTCTTTCCACCGCATTAATGTCCCACTGTTGGGCACGGGTCTCCTCCACCTTGGGAAGAAGCATTGTCTACTGCACCACGTTAATTAAGCGTGTTGGCACAGGGTTTAGTATTCGAGTTTTCCGTCTCACAGAAGATGTTATCTGTGTATATCCCCTTAGCTAGCTTTACTAGCACCCTGGGAAGGAAATGGGGTGGTGAGACTTGTATTCTTAATCCGTCCCCACACGGAGAGGGATTTTTATGCATAACATCAACTTGTGAAGCAATTAATTATACTATATTTGGAAACTAAGGAATGCGATACGTGGCTAGTATCTATTAAAACTAGCTGACGAGCGCATTTATTACATTGGTGTGAGACTAAATCTGATGCTCAGAAGTAACATTCCTATAACGCCTCTTTAGTTTACATTTAGTATGTACAGAATGCTTATTTAGCTTAAACAAATTATCAGATACATAGTTTAGTCTGAACGAAACATGATACCGATCTCATCAATAGCTTAAACTATAACATGGGCATATCTTTGCAAATACTTTTAAATATGCCATAAGGTATAGGTAAGAATACTTATGTCATATTTTTTCCCCAAGGAGATAGATATAAAAGTTGGCATGAATGCGGGAAAGCTTACGTAGATAACATATTTTTGTAGGAATGTCATAGATTTTTATTTCAATTTAGCCTTTGGCCCTAAGGGCTGTGCTTCACCTCTAAGAAGACGTCATGATAATGGGATCCCTGTAAGCAGACTATCACTTATCACTTCGTAATAGATAGACATGGGTTCTTCAAGAATCGCGGGATCTTGGCTATGAGCTCAGTAGAGAAAAATGGGTTCCTAGACTCAAACCATTGGCTTTTCTCCTTATAAACGTATTCCACTTGTTATTCGAGGATAATCGTCTGTGCTACAAAACCATTACCAGTAGTTAATGGTTTTGTAGCACAGACGGTTATCCTCCATAAGGCTCCAGCCTCACTCGACTTGGAGAACATGAGGGACCCCCGTCGTGTTTCCGTGGGTCCTTCCTCTTTGCAACCATCGCCTTCCAACGAGGCAATCGAGGTGACGGTGCCCCGACACTGGTCGCTCTCGGCCATGGATTAATCCTCGTATTACAGTAGATAATTAAGCATGTATAGATATACGTTTTAGTGACCGACACATCTACTACTACTATATAATTTATACTAATATTAAAAAGCTGAAGAGAGTGTTTGGATGTTTAAACGCATTATTCTCATATTCTGATTCTGATTTGAAAAATTCTTTCAGTGTTGGGTAGTACATTTATCGAGGAAGTTCATAGGCTATACATATAACATCACGCTAATAGATACAGCAGTACAACAGACCATAATATCTCCCAAAGTAAAGTAGGCTCGTGCTCAACAGTGGAACGTCGCCCCTTTTACGGCACTTGTGGGGTACGGGTGGTAACACTTGTATTCTTATTAATTCCCCCACCACATAGCCAATCCTTCACCACACGGACAAACGAGGACTATATGCTCGGCATACAAATAGGACTTCTATAGCTATCTCTAAATATATACAGGAAGAGGCTAACCGCCTGACTGGGAAGGAAGAAACCTGAAACTTAGCCTGCTCCCGAGTTGCCTAGCACTGAGGAAAGATTAGGTATTTTAAATACGAAACGAACGAATTTCATAATTCCGAATATAACAATTCCGATGTATCACTACCCCAATTTTCATAATTCCACAACTTCAAAATTCCTAACGTTTCATCATCATCATCATCATCATCATAACATCACGTCTTTTTCCCATGGGGGTAGGCAGAGACTATAGAGCGCCATCTGCTACGATCGAAGCATACTTCCTTGGCTTCATCCACACTCATACATCTGGTCATACATGCCCGACGGTTGTAAGTGCTACGCACTTGCCCATTTTTGGAGTATCCCGGCGATGACATCGGAGTATATTTTTCTCGGGCGTCCTCTCCCAGCATTTCCACTTACTTTCGCCGTGTCCATCCTCTCCATCCTCTCCACATGACCAAACCACCTAAGCATACTTTTCTCCACCTTAGTCACTACATCCTCTTTCAGACCGCAACGTTCTCTTATAACTTCATTTCTTAATCTATCTTTCAAAGTCACACCGCACATACTTCTCAAAGAGCGCATCTCTACAGGATTTATTCTACTCTTGAGCTTCTCCTGCCACACCCAACATTCGCTTCCATACATAAGCCTAAGCATAAGCAACATTCGCTTCCTAACGTTTATAATTCCTATTCTCAAAATACCGAGATTCAATAGACTGAATAACGAAATTCCAACTTATTGATAATTCTAAACATCAACAAAATATTTTGTTTCGAATAAAAATAACTTAACCTCACCGAAGTGATTCATCAATAATACAGAGTACCTATTAGCAGCATGCAAACAAGCATGCAGCATACAATCAAGCATGAAACATGCAAGCAGACATGCAACATTCAAGCAAGCGTGTAACATGCAAGCAGCATGCAACTTGCAAGCAGGCATGCAAGCAAGCATGCAACATGCAAGCAGGCATGCAACATACAAGCAGGCAGCAATCATTGTTTCTGTCACGGCTCCGGCGGGCCCACGCGAATAGTCGGCCAGCCTCAGCTTAAGCGGCAAGCCGTCAAACCACCTGCTCCTCAGCCCGCGGGCCGCCCCAGCCCTGCGTGCCTACGAAGGGCTTAAATAGCACTCTAGTGTAGGGTAAACAAGACTACGTGAAGTCGGTTTTGGAGTGATTCGTTTTAGTCGCAAAATATTGTGGCACACCATGTTGACCTTTAGTCAACGAAATATCGAAAATCGGAATGTCGTTTTTCGGAACGAGAATTGGAAAAGTATGAAATCGAATTTATGACTTTCGGTAAAACATATTTCGTGATTATTAATTTTAATCTAACATTACATTTTTTCGGTATTAAGACTTTTGAAAATCGGAATATTATTGTTTCCATTTAAATTCCACCTTTAAAAGAAGGGAAAGGCGATCGAAACATTGTGCGACAGTACGTAAATTTTTAAATATTGGATTGTTTTTTTGTTTGAAATGCTCTTTGGTTTAAAATTTAAACATTTTAATTTTAATGGGACGCTACCTGCGTCGATACCCTTGCGCCATCACATTTACCAAGCCTACTTCGGTCGGTGGCGGCGCTGCTGCTGCATCAGCGGAAGTCCATAAGCGGCGCAAATATAGTAATCTCTCTGTGGATTATTTGTTTGAGCCGTTTGGGGTCGAGACGCTTGGATCATGGGGCCCGAGTTCACAGTCTCTTTATAAAGATCTTTCTATGAGACTGGTCAACGTTTCACGTGACGAAAGGGCTGGACTGTATTTAGCAATTCGTTTATACATTGCTATACATAACGTGGCAATGCGGCCAGTCTTTTGGGCACGTTATCCAATGACTGAGATGCGGACGAATTTTTTGATGACTATTTTTAACCTCTTTTTCGTTTCCTTTTTTTTTGTTTTGGTTTGTACTGTTGATTTAAATAATTTTATAAAATGGCTAATCGATGAAAAAGTCTTAAATCTAGGTGGTTTTTCATTAAAATTTCAATTCATTTATTAGAATTAAAATTTTAATGAAAAACCACCTACATTGTCGATAATTCAGTACCCTAAAAAGTAAAAAAGGGATCAATATAATTTGTATGAGCCTGTCATTTTGTATTTAACGTTATGAAAAAAGGATATCAGAACACGAAATGGCTGGCAATATCTCGATTCTTATAAACTACTTACAATAAGAATTCACATCAAATAAAAAAATAAACATAAATATAATAATTTTATGTACTTACCAACAGTAATTTAATTAAGAACTTAATGTTTCACTATAGTTAATTAAAGTTCTGAATTTAATTGAAAGTTATACCTCGCGAGTCTGCGTTTGTATAAGAATTACATATTCTGACACTCGGCCGATACAATTGAATAGATTATATTAGACACAGAAGCGACACTCCATTAACTATTATGCCTACAGAGTTGTAGAATAAATAAGATTCACAGGTGTAACAAAGTTTTACTACAGAGCCGGTCTTTTTGGAGAGTTGGGCTTAGAAAATAATGCGATGGAATTTAGATACCAACAAAAATCAGCAGAGTCACTCGCATTTTTTATTGTCCTGGCATTTAGCATGTTGATAACCCGATAATTCTAAAATTTAAAATATACAACAAACCTAAACCAATTGTACAAAGAAAACAATCCTCTTGAACCATACAACCTCCTAAAAAGCTCATCAATATTGTCTTTCTCAAACTCACATAGGGATGAGGACATACGTATACATAAGAAAATACCAACCTTGTTTGATAATTTAAGATATAACCCGTAGCATATTTTAGATTCTAATGTAAAATTTTACTATATTACTGTAAAGTTTCAATGAACTAACTATTCAATAATTTCAAACATTAAACTTTCGTTTATGTTTACTAAGAAACATTCATGTTTATATAATTAGCAAGGGTTTAAGAGGATACCAAAATAGCTTCGTGCATTTTTCTACGTACGAAGTTTTCATTGTTTCTTTAGATTGAATGGCTAGAGCTCTAATTTTTAAGTATATGTTTTTTCAATATATGATCTAGGATCGCATAAACTCAGAAACGCGATTGAATAAAGTTTTCTCGATAGAAAATCTTAGCGAAACAACCTCTCTAATTTTTTATTTTTTTCATTTGTCGGTCTATAATCGCGTATTAACTAATGAAATAACTTTAAAAACAAAGGTAACTATTATATATAGAAACACGTAAATCAGAATTAAAATATATTTGTAGATTTTGAGTAAATAGGAAAAGTATCCCTAATTCTTCATTTTCTGTGCCTACTGGCTGTGTTAATATGTACGTGTCGGCGATGATATACGATAATATTGATGTAGGCCCTTAATACAAGATTTGGGTGCTATTTTCAACATTTCACGGTATTTTAAAAAGAGGGAGATTTGTGGGCGTATTCGTGCATTGAATGAAATGTAATAATAAGCAATGTGCGATTTTAAATCATGTTCCATTACTATACACTGACTTACATAGTAGTCGCGGGTTCGATGGTTACATATGAATTTTATTTATGTTATGTTTATAGTTTTCACAAGGACAATATAGCGCCTAGGTGTTGTCTATCAAAAAAAGGTTGTAATTAGGTACAAAAAAATACTTAAGTAGTAGGTAATTACATCCGTGATTTGCTACCACTAACATAGAATAAATATGGAAATAAGCTTGGGACAATGAAACTTTGTATGACATGTCCATGAGTATTTATTTATTTACTTTATAATATACAAGCACCGCGTTTATTTGTTTTAGGATAAATGTAGCCTATGCGTTTCTGTAAAACAAACAGTTAATAAGCGCTACATGAACTATCCATCCATCCATCAACCTTCCTCAGTCCACTGCTGGACATAGGCCTCCAGAAATCCAGAATCCATCCAATTATATTCCATAAATTCTTACAAATTCCAATCCATACATACTTACAAATTTTCACGTTTCTAATATTTGTAGAAAACTACAAATAAATTATAAACAAATAAACTACAATTAGTTATTGCTTTAATAATATTAACATAATAATATTTAAAAAAGTAAAGTAAAATATTCTTTATTGCACACCATAATGATTTACAAAGCTTACCTAACAGACATGTCATAGGTACAAAGGGCGGTTTTAATCGCGAACTGCGATCTCTCCCAGAAAACCTTATGATGGATTTGACCGATATTTAGTTAAGTACTTCGTAATCAAATAAATAAATCGTAATTAAATAAATAAATAAATATGTTTTCACTATGTACCACTATAATCATTCAAATAAATATACGTACTAATGGTACTAATTTAGTCATAAAATTAGAATTAAAACACAAAAATATAAAGCACTTAGCTATGCACAAGCAGCTAAGTAACAAAAAGCTTATATCAGAATAGGCAGATATTAAAGTAAAATCTAGTCTGCAATATTTATCTTGAGAGCGACGATAGCAAACCTACCTGGGATGGCGGTTCGGCGACGTCGGCGCGACGTCCCTTTCCCCCAAGGCTACTCAACTAGCTACTCAACTATCATCCCTAACAATGTAACCTTAGAGTACCAAATTCAATAAAAGAAGACATTTGAATCATGTGCGCCGGACAATCAAGCCTTAGTAAACTTGAAAGAACTCGAATTTTTTTAAACTATAAATATTACACTCGCTTGTACACAAAATTGAGAAACGGAATAAGTAAATTGTATAATTCATTAAAATACCGTTAGGTACGCATTTATAATACAATTACAAGGACTTAATCTAATAATAAATAATAAATACAGAAAAGCTTATTTAAAAATGCCTTCAAACAAACATAAACAAAAACATCTAGTTATCTGTCAGTGGAGGCTGCGCGCGAGCATACGAAACTCAACTTTATTGCGAAAATAAATGATAGACTTACCGGCCTTTTGTCTGAACACACAACACAATACTGGCATATAAACACGTGTTACGCACGAACTTGTTCGATATTTGGAATGCAATGTTTAAAGTTTGGAAGTTAGAATGTGGCGTCGCGTCGGCGCAACAATCGGTATATTAACGGAACGAGCGCCGCCGGCGTCGCAGGTGACAGGCGACTGTGGCGCCGCGGCGCTTTGCGGCGACCCCAAGGAACATAGACGCTACACCCCCGCGCTCCTCTACTCGCCCGCTCGCCGTCTGGACTTCGGATCAAAGCCTCCACAAGCCACAGCCACAGGAAAAACAGGACTCACTACAGAACTTTTTTCAAGACTTCGAAGTTTCAATGATGAGTTTATAAATAAATAAATAAAATAAAATACTCTTTATTGCACACCATATTAATTTACAGAACTTACTTACTAGACTTAATAATAGGTACAAAGGGCGGTCTTATCGCGAGCTGCGATCTCTTCCAGACAACCTTAGAATGGACTTATAAAAGTTTATCTTAGTCTCTTTTAGGAGGTTTTAAATACATAGGTACTTAATACTCTTTCACACTTTGTCCCAACATAGGAACTTGACAATAATTTGACTGGCCCACTTGTAGAAGAATTATTTAAGTTATATTTGAACAGTCAAAACATGTAGTTTGTTTGTAGACGGGCCTCGTGGTCTAGTGGTTCATATAACGGACTGCTATTCACGAGGTCTCGGGTTCGATTCCCGGTCAGGACAATCATTTGTGTGATGTTTTTATAATGTCATACAAATGTTTGTACTGCGTCTGCGTGTTTCTATGTATTAAAAGTATGTATTTACAAAAGAAAAGTAGTTTATGTATTATATCCGTATTCTGGTACCCATAACACAAGCATATAAGCTTAGCATGGGACCGTTGCGTGAAAAAAAAATATTATGAAGCCTTGTTTTACCGAAGAAAACAAAGATAGTATTTATTTGTGGGCATCCAGAATAAGAATAAGACCTAAATACTTTACAACTTCATAACAATATCTGTTATGTTATAAAATTAAACGTAGGTACCTACAATACAAACTACTGATCTCGTGACAACTAATTTGCTAAGAAATCGGATTATAAAAGTTTCAGGATTTGTTACTGGACTAACGAGACAGTTAGCTATATTGGTGATATCCATAATATATGTGATATTAACATATTAATTATGAATTCACACATAAAAACGGCAATAAAAATTATTCAACATACCATATAGAATATTTTTGATACTGTATGTATTTTCGCTTAGTTTTGGCCAACAAAATTCCAAGTTAGGCAGAAAATAGAGGTAGGAGGGGTAGGAGATCAAAATGGTTTACAAACGCACTGACTTAACATCTTCCTTTAAATGAAGTTTAATTTATTTTTAGTGGCGTAGCACGCTCTGTGTTCAATAGTGTTGAAAAACCCAAGGGAAAGGCAAAAAATCCTTAACTGTGTTACTTACATACTTCCGAAGCCCCTCTTGTCATCCTGGAGCCCTGCATCATTTATAAGGCTGATGCGGCGGTAGCTATGTCTATGCTTCACTAACTGAATAGCAGAAGAAAAATTTTGACTAGCTCTCTTCAAGATGACCGTAGTTAGGAGCACGTACCTCAAAACATTAAGAGAAGACTACAGCGGCCGTATTATGAGCTTTTATTTCCAGGCAAGTTACGTCGTGAATTGAACTGCGTGGCAAATTCGCATTATTGAACATAACTCCCAGTCAGTTAGTTCGCTAAACCAGTCATAGATTAATATGTTTAAAAGGGAAGGTACAACTAAAAGTTTTAGTACTAACAAAAAATATTCAGTTAAAAGTTTTATATATGCCATAATACGTAATTTAGCCAGGCAGTGTACGGCCTGCCTGGAACTTGCATGATTTTTAAAAGGCTCATAATACGCCCGCAGTTCTAATTTAGGTATTTGACTTAGATATTGCTTTATTTGCTATCCATATTTCCGAGCGCCGCACTGTAAGGGAAAAATATAGGTGAGGCCATTTTTATCTACAAATTCATTTTAAAAAAAATCATTTCGTATTCCTCTGTTTTTTTTGCGATAATTAAACTGATTTTAAGTGTTTACGGCCTATTATAGATAAATGGTCTTATTCATAATGACTTATCGGAGGTTTAAAAGTTCGCTAAAATCGGTTCGCGAAAATTGTCAAAACTTGTTATTCATGTCTTTTTACGCTAAAACGTTTATTATCTCTCCGATAAAATCTCCGTTTAAACCTCCGATAAGTCATTATGAATAAGACCAAAAGAGTATCTATATCTATGCTTCTATCACTTTCTTTTTTGATAATATGAAATTATATAAATCTATTAAAGATTTACGTATAACCATTCGTTTAGTTACGGTTGGAGGACATACTCGTAACTATTTAAAAAGTGCTATTACCTAGCAACACAGTAAACGTCAAATAACATTTCTAATTCTGGGATAAGCTATACAAATAACCAAATAACGGGATAAGGGAAGGAGAATGGCGATGATGAATATTTTATGTAGCGTCAAATGTTATACACAAACTATGAATTTTTCAGCTCTCTAGTTGTCACCGTTCCAAAGATACAGCCTTAAGAGGTTACGGTACCAAATTATGCTCCATACAAAAATATAGCTATCGTACTTCCATTTTTTCTTCGCAAAAGTTAAACCAATTTTAATTGTTTCTACGCTATATTGCAGATGAAGAATATATCTATGCTTCTGTCACTTTCTTTTTTTCAATACATAATAACTAAAAGAAATATGACCATCCGAAAATCCCGTTTTTTTCGGTTTTCTTTAGGTAAAGTTGCAGCGTCTATCACACACACTTGGTAACGTTTTACCATAAAAGAAAGTGATAGAAGCATAGACATACTCTTCACCTTTAATATAGCGTATAAACAATTAAAATCAGTTAAACTTTCGCGAAGAAACGTCTTTTTTTTTAAAGAATTTGTACGTAAAATCTGTTTCAGCTATATTTGCAGCAAGGTGCTCGAGAATAGGGATAGCAATACCTAAGGCAAATACCTAAATTAGGAGTACTGTTGCGTCCAACCTGGTGTTTATATTTTATAGGTTAAGTGGAAGCGTGATATTTCTCCAGGTCCAACAACGAACGAACATGAGCTGCGATTCACAGCGTTAACAAGAATTCTAGTATTATACTCGTAGACTTACCCCGTCTTCGTCTTCAATACAATCTTCACCGTGTCAACCCTAGCTATAGCTTAACTAACTAACCACGAAAAATTTGGCCAAAAATTACGCAAGAAGGTTAGTTAAGTGTACTTAGCTTCTTCCAGGGAGAAAACACGAGGTCTTGAAGTCCTCAAATGGCCACGCTGGCTCGACTCAAGCGGTGAACTTTTATCAATCGTCCCAATGCAACTACGCTATCACAATTATCAACTCGTCAAATAGTTCAATTCGTATTAACAACAAAATTAACTAGGTTTTATGGTACACTTATGCCGTACAAAATTGGCGAACATTACATTTCGCGACGGTAATTAACAGTTTAATTTCAATGATAATTATCGATTCACACAACAAGGATAATTAGTTTTATCAACAATCAATTTACTGGTAACAATTTTAACACTTAAAACAGTTGCAAAAACGTTTCAAATCGCATTCAAATACTTTGCTTACAAGGTGTGTTTTACGACTATATGCGCACGGGGTACGAACGCGCGTCCGCGGCGACCCGAGCCACGAGGACAGATGCACCGGTCATTTCTCAACGTCATCGATAGTGAAGTTACAATTTCTTAGAGATGTGCGTGCGCATACTTAATAGAATAGTCTACAAGTTTGATTCATAACAAGTACAGTACCCTCTTAAGACGCATGGACTGACAGCGAGGTCTCAATAATAGTGTCGCATTTTATCTGTTGATACGTAACCCTAAAAATAATTGATAGTTGGATGTTTCTTATCCTTTCATGCAAAAACTACTAAATGAATCGTAATAAAACATTACAAAAAAGCTCAGAAGTGTAGGCAGTAACTACAAAATTTAGGTGAAAACGTGGGCTTTAGTTTGTAACAATATCATTCCAAAGTCGGAATAAGTTACTAGTCAAAAATAAACAGTCCAAGGTGATATTAATAATTCGCAACACACCTTTTTATCTCGTCTACTAAACAAGGTTTATTTAAATTAACATAATTTAAATAATTATTTAAAATCATATTAAAAATTAATACATAATTATCATATTTAATGTTTTTAAACTTTCGCGACGTGTATACATTTATATTATTACTAGCTGTGCCCCGCGGTGTTACCCGCGGTAAAAAGGATATTAATAAGTTCATTTTCTATTCCATTGTCCATTGGAAAGTTTCATGAAAATTCATCCAGTAGTCTTTACGCGAAGGCACAATAAACATCCTTACATATCCAAACATTGGAGTATGGATAGAAGACCGAGGAAACGTTCGCGTTGCTCAGACAACAGTTTCAAGTATTTTATGTTATAGCGCGTAATTCTTTTTTTGTCATATCTCCTAAGATATTCATTTAAATTGCATGCTGTAAAGAGCAGTTATAATTTATATTAATTGCGTAAGCTAACTAAGCTACTTAATTTGATAAAAAATATTACTATATACACATAAATAGCTTTTGAAAACACCCTATTGAATTTGATAATTTTTTAGACATTATTATGGGTACAGCGGGTTTCCCTTAAAAGATAGACATATGCCCACGCGGACTTTTTTGAAGAACTATAGGTAACAAACAATTCCTCCGTACATTAATTTGTTGTACCTCACATAGATAAGGCAGCGTTTTCATTTGTAGCTCGCGCGCGTCCGAGTTTCTCGGCAAATTTAATCATATCTCATTCAATATACACCAAACCCCAACAAATTGTGCAAAAAAGCCATCCTGTTGAACCATTCTATCTATTAAAAAAAACCGCATCAAGATCCGTTGCGTATTTTTGAAGATATAAGCTCACATAGGGACATACATACAAAAATTACGACTTTGTTTTATAAGAAGTAAGGATAAGGATGTAACGACCGGATTTACTCCGTGATATAAAAAAGTTATTGTTATCTATAGGTACTATCCTTGCTTAAATGTACACACAGAAAGATATAAAACTGAAAGTGAGTTTGTTTGTTTGTTCGTTTGTGACGTTTCACGCAAAATCTACCAAATGAAATTGCACGAAAAATTGTAAAGAGATAATTTATAGTCCTGGAGGTAACATAGGCTATTTATTATTTCGCTAAAAACTCTGTACGAGACAAAAAATTAAAACTTTTGTGAAATATGGTTTAAAATAATAGAACGGCCATTATTGTTATTTTACAGTTGTCATAGCAAGCCATAGAATCCGTCAACTTAAAGGTATTTTTCTTATTTGTGGAAGAAGGTTTTAAGCTCAGACTGACACATGCTATTGACGCGGTAGCTTGGAAAAACTCCTTGTGCGGTACTTAGTTCCGACAACTTTTTTTTAGTTAGCGTTTTTTTTAATTTTAATTAATAAGTTATAATTATTCTATATTGAGTCGATTTTTTTTTCTTTTGTAGAAAGAAGAGTTGCAGTATTCAATTAATAGTTTCTCACAGTTTTAATTTTAGTAAATAATATAGTAATTTATTAATTTTGCAATTGACTTGCTATGCTTTTACTTAATAAATCAAATTGTGGAAGAAAAAGTGACCACTTTCCAGTCCGCACATCACATCACAGTGTCCCGCTTGCGGTGATCACTTTTTCCGCCACAATTTGATTTATTATTGATGTAAATTTAACTATTGACTTCAGTATTAATTACAGTTTTTCTTTTAGGTTCGAATTCAAATGCGATTCGGCTACTAATGCGTGCGAAGCCGCGGGCAGAAGCTAGTATCTATATATATATATATATATATATCTTATATAGAATGCTAGCTGTGCAAACGTCACAAACAAATAAACAAACAAAGTCACTTTCACTTTTATATATAAGTAAGGATTAGGACTCCAAAGCTAAATAGTTATCATTCCATAACGTGTGTAATGTTTCAGATCAATCCAACTACTGCCAGTGGGTGAAAATCACTTTCAAAGATTCCGTTACATAGATTAATACATTGATAGATACGTGCCGAGTTCATAAAAGTGTGTTAAAGAGATTTCTTAGGTAATTCCAATATCTGTGTTCTCTATTCAAAATGTGCCCCCTGCACATTTGACCAAATCGCGAATACAGGTATCGTACCTGAAAAAATTCATTGCGAGAAAGAGATTATTATATACGAAATTATCTTAATGTTATAATTTGAATTGTAAGTGCAACACGACATAATTATTTCTGAAGTTGGTTTTCGATAACAACAATTTTATATTTTGTGATTATTCATGTTGCTAACCAGCTTTAACTACTTATGTAACTTATTTTTATATAAATATTGTAATTAAATATGCATTAATTAGTGATATTAATAAAAATTCTATCTGACCCGGTGAACCTCGCATCGCCATCATATTTCTTATTAAAAAGATATTTTCTTCTTAAAATTTTATTAATACAAGCTGTTTCCAGAGAATAATAAACACGAAAACAAGGAAACAGTTATCTAATTCGTTGCAATCAATAGGAAGGTATACAATTTACATAGATATACAAGCAGGCTAACAGTGTTAGTGGATATAACCCATTGATAATGTACTGAAGAATGTACTATTAGAAGTAAAATATTTACAACTCATACTACTACGGTCTTATGTATGAACAAAATGCTAGTGAAAGAGTAAAATGGTCTTATTCATAATGACTTATCGGAGGTTTAAACGGGATTTTTATCAGAGAGATAATAAACGTTTTAGCGTAAAAAGACTGTTATGAATAACAAGTTTTGACAATTTTCGCGAACCTATTTTAGCGAACTTTTAAACCTCCGATAAGTCATTATGAATAAGCCCACTAGTGTTTTCGCTTGAAGTATTTTGCAAATCACCTTTCACGAATATAGGGTTGATAAATATTGATAGTATGTAGTAGGAATAATAAATAAATAGGTATTTATTGAGTTTTCCTTTATTTTCTTTAAAAACCTTTAAAGTCCGCCTGTCTATGTATCTGTCATACATTTGCATAGCATTGGTCAAAGATATTAATTTTGCACGTATATCAGAAACAATAAACTTTATAAATCCAGAAAATAAAAAATATGTGTAAAAAATATGACAAATCTCTTAGCATTCTTCAACAACGAACAGCGGCCGTATTGTGAGCTTTTATTTACAGGCAGTTTACGCGGTGAATTGAATTGTCTGGCAAATTCGTATTATGAACAAAATTCTTAGTGAGTCAGTTCGCTAAACCAGTCATACATTAATATGTTTAAGGAGAAGGTACAACTAAAAGTTAAATACATACTAACAAAAAATTTTCAACTAAAAGTTTTATTTATGCTATAATACCTAATTTAGCCAAGCAGTTTACGGCCTGCCTGGAACTTGAATGATTTTAAAAAGCTCATAATACGCCGGCTGGTTACTTGAGCCGCTCCAGGAACGTCCTACACTTTTATATAACCACATGTTGTAGTACCACATAAGTCTTGTACTACGTTATTCGATGACCTCTGGCTTGATTTTTGCCACACAGAAGTGGAGTGATGACAGACTGTAAAAGTCGCAAAGTATAATACTATAAACTAACAACTAACACCGAGGCAGACTCGTACATACTCGTAGTAAGTGCTGTAATTACTGATCATAAACAAAACATTACCTATTGCCCCACAAAGCTAATTTTATACTTGAAATTTAATATAAGTAGTTTACCGTTTAAACTTCTAGGTACTGCTTAGGTTATTTTGAAAACATAAAATTTATTTTTGTTTGAGTTTATAAACTCGCTTTAATTAAATAAAGCTACTTTTTACGGATTTTGACGCATGTATTTCTTTTAAATTTTGGAATTCGCTTTTATTAACTTCATTCGTATTAATCTATGTAACCTTTAATCTTCAATTGGAGATTTTCCTACTTTAAGTTTGTCGGATAAATCTGAAATTTTGAACGTTATCAAAGTTATATGATACCTATGATACCTATTGCATTGGCAATAACAAAAAAGTCAAGGGATCAATTCGTTTCGTCATTTCGTCGTCGTTTTGTTGAAAAACAGCAACTACTTATTTTCGTTGCCGTTACTGTCGTTCACGAGGACGTGGTTTTCATTCCCGCACGGGACAATAATTTGTGTGATGTATATAAATGTCATACAAATGTTTCACGGCGTCTGGGTGTTTACTATGTATTATAAGTATGTATTTACAAAAGAAAAGTAGTTTATGTATTATATCCGTATTCTGGTACCCATAACACAAGCATATAAGCTTAGCTTGGGACCAGAGGACGTTGTGTGAAATGTCCATGAATATTTATTATTTACTTATTATTATTTATTTTAAGAATGATTTTAAGTATGTATTTACAAAAGAAAAGTAGTATAAGTTTGTATATCCGTACTCTGGTATCATGTCCGTGAATTTTTATTCTTTACTAGCTGTTGCCCCCGGCTTGGTACGCATGCTATTTAGAAAATCTTCACCGTTTTTAAAACATTTTTCACTGATGCTTCGCTCTTATTAGTCGTAGCGTGATGTTATATCGCCTTCCTCAACAAATGCACTATCCAACACTGAAATTTTTTTTTTAATTTTCAAATCGGTCCAGTAGTTCCTTCAATTAGCGTGTTAAAACAACAAACAAACAAACTCTTTAGCTTTTTAATATTAGTACAGATTTGGCTGAAAGACCTAAAAACTGTGCCTGTAAATTACCGACAGAAGAAGAAAACCGAGATCGGTTTTCTTCTTCTGGAACACTCCTAGTTTAACAGGGTTTCATTAGTTTCCAGCTGCGATTACATAACCATATAAACATCGTGATCATCATAACATTACGATTTTTTCCCGTTGATGTAGGCAGAGACTATACAGCGCGATCTGCAACGATCTAAACACACTTCAAGGAAGTGTGTTTAGATTGATTTTACACTCCATCCATCCATCCATCAACCTTTCTCAGTCCACTGCTGGACATGGGCCTCCCCCATAGAACGCCACAACACGCGGTCTTGCGCTAACTGCATCCAGCGGCCTCCGGCGTATTTGACGATATCGTCGTTCCACCTTGTTGGGGGCCGCCCCACGCTGCGTCGTCCGGTTCGTGGTCGCCACTCGAGGACCTTCCGTCCCCAACGGTCATCAGATTTTACACTCATACATAAAAAATTACATACAGTCTAAATTGTATTTACGGACTGAATAAAAGACAAAAAATTTATGAATTATTCCGCAGATTTCAAATATTATGTATTTATTAAAAATGTTAATTTATTGAAAAGAACAAATAGGTATGTATCTACTTACAGCTATATTTCTCAAATCTTATAAGTAATGCAAAAAGTACAATAAGTTGTTACAAATTCCGGTTTTTTAATTATTACTAAATTTAATTTGAATCATATTTTTATGAGTCGCGCAAGTGTTTTTGCAAGGCATGCAGTTATTTAAATTTTTTCCGTGAAATGCTATTTTTAATTTAATATTATATCAGCTAGATTCAACACAAACAAAATATTTCCGTATTCCTGTCGATTATCATTTTTTAAATAAACTATTCATTCTGTTCTTACAACATTTCTGAAAGTTAACGATACTTCGAAGATTTCTTCTCAACTCCTATACCTTACGTCCTGCTAGTCTTTATGTATAATAGGGTGAAGTTCTTTGAATGCTGGTGTTCTTTGATAGGTAAAGAAGTCTTCCTCCTCTTGCAGATGTTACCTATCTGATAAATTACAGTAGGTATATTGTAAGTTCGACTACAATAATAGTCCAATATCACTTCCAACATAGAATTTTATTTTTAAATCCGCATTTATATTTTTTTATGCTTCAAATCTAAGCCGTAAATTTTATTTCAGTTCCTGAATGTATAATTTTCAAAGTTGATCTTGAAAAATGATTCGCATTTATATCATTCAAAACAGAAATAAATCAAAATTACAAATCTGTAAATAATTTGATACACAAGAACACGTACAAAGGTTAACATTGCTGATAAAAACGTTGGGATGACGTTAAAACACATTTTGTCATCTCACAAAACAGATAATTTTAATTTACAAAAGATTTAAATTTATTTTTTAACGCGGAAAAGTCAAATAGAATAAGAAATCTGTCGCTGTGTGACTACCTACTGCGCATTATATTTAGATGAATGTATCATATTAAGGGCCTACATCAATATTATCGTCGACATGTACCTTTTAACACAGCTAGTAGGTATAGAAAATGAAGAATTAGGGATATTTTTTTTGTTTACTCAAAATCTACTAAATATATTTTAATTCCGGTTTACGTGTTTCTACATATAATAGTTACTTATGTTTTAAAAGTTATTTTATTAGTTAATACGCAATAATAGACCGACAAATGAAAAAAATTTAAAATAGGAGAGGTTATTTCGCTAAGATTTTCTATCGAGAAAACTTTTTTCAATCGCGTTTCTGAGTTTATGCGATCCTAGATTATATATTGAAAACTACTTACTACTTAAAAATGAGAGCTTTAGCCATTCAATCTAAAGAAAAAATAAAAACTTCGTACGTAGAAAAATGCACGAAGCTATTTTGGTATCCTCTTAAGTATTACTATGTATTTAGGCGCTATTTAATGCGGTACTCCCGAAATCGTTCGTTGCCACTGGCCCGCGACAGTTTTTGTCATACATTTTAGATGGAACTGTCTATTGCACTACAAAAATTCGCTGTCTTGAGAAATTAAAGGTATTAGGGAACAGGAATTTATTGATATTGTAATGTTTGAACCATCGATAAAGAATACCTGTGTCTATGGTTTGAACGTTCTGTTACGAGGCGTGCCCTAATAGCCCAATAGCAACGCGACGTGTAAAAAGAGTCCTATCCTGTTTGTAAATTATTTACACCAGCATGTCCTATGCAATATATAATAATAGTATTAAATACCAGGGGTATTTTACTAAGACTACCATTGACCGTTCCAGCACATCCGTCAGTCAAACGCGAGATAGACACATACACGGTTTCGTGTCTACAATGGCCATCTTTTAGCTGTTTTATGTCCTGGACGTATTAGGATGTTCGCCCCGCTATGACTTTTACGATAATATAAAATATAATGGAGTAGGGAGTAGGGCGGCACTATTAATCGGGAGGCCCTGGCCATGTGCCCAGTGGAGAAGACAATCTTGGTGTTTACTACCCGTTTTACGAAATCTGCCATGATACCAACGCTGATGTGTATCAGCGTTGTTATCATGGCAGATTTGTAGTAGCATTAGTGGTCATTTCGTCCGCATTAGTATTAATGGGATAGTAGGCACGGCAGGTAGGAATGCCCATAACCTTTGAGTATAGAATACTACAACCATATAGGTCGACAGAGCATTGTGTTAGCGGATTCTTTGCCACAATTTAGGTATGAAGGTAGATATTTCTTCAACCTTAGTGGAGAGGAAGTGGCCACAGTTTTCCAATTGCAGAGCATTATGCGACTCAGTGCCGCACAATGCTGAACAATGCTGACGCCATTCAGTGTTAAAAAAAAATACTAAAATAAAATTGTATTCACATTATAAGTGTGGAATATAAAAAAGTCATTGTATGTACCTTCATCCATACTTGTATTTTTTTTTTAAACACAGCTTGAATTAACTTTGATTATTTCCAGAAAACTCCGACAAAACGAAAGCCTTATAAATTTTTTTAAAAATAATATTACTAACGATAATACCTATATAAATAAAATTTCAATCAATGCCAATTTAAAGAAAAAATACTTGTTAAGAGGATACCAAAATAACTTCGTGCATTTTTCTAGGTAAGAAGTTTGCATTGTTTCTTTAGATTGAATGGCTAGAGCTCTAATTTTTAAGTATATGTTTTTTCAATATATAACCTAGGATCGCATAAACTCAGAAACGCGATTGAAAAAAGTTTTCTCGATAGAAAATCTTAGCGAAAATACCTCTCTCATTTCTTATTTTTTTCATTTGTCGGTCTATTATCGCGTATTAACTAATGAAATAACTTTAAAAACATAAGTAACTATTATATATAGAAACACGTAAATCAGAATTAAAATATATTTAGTAGATTATGAGTAAATAGGAAAAGTATCCCTAATTCTTCATTTTCTGTGCCTACTGGCTGTGTTAATATGTACGTGTCGGCGATGATATACGATAATATTGATGTAGGCCCTTAATTTTCTGTCGCTGAAGTTGGTATGGATTGCACGCATCACTTTTAAGAGTGCTCGATTGTGCGATGCGTTGCTGTAGTTGGAACACTCAACGTTGAGCATTGTGCCGCATAATGCGCTCTTGTGCTGTAATTGGAAAACGGGGTTTATTTGCAATGGCTGCGCTAGCAGGTTATTGATTCTATGGAATATTGAGTAATTTATTTAATCGCCATCTATTGATTTTGTTGAAAACTACGTAAAAGCAACCTCAAAGATGCTACCGCGAGTGCCAGGTCCTTTATAGGGTTCCGTACCCAAAGGGTAAAAACGGGACCCTATTACTGAGACTTCGCTGTCCGTCCGTCCGTCCGTCTGTCACCAGGCTGTATCTCAAGAACGGTGATAGCTAGAGAGTTGAAATTTTCACAGATGATGTATTTCTATTGCCGCTATAACAACAAATACTAAAAATAAAATAATATAAATATTTAAGGGGGGCTCCCATACAACAAACATGATTTTTTTACCGTTTTTTGCTCGATACTAATAACGTTGCCTTATGTTGCATAGATAATGGTACGGAACCATTCATGCGCGAGTCCGACTCGCACTTGACCAATTTTATAATATTTCCAGCATTACTTTTCAAAATAAATCTTTGGCAGCATGTACCGTCTTTGGTACCCATTTATTGTTTTCAGTAAAGCCTCAGTTCTTGATAAAGCCTGGTGACAGACAAAAAGAGGAAGGGACCCATCTATCTATTCTGTGAAGGGACCAAAGAGTAAAATAATATAGATTAATATTTTTTTTTTGGAAGGGACATCCGGAATGAAGTCTTAGTGATATGGTCCCGATTTAACTTTTGGTAGGTAGGTACGGAAAAAGGCAAACAAGACCCTGAAAAGACTGACTTACCATAGACAAAGTATTCACTCAATGGTACTTACTACGTAGGTAAAAAGATGTTTTCTTTGATTTTCTTTTACTTCATCTAACTTCATGTTTTTTATTTTTTCTGTGACGGCGGCGTTGCAATCCTCTCTCTAAATCATCAAGACTTTCATTTCGAAAATTCCCTTTCCTTGAAGCCTCTCGACACATTTTAATAAACTGCTTCTCTATGAGAGAATCAAGGTGTCCATTATACCGCCATCCCTGATTACGTGTTAATCAGGAACGGCTTAAAAATGGCGTTTTAAATATGGCAATTACCGTATTATAGGTACCACTATTTGGACTTCTCTTACAAAATGACGCTATAAAAATTGCAAAAGAATAAAAAATAATTGGTCAAGTGCGAGTCGGACTCGCGCACGAAGGGTTCCGTACCATTATCTATGCAACATAAGGCAACGTTATTAGTATCGAGCAAGAAACGGTAAAAAAATCATGTTTGTTGTATGGGAGCCCCCCTTAAATATTTATTTTATTTTATTTTTAGTATTTGTTGTTATAGCGGCAATAGAAATACATCATCTGTAAAAATTTCAACTGTCTAGCTATCACCGTTCTTGAGATACTGCGTACGGAACCCTAAAAATCATGTTTATTGTATGGGAGCCCCCCTTAAATATTTATTTTATTTTATTTTTAGTATTTGTTGTTATAGCGGCAATAGAAATACATCTTCTGTGAAAATTTCAACTGTCTAGCTATCACCGTTCTTGAGATACTGGGTACGGAACCCTAAAAATCATGTTTGTTGTATGGGAGCCCCCCTTAAATATTTATTTTATTTTATTTTTAGTATTTGTTGTTATAGCGGCAATAGAAATACATCATCTGTGAAAATTTCAACTGTCTAGCTATCACCGTTCTTGAGATACTGCGTACGGAACCCTAAAAATCATGTTTGTTGTATGGGAGCCCCCCTTAAATATTTATTTTATTTTATTTTTAGTATTTGTTGTTATAGCGGCAATAGAAATACATCATCTGTGAAAATTTCAACTCTCTAGCTATCACCGTTCTTGAGATACAGCCTGGTGACAGACGGACGGACGGACGGACGGACGGACGGACAGCGAAGTCTCAGTAATAGGGTCCCGTTTTTACCCTTTGGGTACGGAACCCTAAAAAGAACTTTCATAAACGCAAGAAACGGAATCTCGCTTTTACGATTTCAACATGCACGTGCACGTAACAGCACGCAGCTACGTACTCCATACGGGTTTTAGGTGAGTTTTAGTTGAGAAACCATGGTTGATCCACAATCCTAGATTTCATAATACATAGCAAAGAATCGCGATCAAAACTCATTAACTTTAAAATCTAATAATTGCATACTAATTGAATTTAAATGAAACAACAAAAGAAATGGAAAAATACCGTTCGTACATTTTATTTAAAGAATAAAAAAAGTGATTGAATACTTAATTAGAAGTTTTATTAATTCTAAGACCGCGTGGCTAACAATGGTTTAACAACTGATGTATGTAAAACAATCATATACCACGGGCTACTTACAATACATTTATTACATCAATAAAACACATAGAAAATTACATTCTGTACTATGGTTCAATAGAAACTTATAATTAACACTAACAATTATTATTTCAATTATTATATTTAATTCACTAAAGATATAATAATAATAATTAGGATTACACTGATAACACAAAGTGATTTTCATAATCAGTCGATTTTAATTATTCGACGTAATAGTCCTTATATGAATTCTAGATCACCGACTTAAAAATATGAGGGTATTTTGCAACCCTTAACAGTTAATGTTTAAAGTCGGTATTTTACAATCCTTTTACATTATACTGAAATAACTGTTGCTCGGGTCTAGATATAAATAATATGCAGCTTATTATAACCAGACCCGTTCAACAATTTTTACAATATTAAGTTAATTCCAATTCCACAAGATATACATCCAAATTACAAACCACTTTTGAACCGCATTACATTTACAAATTATGCAAATAAATTACAATAATTCAATTATAAAATTACAAATATTAATAGTTGAAAGAAAATGTCCATTGTGTAATTTGTATTGTAAATAATAATTCAATATTAAATCAAAATATAAATGAAAAAATAATAAAGAAATTTTAATTCCAATATTATGTCAAACAGAAATTAAATTCAATAATAATTATTATTACAATGTTAAGATTAATATTATATGGGGCACTAATATTTTATATTGATATTTTAATGTTATATGAAATAGAAATATTGTTTTTAAACAGTCAAGCTTACATCTATAACTACACTACAAAATACTTATAATGGCTACAGTAATTAATAGGAAAAACACGCACACACTTAATTTTAACACATAATATTCGAACCGGGTACAAACGTCGTCATTAAATCGTTTGCTGATAACTTGAAATATTACTATAAACGACAATGTTGAGAAAAACATTAAATTTATTTACAGACAGACGTTGGTACAAGGTTAAAGCAAAACTTCTATTACAGTTTACAAAATAACCTTAAGCACGTTACTCATTGTTCATCCTGCTAACCGTGAAAAGGCTAGACTAGGCACGGTGCAAAAGCCTTGAAGGACATGGATAATTACTAATAATTGCGAGCTGAATGTACGAAGCTTTTAGCTTTTACATTGTGCTCAGTCTATATAGCCTTAGCGAAATGGACAACAAGATGGATGGTGAGTAACACGCTTTACAGTAAATGAGATTTTAAAACTGAACAATTACAAATATACCTTCATTTGTATTACATAATTAAAGTTTCATCAAGTTATCATTATCAAATAATATAGGATTACTAGCTGACCCGGCAAACGTTGTTTTGCCATACTAAAAAAAAAAGTTTGAAAAATAGATGTTGGCCGATTCTCAGACCTACTGAATATGCATGTAAAATTTCATAAAAAGCGGTCGAGCCGTTTCGGAGGAGTACGGTAACTAACACTGTGACATGGAAATTTTATATATTAGATTTTAAATATATATTATGATTAACAAATAGAAAAAATATTTTCAAAAATGGATTTAGGCAAATTTGTATTTTGATAAGTGTTAATGCGAATGTTAGGGATTTGTAATTACATATGCAATTAATGGTCGTATTAACACTATACTTTAAATTACTATTATCTAATTTGTATGACTTTGAAATTTTAACTTGACCTTCGACTGCTGTTAAGATAAAACGGTCACCTCCAATTTTATCAATAACTTTTAAATTGTATCTGTTTTCTTACTCAAAATAATTGCATCATAATATTTTCTAACACTTGCGCGACTCATCTGTTTAAATAAAACTACTTTTTACGGGATTTAGACGCGTATATTTGTTTTAAATTTCCAGTCTCACCCGTGACCATGGTGACTGCAAAGTCTCCGAAACGTCGGGCCAAAATTTAAAACAAATATACGCGTCTAAATCCGTAAAAAGTAGTTTTAATTGCATCATAATAATTAATTATAAATGGTTACTAGTTACCTAAATATCTACCTTCCCCTATGGGAAAAAGTTGTGGCGGTATTACGATGAAGTTATTATGGATTTTAAAATAATCCTATGTTATATTTCAGTAAATAAATTGTATATAAATTATTGTTATATCCATATAAGTGTTCGATTCGAGTATTTTACTATGAAACAATGTGATATACATATATGTACGGGATGATCACTATATATTTATATATATCACGCTTTCACAAGCCGTTCTCATTATAGTCAAATGTTCATCACTATTTACTTTTTAAACAGTTTGTTCCACTGTAGCGGCTGTGATTTCGGGGGTTGAGTAGACGTCGATGGCTGTGACTGAGGCAGCTGACTTGGGCCCGCCTTGCTTTGGAAGCCTGTAAACAACCATTATTTTTATTCATCGTTTACTTATTTGATGTCAGAGTGTATAAAAAGCCAATAAATTATGTTTTGATCATGGTAGTTGACGTTCTTAATGTCTCTGCCTACCTCTATGTGTAATTGATGGGTCAGTATTATGATAATGTTAATATAATGTCACCTTTTTCGATAAAGCTAAATATATGCTCGTATCGAACAGACTCCCAAGTGGCGCAACGCTACTCAGTTATCTCCCGCTCACCCCCGCCTCCAGCCGTCTTGTCCACAATGCATGAGCGAGCCACTGACGCGAACAATCTATACAAACAAACAAACAATATGTACTATAAGACAACAATAGTTTTTAGATAACAAAACAAACTTATGAATTAAAGTAATTTATTAATTTTGACATGCTATGCTTTTACTTAATAAATCAAATTATGGTGAAAAAAGTGAAATGTCCCACTTGCGGCATTTCACTTTTTCCACCATAATTTGATTTATTAAACTTATGAATTATATTACAAATTGTAACCGTGTTCTCCAGTAGTTCGCCATCAGAACCAGAATTCCTTAATTCTGGAAGTAATTATCGCATTCCCATTATATATAGATAAAAATTATGAGCAATCCAAATTTTCTTGACTGGGAGAGAGTACCAACTAACCTACTTGTTTACAGAGGTACCAACTAACCTACTTGTTTACAGAGAAGTATATTTTATATGCCAACGGTATCACCTACATTCAGAGTTACTTCCCCGCTCTGGACATTTAACAAGACGATATATAGCCTAGTGTTATAATAATAATAATAACAATAAATAAATATTCATGGACATTTCACACAAGGTCCTCTGGTCCCAAGCTAAGCTTATATGCTTGTGTTATGGGTACCAGAATACGGATAGAATACATAAACTACTTTTCTTCTGTAAATACATACTTATAATATATAGTAAACACCCAGACGCAGAACAGACATTTGTGTGACATTTATAAACATCACACAAATGATTGTCCCGAGCGGGAATCGAACCCGCGACCTTGTGACTGGCAGTCCACTACGTGAACCACTAGACCACGAGGCCCGTCGATATAATTATATAGTGTTATTCTGATCTACAATAAAATATAAAAATACATTCAGTGGTTTTGCATGAAAGAGCAACAAACGATCTTACATCCATACATTGAAACAAACTTTAATGTTTGTAATATTAATATGTTTACTATATTTTCTTTAATCAAGCTTTATGAGAAGTTAACTAAACAATAGATAAAACGTATACAGACTTCTCAATCTCTGGAGCGCAGTGAACGAAGTCGTGTGACCAGAACTTGTAGTTTGGATTCTTGATGAGCTCAATAAATGTGATGAGCAGCCCCCATGGATGAGGACGGTTCACAATGAGCCTCTCCAGCAACATCCTGGTGATCTGTTCCTGGACAGCTTCAGAGTTCGCTTCAGCAAACAGGTACAGAAGACAGCAAGAGAAATAGTGCGTGTGACTATTCGGGTAACGTAGTTGGTTTGCAATCGCATTTAGGAACAAATACCTACACATAAAACATAATATTATTATTGTGATATGGAAATAAGATACACATCAAATAATAATATTTTATTTACAATTGGGCAAATTTAAATAATAATTTAAAAAATCATTATTATTAGATTGTCATACATTGTTATTACCATTACTTGAGGTCGGCATAACATGTATTTCATCCATGTCTTTGTAAGTCTAATAAAGATTTGCTTAAGATTTATTCCGCTAATGTGCAACAGTAACATATACACTTAAAAGTCAATATTCAATAACATAAAAAAGTTAAATAGGCCAAATAAAAAACCATTAAGCGGTAAACACTCAATTCGATCAATAATTTCCATTTACAATATTACCATGTTTCCGTTTTTTTGTTTTCAAATTATACTACAATACGTGTAAATTTATTTATTAAAGTTATTATTGTAGATAATAAATTGACATATAAATAAAAATTTTAATTACAATATTGCAATAAATTGTTTTTTTGCTCTTGTTGCTAGGTTATAAAGAGGTCGTTTCAAAAGAGCTTTTAAAACATGTCAACTTGAAATAAAAATTTTTGACTTTGACTTTCAGATTTTTTCAATTGTTGTGATGCATGTACGGAAACGCAATAATAGTATTTTATAGTATACAAACAAAGGTTTTAGGGTTACATGCGGATTCATGTTCTTAAGCCACATAGATTCATCCGTGCCTCTAACGTCAATATTAATAGCGACAAACTTGCAACATCGTCTAACATGTATTTTTTATAATATATTTTATAATAGGCCATAAATGGCCCATTATTGATAAGCCTTTTAATTATAAACAGTAGTGTACTTGGTCTGTTGTTTAGGTGTATTGGTATATGGTTTAGTAGTACTTGAGTATAGGGGGATACGTCTAGAGGTTTCCATTCGTACTGAAAATAAAAATAATAATTTTGAATATGTCCTTACCGTCCCTCGAAGTCAAAATCAACAGTGAAGTTTTGAAAGATATCCATATGCGCCGAGTGGGCGATCGTTGACATATTTGGTGTTTGGCCTTTAGATCTGATGTGTGCAATGGCCTGTGTCCCCACGTACAGGACCACGGCATTCATCAGTTGGCAGTTGTATCGACGACCAGGTTCGTTTACCACCTAAACATTTATTACATCAAAACAAATTTTCTAAGATAACATTTCTTTACAACCAAAACTGTACTTGATATTTAAAATTTTTAAAACACTTTCTAGCAAAATACCGAAAATATTTGGTAATATTGTAATTAATTATAGTAAAAGCTCTAGGTCTCGTATTTGAGCAGCTAAAAAATGGAGTCGTGACACTAGTGGGATAAATAGCTGTTTACTACGGTCAATCTAGAATATTTTATTTCGTCAGTATGAACAAAATGCTAGTGAAATTGTAAATATTTTAACAATGACGGGCCTCGTGGTCTAGTGGTTCATATAACGGACTGCCATTCACGAGGTCTCGGGTTCGATTCCCGGTCAGGACAATCATTTGTGTGATATTTTTAAGTCATACAAAATGTTTGTACTGCGTCTGGGTGTTTCTATGTATTATAAGTCTGTATTTACAAAAAAAAAGTAGTATATGTATTATATCCGTATTCTGGTACCCATAACACAAGCATTATAAGCTTAGCTTGGGACCGTTGCGTGAAAAAATAAAATATTATTAAGCCTTATAATGTAAGTATAATAATTGTTACTCACTTGCATATTGCTCCTCAACTCGGTCAAGAACGTGACCGGAGAGCGCGCAGTTAGATACGCGTCCAAATCCTTCTTGAACTGTGATACTGGTATTATTGTCGTATAGTTAATGACAGCACGCGGTGGAAGAGCGATCTCAGTCAACAAATCCACTTTCAAATTAGGTGTGAACGGATCCGGAAGGCGCATGTTCCGAGGGAATGCCGACAAAATGAGATTCCTCATTTGAATACAATTCGGCGGTATCTCATCACAAAAGCCATAATGGTAATCGCAGAGAAACTCAGGGAAATCGTGGAGTAGAACTAGAAGGACTTTGAGAGTGCCCTTGTATAGGGTCATGACTGGAGACGCCAGCTCAGTGTTCCGTAGAAACGGATCCAAAAATTTGAACAAATCTATCAGCAGTGTAGAATACATCCCCCAGCCCTGTAATATAAATAATACTGTTTGTATATCACATCATAAAACGAATATTACACAGTTACTATAGTCATCGACAGCGCCCATGCAGACGATATTGACATGCACAAATCCTTACATTCATATTGCCTGTTTGTTAACATTGCTACTAAGATTCATTCATTCAATTCTATGATTATCTAAAAGCGTACAATTCAATTCTACGTGTATTTCGAAACTATTGCATGTCTACAATGATATACAAAGCTCGCAATGTCGATTTTATTTACTTCACAACTTATTAATAAATGAAAATAAATACTTTGCCATTAGCTGGTTCCTGCTTTGAAAGCAGCTAAAAAAAACAAAACGAGTTAGAACATATAAAAACACAAATAGTAATAAAACAGGATGATTTGGAATCTGTATGATATTTCCCTTTGACCATGATTTATGTAATAACAATCGATTGCATTACGACGAATGAGGCAGGTAAATGTATTGATATATATTTAAAAAATCGAAATGTGAGAAATAAATAAGAAACACATGAAAAAATTTCATAGAAACTTAAAAATAGTAGAACTATTTGCGGCAAATAAAAATATGATTGCCTAAAGCATAGATTTTAACTTACTTCTATGAAAATTGGGCCCGTATTAAGTTAAAAATTATAAATACATAAAAACATATCTAATAAACCTATGAAAATAGAACAAAATGATCATAAAACTGGAATAATTAAGAAAGACACTATAATAATTTACAACGAGAATCTAAAACAACACAAATTCGAGTCTTAACTGCTTACTTTTTATTCTAATATAAAAAGGTACAATAATACTATTCGACCTATTTCATAAACAATTTATATAATAATAACTAGCTGACCCGGCAAACGTTGTTTTGCCAGACTAAAAAAAAAAAATAAAGGTTTGAAAAATAGATGTTGGCCGATTCTCAGACCTACTGAATACGCATGTAAAATTTCATAAAAATCGGTCAAGCCGTTTCGGAGGAGTACGGTAACTAACACTGTGACACGTGAATTTTATATATTAGACTAGCTGACCCGGCAAACGTCGTTTTGCCATTAATTGTTAGAGGTGGACAACCCTTAACATTTAGGAGGATGAAAAATAGATGTTGTCCGATTCTCAGACCTAACAGATATGTACACAAAATTTCACGAAAATCGGTCGAGCCATTTCGGAGGAGTATAATTACAAACACCGTGACAGGAGAATTTTATATATTAGAAGGCTTCATATAAAATAATAAATAGGCTAAAATACTAAAAAAAATAAACTCAAAGGCTATATATATTTGTAACTGCCAACAAAATTGCGACATGACAATCATGGTAAAAGGGAGAGATTCCAAAACCACTTGTTTATGAAGCATGATATAAATAAAACGTCATTCTGTAAGAAGTAGAATCTTCTAGATTGATATTCAAACGAATTTTACAATGTTTAAAACATTAAGAGCTTAGTATTACTTTTAAAATGTCCAATTGTATTAAAAAAATCTACTTAATTATAATCAGATGTTGAAATCTACATAAAAAATTTTAAATGTAACTATTTTATTAGGATGTTCTTACATGGTATGTGAAAAAAATGTATGTTTGATAAAAAAATGGTGTTAATAATTTAGCGTTTGATTTTTTTGATTTTTTTTTACCGCTCTAAAGTGTTACGTATTTGTATACTAGCTACTCTGTGGATTGTTATATTTATCCTGTGGAAGATAAAAATTATAACACTTCTATTTCATGAATGCTGCTAAATCATCAACTTCGCATGGGAAGTAAATTATTAAGTCAGTAATTTTCTATTACAGGATTGTACCTATTAGATTTCTTATATCATAGAAAAAATTTTTAATTTAGAGACCATCTGCTATACATTCATGAAATCAAAGAACTATAATAAGGAAATAGAAATCTTCTAGCACTCTTATCCTTTCTGCCTACCCTGAAACAATTCTAGCATGGTAGTAAGTTACTTAAATCTAAATATTATTGTTAAAGTTAAAATAACAACATACCTTCTGCTGTGGTGTGACGGCTAAGACGCGATTGATGAAAGCTCGGTGTGCGACGATTTCAAGCCACGCAAAAGCAAAGCCGGGGGCTACATTAGGTCGGATTATGCGGAAAGTATGGCAGAACGCGGTGAGAACCTGACAAATAGACATAAAAAACATTATACAAACTAAATAAATATTCACGGACATTTCACACAACGTCCTCTGGTGTCAGCTAAGCTTATATGCTTGTGTTATGGGTACCAGGATAATAAGGATATAATACATATACTACTTTCCTTTTGTAAATACATACTTATAATACATAGTAAACACCCAGACGCAGTACAAACATTTGTATGACATTTAAAAATATCACACAAATGATTGTCCTGACCGGGAATCGAACCCGAGACCTCGTGAACGGCAGTCCGTTATATGAACCACTACACCACGAGGCCCGTCAAACTCAACTCAAGTCATTGAATTTCCTTATTTCTATATGCCAGAATATGTGCTTAAATTTATATATATTCAAACTAGCTGTTACCCGTAACTTCGTACGCGTGGAATTTAGAAAATAAAAGACCTTAACGACTTTACAAAAAAAAAGTATCCTATACCAACCACTGTACCTCCTATATACATACAATAATTGCTTAGTTCAAAAACTAAAAAACACGCTTGAAAATCCTGAATATCTTTTTAAATAATTGCATTGTCAACGGTCTTTGATATGTATGCAAAATTTCAAATCAATCCGACTATCGCAAGTGGGTGAAAATCGCATTGTAAGATTCTGTTACATAGATAAATACATTGATAGATACACACCGAACTTATAAAAGCGTGTTAAAAATCACGACTTTGTTTTAGAATAAATAAAAAAGTTAGGTAGGTATGTAGAAAGTCGCAACGTTTTAACACAAGTAGTACAAACCTGATAGTTCATAGATTCTAAAACAGGCTCTGCCATGTTCATGTCTAAGAATAGAATGAGCAGGAGCCTGTGGTATGGCAGCTGTTGGAAATTAGTACCATGCTCCTCATGGTCTTGGAGCAGACAACCTGCGATTATGCCCAGAATCTGAAACAATACATAGATTTATGTCCAGAAAACAACTTATGTTATGTAGCTGGGTAAGTGAAATATACTGGTATACAAATTTCAAAATTTGTTAGTTTGTAAATATGTCTGTTATCATGAATTTAAGAATACTTGTTTAAAAATATTATAAGGACAATAGCCTTAGAGCATTAATCCAACAGTTGACATCGTAAGGTGACCCCGCTGAAAAAAGGTACGTGAGCAATGCTCATACCCATGCGTAAACTGTTAGAGTGTGTTACCCCGGCACCCCGCCGACCGTATATGTGTCAAAGAAAACAGCGTGTTTAACTACTCCTGTTGGTCAAATACTGAAGACAACTCCAGTAACTAATCTGTCAGCTCCACAGATAAAAACATGAAAATTATTGCTAAACTCAGCAATTTAAAAAATCTCAACCCAATATATGACGAAGTTATCTCTAAGGTATGATTGCATAGATCAACAACACTATACCAGTCTATAGAAAGCAGTTCAGAGCAGTAAACATTTTAGATAATTTTAAATATTAATGCATTGTACATACCTTGTTCAGAATGTTCAATTTAGGTGTTGGGTTACCAGCATCTGGAGTGGTTTTGATCAGCATTGAAACAAACTTGATAAAGTTATCACACATGCCAAAGTATTTATCTCTCTTTGGTGCAACTGGGGGTGGATTCATTCTATCCTCATTTAGTTGTTGGTACACATTCTCAACGCACATCTGTGTAGCAATTCTAAAGAACCTGCTAATCAGGTCATCAGATTTGATTATACAGTGCATGTTTAAGCGGTGTACATATGCACTGAAGTTCTGGGTCAATTCAATTTCTGTAAGAGCATTCAATAGCAAACTCCTCCAGTCACGCATAAAATTCTCTGTTTTTTCCTGCAATCCAGGTGGATCATCATAGTTTTGTGCCTGTAATAAATATAATAACTAAATCAATACATCATATTTACCGCAAAACATACTATATAAAAAGTAAACATAAGCAACTGTTAAATCCTAGAATCTTAGTTCTAGTAAAAAGTATGTTTTACTGTCAGTTACATCAGTTCAAATGAGATATCATTTCTGAAAGAATTTTTTGGTAGTTAGTGGGATACTTACAACCTGAGAATATCCATCTACAGAAGAGGAGGCTATAGAGACTGAACTGGGGCTAACTTAAGTAAACAAGGTATAAATTGTAACTTACCCGTACTTGTACGATTCCAGAGTGAATATGAGCAGTTGGTCCTAATGGAGACCTTTCACCAAGATATACACTAGGATCTTTATTCACTCTCAGGGTTTCAATCAAAGAACCAAGGCCTTCGGGTGGAGGCTGCCGAGAATGTGCCATCACTCGGACTAATGTCTCCGTTGAATGGTATAAATCAGATTCGTTCACATAAATGTTATTTCTGTCGTCAATCAAATATAATTGCACCAATTGCATCGCAAATGCTACAGCCATATAGTTATTGCCACCGTCCATCATATGGGCTAGAGCTAGATCATACTGTGAACAAAAGCATATTTTTATTAAAACATATATGTTGTGCCTAAATAGGTAAAATGATTTTCTAAGCAGATCAAGGTTAACATTGCACTATTTATACTTACACCATAAAATTACAAAACAACGTTATATTAAATACTTTTAAGTTACAGAAAAAAGAAACTAATAATTTACCTGAGGTAGGTTGATTAGATGATTTCTCACAAGACAATCAACCGCTTCGATGTTATAACGAAGTTCTTCACGGCACTCCGTGAGACAGCACGTGATCTGCTTCGTAGTCCAAACATGACCATAGACGCGAGCGTCCTCGAGCAACTTGAGCACTCGTAGATGAATATCTCTATAACGCGCCATCATCTCGACATGTTCACTGCTAGTACCAGGCTGCACGATATGCCCATCCAATAACCCTTCTACGGCCTAACAAAAATACAAACAAATTTATATATCATTTTATAATGATTTAACGCCCTGTAAACCTCTTTACAGCTTGAACTGCCAGTACAGCATCACCTTAAATAGTTTTAACTATGAAAAGGTCAAAGGTGGAAAAAGTTTATAGGATCGTTTGAATTTGAAATAAAATAAAATAAAAATGGGAGCTAATTAAAAAATAAAACAGACTTCACATTAAAACTAATATAGAATCATGATTAACGTAAGTCTTTAAAAATGGGTCACAAATAGATGAGTTATGAATGAATAATTATGAAAATGTGTTAAATTGTGAAAGTTTGTTAAAAAACCTTGTAAAATGGACTTTATCATATCCATTATACAAGTTTTTAAGTACACTTAAGAGTAACAATGTTACCTTTTGTAGCAAAGCACATCCTGAGACAAAGTCCCTATTCCGTCTGGCCATGCAGAGGCACTCTAGTAGCGAGTGCATGTTAGCAACTTGTACCGCCAAGGAGGCAACGGCGATGCAATTGCCGAGGAACACCTCGGCTGCTGAAATTAATGCGCCCATCTCATCCGTTCCATACATCTGCGTGGGGTTCATAACCTGACTATAGGTCAGCTGAGAAATCTGTTCTTGAGCTGGTGGTTTGGGAATGAAAGCACCAGAATCTCTTACTGGAGCGAAACCAGGGATGTTGCAGGCAAACTCCTCGTAGACAGAGATTTGATTTTCGATTGGACCGCCAACACGTAGACGCACCCTTTCTGGTAACCGATCGGTTTGGTAGGACAAGACAAGGGGGTCATAGTATCGGCGCCCTTCCTGACGCGCAATCTTTCGCATCTCATAGTCGTTGAGCAGACGCTTGTCTAACTCCGGTAGGGCTTTTTCTACAGCAGTTTTCTGTATAAACGCACAAGCCAGCTCCATATTTTCTGTAGCTAGAACAGCAGCTGCGCTTTCTATAATCTCCTTCTGAAATACGAGAAACTATTAATATGATAATAAAATATTTTTTGGTTATATCCTTTGAAGTCCATACCGTGGTATGGGAATAAAGCTATCAAGCTATAGGGTTATGTTGCAACAACAAGGTTAATTGGTTGTTGACACCAACTTTCAGTTCCAGAAACCCATTTTCTTTATCATGGAATCCCTGATCATGGGCAATAAAGTTATCAGATTATGATTTGTAGCTTAAGGAATTAATAAATAGATTATAAAGATTGCTGAACAATAGAAGATAAAATCTTTAAATCAAGTTCATTTTAACAGTTCATAAATATCATGTCAATTGATCGGTGGTGTCAACTGGTTAGTTTGACTTTAAGTTTAATTGGTCTATTGGTTAGTTATGCATTATTCCCCCATTTTAGTTTCTCCAGAAAATTATGTAGCATTATAGCATAGAACTAAAAATCTGGTTACGAAATCTACGATAAAAATGTAAGTAAAATTTGAATCTCAAAATATTAATTGTAAATAGTAAATAGGTTAATAAGAATAATTCAAAACAAAACATTGCAATTCATGTTACCTGCTCTATCCTGGTACCTTTGGAGAAAATATGTTTAGATCACAAATGTTATAAAAATAATAATACCAACCTGTTGAGGTGTAGAGGGCAAAAGAGCTGTGGCGAAAGCGGCCTTCAGGTTGGTACTGATGGTGCTTATAATTTGCTCTCTACAGGTTATCATCGCCATGCCGGCTGTAAGGTTTCGCATCATGTGATGAGCGCAAGTCCTCATTCTTACTTCGTCGGGGTCCAAAGCAAAATCTTTTCGAATGATTTGTTCACATGTAGTTAAAGCGTACTTAATAGATCTATCAACAACTGGGTGAATCCATTCCTGGATTGACCTTTCGATCGCTGGCTTGACGAACTGCTTCAAGTGCGGATAATTTTGGAAGAGTATTATGTGCGGATTGAAACAAATTTTCTGGCCAAATGCCGACGTGGATGAAACGTTTACGTCCAAATAATTAAATCTTGGCTCAGGGATACCAAGCACCCCAATAAGACTTGGATCGTTAGCAACCAGACCACTTGTAGGAGTAGGCGCGGTAACAGCCATGTCTTCGGCCGGAATCATTGGTGGTGGAACCATCATCTGCATCGGCGGCGCTTGGATTATCGCTGTGTTGATTGCCATTACTGGATTGGGCGTTTCTTTATTTGCTTTCGGCTGAGATAGTTGAAATTCAATTAACCTCAATTTTTCTGGGTCTTTCAAATATATAGCTGGTTTCAAATTTGCTATATCTAATCCTAGATTCTTACATAATACTTCTATTTCAAACTTCAAATTAAGTTTTAAATCCGGTTCCTGATGTAGTTCAGCTAACACGTTCATCAGAGCCATGGACCAAGGGTTTGGTGGTTTAAAAACGATGCTCTTGGAACATGATTCCAAGACCTTAGCGACGAACGGTACTACATATAGCAGTTCCTGTTGCCCTTTGTGATAAGCTTCTAGAACAAGGGCTTTCAGGTCAATGTCAATATGTAATATTGGTTGGTTACGCGCCAACGTCAACATACCAAGCCAGTGACCGAGGTTTTTCAGAAGGGATCGATCCGAGAAATTCGCTATACCTTTGTCTGAGCGCAGCAGAACTCTAATGTTACGGTAGGTCTCTTTAGTTACCATCTTATTCACATCGCGAATTTTAAGAACGTCAAGGAAATTGGAATATAAGGGATGGAAATTTAGTTCTATAGAAGCTCTTTTCATTACGAGATATTGAGAGAGCCACGGATAGTATTCTTCAGTAATTATTTCCTTGAGTTCTTCACATTTAGTCTGCAAGTTTAACTGGCTCAGATTGTTAAAAATGAATGCAGTTTTATCTTGAATAGGTTCTGGAGGAGAACTTATTTTTTCTTCCCTGTCAGTAGCAGTAAGCAAAGTGTCGATATTAGTAGCATTAGCAATAGACGGGCGGCTACCAATTCCACTCGTGCTACAATTGCCTACTTTTGATATGACAGTAATCGCCGGTGCAATTGCTCTGTAACAGAAAAGGAGATCCTATTATGTTTAACATTTATGGCTACCTGGAATTGCAAAAGAATTTCAAGGAAAAATTACATAAGTGTAATCTGTATATATATCGAGGAAAATTCTCGTATATATTTTATAAACAGAAATAGCTGCAAAACTTTTAATGAACATTTAGTTAACGGCAGCATAGTGATGAAACAACATAAAAAAAATTAGTAAATATATGACCATCGTTATGACATACCTGTATGGTGCAGATACAGTAACTACAGCGCTCTGGGTCAACATTGCAGCCAGGCTTGTAGGAAGCACAGCTCCTTGGGGCTTTGTTGGCGGCTCTTGGCTTTGAAGTCCATATTCTATGTACTCGATGAGATGCGGAGGAAACTCGCCAAAATGTGGTATCGCTCTCACATGTTCACAATATTTGTGGTAATCCTTGAGACGCGATTTAAATCTATCTAAAGCAGCAATACCAAAATAGTACATTTTTGAACCCTCCGGTTTTCTTAAAGCATCGAGAACAAACCGTAACGCTAAACCGAGCGAAACATAACTAGGTACAAGACCTTTTTCAATGATTCCGCCAAAAAGTTGAGCAGTTATGTGCAATTCTTTATCAGGATATTGAGGGAAGAATTTATATTCCTCGAAGAGATTTTTCAGCATACACGAGAACACATCATTTTCTCTTTTATTAGGAGAATCTTGGAACTTTTTCAACATCTCAAGGACTTCATCAATTGACAAAGTAGGGTGTGGAGGATGGTTATAAATTCTCTGGAAATATCCATTGGCTTCATCTTCAATTTCTTTAGCAACATTGTGCATAATTTCTGGAAAATGGATTGGATCTGGTATACGTGGTTTATCCATAGGAGGAGCTGGTGCCATTCTTGCTAATCCCATATTAGCCACATTTGCAGCATGTTGTATTGGCATCATGGCAAAGGGGCTATTAGGCCCGGGGCCCATGAGACGAGAAGGAGATCCTGGTGTAGTTACAAGAGGCCCCAGAGTTCCAGGCATAAATGTTGCATTACCTGGAGCACCTAAGGTCATATTTGCGACGTTTGGGGTCAAATTAGCAATTGGGTCGACGTGTGGAGGAAAAAGCTGCCCACCTAAGCCAGCGGGGAACGGAGTCTCTAAGACTCTTGTGTGTGGTCGTGCGATTCCTGCAATATTCTGCCTTGTCTTATTGATCATCAGTGTTTGACAGTTAGCTATAATGTTGCATATTGCCTCTTGTAGATCTTGCTGAACGTTTGGAATGCAAAGCTGTAAACATGCCAACATCGTAGTGATAGTTTCATGTGGCAACTGCGCCGCTTTCGGCAACTGTTCTTCTGGTCCTTTGCCAAGAACTTGAGGACATCTTCTTTGCAAAAATTTCACCATTGACGAGACAAATGGCTCTCCGTGATCTCGTATTTTGTCAGTTAACCATTTATCCAACTTGAGGTATTCCCTTCGAGACGCTAGACACGCCAGGTCAATCACAAAAGGAAATGATTGAACATTCAGAAGCAAAGACAATGCTTTCAAATCCTGTGCGACATCTAAAATTCTGGACAGTTTGGATTGATCACATTCTCCACGGATGTACCAGTCTGCCATTGAATGCATTATTATAGCTTTGATATTAGGATTCTGATTATGCCAAGCGTGGTGTAAAATTATTCCTGAATTTGGATGATTACCCAGAAATATTGGTATGAGTGTTGCAAATAATTCTTGCCTAACAACATTGACAGGTGGGCTTATTTGTAATAAAGCCAGCGTTAAGACGTCGGGACAGTATTGTAATGGGATCTTAAATAAATCGTGAACTTGCATGTAAAAGCCTCGCTCTGAAGCAAATAGTAAAAGTTCAACAAGATAGAGACAGCGCCATGTCGCCACATCATTGTTATCAGCTTCAGGAGGCGACTTGAGTAAATCAATTGATACTGGATGAAAAGGATGGTCCGCAAAACTGAATACATCTGGATATTTGATTATGTTGGTAATGAGGCTCATTTGGCCTTCTAAGTTCGTCCATCTACGGCACAAGTAATCGACCGGGAATATGTTAGATGGGTACCCAGCACTTTGAAGCCCAAGGCGTAAAATTGAGAACAATAAAGTTAGGCCTTGCCTGTCAGGAACAAAAAATTCTGGGTGATCAAGTTGTAGTATGACCTCCTTCCAGTTCAAGTTTGATGCCAACTCTTTGAGTGTTTGTACAAAAACTTCTGCGTTCCATGTTTCAGCAAGTGCAGGTTCTTTCTTTACTTCGTGACCCACCCAGAAGTTGCCAGGTGTTTGTAAAATCGGTCCATCTTGAAATGTAGTATGGTACCTCACCATGGTCGATATTATTTTGGCAACATCTGTGGCAGTGGGCTCACGAGCGCCAAAGTTCAACATGTTGGTTTTGCAATCCTCCACCGATGTGGTGAAGGAGTAGCCGATATCTCGTATTATCTCGGCTAATGAGTTATCCATCATGGCTGCGGCCATATCGTCAGCTGTAGTCATTTCCTCAAGGGGTGTTTGTGTATCGTCGGGATACAGCAACGGCGCGAGCACTATAGGCACTACTTCACGTGGGAAGTCAACACGTAACTTTTTCAAAAATAAGTCTTTTGTCACAGCGGCTAGTCTAAAGTTCTCGTGGGCAAGACTCGTCAAAAGAGTTTGTAACACTTCAGGGCTGCATTCCTGAAGTCCTGCACGCTCTATTTGATGTCCACGTTCTGTGAAAATTACAATATAATGTACTGTCGAAAAGCACTACATAATTTACATATTTGGATCTCAACTTGACTATTTTCTATTTAGTGACTGACCTGCGTCGAGATAGCACTGGACGAGATCTAAAAATCTCTTTTTAAGGTGAGTTTTTGCTAAGGTAACGATTTCAGACTTCGATGAGTTTCTTCTTAGTACCAGAGAAAGAGCGACATCCTCTGCAGTAGTTAGTTTCAATAATCTTGATAGTCGATTGATTAAAGTATTTGTAGGTTTTAATGCCTGGTAAATAACAGAAATGTTTTAATAAAAACCATATAAAATAGAAACAGTATAAGCATCAGATATCTGAGTTTTAAGAAACATTGATCGTACTACTAGATCGGCTATAGAATGTAAAATTTTGTGATATATTTATATCAAAGCTCTGCTAAAGCAAAAAAATAAATAAAAGAGTATACAAAATTTCTGTAACGGTATTAATATACACACAATAGAACATAAATATGAGCTCAAAATTCTTAACTTGTAAATGTATTAGTATTACTTGTATGTTTTAGTATTACTTGAATTATCTTTAAAATACTGGTCAGTTTTAATGTCAATTAAATACAGAGTGTATTGTGTGGTAATTTGTGAAGAATTTAATCTAGATTTTAGCTATTAGCTTGCTTAGCTAAGCCCAATTACTGAAATGTGTAAATGTTAAAATAAACTTTTCATTATTCATGCATTCAAATAAACTATATTAAAGCTTTACTATCGCTGAATGCAGTAACAGACCACATAAAAACTAAGTGTTTATCACTATAAGCACAGAAATATCGATTAGAGATGAGTAGGTCCAGAAAAGGAAAATCAACAATATCTAAAACCCTTTACGTTATTTGAAAATATGCAATATAATTTAAGGCCTCAGTCGTAAGGCACACCAAGCTATGAGACATTCTATAAAATTCACTTGGCATGTAAGAAAATCATGTAAGAGCTCGAAATAAATGGCTATAATTAAATATATTTTTGACTCCTGTGGTCTTGAATAACACATAAAACGCTTGTGCCTAGAAGAACTTGCTAGTAATCGTAAACGTCTAGTAAAAGTATGGAAGATTCATCAAAATTAAAAAAAAAAAATTTTTGTCATACATAATATGAACTATTTTTCTTTCATATTCTCTTCCATATAAATATTACAGCTGCTTTTTATTTCCCTCTAGGCTTATGTAACAATTTCCTTCATAAAAAAATACTCCTAACAATATGGCTCGCATCTCATCCTCATAGACAAGTATTTTTTATCACTCACATCACTTTCAAGCTTTATTTAATACACATTTTCTTTATTTTGTCTCGGATTATAAGAATATATAAAAGTTAAAATGTTAGGTTGTACATCAGTTACAAATTTATTAAAATGAAAACCTACAGGCCTACATTACAAAATAGACTTAAAATTGGTATGGTATAAGTCTGTATGTATCATAAAAACTGTGCTACCATATCTTAACATTTACCTACATTCCAGTTTAGCTATTGCGCAATAGATGGCGCAGGTATAAGCTGCTGACTATGCATAATTAATTTTGCATTAGACTAGCTATCTACTATATAAAAATAAGTCGGGTTTTCCTTCCCGACGCTATAACTCCAGAACGCACGGACCGATTTCCACGGTTTTGCATTCGTTGGAAAGGTCTCGGGCTCCGTGGGGTTTATAGTAAATATTTTTTTTTTTTAATTTTTTTTTGGTGTGGCATAACAACGTTTGCCGGGCCAGCTAGTTTATATATAATAGGTACAAATAATAAAATATTTCTCAAAAAAATCTAGGTCTAATTTACGTTACCTCAGTTATTAAATAGTTGCAGAATAATGGCCTGTTATTATTTTGGAAATTTACCACTAAACAAAGTATTAAATGTGGCTATTGCGAGGTAGATAGCACTATTGTTATCTGAATTTATTATTGAACTGAAACTTGAAATTACTATCTCTCTAAAAGTCACCAGGTTGTTCTTATGACCTGTGATAGACCACTGACATTTTCACACACATGATATATATTGTATTGATTCAATAAAAAAATACATTGATAAAAATTTATATTTAAGGTATGGTACAACAAATAAAAGTAGTTAATAAAACCGATTTATGCAGAAGATTTATATACAAAATTAAGTGTTTAAAATGTTCTAAGATGATGGTTTAGAGACCAACTTTTTTAATTGGAGATGATACAGTTATATGTACATACTGCCAGGAACAACTTTTACAATTTTTAGGGTTCCGTACCCAAAGGGTAAAAACGGGACCCTATTACTGAGACTTCGCTGTCCGTCCGTCCGTCCGTCCGTCTGTCACCAGGCTATATCTCAAGAACGGTGATAGCTAGACAGTTGAAATTTTCACAGATGATGTATTTCTATTGCCGCTATAACAAAAAATACTAAAAATAAAATAAATATTTAAGGGAGGCTCCCATACAACAAACTTGATTTTTTTACAGTTTCTTGCTCGATACTAATAACGTTGCCTTATGTTGCATAGATAATGCTACGGAACCCTTCGTGCGCGAGTCCGACTCGCACTTGACCAATTTTTATTTTAAATCTAGTCTAATGTTGTGAATGTTCTTAATAAAATTACAATAAAATTTCAAATTCATTCATTAAAAGCATCCTAACCAAATCTCAATAGGATTGCATTGTTTCGTTACAGAATTCTTTTAAGTCCATCATCAAATTAAATACACATGCATATCACCATAATATTTTATTGTCATGTAAATAGACATGTATTTATGGAAAAAGAAATATACGAGTTTAAACCGTAAAAGGTGCTCTTTTTTTAAATAAATAAGTCGCGTAAGTGTTAGAGAATATTATGTATGAAAAGTTCAGTAAGTTAGAAACCACGTATTCTTTATTTTTATAGTTGTCATGTTTTGAAGAGAAACATTATATATAATAACTAGCTGTCCTGGCAAACGTTGTTTTGCCACACTAAAAAAAAAAAGAAAAATGGTTTGAAAAATAGATGTTGGCCGATTCTCAGACCTACTGAATATGTATGTAAAATTTGAGAAGAATCGGTCAAGCCGTTTCGGAGGAGTACGGTAACTAACACTGTGACACGTGAATTTTATATATTAGATAAGTAAATTACCTACATAATACATTATATGTACGTAGGGCATGATTGTGATTTACCCAATGGACATGCCCATCTCTATCTAACATAGTAAAAACTTATATACCTATTCTGTATCGACTGTTTATGATAATCCGTGTGGTCTCCTAGCCAGCTGCATTTGAGAAAATTAAATTTCATAGAAGGATAATTACAAGACGGATACATATTCCATACAGATTAATATAGATAAACATATAGAGTAATATAAATGAACATGTGATTTATTGATGCCAATGTCAATAAAATTGATAAACGGCCATCTTTGATTTCTAGCAGTATAATGATTTTATAATCACATGAATATGGAACTTGGTGTATATTGGAACAATTACCATGCAGAAGAAATAAATCATATTATTTAAGTAAATAAAGGATTGAAAAAAAAATTATTACATCAATTACAATGTGCTAACATACTTTACACCATTTTAAAGTGATTGAAAGCACTCTATTGACATCTATTAATATGATAAATTAAAATTTAAAGACATTTAATTTGTTTTAATTTTAATAAATACATATTATCTACTAAAACCAGAATTTGGAAACCCTTAAACCCTCTTCTATAATGGCTCTTATGTGATTATCTTAAGTCACTTTTGCCAGTATCTTGTGTATAACTTCAGACAAGAATATGCTAGGAGAATCCTCATCCATGGAGATATTGAAATTTGGCTAAAATAAGTAAAAATTTATAAAAACCCAAATTCATTAATATTTAACACTAGAGGATAGTTAAAATCAGTCAAATAACATTGAATAAAATTATTACAATTCAATACGGAGAAATTTGTTGACATAATAATGGACATATTAACAGAGCTGTTAAAATTGCTGTTTTAAGTTATTTGTAGCAACCTCATTATATTGAAATCAATCGTTAATATTGGGTAAAGCTAATACAAATACAGACATTTATGAATAAATTGGTATTGTTATTTCCAACTATCACAGTATTAACTACATACCTATTTGTCATAAAAGAAAAGTTTATAAAATCCTACCCCGTTATAAATAAATAAAAAAGGGATAATAATGATTTCCAGCCTAAACATATTTCTATAAAATAAATACATCAATTAAATTATAATTTCTAGGGGCCAAAGAACAGTGTTTGCTTCAGCTTTTGTTATCTAAAACATTAATAATGATAGGTATGTTTAAAAAAAGTAAGAAAATTAAATAAAGAGAGGAGAAACAGACGATACAGAATGTAGATGAGCAAATAAAAAAAGAAATGCTAAGCCTTAAAGTGCATAAGTGATATTATGGTGCGTATAATGGTACTTACCTTTTGTAGTGCACGTGCTGGCTGATCAACCGCACGACAGATGACCGTGGACTTGGCTGGGTGATTGAGCAACGATGCTAGATGTTGAGCTAGAAGTGATGCGTGGATACTATTGTTGGGAGTACTGTTTGGCCGCTCAGTCTCCCAAGTATTCTTAACAGCTTCGTTGAGCAAACACCTTAGGAGTTCGTTTTCTGCTTCCAGGCCATAGAGGTCAACAAGCTGTGTAACAAAGAACATTCTTTTACTTTTTTATACTTCTAAGTAATCTATTTTGCTATACTTAATCAAAACATCGCAATTGCTTAGCAATTTAACAATATCGCTATATTATTATACCTAGTGCATGTCTTCAGTAGCCTATCCAATGGAAACGAAATGAACCTGAGTCATTAACCAAGCACGTGTCTAACCTCACTCCATTATTACGAATAGCGGAACATGTGACGCAGTTTATAATATAAAGTTAAATAACAGTTGAAATAAAAATAACATGGTAACAAGCTAATTACTTCTTTTAGAATTACAAGCAACATCTATATTTAGTGCAAAAGAAGGCCTTATCAAGCATTACAAAAGACGGAAACGAAAAACCCAAGTATTTCAAGTCAATAAATACAAAACTTATAAAACCATGACAGCCTTAAAGAAATAATTGTTCTTGTTTCACGTAAAATCGTTGGAAACTTAAAATTTGAAAATAAATTACCTTATAGTTATTACAGGTCTTCTAACACGCCATGATGAAATGAAAGTACTTTTGAGTTGACGTATACGACGTTAACGTTGTCCGAACTTTGTTAAAATTACCCACATATTATTTTATTAAAAATTGGTTCTGTTTCGTTACTTGTTGATATTCAAATCACAATTCCCTTTCATAAACATTAATTTTTATCCAAGCATATAGGATCTAATTTGAGACGGAAAATTCAAAATGAAGGCAATTCGTCATAAATCAACAATTATTAATATTATTGTCAACAAATAGTGATATAATTACACTAATAGGGTGTTTAATATTTATTATAAGTATGTATTTACAAAAGAAAGTAGTTTATTATATCCGTATTCTGGTACCCATAACACAAGCATATAAAGCTTAGCTTGGGACCAGAGGACGTTGTGTGGAATGTCCATGAATATTTATTTATTTATTTATTTAATAGTGACTATATATCCCATGATCTAGATAAATTAAAATTCTAAATATAAACTATATTTATCCGTTATTTTTAAGTTTTACGCCTTTTTCCCATGGAGGTAAGCAGAAACTATAAAAGCGCCATCTGCTACGACACAAACACGCTACCTTGGCTTCACTTACACTCATACATCTGGTCATACATGCCCGACAGTTGTAAGTGCTACGCACTGGACCCTTATGTAGAATATTGGCGATGACGAATAATAATTAACTTTATGTATATTAATTAGTTAAAACATTTCTTATTAAAGTTGTCTTGATTATTTACTGCACAGAAGTGTTTTGGGAAAAATTCTGTGTAATCCTACCACAGCCCTTACAAAAATTATAAAAGCAAAAGCAACTCTGTGTGTTCTATCTCATGTCTCCATCTCTGTGCTTATTGACCCTAAAACTGCTAAAGTGATTTCGATGAAATTTGGTACACCATCCGACTACTGCAAGACATACGAGGGGAGGTCCAAAAGTTCGTGGAATGGAGGGGATGGAGTGGGGATAGGGGCGCTCGCTTAGTGTCATACTAATTGGGGACTCATAATTAGTATATAAATGGAGTTTCAGCCCTATTGCGTCATTCGTTTACGAACACTCGCCTGCTAAACACGTCAATCCGGAAGAAAACTGAAACTATGGAGAAAATTGAACACCGTGCGGTCATTAAATTCCTTACCAAGCAAGGAAAGAACGCTCAGACCATTTTGAATGAAATGGAAACTGTTTACGGGGAACAGTGCCCTAGTAAATCAATGATTTACAAGTGGCATGGTCTTTTTAAACATGGTCGGGAGTCCATTGAAGACGACCCCCGCTCAGGAAGGCCAGTTGAGGCCACCACATCAGACATCGTCGAAAAAGTGGAAAAAATTGTACTGGAGGACACCCGTTTGAAGAAAAAACAGTTATCTGCATTAGTTGGAGTATCAGATACCACCATTTTGCGAATCCTACATGACCACCTGGGTATGACAAAAGTCAGTGCAAGATGGGTACCGAGAATGCTCACGCCGCTTCAAAAACAGCAGCGCGTCGAAGCGTCAAAACATTTTTTGGAGTTGTGTGGCGACGATCCTGGACCGATTTTGGAGCGAATTGTTACCGGCGATGAAACATGGGTTCATCACTTTGAGCCTGAGTCCAAACAAGAGTCCATGCAATGGCATAAAAAGGGGACACCACCGCCAAAGAAATTCAAAGTGTCGGAGTCGGCTGGAAAGTTGATGGCTACTGTTTTTTGGGATTGTGAGGGGATAATACTGATTGATTATAAAGAAAAGGGCAGGACCATAACCGGAGAATACTATGCAACAATACTAGAAAAATTAAAGGATGCCATCAAAGAAAAACGTCGGGGAAAATTGACCAAGGGCGTGTTGCTCTTGCAAGACAACGCGCCGGTTCACAAGAGCAAAGTTGCAATGGCTGCTCTACACACGCATGGCTTCGAATCACTAGTCCACCCACCCTATAGTCCAGATCTGGCCCCAAGTGATTTTTATTTGTTCCCCAATTTAAAAAAAGACTTAAGGGGAAGGAAATTTTCCGACGACAATGAGGTAAAGGAGGCAATTTTGGCTCATTTTGAGGGAAAAGATAAAAAATATTTTTACGATGGTTTAGAAAAATTAATTCATAGATCTAATAAATGTATTCAGCTTAAGGGTGATTATATTGAAAAGGAAAAATAAATTTACTGTTTCATTTTTACTAAAACCCTTTCATTCCACGAACTTTTGGACCTCCCCTCGTATGTGCCGAGTAATAAAAACGTGTTAAGTAACCTGTTTACATAGACATCAATAGAGCCCTATCTTATAAAATAACATACTGTATATTTTTATGGCTTCATTCATGTTTTACAAAAAAAGATAAGTCATATAAAAGCTAAATCATACAAATCAAACCATGAAAAGTACGAAACGCTCGCTAAATTACGATAAACACATAAAAAAAATATATATTACCGCATGTTCACACAAAAAGCAAATAAAATACCATAAACATAATAAAATTAATACAAACCAAAACTATTTCAAATTCTAATATATTTGGTCCACACCCTGGTCATGTCAAGTCCTTTTTCTGCTCTTATTTAGATTTATTAAGAAAAAGAATAATGCTAAACAATGATTGAATATTATAATTTGCTTAGTTTAAAATTATTGCTTTGTCATCCTTACTAATTTATAAATGTAAAAGTCAGAATAAACACCAAATAAACTCACGTAAGGACATAGGTATATACCAAAATAGAAATGAAATGAAATGAAATATTTATTCACAAATCGAGTTACATCAGAACTTCAGAAAAACCTCTGACCTTAAAACTAGGTAAACCTGTGTGATGAAAGTCAGCGCCTTTTCCCAATAAAACATAATTCTTATTTATCTTAATAATAATAGTTTAAAAAAATTGGTCAAGTGCGAGTCGGACTCGCGCACGAAGGGTTCCGTACCATTATCTATGCAACATAAGGCAACGTTATTAGTATCGAGCAAGAAACGGTAAAAAATCATGTTTGTTGTATGGGAGCCCCCCTTTAATATTTATTTTATTTTATTTTTAGTATTTGTTGTTATAGCGGCAATAGAAATACATCATCTGTGAAAATTTCAACTCTCTAGCTATCACCGTTCTTGAGATACAGCCTGGTGACAGACGGACGGACGGACGGACGGACGGACGGACAGCGAAGTCTCAGTAATAGGGTCCCGTTTTTACCCTTTGGGTACGGAACCCTAAAAACTAAAAAACACGTTTTATTTAATCGAATTATTGCATTGTCATCGGTCTTTGACAGGTGTGCAAAATTTTAATAGAATCTGACCGTTTAAAGTGGGTCAAAATAGCGTCCATAGGAGTCGGTTACAAACATACAAACAAACATACAAACATACAAACAAACATACAAGTGAAGCTAATATAAAGCGTGTAAAAATTGGACGAGCTTAAGTGATAATGTGTGTAACCAAACCATAGTGCGATTTAAAAACTGTACAACGCCACCTATTGAACGGCATAGGAAACTTCTATTTGTTTAGGTTTGATTTCTAAATTTCAGGCGTATGAATTGGCTGGCAACAGCTAGTAATATGTATGAGAAATTTGAAGTCAATCCCGCTATTGTAAATAGATCAAATCGGTTTCAAAGATACCATCATATAGATTAATAAGATAGATATGAACAATGGTAATAAAATAAACTAAATTATAATGGAAAAAATGATAACCATAAGCGGGACTTGAACCCGCGACCTCGGAATGCCGTTCCGTCGCTCTCCCATCTGAGCTATTATGGTCCACTGCTATGCTGCCTTGCACTTCTTGCACTGCTTATATGTTATGGCTAACTGATCGATTGATGGAGTTGGTGCAAACCGCTCAATAGATGGCGTTGTACGAAAAAACATCGCACGATGTTAAAACTCGCATTGAGATGATTGTAGTGGAGAATTTGGTAAACATTTGCGTGGACCATAATAGCTCAGATGGGAGAGCGACGGAAAGGCATTCAGAGGTCGCGGGTTCAAGTCCCGCTTATGGTCATCATTTTTTCCATTATAATTTAGTTTATTTAGTAAAAGCATAGCGAGTCAATCGCAAAATATTAATATATTAATGGTAATAAAAACTAGTTAATGAATAAAAATTACTTTGGCACAGTAAACATAACTTATTCTTGAAAAATTTATTGACTAAAACAATTTTGCTAAATCACTTACCTGAAAAAGTGCAGTGTAGGTACCGATTTAGTTAATAATGCACCTATTATTGCAACGTCGTCTACGAGGACAACCATATCGAGCGAACACTAGGAACGGTATGTTAGGTAAATCTACTTGGCAAAACCTGGGGTGTGTTCGACGCGCGTCGCATATATATATATATACTAGCTGACCCGGCAAATGTTGTTATGCCATACTTAAAAAAAAAAATAGTTTTGAAAAATAGATGTTGGCCGATTCTCAGACCTACTGAAGATGCATGTAAAATTTCATAAAGAATCGGTCAAGCCGTTTCAGAGGAGTACGGTAACTAACACTGTGACACGTGAATTTTATATATAAGAAATATATCTACCTGCATAGGTACCCTTATTTATTACTAAACAAAGAAGTTAGAAATTTAAATGACTTTTTAAGGCAATGTAATAGCCAAACTTAATTCTCGTCCTGCAAATGGACAGACATTGTTGTTCATGTAACAAACTGTCATTCACAAGGCCACAGGTTAAAAAATAACGTTCTATTATACGTATTTTGGTACATAAAACACAAGCTCTACTTGACTTTAAGGTTCCTATATATATACCTATTTTGAATATCCTTTTAGAATTAAGCAATCATTGTCATAATTATAATGTTTTGGTCATTTAGTGCATTTATTACTTTTTATTTCAAGTCAAAAAACCTGGCAATATCTAGTAAAAATAAGAATAAACTTAAAGTAAATGAATACATTTTGTTTGTTTTAATCATGCAAATAAATTAGAATAATAACTAAACCTATGACCTCCTGTTGAAAAGGTTGTTATTTTAAATAAATAAATTAATAAATAGATTGGCTCTATAAAACTATTCTAATAACTCTATATAAGTATGCTCAATACGTAATTGATTATCTATATCATTGCTTACTAACAACAGGAAAAATAAATAGTATATACTATTTACAGTAAAATCATTCAAATACAAGATAATTTCGTCATTTCAGGTATTGATTTTGTGTAGGTACTTGTTATCTCCGTATTGATTGATAAATGTCTACCACTTTAGTGTAAGACCGGTAGTGTTATTTAAAGGTATTAAAGGGGAGGTCAATGATATTTGGTTACGGTATACAGCAAATGCATACCTGCAGAGGCAGACGCTAGGGGTGTGCAATTAGTGTTGTAGTCGCAACAGCTATTACTATAGCCTATCCTTGCTTTGAAGTCTGGGTATTTTTAAACTTTAGTGTAAGACCGGTAGTGTTATTTAAAGGTATTAAAGGGGAGGTCAATGATATTTGGTTACGGTATACAGCAAATGCATACCTGCAGAGGCAGACGCTAGGGGTGTGCAATTAGTGTTGTAGTCGCAACAGCTATTACTATAGCCTATCCTTGCTTTGAAGTCTGGGTATTTTTAACTTTAAATTTTTACTAACATTCAATTATATAGCTACTTAAATTGAGTATGAAAAGTCGAAAAAAATAATAGGTTTCTTTAATGGAAAGGTAAGGTGAAAATAAAATTAAAGAAATGTAATTTCTCCTACCATTTGTGACATTTGATTGCAAGGTTACACAGGGTGCTATGGAGAGGCCTATGCTTGGTATTTCCCTACGGGATAAAATCCGAAATACGGAGATCCGTAAAAGAAATGGCGTATTCGACATAGCCTGAAGGGTTAATGTAGGACTGATGATAGTTGGAAAAAAAGGTTCCAGAGTGGCGGCCACTGACAAGGTGGAGCAACAATATCGTTAAGGTCGCGGGAGCCATTAGATGCAAGCGGCACAAACCCGCGCGTTGTGGCGTTCTATGAGGGAGGCCTATGTTTAACAGGGGACGGAGAAAGATATGATAGATGGATGGATAAGAGATTCAATTGATACATCATACATCAGGGACATCATTTGTCATTCAAATTATATCTAATATATAAAATTCACGTGTCACAGTGTTAGTTACCGTACTCCTCCAAAACGGCTTGACCGATTCTTCTCAAATTTTGCATACATATTCAGTAGGTCTGAGAATCGGCCAACATCTATTTTTCAAAACTTTTTTTTTAGTATGGTTAAACAACGTTTGCCGGGTCAGCTAGTATACATATATGTATTTTGAATAATAACCTATAACTAGTTGGGATCAGTAATTTATTTGATAAGCATTGTAAAATCCAAATCATAGTAGAGAATGACTGCAACATGTGACAATACCAGTAGTCAGATTCATATGAATAAATAATAATACTCGTAAGTAGGTATAAAAGGCTGTCAAGTTAACAACGTTGTCATCATCATACAGTTGCGGCTTTTTCCCGTAGGGGTAGTTTCAAACACACTCCCTTGGTTTCATTTACACTCGTACATCTGGTCATACACACACAACAAAATATGGTGTCATAAGTTTTAGTAACTATGGCGAGAAACATACTAAGAATTTTTTTATAGTTCTAATGATTAATCTATTGTATAAAATGCAACAACGCACTTATAATATAAGTGCGTAGTATACATATTATGTATACTGTCATTATTCCGAAATGATGTGATGCATCAACAAGTGCAAACTGGCTCAATTACGTTAAAATCCTTGTTGGACAGCATTTTGTATTCAAACCGGGCAAGAGAGTACCCTCTTGTCATTATAATAATAATAGTTTTAAAATACAAACCTTTCGTAGCAGCCAGTTTGAAAATATGTATACATAAAACAATCTATAGCTACACACAGCAGAATACAGCAACAATAAAAGAATGATAGACCATTCCATGTATTCTAAAATAATACTTCTACGCTCAGCTTGAAATTGCTTGCATTCACAGACTATCATACAATAATTATTAATTTGTTAAAATTGTAAAATAAAAATATAGTCTATGGATACAAGACTGCTATGGCATAATAAGAGTAAATTTGTGTTTTTAGATTCTAAGTTTAAGGAGAACTATATTAATCAACGTTAAAAGGCTGGGAGATCAATAATTTTATGATAGCTATTTAAAGCGAATCAATAAGCAAACCAAGAATACCTCCAATCCTAATTTATAAATGTGAAAACGAGCTTATTATAGAAATTTTGACGCGCAAAACTGTACAACGCCATCTATCGAGTGGTATATTAAACTTCTGTTTGTTAAGGTTTGATTTCTAAATTTTACACAACGGGCAACAGCTAGTTATTTTAATAAAGCAAAACGACTGTGCAACATCACAAAAAAGCAATGGTGACGACAGATATACATAGATATATAAATCATGTATAACTCTTCTCTTTTTCCACTGCTGCATAAATAAGGAGTTTTTTTTTTACTGTGTGCCCATTATGGTAAAGACTATTCTCATAATTTTTTCTGAACACCCCAAAAGAAATATACTTAACCTTAAACATACATTGGCCTTATAGTGTTCCTTTGCTCAATGTTATCTATGATATAATCTTCCAAAGTGATCTAGGCTATAAAGAGAGAAAACCGAGTGGCATAACAAGGCACAACCAAAAGTTCCACAGCTATGATGCTAAAAGAAATTAAATCATGGTTACTTTTATGTTGTAGATCATTAGATTATTCTTAGGTATTTCTAGATTTTTTTAAATTCAAATATATAGATATTGTTAAATCTCACATGAACATTTGTCGTAAATATCTGATGCAACAAAGCTGATAACAACCTAATTGGGAGAAAAGCCTAATATTTCAGACGTATTTCAGCTGGCTGTTGATTTTATGAAATGTTTGTGCAAAATACAAAAACTTAATAGTAAGGTCAGGCATTGTTAAGCTTATGGAGGTGATATGTCACTGTGTAACGAGACCCCTAACCAAAAATAAGGTAATAAAAAGAAATAATGGTAGTTTTTCTTTGACTGTCTAGTAAAGAGTTTAAATTATAAGATTATGTACGAAAGTAATCTCCAAAAGTAGTATGTCGTGAAGCTTTTTTTTTCTATTACGGAAGCTATTATATTATAATATATTCTATTAGTTTAAAACTAAGTTAAGAGACAAAAGTTAGTGGTCCATAAATTTTATAGACCAAATGTGGGTATGTCCTTAAACAACTGATAACAAAGAACACCTTACAGTTCTACCGGTGAAACATTTAGCTACATTGGAAGAAAATAAATGCATTCAAATCCGAAAAAATTGTTACCCGTTACATTATCAACGACCTCTCTTGTCACTTGAAAATTTAAGTTTAAAAATGTATTTTTTTTAATATATAGCCATTTGACCACAATGTTGTTAGGCTTAGCACTAATTTTAAAAAGATAGACCCCAGAAACAATGTAGCTTCTTATCTGTGAAATTGTTTTTAATATTGGACCATTACTTTAAGAGATTACCTTCCTACATACATATTAGAAACTTTAATTCTATAAAACTATCTGTTGCCAGCAATTTCATATGCAATAATCAAGAAACCAAACCTTAATGGATTATACAAAAAAACCATCCTCTTGAACCACCATTTATTAAAAAAAATGCATCAATATCTATGGCACAGTTTTGAAGATTTAAGCTCACACAGGGTCATACATACAAAATAACAAATTTGGTCTATAATAAGTAAAGAGGAGGTGTAGATAATTCAGGTAGGCAATTCAATGACAAAAAAAAGGTCTAATGTTAGGTATTTTCTTACCCAGACATAAATTATTTCTTTACCTGATGGTGGGTATAAAAAAGTAGGTCAACACAAAGGAAATGTAAGAATAAAGAAATGTTTCAACACAAGCAATATTAAATAACACCCAATATGGTTGTGACGTAGTTTTTACAAGTAAATTTAATCGTAAATAAGTGCACAGCAGTAGTCATAAGAAAACAACATTTTTAATAAAAGAAGGTACATAATAATTAGTAATTTTCATAAAATATGCACATCATTTATTAAGAATTACCATACCTGATCAACCTTATTAGGGGCTAACTCTCCACAGGGTCACAGATGGACCCAAATGAAAGCATTCAACCAAATCGCCTACTTACCGTATGGTTAACATGAGTCACGTAACAGATAATTTTCCAATATTAACGCATCTCATATTACGACACAAATATATACGTTGCAAATTATAACAGTTCCAGTTACATAGCGATATCAAGCTGATTGCTGAATCCATGACTTTCCGTATTCACAATATGGCGACAACACAAAACAAAGAATAGTAATTTTTTATATCAATTTCTTACCTGGGACAATTCCTGATTGGTTTGCTTGAAGTTCTTCTTACTTAGATTTACAACAAGATAATAGATTTGCGATAAGCTAAACGTTAAAGGGTCCAGGTTCATAGTTCCATTAATGCAAAAACGAAAGCTTCAAACACGTTTGAAGCTTTCTCGATTTTTGACGGATTATTACAGTAAACGTATGTTCTTTTACAGTTTTATTACGAAATAACAATAAGCCTAAGGCCAACATCACCAATTCTATTTTTCACTTCATCAACGTAACTTTAGCACCCTACACTGCAAATTGCAACTGGAAAAATCACCACACGGCACGATGACGACGGCACTCATTCGGACCAGACCGCACCACAGATAATAATAAATTAAAGTAGGGTTGTCAAGAAATCAATATATCGATATTTAGTCCGATATATTTAAATACGATATAGCGATACGTCTTATATTTTACAATATCAAATGCAAAAATGATTTTTGTGCATCGGTATCAAACAAATAAGATACGTTTAGAAAACGAAACTTCCAAATTAGCCTAAATATTTTGGGAAATTTGGATATCAACAGGAAGACACATGTCATAAACTGTACATTAGCACATTCATAACATATTTTCCACAAAATACAGTTACACTTCAGTACTCAGTTAGCAGTCGTTGCAATCGTTGCAATCGTACCAAAAATTACTTATAGTTATATATAGATAACACTGCTAGTCCGTAGTAATACTCAATTCACACATTCATAATAACTAACCACCCATAAATATATTCAAACAAATAATACTTCACCCAGCCTTAGAGTCTTAATATTTCACAAAATTTGGGTATGTGCCATTCACTCAGCGGCAACAACAAAATCAATCTCAACGCAAATTCATCACCAGGTGTATGCGACTCACTCAAACTCTTTGATGATCACTCAACGACTCGGAAAATATTACTATACATCCACCTCAGCTCCTGTGAGCACTTTCCATAAAGTAATCTGTAGAATACTGTGAGACTAGCAACTCGGTGCCTATACTCAAGGCTAATTAATTTTGTCTCTACCAATTTAGGATTGTTGATGCTCTTTTTTGCACGACGATCTACTGAATACTAGAGTGAGAGTTGGCATTTGTGATTGATAAAACCAAGGCTGCCTGCTTTACAAAAATAATAATCCCAACTTAATGCATGACACTCTCACATTATTAGTGTTTGTTAAAAAAAATTCTAAATTAGTCCCGACGTGTTCTAGAAATTTAGGGAACACACATGAAAGAGAAAATACTGCGATTTCAAGAACTTCCTGCTTTTTCTCAAGTCAGTAAGTAGTTTGACTGATGTGTCGATATTAGTTCCTCAGTATACCAGTTTTAAAAAATTTCTTAAAAATAGAAAAATTATATAATATATTTAAATATTTTTAAGAATATCGACATATCAAATATCGGTTTTTTTTTAGCTCAGACATCCCTAATTTGAAGAGAGAGAGAGAGTGCTTCGTTTGCAAAGTGACATGAGTGAGAGTGAGAAGGCATTTGGAAGGCATAGAGTGAGGTAAAGAGTGAATGATGGATGTCATGCAGTGTGACCAGATTCAGTATTTTAATACTTTTTCAGTATATTTCAGCGATTTTTCCGAACATCAGTATATTTTCAGGTATATTGCTGGCAGTCAGTATTTTTGGGTATATTTTGGTTGAAGTTATGGCAACACCGTAGTGAGTGATCGTCTTTGCGACAATGTTTGCGGAATTCCCCGAAACGCGAACATTGGGGACTTTCCCGGATTTAGTTTATACTTATACATGTTATCTATGAGCAAAGATGAGTAAGTTACAGATATGACAAGAAAGACGGCCAGTGCCGGCGTTGTAGTATTGTAATACTACATATACAATTATCAATCAATACATAGTATTAATCAGACTTGCAGAATGTATGTTCGCCTAAAACTTTACAACTGCTGGACCGATTTTAATGCGGTTTGCACTATTAGATAGAGCGTAATTTCCAGATTGCATACATTCAAATTCGTTGTGTTTCATGAATATCAGTCTACTCGGACGAATTTGGGACGGGCCGCTAGTTTATCTATAATTTTCAAAACAACGTCTAGTTTTTAAGTTTTCAGTTGCATAAATAGGTAGTAGTTAAACTTAAAAGATACTTTATTACTAGTATCAAATCGTCTAATACGGTTCAAGTGAAATGATTGTCTCTTCTGCATTCGACTTAATCTTTGAGGACTTTCTTTCGATAATTCGGGAATTTCCCCAAAATAGGTGATGTTTTTGTCATCATATAAATAGAACGCGATTATTGTTGTTTTTATTTACTTAGTTGCATTCATCCGGACAGCATGTCTAGTGACGAAGAATATAGAACCCTAAAGTTTGATCGCGAAGTAAGTGATTTGTTACAATCTTCCAGCACTGGCTCACCCATCTCGTGTGAACAATTTTGGGTGGAAGTTGGGAAAATTTCTAACAGTGATGGCATGTTAAAATACAAAAATATAACTAGTTTTAGTAAATCTCTTCTATGTATACCGGTGTCGAATGCTGCATGCGAGCGCATATTTTCACAGATAAATTTAATAAAAACGGACCAAAGAAACAGGTTTATAAACAAAAATGTGTCAGCTATTTTAAAAACAAAGCAAGGTGTTAAGGATGAAGGAGGTTGTGTAAATTTTAATCCTTCGAAAAGGATGTTAAAATATAACTCTAACATTTATTGTGAGTATGAATAAATAAAACGTGTTAAGAAAATCAGTATTTTTATTGGTATATCTGTCCTATGTAAGTCGGTATATTTCAGTATTTTTTTGAGGTGCCTCGGTATTTTCGTAAAATTTAATCTGGTCACACTGATGTCATGCTAAAATTTTAAATAGACTCAACACTCGGTATAACGAATCCGGCCTGCTGCTTTTGTTATTTGAACACATTATGAACAATAAATGATTTAGTAGCCTTTCTAACTCTTTCTTTTTGAACGGGAGTAAAACAGACAGCAAGGCTACTATTTTACTTTTAAACCATAAACAGGGCGGCCCTGTCTTGGAACAAATCTATGTTCCCGAGTTGTTACTCCCTAATAAAACCTTCTTGATTTTAAAATGGTAGGTCTCTTCGTCTCTACCAGTCTCTACCTACCTACCTACCTATTGTTTTTGCCGTTTGACATGTGCGTATTATACACACTTAAGTAGGTACCTATGTTGCTATTCATCAAAAACGAAAAATTATGGAAAACTTACAAAGGATGGAGATATACGAATTAATGGTGAAATAATGATTTGTATAAAGTTATATGAATGATGTTTTTATGTTTTAAAAATATTAAATTAAAATAATTTTTGGTTTTTTTTTTTTTTTTTGTAGTTTTTGGCATCGTTTTACTTTTGCCATATGCAAAAATTAGGGAAGGAATTGTTATTGTACAACGAAAACGCAAAATTTGGAAAAGGAAAATCAGGAGAGTACAAAAGGAATAATAAACTAATTTATATAAATAATAAACAATTATATTTATACTTAGAGAATAAAAGAAAAAATAAAAATATTAAGATTAAATTGAATTTATATATTTACAATAATATATTATTATTTACAATAAAAGTAGCCAAGCAAAAGTAAATAGAAGGGTCTAAGGAAGAAAGAAGACTATTAATATTTGTCGGAAGCGGAACATGTAAGGCGATGAGGTCATTCAGGAGAGGAAGATGGTCATATAGGACACAACCGAAGAATAAATGGTTTACGTCTTTTTGGTTTTTAATTAGCATCAAATAAAAAGAAACAAAAGGCTGTGGCATAGACAATCATTTCCGCTTTCGTCACAGTATTAGTCTATGGTATTAGTATATCACAAAGGTTTCTCATTGGCTATTGGTGGGTATCACGAAGTATAGATAGAAGGAGTCCGAACGGTATAGGCTTTTCCATAATATTTCGTGTACACAATAATAAACCCAGATCATAGTTCTATTTTCTGCCACTGGCTGCGCAAGTGTTCAGGGCGTACCGATGCTATTATTATTATTACATGTAAACACGCGCTGGCTCGTGAATGTTGAATTTAATTTAATTAAATACATTTAATTAAATACATAATATTATTTATAAATAAATAATAATATTATTTATAAATATAATAGAATTCAAACGAGTACTCCTTGAAAAATGGCGCGCTCTACCGGCAAAAAATCTGTCCCTTAAATTGAGACCATTCGTTCAACATTACGTTCGGACTCCTTCTATCTATACTTCGTGGTGGGTATAATGACAATTGACAACATATTAACATGAATCTACTATGTCATACATTGGACATACCGCTTAAATTATACCATGAATGATGTGTGAATGATGTGTGAATCATAGATATAGGATATAGATCTAGACGTAACACTCGGTACAACGAAATCGGCCTGCTGCTTTTTAGGGTTCCATACCCAAAGGGTAAAAACGGGACCCTATTACTGAGACTTCGCTGTCCGTCCGTCCGTCCATCCGTCCGTCTGTCACCAGGCTGTATCTCAAGAACGGTGATAGCTAGACAGTTGAAATTTTCACAGATGATGTATTTCTATTGCCGCTATAACAACATACTAAAAATAAAATAAAATAAGTATTTAAGGGGGGCTCGCATACAACAAACATGATTTTTTTACCGTTTCTTGCTCGATACTAATAACGTTGCCTTATGTTGCATAGATAATGCTACGGAACCCTTCGTGCGCGAGTCCGACTCGCACTTGACCAATTTTATTTATTTTAGTTGAACACATTAAAAAAATAAATTAAAAAGAGGCTTTCTAACTCTTTCTTTTTGAGCTGGAGTAAAAGAGAAAGCAAGGCTACTATTTACTATTTTACTTTTATACCATAAACGGGGTGGCCCTGCCTTGGAACGAATCTATGTTCCCGAGTTGTTACTCCCTATTTATAACCTTCTTGGTGTGAATGTGATTGATGATTGCCATTCTTTGTGATTGCTAAAACCAGGGCTGCCTGCTGTACAAAATTAATTGTCCCAACATAATGCATAACAGTCTCTTAATAACAGTGTTACATTCTTCACTTTCTAAGTATCCATTGCACGAAGTATAGATACATACTTCGTGATCCATTGTCTCCTCTTATGGCATTTTTTTTTTTTTTTTTTTTTTTTTTTTTTTGGCATCGGTTTTACTTTTGCCATTTTCAAGTAAAAATTAGGGAAATAGTAGGTAGTAGTACAACAAAGGAACGAACGGAAAATTTAGAAAAGGAACTGATCAGGAAAGTTTATATAAAAATAAATAGAATATACATTTTATAAATCGGGAACAAACACAGAAACAAGCAAGTAAATATGTACAAAAATAAGAGAAATATAGAAAAAGATAAATATACTTATAAATTAAAAATAAACGTTTATACTACAAGTCAATATTATTATTTACAATATAATCAGCTAAAATTTGATAAACGAGAGGATCTAAAGAAGCAAGGAGGACGTTAATATGTGTAGGGAGAGGGATTTTTAGGGCTATGAGGCTGTTTAACAAAGTTATGTTATCATAAAGGTCACAAGAAAAGAAGATGTGATTCAGGTCTCCTAACTTACCACAAGTACACAATGGATCCGAACGTACTTTAATTTTAGATAAATGTGCCGGTACACAGCAATGCCCTAGACGCATTCTTATGAGAACTGTGGTCGCCCTTTTACCAAGATTTAACTTACTAAAAACACGACCACAGAACCATGGTTTTACCGGAATATTAGATTGAAGAGTTTTATAGTTTTTGCCTTTGACTTTACTAGTCAGCTCCCAAAGTTTATTCCAGGCATCGCTGAGATAAATTCTGGGAAGCGCCAGCAAATCTTGCGGAAAAATATAAAATGGATACAGATCGCCACATTCCACCGCTTCATTTGCTATTCGGTCAGCATATTCATTTCCGCGTATACCTACATGACTAGGTATCCATACAAAGTTTACTTGGTACCCAGCTTGAGCACAAAGAAATAGTTTAAATCTGGCTTCAAAAATTAGTGGGTGATTTTTTAATTTGAAGGGAAATTTTTCAAGACTTTGCAGTGCACTCATGGAGTCAGAAAATATTATTGTTTTTTGCAGTTTAAATAATAAAATGTATTCCAATGCCTTAACAATGCCATAACACTCCCCGGTAAAAACTGACGTTTCAGAAGGAAATTTGATTTTTTGGACAATATTAAACTGCTTATGGACGATGCCTACACCTACCTTACCCGACTGGTTGTGTTTGGATGCATCAGTGTAAATATGATGCCATCCATGCCAGCGGTCATTAACAATATGATTAAAATATTCATTAGCGCTACCCCGATTGGATTTAATGTTTAAATCAAAATAAATAGTAGGCGAAAGTATCAGGCTAAGATAATTATAGTTATATATTGCTAAACGTTCGGAGGTGAAAACTGGTGCTGAAAGGTTTTTAAATTTATTGTAACTGTTTACTAAGCAAGGCGTAACTTTATATTTCCAATACGAGGAAGTAGTAATGAGGTCAGCTAATTCGGCAATTTTAAACAAGAGTTGATGATTTGAAAATTGGGAAATTCTGAAAAAGAATCTATCAGCCAAGTATTGCCGTCTCAGGTAAAGAGGTGGATCTCCACATTCAGTCTGTAAAGCGTTACAAGGGCTGGATTTCATCGCTCCCATGACTATTCTTAAGGCTTTGTACTGAACCTTATCCAATCTTTTAAGTGCCGAGAGATTACAAGGCTCCATTAAAAACAAACCGTAGTCCAGTATACTCCTTACCAGAGCGTTATACAGTAATTTTAGAGAGGAAGGATGCGCTCCCCACCATACCCCCGTGAGACACCTCAGCATATTTAGGTTTTTTTCACATTTGACAATAACATGATCGCAGTGGGCATGTCCAGTCAACTTAGAGTCTAACTTAACTCCTAAAAATTTTGCGTGGGATTTTTCTGTGATGAAAGTGTTATCAAAATAGATGTTTGCCCGTGGAGGATTACGTTGGCGACTGTATACTACTACCGTACTTTTAGCTGGCGAAATTTCTAGTCCATGTTCATCCAACCACGATTTTAAAGAAATTAATGCTGTCGATAATTCGTGCGATGCTGACGTAATACAGTGACTCTTACAGTAAACCAGTAAATCATCGGCATATTGGAGGATGTTGGCAGATTGTCCAATAGAAGTTGCTAGGTCATGCGTATAAATGTTATATAACAGTGGACTTAGCACAGACCCTTGAGGTAGTCCTCTAAAAGAAATACGTGACAAGTCCGTACCCCTCAAAAGAATTTTACGCCCTGAAAGTATATTTTTTATAAAGTTGACTAGTGTAATAGGAATTTTAATGTTTATTAATTTTTTGCACAGAATTTCTATTAGGACGTTGTCATATGCAGATTTTAAATCTAAAAATGAGGCAACCACTGATTCGTTTTTTGTAAACGCTAACCGGATATCTGTTATGAATAAACTTATACTATCTATTGCACTCTTGCCCTTTCTAAAACCATATTGAGTGTTTGATAAAATATTTTGATTTTCTACGTACCATTCCAGTCTGTTCTTTATCAAATGTTCCACAATTTTAGTAATGACCGAGGAAAGAGCTATTGGCCTATATGATGAGGGTTCTGTAGGATCTTTTGATGGTTTTAAAAAGGGCAACACAGTCTGTGACTGCCATTCTGAAGGAATGACACCTGACAACATGACAGAATTAATGATGTGATTGTGAAGATAAAAATTCAATGCGTTGTCGCTTAAATGTGAAAAACCCTAAAAAAGGAGTATGGTATACCGTCAGCACCTGGTGCTGTATCAGATGTATAAGATAATATACCTTTTAATTCATCCAAATTAAAAGGAGTATCAAGCCCATACGGACATGTGGATATTGTATGTACATAAGGAGTCACCACTAATTCCTCAGCAGGAACTGTTGAAGGTGCTAAAGTATCTATAAATTTACTACTTAGCGACGGTGTCATAGATACAAATGAAGTTTCAGTTATTCCAGCTCTATAACGTTTTATATTTTGCCAAATAACTGATGGATTGGTGCTAGGAGAAATTGAAGAACAAAAGTTCCTCCATCCATTGAATTTCTTAGCTTTTAGGAACTTTTTTGTTTGGCTGATAACTTCTAAAAGTATATTAAAATTTTCTTGAGACATATTTGAGTTATATTTTTTTTCTACTTTCTTCCTTTCTGCAACAGCAATACTACACTCATTATCCCACCATGGTGGAGATGGTAATCTATTTGGTGCACTTTTTTTGAGAGGAAATGTTGCATCAGCAGCTTCAATCATTACAGAGGTAAGAATATTAGAACTGGTTGAAACATCAACATGGTATTGAGCTGATAATTTTTTTTTTTTTTTTTTATATCTTTATTTATTTATAGAGGACTTGGTTCACAAAATAGGGAGCGACCATGTCGTCCTCGTAATACTACACAATATATGTAACTTATAATCTAGCCTTAATTGCTATTTTAAATAATTTGTACAGTTCTCTTGCATTCTTACAATCAGGGGAAGCTAACATACTGTTACATAGTCCTACATTGTGTCCTGCATCTTTGATTTTATTGAATATAAGTCTCCTCACAGATTCGTTCCGTTCACACTCCACTAGAACATGGTAAACATCCTCAATTTGACCACATTCTGAACAATTAGGAGACGCCACTTTTTTCATTAAGAATGCAAACTTGTTCAGTGGAATATGACCGGAGCGAATTCTAAACGCTGTAACAAGAGTGTCTCTGTCTAAGTTGCGAGATTCAAACCATGGGTAGCGAAAAGGAACCGATTGGAAAGTCTTATACCAGACTCCTTTTAATAGAGATACGTTGTTATAATATTCCGTCCAAAGGTCAAAAACTATATTTTTTAATGTTGGTAGTATGTCTGTAAAATATGGATCAATAATATGCGGGTCTATATCACTCACTATGGCTTCACTTGCTAACCGGTCGACCTCTTCGTTACCTTTGATTCCCACATGAGATGGAATCCACTGGATCACAACTTTTTTATTTGATAACTCCAGTCGTCGGATAGCCTCCAGTATAGAGTAAGCTATCGGAGCTCCTCGAATATTCGAGGTGCACCGAGCCACATGCTGGAGAGCACTACGAGAATCGGTAAGGAGGACGAATTTGTCACAACCAATATTCATCATGTAAGAGAGGGCCTTTGCTATAGCAAATAACTCAACAAACATAATAGAAATATTAGTTGAAATTTTGAATTTCATCCTTACACCCCTCTGAGGGTCAAAGACAGCAGCTCCTATACCTATATCCGACTTAGCACCATCAGTGTATATCTTGTAGTAGTCACCAAACCTATCAGTAATAAGTTTAATGCTATTGTGATTTAAATATGTGAAACCCAATTCCCTTTTAGACCCTGACACTCCATCTATTCTATCAATTATTACATTATCTAAATTTATGTTCTGAACCCAAGTATCTAAGCTAAACATTTCTAATTTACTTGAACAGTGTATGCGTGTTGATTTTAGTAATTCCTCTATGTTAACTAGCAGGGGTTTTTTCCTGCGACTCCAAAAACTCAATCGTGAACATTGTTTGGAGAGTTTTTTAATCAGTTCAGTATTCTCATTATTACGTAATGCACTACATTTGAGCCAAAATTTCCCAGCAAGATAGTATCGACGAAGGTACAGAGGTGGCCGACAGAGCTCGTTCTGCATAACATGAATAGGGGTGGACTTTATAAAACCTCCTATGACACGCATACATTGGTTTTGTACTTTCTCGAGTTTGTATAGATGACTTTTTACACTCGTATCGTAAAGAAAGCTCCCATAGTCTAACCGACTTCGCACAATAGCGATATATAATTTCCGCAGAAATTTAGGATGAACGCCCCAGTTTGACCCCGCTAGCACCTTGAAAATATTCACGAATTTTTGAGTTTTTGAAGTGATCTCATTTATGTGTTTGCCCCATTTCAATGATCTGTCGAACCACATTCCCAGATACTTGACACATTCAGACAGTTGTATACGCGTACCATGAAGACTTATGTCTACACTTTTTCTATTCACTCCCTTACGAAATAAGCAAATTTTCGTCTTTCTGTGAGATATCTCCAAGCCAAGGTCCTCAACTAGTTGACACATAGTGTTTAGAGCAGACTGAATAGCGATACGACCTTCCTCTAAGGTTTTATATGTTCCATACAAAACAAAATCATCTGCATACTGAGAAATGCAGACACTCTGAATCATATGGCATATATGCATTGTTGCCACATTAAATAATAATGGGGACAACGGGTCCCCTTGTGCAAGTCCTCGTCCTGTTGTTCTGACTATATTATATATATTAGGACATTTAATAGTTAGTTCCCTAGATTGTAAGAAATTCCATAAATAGTTACAAAAGGTTTCGCCAACTCCGATGCTATCTAGAGTGCGCAAGAGCACTCTGATATCAACGTTGTTGTAGGCGTTATTTATATCTACAAAACAACCCAAAGTTAACATATTATTGCAAAATCCAAGTTGAATTTGGGAAACCATGCGAACAAGACTGTCAAAACAAGATAATGTCTTCCTAAAGCCAACAGTATACCTTGAGAAGCAATCATTTTTTTCTAGGAACCACTCTAATCTATGTTTAAGTATGCAGTGGAAAATTTTACAAAGACATGAGATCAAAGCAATAGGTCGAACATCAGTCTGCGCATCGCTACTGTGTTTTGGAATAGGCACAATATTAGTTCTTCTCCATTGCTCCGGTACATATCCTGTATTTAAAACCAAATTATAAATATTAATTAAAATTTGCTTTCCATTATTAGGTAAATGTTTGACCATAGAAAAGGAAATCCCATCATCACCGGGAGCTGTATCCTTAGCCTTAACTGCGCGGTTAAATTCTTGTATAGAAATTGGGATTTCAAGGTTAGGGTTACAAGAAGTGAAAAATGGTTTACTAGGCGACACAAAGTCAGGACAAAGTTTATGCATAAGATTATTCGCGGTGTTCTCATCAATATGTTGTCTTGGTTTTCGATACCCTTTAAGCCATCTCATGTTGTTCCACATTTCACGAGCAGATGTAGTTTCAGCAATATTACTACAGAAATTGCGCCAAGAATCTCTTTTGGCTTTTCGGATCGTGCATTGAGCTGTGGAAGTTTTAGATTGCAAGATTATCAAATTAGCAGGTGTTGGATTTTTTCTAAAGGTCGATAGTGCAAGTCTTCGTTCAGCTACAGCACGAGAAATATCCGTATTCCAATAAGGTTTAGGAGCGAATTTCGCTAATCGTAAAGGGTCTTGACAGAGTTTCACCACAGGGATATGACTATTTGCAGCAGCAATGATGGTGTCCATGAATTGGTCATAGGCCTTTTGTGGGTCAGATTCCAATGTCATATCTGAGAAAGTTAATTTGAGGAGGTTCGTATAATTTTTCCAATCTGCTTTTTTATAATTATATTTAACGTTGTAGGATGGGGAAAAGTTATTCTGTGTGCTAAATTTAATTATTAGGTGATCACTTCCAAGGTTTTCGTTGCAAACTTGCCAGTTAAATTTGAGAGCAATGTCATTTGTGGTGAAGGTAATATCGGGGGATGATTTCTGTAATCTACCGTTAACTAGTTTTATTCTTGTTGGCGTACCATCATTTAATGTCGCATAGTTATTATCCAAGATAGTGTCAAAGATTTGAGATCCTCTGCTATCTGTTTTGTTAGACCAGCAGGGGTGATGACCGTTAAAATCTCCAGCTATTATCGTTCGGTTCTGAAAGAGACTAAACACTTTGTCCCAATCATTACACGTTGTTCGTACAGTTGCTGGACAGTATATAGACAATATGTTATTAATGTCGGTGCAATTTAGAATTTTGACGTGTAGGACTTGTATACCAGGATTAATATCTAGCTCTTGACATACTTGGAACTTAATAGAAGAATGTATTATAATAGCGACACCTCCATATCCATCGTTTCGATCTTGGCGTATCACTGAGTAACCTGATATGTTTACTGTGTTTTCTGGATCTAGCCATGTCTCACTTAGTATACCTATATGTATTTTTTCTTGAGATAGAAATTGTTCCAGTTCTATTAGCTTAGGTCGGACACTTTGACAGTTCCATTGTATTATATTCATTTTATGTTTATTCAGCTTATCCATTAGGGAAGAATTGTTTAACAAATGTCCACTCAGATAAATAATCTACGACGAATGACTTGGCCCATTTATATATAGTTTGTCCACACGACTGCATCTTTTCCCAGAATGTCATTTTCGTCATAAAAATTATGTCTCGTAACTTGTCTAATAAGTCTTTAAAACTCATTTTATCAGTGTTTGCCTGCTCGTCTGTCTCTTCTTCATTATAGTTTTCTTTTGTAAAGTCATTTATTACCTCTTCGATATCTTCTTGGTGAGATTGAGACTGACTATTGTCGTGTTTCTTCTTTTGTTTTTTATTCTTTTTATTTGTAGCCTGATTGGAGAGATCGGATGTTGTGTCTTCATTGTGTACCTCTGCTGTGACGTTTAAAACTTCTTTTTGTAATGGCCTGGCCGGGTAATACGTGGTTTTTTGATGACTACTTTCATCAGATTTAGATAGACTTGGAGAGATAGGTTCCGCTTGAGGAGAGGGTGGGACATATGCAGTAAGAGCTTGTTTGTATGTGCAATTAAACTCTGCCATTAGCTCTCGCAATCTTTTTTCTTTCTTATAAATCGGACACGTTTTAGACAGCGCCATATGTTTCCCTTTGCAGTTAACGCATTTGTAGCTAGTAGTTTCACAATTTGTGTGGTTCTTACCGCATTTTGGACAGATATTATCTAGGAATGAACACATTTTAGACAGATGGCCGAATTTCCAGCACCTTGAACATTGTGTTACGGGAAAGACATAGGGGTCCACTTTTAATCGTAAACCATATGTATACACGTATGCAGGTAACGACGAGCCTAGAAAGCATAGTCGGACGCTTTCACTATCCTCAAATTGACCAGTATGAAGGTTACGGCGTTGTAGGCGTTTTACATTTGTTATGGGTATGTTACTCTCCAAATCTTTTTGAATGTCTTCTTCACTCAGTTCAAGTTCAATATCTCTGATAATTCCGTATGAAACGCCAACCTCAAATGTTTTCTGACATTTATAATTTTTATCTAGGAAATATTTGCACTTCATCAGTTTGTCAGCGCTCCTTTCATTATTAAATTGTAATAGAACTTTATATGCATTAATATATTTAATTTTTAACACATCCAGTATGTTCTCACTTTTAAGCATGCGTGCTAACCCTATCTGCTTTGGTAGTTTCTCGGTTTTTGACGTCATACTAACTTCAATCTGTTCTTCTCGTACTCTTAAAGTACTATTCTTGGAAGTGCTTCGTGCCATAATTTTAACTCTTCTGCCCACCTCCATCCACAATTCCTCTTCATCAATATTACGACTCCTCTTCTCTGCTCGATTGTCAGTCTCCTCAACCACATGTGTTGGACTAGATTCTAGTACTTCCGAATCCTCCATGCAAATCTCTTCTTGATTACAAATTGTAATGTTTACATCACTAAGTTGATCTTCTAATAATATTCGATCATTGCTATCCATATCCGCAGATTGTAATAAAATGCATCGCAATTCTCAGAAATACAATACCTACTCGCGCTAACGACTATAAATAAACCGGTTTCGCTACGGAGCGTCCCGCCACCGCAAGCGCGCGATCGGTACTGTGAGCTGATAATGTGGACAATTTGTTTTCTACATAGTTTTTATATTCATCCCATTTTTCTTTAATAATCCTATGTCTCATATGAGAAGATGTTTTAGGGTGACATTTTAGTTGGAATGTTGCTATATTTATCTTTATTGGGAAATGGTCACTGCCAAAAGTAGATGGTAAAATTTGCCAAGATATGGAAGATGCTAAAATAGGTGAAGTGATAGTTAAGTCTATTGCACTATTGTTTTCTGAAGGACTGGTACGACGAGTTGGTGATCCATCATTTAATATACATAGATTGTTACTATCTATGATATCAAGTAGGTCATCTCCATAGCAGTTTGATATCGAGCTACCCCAAGATCTATGCTGACAATTAAAGTCTCCCATTATAACTATAGGCTTAGGAAGAGAAGAGATTAAGTTATGTAAGTCAATAAGTGTGTCATTAGAAGGTTTAGGTATGTAGATAGACAGGAAACAGATTTTATTTATTTGGCAAGCTACAACAGAGAAGTTAGGAAATTGAGGAAGTGAAAGTTGAGAAAAAGGTATAGTATTTTTAATAAAAAAAGCAGCTCCTCCATAACCATCAGGTCTGTCATCCCTGAGGCAGGAGAAACCACTAATTTTAAATGGAAATCCTGGCCTAAACCAGGTTTCTGCTAATGCAAGTAGAAATGGATTATGTTTATTTATCAAATATATTAAATCAGATTTTTTATGTACTGCACTTCTGCAGTTCCACTGTATTATTATGGAGTTGTGATCCATAATGAGTTTGTAAGATTGAAATTGTTTCAATAAGTTTTGCAGCGTTGGACGGTTCAAGTGTGTTGGAGTTTATCATAGTATTTAAAAGTAAAATTAATTCAGAAATAGTTTGTGTGTTAGATGTTTGTGTCGTGTGTTTATCTGCAGGAAGAGCACTGCCATTTGGTTGTGAATATGTAGGCTGTCTTATAAGGTTTCTATGAACCTGCTGATCATAGCCTTTCACTAATTTAGTATGTTCTCGAGGTTTGATAAAATAGGTTTTTCTGTATGAATTACTAACAGGTTTGAATGTTGAGTGTGCTGTGTGAGTGTTAGGTCTTGTTGTCTGATCTTTAGGTGTTGCTAATATTTCTGAGTAAGATTTTGACAGTGATGAATGAATTTTTAAAGCTTCAGTATATGAGATAGATTTTTCAGCCATAGATATCTTTATTTGCTTTTGTCTATTGAATTCGGGACAGATTTTATTAGTGGCAAAGTGTATCCCCCCACACAAACAGCATGAGACATGATCATCATCAATAGAACAAGACTCCCCAGTATGCTCGCAACCACATTTGAAACAACGTGGCTTCGAACGACATTGGAGACGTGTATGACCATAGCGACAACAATTAAAGCATTGGATTGTTGGATAAGTATAAATTTGGACTGGAAGAGACATAAAACACATATATACATGTTCTGGCAGAGTCTGCCCGTCAAAAGTTAGCACCACTGTCTGTGATGGTTGCCAAGAGACTTCATCATTTATTATCTTTTTAATGTTTATCCTCCTAACTTTTAATATTTTACCGCATCCATTTGGTACACTGCAGCACTCGATTATATCTTCGGGGGTTAAGTCAGTGGGGACTCCACGAACTACACCCATCCGAGATACCTGGTAAGTTGGTATAAATGCTTTATAATTGTTTTCAGTCAATACAGGATTTTGAATAAATTGATTAGCATCTATGAAATTGTTGAATGAAATGGAAATTTTATTTCTCCCTATTCTTTTTAAACTTCCATTTACAATATTGCTGGAGACAGAGTGACTTTTTAAAAACTTACCAAATGACATTGGGTGAAATGTGACGCCATCATTATCGTTATCTGTTTTTTTAATTATATGCACTACAAAAGGTGCAGAGTCTGTATCGTTGTACAACAATCTAGCTACCGGTACTGGTGGTGAGTTAGGGATTCCAGGTTTAGCGTTAGAATGTGATGATAAAAGAGCATTAGGTTTATTCTTATTTGTATCCTGCGAAACATTGTCCGATTGTTTCTCTAAACACTCACATTCGCAAGGAGTGCTAGAACCAGATAAATGTTTCCTTTTTTTGTTGCAGTTTTTACACGTTTTACTTAATCGACTACGCTTGTGACCTTTTTCTTTTACATTAATTGAGGTATCCGTGTCCATATCAGACTCCGAACATATAGTAACGTAACTTGCTACATGAGGAATTGTACCACCGGGATCTGGTGGCTCATTCATATTTATATAAAAATGATAAAAGACTTACCTAAACGAAGATCACTACACTACTATACACTAAAATAATTATTTCATACAATATATATACAATAAGAAGTACTCCACTGATCAAAATTAAAATAAAATCAAAATTAGTAATAAAAAACGCGACCGCCTTTTTCAAGCTTTCCCGCCTTTTTTTTCTCTTATGGCATTCATCTTTAACGTTCAATCGTATGTGCAATTATTTTACTCTTTGCGTATGTGTCAGTCTGGGATCAAAATCGTCGTGGCCAAATAAAAAAAAAGTTGACGGCTTCTAAGCTGAACTATTATTTCATTACCGTATTTCACAATTATTTGCTTTTATTATCTCGTACAGAGTTTGTAGCGAAAAAATATATTGCCTATTTTACTTCCAGGACTATAAATTAGCTGTATACCAATTTTCGTGCAATTTCATTCGGTAGATTTTGCGTGAAAGCGTCACAAACGAACACACAAACTCACTTTCACCTTTATATTTAAGTAAGGTTATGGATAAGGATTTAATAAATCCGTAGAATTTTTTTTGTATGTGCACGCATCACGTATAATATACGGCAGATTTGAATATAAATATTATACGTCAAAATTGTACACAACTTAACTTACTTAGTCTTTGTTTCATCGTAATCGATCCACTCGATCAAGAGATATATAAATAATACGAAATTAGTATTAAGGTAATATATCATTTACACGTAACAATATTTTTTAACTAATAAAATAACTAACTATAACTAGATACAAAGTAAAACTACAATCAAAGCACCATACATAATAGACGGATTACGTTATCTTTTTTTGTAGATATTTATGACGATGTAATAATAAATATAAAATATTGTCTAAGAATGTCATCGAACAATACTACAGTAGGGGCGAGGGGATGACCCGACGAGGAGAGCCTTAGGCCCCCATGTCGCGTTTACTGCGGCGGGTCTCTGGATGGCGACCCGCCGCGCGCGACCTCCTCTTCTTTGGCGCCGGCTGTTGCGTGCCAACGACTCCTGCCCGGGGCCGGGGCTTTAGCTGCCCTTCTTAAGCTGGCCGTCCCGGGCATGGCCCCTATGACCCTAGGGTAAATACGCCACTGCGCAGTGACCTAACGCTGATTTTCTAATGGGACTTTCGAGTGGCGACACGGATAGTTACGAACTATGTACTTATTAATATTAGCTTAGGTTATTGATCCCAGCTGTTATCTGAAAATGTCCAAGAAATAAAATAAAATAACTAAATTAACACATTTTATTTAATTTTGATGCACATCTTCAAGAGGAATTGAAATGTGACTAGTGCTGTTAAAAATAATAACGATAGATAATTGGTAGTGCCAATATAATCTATTATTTGGTATTTAGTTGTATACATTTATATTAATTAAAATCGTTAGTCTATAATACACAGTTTTTTTAATAGGAAAGTTCAGTTAACATTGCTGAATTGTGTTAATGACGCTATAAATTTTAATTATTTAGTTAAGTTTAGTTGTGCACGTAGAATCGGCACCTATATCTGATATTTGTGGACAGATTTATTATTTCACAACAACATGTAGTATTTTATTGTAATCCATAATTAAGTATGTAGTGTCCCAAAAAATAACTATTAAAAACATGGCTAATAAATTAATTACAGTCGAATTAAGTATAATCACCTAGAACATTTTAATAACAATATTTTTTAAATAATAAAATAACTAACTATAACTAGATACAAAGTAAAACTACAATCAAAGCACCATAGATAATAGACGGATTACGTTATCTTTTTTTTGTAGATATTTAAGACGATGTAATAATAAATATAAAATATTGTCTAAGAATGTCATCGAACAATACTACAGGATATAATAGGTATAGCACCAGTGGCGGATTTGCAGTCTCGGCCGCCCTAGGCCCCAAGCCATTAGCCGCCCCTTTCTTAGCATCCACCATATAGACTACATAATGAAATTAGTTCATTGCCAACGATTTAGAAATTTAGGAGAAAAATTCAGCTGTATATCTCAAGAATATTTTCTTTTGTTGCAAATAAGAAACTTTTTTGTAAATCACCGCCCCTAAATCTGGCCGCCCTAGGCCTGGGCCTACTGGGCCTTAGGGTAAATCCGCCACTGTATAGCACGGCGTGAGCACGGCATACTACATGGAGGCCAGCTCCTTTTTGGCGATGAGGTGGAACTCTGCGGTGGCGGCGATTAGGTCGCGGTCACCAAGTGTAGCGTCTAGATCCGTGGCAGAAGCGGCAGGGCTGCGTTCGTCCGCCGTACGCATCTTCAGCCGGATCTCACGCAGCCGTGCCTCCAAGATACGCTCGCGCTTGCTTTCACGCTCCAGCATCTGTAGATATAAACACAGCGTACAGCTAGTTAGGTACATCTACACACTCCTAAACGCACTTGCGTACATATCACACTTACCGACGTCAGTAACGTCTTGTCGTGTTTGCTGGTCTCTGTGAGGCTGCGCGACAGTTCTAGCAAGTATATGTTGCCCGTGGCGGCCCCGCATGCCACGATGGCGCCGGCGTCGTGCGCGGCCACGCGCAGTAGAGGCTCTTTGCACACCTGCGCGGTGAGCGCGGGCCGATGCTGACTACGTAACAGGTCCCACAGTGCCAGGCGGCCGTCGGCGCGTGCCAGCAGCAGCAGTGAGATGCGTGTTTGACTCCACGTGCCGTCCGTTACGGCATGCCGGTGTGGTGCCGTCCATAGCACGGCTGACTCGCGACATTCCTCGCTCCATACACGCGCCGTCCAATCACCCACCGTCAAGAAGTTCTTCAAGAAGCCTGGGTTGCGCTCCACCTTGCGCACTGGCCCCAGATGCGCCGAGAACTATATATAAAGCGAGTGCTATATTTAGCAATTACTACACTCAAGGCTTCGAGGGCGTAAATCATAGATGTGTTCGAAAATAACGAGGCTGTTGTTTGTGAGTGCTCCACAATAGCTGATGTCAATCTTGGTGAATGTAAAATGAGAACCATCTAAATCGCACAAATCTAAATTAAAAATATTTAAATTAAAGATACAAGCCTTATTCGGTAGCTTTTCGAGAGCAGTTTTCCCTTTTCTATTTCCCGAGATGACAAGTCCATTCTCCGTGCCAACCATGAACCTGGTAGGTATAGTTGGTTCAAACTCTAAGTAGCTAGCGCCGTTCGCCGTTGCCATCGACTGTTCATCATTGGCAGAGGCGACCATATCTATGATCATCTCGTCAATAGGTTCGGCGAGCTTGCGTAGGTCCCACCACTTGCAGGCGCCATCGGGCCCAGCCGAGAAGAACTCCATGCCGCTCTTGGCGTTGATGAAGCGCACGTTCCGCACAAGGTCACGGTGCGCCACGTGAGGTGGGCATAGTATGGGCGGTGCAGTCGGTGGAGCGCGGCGGTCCCAAACACCCACCTGCCCTGATAACAGTGCTCCCCCTAACAAGTCCACGCTGCGTGGGTTGTACTGTAGGTCCAGCAGCGCGCAAGGTGGCTGCAGAATCGTCTCCGGGCGGTTCGCGTTCTCCGTATCCCAGATATACGCCTCTATGGGAGCGCGGACGTTCCTATTGAAGTCTAAATCCACGTACGTGACAGCGAACAAGTTGGCGCCATCCGGCCGCCAGCAGATCGAGCTGATGGGGCGACGTCTCGCTCCACCCGCGCTGTCCCGGTATATGTTGACGGTGCGGCAGCTCGTCTGCTCCACGTCTGGCACCGGCGCCAGCTCAGTGTAATAGGTCTGGTACATGTCAATAGCATTGTTCTGCAGCACTAGGCCCTCCATACCAGGCGACAACGACATAACGCAGTGGATGTAACCGTCATCTTTCTCCACCTTTCGACGGTAGCGCTGCGTAGACTCGGGGTCGTTGACCAGCACGTCACGCGGCCAGCCTCCCTCGTTGTGGTTGCAGCCACTGGTGGTGTACTCGGCACGCACGGTGTTCACCAAGTGGTGACTATAGGAAGGCGTGTGCTGTACGGCCGCGTGCACGGGGTTGCGTAAAATGAAGGCACCGTGCTCGGAGGGACACACAGCCACGCTGTCGCAGAGCTCGGGCCCGTGCTCACAGAACATAGGCTGGCGCCCATAGCTATTGCGTAGCTTGGTGTACTGATACGTTATGTCCATTTTGTTACAACTACTATTATAGAGTAGCGTCCGTCACCTGCTTGTCTTCAAACATGCAAATTGATGAAATTGAGTGATTTTTTTGCTGTTAAATCAGCTTCAGTTAGATACTACACGGACTTCTATCCAAATGAAAATTTCTTTTAGGTTTTTTAACGTTTTTACAACCGTCATGCGTATCACACTAACATGTCATCTGACATGCACATGTCACACAGTGGTATAGATTCTACGCGTACAACTAAACTTTACTAAAAAGGAAATCCACTACGACGTATTTTGATTAATTGGATATTTCGTTGTGCACATTCTTATTAATTAAAATCGTTAGTCTATAATACACAGATTTTCTAACAAAAAAGGTCTGGTTATCATTGCCGGGTTGTGTTATTGACACTATCAATTTTCATTTCTTAGTTAAGTTTAGGTGTGCACTTAAAATTGGTACCGATCTCGTTTAAGCGTTTGTGTATATTCAAAGGTGTTTCAAAGAGGTTGCAAATGAAATATTTTATGTAGTACCTACTTGCTGCATAGAATTATGGTATATTCTTACGTATACGTAAGAATATAGAAAGAAAAGAGAATGAAAAATTATTAAGTAGTGTTAAGAGAATGAAAAAATGAAAAATAGAAAGAAAAGCGAAAGAGGATGTATACATCCTCTTTCGCAGTACTCGCAGTCTTCGATCACTAAACGCGTTGTCTCTTAGTTTACCATTAAGACTGGTACCAATTCTCCTAACACAACTAAACTAAAACATTGTTATTAATAGTGTCCACAACACAATTTAGCAATGATAACTATAAAATACGTAGTCATAACCAGCTTGATTTCACTACAGTTAGGTAATTTTTGACAGAACACAATAGAATTGGTACATTGATTATACTGTTTTGAGTAGTCTCAGTAGTCTCGATATTTTGAGTACGTTACAACTGCCATCGGATTCCAATAGATTTATAAAACTAGGTTATTTAACTAATAATTAGTGTCTGACCGAAACTAGTTTCCCGGCTGAAACCGAAACCGAATGTTCGGCCGTGGCTTCAGTTTCTGCCGAAACCGAAACTCTCGTGGTCAAGTTAAACTAATATGCTGAACTTAAAATACTGAAATTTGATGCATTTTACCTATTATTTTGCATTAACTAGGGCATGAAATGGAGACACAGTATATTAAGTTTGTTGGAATCATTTATTTAATATAATTTGATGGATCAATATGATTTGGATATTTGTCTTGTTGTGGGAGTCAATTGACCTTAAGAACGGTAGTCCTTTACTAGAGCCACTGGACTACGCACCCCGTTTTGAAAAATGTCCGTAAAAACTGAATTTCAAGTTTGGCATCTTACTTTTTTGTGTTGTATGGAATGTTGGCTACAAGCTACAATAAAACGGTTTTCTAATTATATATCTTATTGCTTCATAATAATTATTACTGTCAAGAGCATTTAGAAAATTTTCAATAAAGACCTAACGATAATTACCTATGGCATGGACTTAAAAATTTATTTTGTTTTCTAAAATCACAAATCGCAGGTCTTTCTCAACACTACAACTGAATAAAAAAAAAAATTGGTCAAGTGCGAGTGGGATTCGCGCACGAAGGGTTCCGTACCATTATCTATGCAACATAAGGCAACGTTATTAGTATCGAGCAAGAAACGGTAAAAAAAATCAGTTTTTTGTATGGGAGCCCCCCTTAAATATTTATTTTATTTTATTTTTAGTATTTGTTGTTGTTATAGCGGCAATAGAAATACATCATCTGTGAAAATTTCAACTGTTTAGCTATCACCGTTCTTGAGATACAGCCTGGTGACAGATGGACGGACGGACGGACGGACGGACGGACAGCGAAGTCTCAGTAATAGGATTTCCGTTTTTACCCTTTGGGTACGGAACCCTAATACATTCAGTATCCAGAATGATCTTCGATATTTTAACCTACCTACATAATTTGTACCTTCCTTGACAGGTGTTATAAATAATTAACCAGACCTATTGAAGGCATCAAAATATTCAAAATCATTATGGGGATCACAAAAATATACCTAGTTACTTATTTAGGCTTATTAGAAATTAATAAAATTTATATTTTTTAAACTTTTTTAGACGTACCTATAGATATAAAAAAATTCATAAGATCTGTTTGAGCGCTCTTTGAGCGTACCCTTATCCTTACCTACCTAAATATAAAAGTGAAAGTGAGTTTGTTTGTTTGTTTGTGACGCTTTCACGCAAAATCTACCGAATGGAATTGCACGAAAATTGGTATAGAGATAATTTATAGTCCTGGAAGTAAAATAGGTTATATATTATTTCGCTAAAAACTCTGTACGAGATAATAAACGCAAATGTTTGTGAAATCTACTATATAAAAATAAGTCGGCTTTTCCTTCCTGACGCTATAACTCCAGAACGCACGAACCGATTTCCACGGTTTTGCATTCGTTGGAAAGGTCTCGGGCTCCGTGAGGTTTATAGTTATTTTTTTAAAATTTTTTTTTTTACTGTTTTTTGGTATGGCAAAACAACGTTTGCCGGGCCAGCTAGTAAGGTAAAACAATAGTTCAGCCATATTGTTTAATTAACAGTTGTCATAGCAACTATGGAGGGTAGAATAGTTAAGTATTTATATTCTGTACAAAGTCGATTTTTAGGGTTCCGTACCCAAAGGGTAAAAACGGGACCCTATTACTGAGACTTCGCTGTCCGTCCGTCCGTCCGTCTGTCACCAGGCTGTATCTCAAGAACGGTGATAGCTAGACAGTTGAAATTTTCACAGATGATGTATTTCTATTGCCGCTATAACAACAAATACTAAAAATAAAATAAAATAAATATTTTAGGGGGGCTCCCATACAACAAACATGATTTTTTTACCGTTTCTTGCTCGATACTAATAACGTTGCCTTATGTTGCATAGATAAAGACGTATGTACGGAACCCTTCGTGCGCGAGTCCGACTCGCACTTGACCATTTTTTTTATTTTGGCAGAAAGAAGAGTTACATTATTGAATAAATAGTTTAATAACAATAACTGAACTTAGTATTTGTTTTGTTTCTTGTCATTTTGGTATCGTATTTAACTCTTAATGTTAGTAGATATACATAGTATTTTGTCTCGATTGTTGTTTGAGGTTTATTTTTGCTATGGATTTCAGTAATAAGTTTCAGTTCAGATTTCAAGTTTGATTTCAAATTCGATTCGGTCACTAATGCGTGCTAAGGCGCGGGCAGAAGCTAGTAAAACTATACATATTTGTACATAATTAAATTAAAAAATCATTTTTGAAACTACCCACTTTCAGTACTTTTTTAATTAGTATTTTTTTATGATATTACTTATAAAAAAATGCCAAAGTGCTTACATTTTCAACATTGTTTAATATTTTAAAGTTTTACTTAGGCGAAACATTATTCACTAATGAGAATAATATTTTAAATTACAGTTACAGTAATAAAATGTTACAAGTAATATTTCTTTAAACTACCCTCAATATTGCAAGAGTTTTATCACCCGCATATAAAATCTGCAAATATCTGGAAGTACCATGAGATTTTTTAATCGACATAATCAAAATAATTTGGTGATTTTTCAGATGAGAGTTAACTAATATCTTTATGTAGGTATTCGTTGCCTGATGACGTTGATGATCAGACAATAATCGCGTAACCCATGGACATATCGGCAAGCCATAGGTTGGTGTATATTATGATTTAAATATAAGTACTTATACATAATTCAGGCTTCCGACTGAATATCGGATTGCGCACTGGCAACTCACGCTTTCCTTGCCGAGCACGCGACGCTAATGGTTGCGAGGATTCGTTGGGCTGTCAGAGATTTTAAAAATAATTGTTAAAAATCAGGAGAGGATTATGGCAACTTTTTCGGGATATATTGAACCCAGTACTACAAGAGGATTGTATGCTAATGGAGAATATGGAGATAGATATCTGAAGAGAGACAGGAAAATGACTCTTGTGACTCAAGATTGTCCAGATCCTGCTGCCCTAAATACGAGTGGTAGGAGAAGCAGAAGAAGGTAAGTCTCTGAAATTATTTTAAAATATATAAAAAATTGCAAACATGAAGTAATATTGGCACATGACTTCTTTTTTTGCGAAAAAGATTTGTTTAAAGTTTAAAATTATTCTCCCGCCGCCGCCGCCGAGCCGGTTTTTAGTATTTGTTGTAATAACATTATTTTAATTACAATATTTACTTATTAATAGTTTTATAAATAGGTGTTGATAATTAAAACTATTTTGTATTTAAATTTGTTTTTATTAAATTTAATTCATAACGATTAGTTTTTATTTATTTAGAATATACCGCGAATGTAATTAAATTGTTTTATTTATTTTCTTGTATGTGAAAAAATAATTCACACAAAAAATCTGTATTTTATACTATTTACTGGAGAACTTAATTAATACATTTGTTCAAAGTGATATTTTTGTTTTTTTTTTTAAAAAGTGTAATATACAGCTTATAATTTATGTTTCTTTAAATTTGATTTATTTATAATTTAAACAAGCAAATAGGCAAATAAATTTAAATCAAATACATTATAAAACCAACTGCAGAATTATTGTTATAAGAATGTTTGGTGTAAATTATAGCTAAAACTCTTGTTTTTTATTCATAATTTTATTTACATTTGTGTTCTAAATTCAATATATAATTTTGAGCTAGAACTTAGTGGTTAATTTAATAAATGCTTGTTCTAAAAAAAATGTCAAATACTTAAAAAAAATATCTCTGTTTTGAAAATAGAACACAATATTTGAATTTAATCTTGTCTTTATAATGATGCCTGTGATTGATGCAGACAAAGCTACTAAAAGCTTGTTTAAATGAAAGCTACTATTCAGACACATACCTACCTGTTCTTTGCATTATTGTCTCCATTGTCCCGATGGGGACCTATCCCCATTATTGGATATGTACAGACTCATATCTTAATAGGGTTTCATAGTTACTATGCTGGGCAAGATGTGTTTATGTTGGTTTCTGTTGAATTTTACAGCATCTGTGGGAGTAAATAGGTTGTTGACTTGTTAAAATATATGTAAAAATATGGTTTTGTTTTAGATACAAGCCTAGAAATGAACAAACAGAGACTGCTAAGATTTTATCCAAAGAAACTAAGGTGACAGTAATTAAATGGGAAGAAGTGCCTCCTATACCACCTGCACCGAAAAAAAATGATGATGATATCATTGAAACTGAAGCTGTGGTCTCTGTGTTTAGTCAACAGCTTCAAAACTCCCGTAATCTACCTCATTTTCGCTACATGCAGTATGCCAGATTGGATGGCGATGGCTTCGTAGATTACCCAAGAAAGTCATTCAGAATATTCATGACTATGGCTCCGGAACAGGAGCGAAACTACCCATATCATGTTTGCATCCTGACTGAAGCTACCATTGGAGATCTCATCGGCCTAATCTGCTATAAATACAGGTTAGTCCAATTAAGTTTTTTTTTGTTATTACTGTTTTAGGAATTCAAGATACATCCCTCATCATCATCCAGTGCTGCCTCCTATGTATAAGGAGGCCTACTTATATGAGGATAATCATTCCTAAACTTAAATTCTTTGTTGTAGTTTTTTTGTTAGCTAATCTTCGCCGGTGCATAATTTAGTAAAGTAAAGCCTACAAAAATGTGCAATAATTCCAGCATATTTAAAAAAAAAAATTTGTATTTAAGCAAAACACAATGTTTATAAATATTATCAGAATATGCAGAGGTTCCAGTTTATAATAATCTTACTGAAAAACTACTTAACTGATCATCTTTAACATAATCAAATGCAGATAATAAAAAAATTTATGTTTTTTACCATAGATACCCTACTTTTAGGTAATGCTTTCCCTGCAATGGGAGTTTATTAAGTGTATTAGAACTGACCAGGTTTTTTGATTTAGGTCATACTTTCTATGTTGTTATTTTCCTAAAGCTGACTCTTTTAGCACCAGAGAAGAAAAAATATTTTTATTTGATTTAATTCTATATAAATATGAGTTTATCTGTGCGCATGTGTTCTTCTATACTTATAATCTATTTATTTTTCTTAATTTTTTTTTTTTTTTTATATCCATGACCTATTTTTGAGCTACTTTACTAATCTCTGATAAAATCTCCTTCAAATAGAATAAAAAATCTTTGAACTTTTTAATTTACCCCATTGAGTTACTGGGTGTGGCATATAATTAATAGAAGGCAGTAAAAGTATATTTTGTTGCCGACCTGATTACAGTTATACTTTGTCCCATACCTATAATTATTGTCGATTATGCATTGTGGAAGTCATCGGACACCTATGTATATAGTATTCTATGCAATAGAATTTTATTCACCACATACAGTTACTAAGCGAATGCAATCGAACATGCTGAAAAAGAGTAATATGATCCTTATATTTTAAAACAATGTTTAGGTGTGGCATAGCTGCATGTCAATTCATCACTATGCAAGTAGCTATGTGTGTCCTTTTACTAATAAACTGAAGCATAAAATGAAAATGAAATAATTCAAAATTTTATTTTTGTAATAAACCGTCTTATAGGCCTAAATTATACAGAAGTGGCTCATATTGAATGCCTCGCTTAGAGTCAGCACTAGTTCTTAAGGGCCTACATCAATGTTATCGTATATCATCGCCGACACGTACATATTAACACAGCCAGTAGGCACAGAAAATGAAGAATTAGGGATACTTTTCCTATTTACTCAAAATCTACTAAATATATTTTAATTCTGATTTACGTGTTTCTATACATAATAGTTACCTATGTTTTTAAAGTTATTTCATTAGTTAATACGCGATAATAGACCGACAAATGAAAGAAATAAAAAACTAGAGAGGTTGTTTCGCCTAGATTTTCTATCGAGAAAACTTTTTTCAATCGCATTTCTGAGTTCATGCGATCCTAGATCATATATTGAAAAAACATATACTTAAAATTTAGAGCTCTAGCCATTCAATCTAAAGAAACAATGAAAACTTCGTACATAGAAAAATGCACGAAGCTATTTTGGTATCCTCTTAATAAAAATATTTTTGTGCATTACATTTGATTTTGTTCAATTCTTTGCTCCTTCCAGTTGCGTTCGTTTAGGAATGAGGGGGGGGGGGGTTTGGTGAGTAACGCAGTTTATGTCTTTAAGAATTATTTAGATTTAGGTGTCATTTACGATATTTCGGGAGGGTTGTTAAATTATTGTTCATGATTTTAACCAACTACAAAAAACTAGGTCTTAATTCTTAAACCAGCTTATCTCAGTGGCATAGCAACACGTGGTCACATTTGCTAGTTGCAGATAAAACTTTAAGTTCCAATAAATGTGTGGGAGTACATATCTATATACTTCGAAGTATAGAGAATGTGACACGCCTGCAACTCGATGCGCCTGAGAATACATAACGATAAGTCGAAGGCTTTTTCGCGTTGAGTATGCGAAATAAAATATCTAGCAGGGTCCAAGTCAATGTTTCCCAACCTATCTTAAGCCATGCCCGACGTCATGATTTTTATTAACGTCTAAAATTGTTTTGTTCCTTTAGGAAATATAAATAAAACGTTTAAGCAGCGTCCAGTCCTTTTTAGGGTTCCGTACCAAAATTAAAACGGGACCTGTATCTGTGCAACGGTGATAGCTAGAAAGCTGAGAATTACAGTTTATGTATGTCATACAACAACAAATACTAATCATCATAATTTTCCTGCACTTATCTCGTTATTTGGGGTGGGTATGATAAATATAATATAATGACAATATCGGTACGAAACCCTTCGTGGTCTAGTCCAACTCGTACTTGGCCTTTTTTAAATTGTCTTCGTTGAGTATAATATTGCCCCCTGCGGGCGTGATGGACCTGCATTGGGAAACACTGGTTTAAGTTGCTAGGCGAGAATGTATCGGCAATATATTACTTGGTCTTTATACCCGCGTGTTAAGGAAGGGTTATTAGATGTTCATTACATTACACATAACTCCAAAGTCATTAGGTCCGAAGTTAAGCTTGTACTATTACTACGAGTATCAGATTGCGGAAATATTTTGAGATTTAGGTTCGTTATAAATATAATACACTAGCTGTTGCCGACTTCGTACCCGTGGTAATTAGAAGATAAAAAAAATCGTAACAAATTAAAAGAGACTACCAAATTGTCCTGCCATATTAAATTCATCCAAAGGTTGCCAGGAAGAAATCGCTCAAAATCCGTTGCGTAGTTTGAAAGACATAAGCTTTGTTTTATAATAAGTAAAGATAGGTTTTCGACTGTTAATAGCAAAAATAATTTGTTATGTATGGGGATCGAACCTACGACCACTTGCTATTAGTGTCACCCATGGTGTCACCACAATCTGCGCGCGGCAAATACTTATCTATATACATACCTATAATAAAAGTGAAGAATTATTTTATTCGTGTGGCTGTGCACGCATCACGTAAAATATACGGCACTTTGGTATATAAAAATTTACGTAAAAATTGTACACAACTCAAGGTATTACTAAGTCTTCGTTTCATCGCAATCGATCCACTCGATCAAGAGATATTTAGAAAATACTAAATTAGTAATAAGAAATTAAAGAACACTCAATTCAGTTACTTGCAACGCCATCTAGCGATTCAAAATAGAATTGAAAGATAGATGGCGTTGTACAAAAACCACCATTTTCTTCATCGCGATATTAAGTGTCTCCGCCCGTATCATATCATACGAAAAAAAATGGAACAGGAAACCCGTGCCTCGCGGGTGACACCGCGGGGCGCAGCTAGTTTATAAATATTACTTATCTCTTTCTCTTGCTATAGATCTGATATTAATATCTGGTTGACCGATCGTAGCTCGGCATGGATTTTTGGGAAATTATTCATATTAAGAAAATAGAGCCGTTTCCGAGATCCCAAATATATACATATAGATATTTGGGATCTCGGAAACGATCTCAAAACATATATATATACTAGCTGACCCGGCAAACGTTGTTTTGCCATACTAAAAAAAAAAAGGTTTGAAAAATAGATGTTGGCCGATTCTCAGACCTACTGAATATGTATGCAAAATTTGAGAAGAATCGGTCAAGCCGTTTCGGAGGAGTACGGTAACTAACACTGTGACACGTGAATTTTATATATTAGAATATATATAAAAGAATTGCTCGTTTAAAGTAATAAGATTACTTTTGGAAAGTTCGCGTTGCGTCGCCTCTATTAGGGGAAATATGTTAATAATATGGAGCTTTAATCCGTCTAAGCTATAAAAGCTTAATGTTATTGGTATCAAGTTTTCTGACTATTTTATCGGATTTTTCTATTAGCTGACTCTAAACTCAACCCGGCTTAGAGACCTTAATTCGGCCTTAATACGGCAAAGTTATTTTAGCGGAAACGTCTTGTAAGACGGACGGAAAACCTGCCCTTGTTCGCCTGTGAGGAAGGGGTAGTTTTAACTCCTAGACCATAGAACTTATTATCTTTGTCCGCCGTTATGTTTAGGATAAGGGACATAGATAGACTTAAACATTAACTTTCAAAGCTCAACACTAGCTGGATTGAGCAAAGTAATCAAAAGGTCCGTAAATATAATGTAGTAATTATGAATTAAGCCACATTTTGCGTACTTTCCCTTGCATTTTTAGTTAAGGCCCTTTAGCACGACTGAAATTTTTTATTAACGGGATTAGCTGTCATATTTTGTTAAGCAGATGCGTATTTACTCTAGGGCCATAGGGGCCATCGTCAGCTTGAAAAGGGCGGCGAAAGGCTTCAAGCTTAAAATTAAAATGGCCCGGGCCGGCCGGCGGCTAATTAAATTGGCCCGGGGCGTCAAGTCAAATGGCCCGGGTGCTAATTTTCAAAATATGCGTGTGCAAGTGACATGCATTTAAAATTCCTGAGGTATGGGTAGGTATTGTGACAGCGTTTCCAGAGTCTAAAACTCCTAATCCTGATATACCTATATTAAATAAAAAAAACTACGATATTGTATGGTATTGACACGCTTTTCAAGCAACGTACTACTGATAGCCTCGTGAATAAGGGCTGTAATAATAAAAAATAAATAATAAACTATTTAATTAATATTAATGTTATTTTTGCAGCGCTGAACATCCCGAGGTAAATCTTGGACCTGTACAGGACTACGGTCTATGTATTGCTGATGACGATGGCGAGGTTGACTGGGATTTCCCATGCTTTTCTATTAGCGACAGTTGCGTCAAGTTGGGATTCAAATATTTAGGTCTCATTGAGCTTAAAAAGAAGCCTTTGAGTGTGGGCACAATGCTGTCTTCTGATGATGAAATCAGTTTGGGTTCCTGTTCAGGGATCTATTGCGACCAAAGACGTAGCAAGGCAAGACTAGCAAGAAAAAATGGTAATTATTATTATTCTTGAACGTACAAGTGGCCTCATCAGTCTCATACCTAAAGACGTGAAATTTTGGAGATTTAATTTCATTCACGTTTTTATATTTTAGACTATGTGGTACTATTTTTACTATTTAGCAGCTAGTATAATTTCTCCAGCTCAACACTTTATTAGGAAAATCATTTTATATCCTAATATGTTTTAAGATATGAAAGTGAAATAAATTTCAATTAAATTTTATTTTATTAATCTCTTCTTTAAAATGTATCTTGTTATGTGTGTCGGTTGTTCTTTACATTATCAAAAAGTTCTACATTATATTAAATGGAATCTTTCTAAATATGTTCTCTTATATTTTTCGCATAAACTGTATTGATTTTTTACTACATCATTATTTATCAAAACGATTATCTCTAAGTTCTACATTATATTAAAACGAATCTTTCTAAATATGTTCTCTTGTATGTTTTGCATAAACTGTATTGATTTTCTACTTAATCATTATTTATCTCAAACGTGTTTTTTTTTGTTAAAATGCTAGAATAGATGATTATAGTTAAATGGACCAAATATGCAGTCTATTGCGAGGATAATTGTTGACCTATATGAATGATTCAGAAGTCTTTCCAGACCTGCATACAATAAAATCTCGTTGAATAATTTATATGAGCATAAATTTCATATTATACTTTAAAGAACACAACAGCAAATCTTATGGTAATACAACATTTTCACATTTCAATAAAACTGTTTATATGTATAATTAAAGATTTATTTTTTACGTAAAATGCGTCATACTTGTCTATATCTGATCTCTTAGATAGATATCGTGCATTATGTACAAATATACTGAAAACGGGACTAGCATCGCATTTGTAATTATAATAATCCGCCAGCACGAATAGAACGATGTGTTTCTGATCTGTTCTAAATACTGACAACTTTTGATAGAAATGTAATATCTAGGTACTATATTCGATATTTTTAGCATCAGTTAGTACCTTCCTTCCCAGCTCGTTAATGTCCCACTGTTGGGCACGGGCGTCCTTTACCTTCGTAAGGGTATCTGGTCTACTATGGTGCGATGATCAGGCATAGGGTTTAGTTTCTAATTGTATCTGTTTAAAATCACCATAATGTCCAATAGATATTTACAATAATAAATTATTATTATTAATATTAAATATAATATTAAATTATATATATTAATATTAAATTATTATTATTATTTATAATAATTTTTAATAGATATATTTATTTTATTACTGCACTTTGGAAAATAAGCTATATATCGTGTGTGTGTGGTGGACCACACGGATACGATCCATAGTATAAGCCACACAAATTGGTAATGCGCCTGGCGGCCATGTTGGTGACGTCATAGTGACGTATAGATGAGAACATAACATTTTGTTAGCTGTACTTTTTCTTTGCTGATGACGTCACAAGGGCGTTAATTTGACAAGGTTCCAGCGCATTACCAATTTGCGTGGCTTATACGCCCAACCTGTATTATAATGTCAACGTAAGTTCATCATCATCATAACATCACGCCTTTTTCCCATGGGGGTAGGCAGAGACTATAGAGCGCCATCTGCTACGATCGAAGCATACTTCCTTGGCTTCATCCACACTCATACATCTGGTCATACATACCCGTCGGTAAGTTATAGAATAAAATGAAATTTTTAGATGTGTTGAACCGGTGGTAGAGAAAAAATGTTTGGACTTGTCATACGCTCATAATGGGCATTGTTCATATTTTTTTAAAACTCTTAATTCGAAAACCATTTCGGGGAATAGAGTTTCTGATCATGATCCATTAGTTTTTTTCGGAAAATTTGCTATATTAACGATTATTTTTCCAAAAAAGCAAATGATCTCTATTTGCCCTTGAAATGAAGGACTTATAATATTAAGGCGTTTTTAGGGATATACTACTCTGAAGTGGAATTGAAATTAGTCTATTATATTAACTTGTCAACTTCGAAAAGATAAAGTGCAATCTGTATTAAGTCTATCAAGAAAAGTCTATACACAGATTGCGTAAAAGGATGACGTCACAACATTTAAAGTAATATCTTCAAGAATTTTTTAAAAATTCTGTATAGTGAATATTTCAATAATATTGAAATTAGTTGCTTAAAATAGTCTATATTTTCTGAAAAGAATATAAAAACAGTAGTTTAAAAATTATGAACAATCCCAATTTTCTAATCAAAAATTATGTCTACTTGATTAAATGATTTTTCATATCATTTCATTATTATCTGCCATAGAGCCCGTTAATGAAGATGCAGAGGAGCCAGGTTTGCTCCAATACTGTACATATGAAGTGTACCTAATGCGAACACTGAGAAGTAACTTGTTGGTGAATTTGGTAATTTCTCCGGAAATATTAGAAGTGACGCCTTTGAGAAAACAGAAATCATCATTTTGGGTATGATATTTTATTTTAATGATTTTGATGACATGTTATTTTTAAATACTATAAATCGTGTTGTGATTTCGTCTTACAATGTCCTATTTATTTTGCCACAGGATTTTTTTATTTTGCTGGTGTTTAACATTGTAACAACTATCATTAGTTAAGGTTTTTATGAGTTGTGAAGTAACATTTTTACATTTTTGTTTCTACAGCAAAACAGAAGCAATTTCTTTATGCACCGCATGGATTCAGTGGCTCAATGCCAAGTATTACAGATTAAAGGGAAACTAACCACCTTCAGAATTATATATTCGCAAGTACGTAGATCTTTCTTTGGAACTGCGAACGTTCCCACAGGTATGTAACATACATATTAAATATTGCACTTAACAAATACACACTTTAATTTATAACATGTCATAAACCCAATATTATTTCACAAATTTTTATTTTTCTAGCAAGATTTATAAATGAAACAAGTATTTTTATACGAGTAGATTCTAATATGTTGATTTTAGTTTTAATGTATCTAGATATTTGAGAGACTTTACAGCAACCTTTATAACGGATAGGTCTGCGAAAGGGAATTGCTTTTCCCCACTACAAGACTTCAATTTCCAAAACAACTAAAGAGCTTTTCTCCACTGTTAAAGGAAGCAGTTTATACTTACGCTTCCAGCTTCTATAGTTTTGGGCTGTGCGTTAATACGTCAGTAGGTAACCAGCTTCATTCATATGGACAAAATATAAGCAAAACATTCTGACGTTTCAGATATTAATTACAATGTAGCTGGAAGAAACACTGTTTACCAGTGTCATAATTTTGTTGCCGACAATGAAGTCGCAAAAAGGATTCTTATTAGACTGAATGCTTTGTTGAAAATGAGAAACAGCCCTTGTCGTCGTGAATTTAGGCGACCGAAGGAAATCCCTAAAAGAGAAGAACGAAGTGGTTGTTTCTCATGCTGCAACAAATTTTCTTGGTTCTCATAATACTTTTGCATCTCCCTATTCATACCCGAACGAACCCAGGCAAGTGTTAAATATATTTTCATATATACTTTATTTTTCTAATAATAATGTGCCAAATTAAAAAAAAAACAGTTCCTTTAATGATATTAATATAAGTATATATTTTATATAATATATTCCGTATACACTTAGTTCTAAGAATTCGTCTTGGTGTCATTTATAGCTATAAAAATTTTTTCAAGTTCCTTATAAATATACTCTTAAGTATTTGTAACAAGTTTCTGACTTGACTGTATTCAGTCTGTCAGAGAAATCTAACGACTATTAAAAATAGTTTAAAATGTTAGGGTAATAAAATTTGACCCAGTTTAATGCCAAAATTGTAACATGGAGGAAAAGTATAAAAATCTAGTTCATATGTCTATTTGAAATTATTTAGTTATTGGGAAACTTGTTACTATCTAGTCATTTCCCATTTCGGAAATAATTCCAAATACGTTTTTGTTGGTAATAAAGAGAGATAAGACTTAAAACCTGTGGCGTCTATTATGATAAATGAAGTCAATTATTTTAGGATAATGTTATATACAAAGTATATAATCTAATAGACAGCATGAACGTAAAGATAATGCTTTGACACTTGACTGTCGGACAAAAATTCTAATGGTCCAGATCTATGAGTTCTGTTCACATTTTTTGTTATATTGCTATAGACACAACATTTCCAAAATTACATTTAAAAATTACCACAGTAAAGAAATTAAAACAGAAATAAATGTTAGACTATGTTTATTTCACCTAACCAGATAAATAAGACAACATTCCAACGTAATTGCCAGGAACAAATTCTTTAAGCGGGAATTCTTTATGTATCCCCTCAACTGGCACGCGTCCCGACTCGGGATGCGACAATTTCCGAACAACTGGCACGCGTCCCATTTCGGGACGCGAGTTCCGTGTCGCGTTTATAGCGAATAAGTAAAAATCTATTATAATTATCTTTCTCACACCTATTACAATGTGTATGGGAAAGAATAGGCCAGCAGTCAAGCCGATAATGTGGTCTAACATAATAATAAATATTTTAAACTGTGGTCAGTGTCAGTTTACCTGCGCGGCGCGACAGTTCGTGTGTAGTAGTGCGACATATTTATATTGTTCTTAAAGGTTTTAATGTGAAATCGTCGTGGTTTTCTATATTTATTCTGTGCCTGTGTTATTAGTGTACCAAAAAATACCTTTTGTTTGTGTTTCTGTGTGTGTTACAAATGTCACAATCCCGAAATTGGCTCCGCACCTTGACTGGCAAGCGACCATATTATGGTCGCGTGCCAGTTGTTCGTTGCGCTATGTAAATACGGGTCATTTTTGCATGGCATTCAGATTTGTTTGACAAATTCTAGAATTCTAGAATTCTAGATGCTATTTTCTAATTATTCTTATATGGTAAGTACATAAAAGCTTTTTTAATTGTGTAGAAAATATTATATACTATTTATATAAAAAAATTCTAATAAGAATTACGGCATACATTTCTCAATAAAAATTATCGTAGTAAAGTCGGTGATTCGAGTCCCAAACTTACAATGGGTCGCTTTATTTGAATCGTATTTAAAAATAAACAAAGATAAACATCTGTTGTTTATATTATAAACAGTAGATAAACCAAACTGTGGCTCAACACATGTTAGGTACTCGAAACCCTAGCCGTACGATAACAAAGCCACTTGAAACTACCGTGTTTTTTTTCTTAAGTGCCCGCCATTGTGAGAGATTGTACCGTTAGTTTTTATAGCCCTAGTGTAAAAAAAATGTTTGTGAACGTGTTATGTGGTTATTACATTTCGTAAATATAACATTTAGCTATAAGAAAAAATAAACACTGTAATATGAAACTATTTTAAAACTTTGCGACATGTGGTTAAGCCAGAAATCCTAAAACAAATATATTATGCTCTTTGTCAATCCGTAATTGCTTATTGTGTATCATCCTGGGGTGGCGCCTCTAAATCGACACTATTGCAGCTAGAAATTGCCCAACGGACAATTCTTAAGCTGTGCACATTCAAACCTTTTAGGTATCCAACTCGGCTCCTTTATGAATACTGTGAAGTTTTGACTGTCCGTCAACTTTTCTTACTAAAGGTTTCGATGAAACAGCATTCCTTAGTAAATTGTGATTGGGCACCTATCTCAAGTAGAAGACACTATGCAGTGGTTAGAAGCACTGTCAGACCTAGAACTTCGTTTATCCGTAGGTTCTTTGCGTTTTTGGGCCCTTTAGTCTACAATAAATTTAATAAAGTCGTTAATATACATATGTTAAACAAAATCGCTGCAAAAAAGAAGCTGAATGATTATCTTGGAAGTTTTACATATGACGAAACTGAAGCCTTAATAAAAATACCTGAGTAGTTTTAAAATCGCATTTATTTTGATATTCTTAATTCAAATTTACATAGACATATTTCTAGCTATGTATATGCACATACATACACACACTGCACACACACGCACACACGCATACGCACGCACACACACACACACACACACACGCGCATTCACACACACACACACACAAATCTACCTTGCATGCCTTGCACACATACGTGAAATATAAATGTAATAATAGTGACAAAACGTTTTACTTACCATATTAGGATACAATACGAAACCAGTGGATGGGAGTAAGCGCTGAGTGCTGAAATACAGGCTTCTAGCCTAGTTTAGCACCAGATGCTAATATGTATTGTAATTATCACATATGTATTAAATTGTAACATCTTTTGTAATATTGGTATAGTTAAACTATATTTTACGATACAATTGTATGATGATGTAACTTTTTTTAGCTAAATAAAGATTATTATTATTATTATTATTTATTTCAATTTCAAAATATACCATAATTTATACAAATTTATCGCAATTTTTTATTACCCTACTAATTACCGGAAGTTTTAAAAACATTTATGTATTAAGCTTTAGAATTGTTAAATACTAATTCGTAAAGAATTTTATACTCAAGCCAAATATATATACATCTTATTAGGTGTTTATACAAAATCATTGTGAAATCTTCGAAACAATGCATCTATTGTTACCCAGCGGGGGGCCGGGCGGGGGGTGGTGCCAGATGTTCCGTTATAAATCAATGTCAAGTGCCAGTTGAGAGGGTATTAAATCAAAATTTGGGCTCTTTATTCGACCTGTACAACAATTCACATTTTAGTACTGAAATCTTCAAGTTTTGGGTGATATTTATCAATAAGTTTTACTCTGTAATGACTATTTAATCATGACTGGTACTACACGTAAGTACTTGTTCTAAATATTTTCTGGCAATTTTAACAGCGTTTTCGAGATGTGACAGTTTTCGACTAAAACTTTCTAGGTGAATACCTAGACATATTCCCATGAATGGACTATCGCTTAAAAAATCTGACCAATGAAATGAACGTCGTACCTTCTAATATAATTATCGATTTAGTTTGACAACTCTGCCTAAATTACAGCACCATATCCTAACTACTTATTTGCCTATATTTAAAAACTGACCTGTCATTATATTTTAATCGAGTCTCAAAAATTTTTGTATTATTTTTGTTTTTAATCAGTGTTAAAGAGCTCATGGCTTCTAACTTTTCTCACTAATTGGATAGTGACGTTAAGTTAAGCGTATTGAATCTATGACTGTTACGTTCATGGTATGTCGGTGACCTAAAAGGTCGGATAGCTGTCATTAAACTAAAATGTCTTTGAATAAATTATTATTAGTGTAGTAGTTATTAAGTTTTTGCTTAAATATTAAAATTTTATATTAACTTAAAACCTTAGCGTATCAAAACGTTCAAAATCTAGAAAATATTATCATAAGTTTTGACTTCTATAAGTAAACTGTTTGATTAATATACCCATTGACTTGACTACAGAATGATGAATAATTTACAAAAAAAAAAATCTGGTTAGATTTAGTCGTATCCATGATTTCACCTCATTTGCGTTAATGTACAGATATGACGTCAATTCGTTGTTGTTTTACAATACTGTATTCCTATTCGTGGCAATTTTAATAATCGCATTTTTTGAGACTTTTTCGAAACCCTTATATACCTAGTGGAATATTTTCCAAACCATACATAGTCTAACATTATAAAATCTGTAAAATTTCCTAATAACGTATATAAAAACCAGGTTTATATCGCGTATATTAATATAGTTTGTAATAATCCAAAAATAATGTTAATAAGACTGCAGTTGAAGAAACGTGAATCTTTAAAAATTGTTAAAAAATATTTAGGACTTTATTGGTGTATTAAAAGACTGAAGTTATTTAGACATGTCAGAGTTGTTAGGAGACCAGGAATAAGTTTGATTTTTTATTGAGACATAGACTGAAACTTCTTTAGCACATTCGGTAGTTATTTCTGGTGATAACGGGACTGTGTGACAAGCAGCGAATCTTTTATTAGATCTGAGTCTGTTTTCGTCAATATGTATGCCATATTTACTTAAGGGTCGCTTCAACCTTTTTGATATAAAATTTCAAATATAATATCGCCCACCAAGCACGTCTTCAGGTAGTTATTGGAATTCAATAATTCATTTATATATGTATATACTTTTTGCGCAGCTTCATATAATATTGTTTTTGATTTATATTATTAATTATAATTCGGATTTTTGTTTTGTATGTCGTCTGATATAAACATAGACTGATTAAAAAATAAAACAATAGTGATGTATTTGAGAAATAAAAAAAAATAACTCGATTTTCAAAATTTATATTTTTGTTAATAATTATAGCAGTAAGCAAATTCAATGATAGGTACACAACATTTTTATAAAACCTTTTTAAATATTATGATTAATAAAACATTGGTCAAGTGCGAGTCAGACTCGCGCACGAAGGGTTCCGTACCATTATCTATGCAACATAAGGCAACGTTATTAGTATCAAGCAAGAAACGGTAAAAAAAATCATGTTTGTTGTATGGGAGCCCCCCTTAAATATTTATTTTATTTTATTTTTAGTATTTGTTGTTATAGCGGCAATAGAAATACATCATCTGTGAAAATTTCAACTCTAGCTATCACCGTTCTTGAGATACAGCCTGGTGACAGACGGACGGACGGACGGACAGCGAAGTCTCAGTAATATGGTCCCGTATTTTACGTATTTTACCCTTTGGGTACGGAACCCTAAAAACAATTTTGCATGGACTTAGAATTAATGGATAACTATATTTTTGTAGCAGCTATAGCAGTATTCAATAATAAATAATGATGGAAATAATAATACATAATAATTCAACAATTGTTTATATTTATATTTATAATATTTGACGGGCCTCGTGGTGTAGTGGTTCATGTAACGGACTGCCGATCAAGAGGTCGCGGGTTCGATTCCCGCTCGGGACAATCATTTGTGTGATTTTTCTAATTGTCATACGAATGTTTGTACTGCGTCTGGGTGTTTCTATGTATTATAAGTATGTATTTACAAAAAAAAAAGTAGTATATGTATTCTATCCGTATTCTGGTACCCATAACACAAGCATATAAGCTTAGCTTGGGACCAGAGGACGTTGTGTGAAATGTCCATGAATATTTATTTATTTATTTATTTATTATTTTGTTTGTTTTGTGAGCGTCTTAAAATGTACAAACAAGTTTAAAAAATAATCTGTATTGACTGACAAAAATATGATTGAGCAGCTATAATTATTAATATACATTTATTCCTGATTTAATAATAAATTGACATAACTCTAAATATTGCAATACGGATCATATTATGATAATAAACAGCTCTAAGTAAAATCGGACGAATAAATAGATTTCAAGACTAGGTACATATGCAATTTTTTGGAATTATTTTTCTTTAATAATATCGATTATGTACTTATTTTTTATATTTACTTAATAAATTTTCTATTGCATTTTATTAATGAGGTATGTTAGTGTTAAGAATTGAATTTTCTTTTATAATCATGATTTTTTTATTATATTGCCGAGGGCATACACCGTTACAGTGATTTCATACAATTTTCTTGGGGATTTCTCTAAAGTTATTCTAACTAATCATGTCGCTACTGACGTGAGAGGAATGACTTTGGATTAAATCCCATAATAAATATTCACATTCTTACAACGAAAGTGACGTAACTCAAAACAAAAAATAAAAATAGTTTAAAAAACTAAAAAACACGCTTTATTTAATCGAATTATTTTATTGTCATCGGTCTTTGACAGGTGTGCAAAATTTGAATAGAATCTGACCGTTTAAAGTGGGTCAAAATAGCGTCCTAAGGAGTCGGTTACAAACATACAAACAAACATACAAGTGAAGCTAATATAAAGCGTGTAAAAACAAACAGGGCTTAAAAGTGTTGCTATAATTGTAAATACATTATTTGAATTCTTGACGATTTGTTTGGGTTGCATTTGCCTGTCGTAAAGCATATTAAGGTATTTATTTCATTGGCAATAAGTGTTAAACTCCGTGATTTTTGAGTTAATTCATTTTAGTTCTAAATATGTGATTTTGTTTTCACTGTAATTGGATCCCTTGTTGTGTACGTAACATGCCTTAGCCTTTCGTTCAATAACAAATCAGTGTTAAAACCTATACATTAAAACATTTAAAAATAATATATTAAAGTAAAAAAAAAAGGTCAAGTGCGAGTCGAACTCGCGCACGAAGGGTTCCGTACCATTATCTATGCAACATAAGGCAACGTTATTAGTATCGAGCAAGAAACGGTAAATAAATCATGTTTGTTGTATGGGAGCCCCCCTTAAATATTTATTTTATTTTATTTTTAGTATTTGTTGTTATAGCGGCAATAGAAATACATCTGTGAAAATTTCAACTGTCTAGCTATCACCGTTCTTGAGATACAGCCTGGTGACAGACGGACGGACGGACGGACGGACGGACGGACGGACAGCGAAGTCTCAGTAATAGGGTCCCGTTTTTACCCTTTGGGTACGGAACCCTAAAAAGAGTAATGGTGCTATTAAATTTTTGTTTTTGTATTTTTTTCAATAATTTTGATTTCAAAAAACAAATTATCAATAGTGATTATTAGTTATTGGATTTTAAAATTTCAGTTTGATTCGTTCCTAAAAAAATATTTAACAGTTATTCTACGGCATGTTACATTTTGAAATGCATTTTTCTATATTTAAGTTACATTTGTGTCGTAAGCTAAGTGTGTTGGTCCAAAAAGAAAAATTTATTATATTATGAGTAACAGTTTAATAATTATTGATATGGCATCTCGCATTTAATATCGCTATTTATTGGTGGAGGTGGACAAAAGAGTTTTTGTATTCTGGTTTTTGGCTATCGCAAATTGCATTCCTTGTTAGTACAGTAAATTATATACATAGTTGATTAAAACCTTAAAGTTATTGGCATTAAATTTCGGCAGCTGTGACTACAAACAAAAAAAAAATTATACCTGGAAAACATTACCTAAATAACAATTAATCTTGACGGGCTTCGTAGCGGAGTGGTTTATGTAATGGACTGCCGGTCATGAGGTCGCGGGTTCGATTCCCGCTTGGGACAATCATTTGTGTGATATCCATAAATGTCATACAAATGTTTGTACTGCGTCTGGGTGTTTTCTATGTATTATAAGTATGTATTTACAAAAGAAAAGTAGTTTATGTATTATATCCGTATCCGGTTCATAATACAAGCATAGAAATATAGCTTACTTTGGGACCAGAGGACGTTGTGTGAAATGTCCTGAATATTTAAAAAAAATTAAATATTTAAAAAAAAAATTTAATCTGAATTTAAATTTAGAATTTACTCATATACAATTTATTCTTGTTTTTGGATCACTTTTTTATTACATACTTACTTTTTTTGGTAGATTAAGATTTTGTTCCATTAAAATTATATTTACTGGAACACAAAATATTACTATTGATACTATATTACGATTGTCGTATAGGTAATATATTTGCATTTCGTGTTATGTTTTTCTAGACTTTTATAGATCCGTTATTTTTCATAGAAATCGAACTATCTATAACTCCGCAAGCAATTTATTAATAATCGTCATTTTACCAATATTTATTACTCGTTAAATAAATATGATGTGTATCATAGCAGTTAGTACAAGAGCTCGTGACTGAATAAATTACGTTGTAGTGATAAGAAACTTCTTGTCATTGTAAACTCACCATTACTTATTATAATTTCTGGTTACTTATTATATAAAGTTCAATTTTTATATTAAAATTATAGATATAAAGAATTCACTTTAACCTCATACAAATTAAGATAGATAATCATAAAGAACATACTTAAATTTAATTGTAATTGGCAACACAATTACAACAGCAAACTTTTTTCATAATTAGTTTCGCGTAACTTTTTTGTGTAGGCGCTGTGTATTTCCAATTTTGTTTAAATGAAACTGAAAATATTTTGCTGCATTTTCTAGTGTTTATTCCATTTCTATAAATTTTCATTTCAGTACTAACTTCACGATTTTCCCTAAATGGGTCGCATCAAACGAATTTTGGAATTTCTGGACGACAGTTATTGATTAACGTTATGATATTAAATATTATTTACATTTTCTAAATGATATTTAGTAATTATCGTTTAAATAGAAAATTCGTCAAAGCGTTAGTAACTGTTATGGACATCGTCCCTAAATATCCCTCTTTATAATTATGACGTAACTAAAGCAATGACGGGCTCTTTGCTTAACTCGACGGTTAAAAAGAATTCTTGTTACCATGTTATAAAAATAACCGAGCAATTTATTTTCAGACTATAAATGTTAAACTTAGTAATTAGTATATAACTTTCATATTATGTTGATTATCATAAAATTTTATTATAAAAAATATACCATTGATTTAGGCTAGTGCCAAGTGCCTTTTGTATACACTCGTATAAGTTATACGTGCCTGTCAATGTAATCTTAATATAAGAAATTATTACTTTATTTACTATTTAAATGTTTAAATTTCTATTCTATATTGTTTTATTTTGGGAATAAATATTTTATCAATATTTTTGGTTGTTTTATTTTAACACTACCTACCTTTTCCCCCTTTTTCACATACAACTTACTATACCACAGTTTTAGTTTAGTGGAAATTGGATTAGGGTGAGGTTTAGAACCTAGATAGTTTACACTCAGAGCTACTGAACATGCACACAAAATTTCATTAGAATCGGTCATAACAGTTCACACAATAATGCCGATAAACAAATAAACGAAAATTTGAAATACAAGATAACAAAATTTCATTAGCTGTCTATATGTTAAGATCATTAAAATTACGCTATAGGTTTTGCACACACTTAGAAAGCAACACACTTTAAAAGCACTTAGTAGCTAGTATAACAATAAGCTATTTTATCGGTGTCTTTCAAATATTACTTTTAAGAATGCTGTAATGATCTGCGAAGTAAAAGTGAGTCTCAGTAGTAACAAAATCCTTATCAATTTTGTGTTCACAAACCGTGTGTAAGTAAATTGCGTACGTTATTTTTAAGGCTTGCTTGAAATTCCACAAACAATATTATAACTTAGGTTATGAACTAATTAAATTTAGGAATTTGTTAACGATGTGGACAATATCCAGTTTGGTTGTAGGCGATGTCCAATAGAACGTAACATTAAAGAACAATCTTAACAGTTTCTTTATGATCGTTGTGTAGTGTGGCCGTGTCGTTGAAACATTTAATCTAACGTGAGTAAAGCCATACAAATCTGATAAACAGGAAATGGTAGCTCACCTAATTGAACACATCGAGTCTTCTAGGCCAATAGACACGACGGCATTCGAGAAATAGTTTTATACAACCGGTTTTTCTTAAGTTACTAAAGTTTTTGTTATATCGTAGGCGTTTTATGTATTGAATAATCTTATGTATTATTTATTTTTTATAGAAAATGTCCAAAAGTGATTTAGAGGCCAAAAGTGGGCCTAGTAAAGCATCTGAGTCTACTCCTCTGTTATCTAAGCAGGTATGTAACTAACAACACTCTTAGATATACAAAATATCTACGTATAGGATCTGCAACAATGTTATACATTCGCATGTCAGATCACTAACATGATTGATAAGAATAAACGGAATGCACAGTTGCTAATTAGTAACAGCATTCTGTAGCAAACACACTATAACATGCTATAACTAACTATATATAACGTGTTTTTATTATTCGTTCAACATCCATATCTCGCTGCATACATGCTTATCTCTTTAATTCTAACGTACCTAATCATTCAATTCCGCCTAGGTGGTCGCCCTCTCTTGGGGCTTAAATTTTGTTTTATATGAGATCAGTGTTATCCTTTCTACCTATTTTTCAAACTGTAAAATATCGTTAGCCGATAGCCAAGCCGCTGTTACGTTGAATAAAAACATAAGAATAAGACCTGAGGATAATGATAGCAGAGATAGCTACCCTAACTGGCCTTTGAAGATAACGCCACCATGCCGTTGTTGGTACTGATCATAAACAAGTTGAATTCTCAAAAAATATGTTAACCTATACCTAAACATCTTATTTGTTATGTAACACAATGTCCGAGACTGATCTTGAGGAACTGCATGTATCGTAGTCACTGGTCGTAGTATCTATCTATCTGTATGTATATAGATCACTTAGATATAGGTTCTCTCTCTCTTTCTCTAGCCAATTCCGCCGCACTGTTGGACACGGGCCTCCTCCACTTTGGGAGGGATTATGGTCTACTGTGCCGCGCTGAGCACGCGTGTTAGCACAGGGTTTATTTTCGAGGTTTCCATCTCTCACAGAGAATGTTATCTGTGTACAATATTCCTTAGCTGGCTCTTTATCCCTGGGAAGGAAAAGAGGTGTTGACATTTGTGTTCTTAATCCGTCACCACATGGTTAGTACATATAGGTTAGTGAACGTTAAATTCAAATAAGAGGGTCCTCGTGGCGCAGTTCGTCACATGACGTGTCGCGTGGTCTCAACTTCGATTCTTACTAACGATGATTGATACTAAAAAAAAGAAATAAGCATAGTTGCAATGGAATCTTTATGAAGTCTCCATGCATGCCATGAGCTTTAAGCAAAATTGTTTATGTTGTTAATAAGAAGACGATGTTGTAATGAATAATAAATAATAAATATTCACGGCCATTTCACACAGCGTCCTCTGGTCCCAAGCTAAGCTTATATGCTTGTGTTATGGGTACCAGAATACACATAGAATACATATACTACTTTTTTTTTGTAAATACATAATTATACTTATAATGCATAGAAACACCCAGACGCAGAACAAACATCGGGATGACATTTATAAACATCACACAAATGATTGTCCGAGGCGGGAATCGAACCCACGACCTCATGATCGGCAGTCCGTTATACGAACCACTAGACCACGAAGCCCGTATAAAATAATTAAGTACTTATCGTTAAAAAGTCATGAACATAACGACGGCGATATTGCATAATATTGTTTAAATAGCTATATTATATTGTATAATACTAATTTATGCATACTAATAAATTCCGACTACTAAAAAAGCATCCACGTGATTGGATACTAGATAAACTAAAAAGAGCGACATCTACATATACATCTTCCGTATCGGCCTTAGAGACTACATATATATATATATTACTGATAGTTCGCGTTATGCTAAACAGTGATTATATGCGAAAGACGAACGGCTCAAAATTGTTTAGACTTGCAAAAATATTTTGACTAGACGTTTGTCAGGTCAACTAGCCTTTATCAATATTATGCGGATTTCTGTATTCCTTCATAATACTAAACAGACAAAGGATTTTGTTAGCTTTAGCCTTGAGACACATGTAGGATACAAAGTGTTAAAATAGGCTAATAGACGTCTCACTTGCACAAATATATTATTATCTACGTTCCTAAACTGATTTCAATATTGTAAAAAAGGTTTCCTATAGACAATTTTAAATGAGTATTGTTTGTTACTGGGTGTAGAGCAAATTGCTTTTAAAAAGTTCTTGCTTGTTAAACTCCTGTAAATTTATCATGAGTTATTGCTGCTTTTGAAATGCGCACATATTATTTTTAATAAGGTTTTTAAAGGTGCGGGAGCAGTATTATTACCTGTTTGTGTTGAGAGATAAAGGATACACAATATTTACACTTATAACAAACAACCTTCTGTCTATCTGTACTCTCATGCATCTGTCATGTCATAAGTTTTAAATGACCTAATTTTTAGGGTTCCGTACCCAAAGGGTAAAAACTGGACCCTATTACTGAGACTTCGTTGTCCGTCCGTCCGTCCGTCCGTCCGTCTGTCACCAGGCTGTATCTCAAGAAAGGTGATAGCTAGACAGTTGAAATTTTCACAGATGATGTAATTCTATTGCCGCTATAACAACAAATACTAAAAATAAAATAAAATAAATATTTAAGGGGGGTACCCTTACAACAAACATGATTTTTTTACCGTTTCTTGCTCGATACTAATAACGTTGCCTTATGTTGCATAGATTATGGTACGGAACCCTTCGTGCGCGAGTCCGACTCCCACTTGACCAATTTTTTGATACATTCTATTATGTCTTGTCTGGTCTTGTCTATCGACGAGACATATAATTCCATATTCCAATACGTCTGCTCAGCGGATTAAAGTATCACGTAGTTTTTAGGGTTCCGTAACAAAAGGAGAACCGGAACTTCGCTATCCGTTCGTCTGACACCAGGGTGTCTTTGGAACGCTGATAGGTAGGTGAAAATTTCACAGTTTGTGTATACCTATCTGTTGATGCTACGACAAGAAATATTCCTTATTATCAGTCTCCCACGCTATTTGGTGTTATTTGGGGTCGGTATGTCGAATGTATTATGTTAATAACGGTACAGATCCCTGCGTGTGCGAGTCCAACTTGTACTTGACCGGTTTTTTACATAAATCCATTTTCCCTTGGGCATATAAACATATTTTGCTAGCGAGGTACTCTACTAAGGTAAGCCTAAGATTCCTTACGGACTACAGCACGAATCCAAAAGCGGTACAAATTGGTAGGTATCTATGTCGCGAGAGCAACATTCCTTGTGTTGCAAATGTCCATAGGATATCATCAGGCGGGACGTATGCTTGTTTGTCTCCTATAGAGAGTCTCCTCAGACGAGCCTATTGTTTCATATAAGCTTATTGTATAATATAAGCTTAGCTTGGGACCAGAGGACGTTGTGTAAAATGTGTCCATGAATATTTATTTATATTTATATATTTATATGCCGAAATAACTAACAATATATTTAGAGGTTAAGAAGGTTGGCAGCTGGGTAAGGCAACATTATTTATATACAAGTTGTATCATATAACTTTTTATTCAATAGGAAAATGGAGACAGTAACAGCAGCAGAGGTCTTTCAGTGGAGCAGACCAGTATGCTTATTGCTGGGGAAATTGCAGGCAGTGGTGTGTTGGCTCTCCCACGGGCTTTAACTAAAACCGGTAAGCTTAGATTTATACGCTGTGGCGAATGCGAATTGTAATTCATTTCTGGAATGTGTTTATTATAATCTCTCTCTCCAGCCCAATAACGTTCCACTGTTGTCTGTCCCACGGGTTTCCTCTTCGTACTAAAATACTTACAACAATATTTTTTTTATTTCCTTTTTCTTACATTTACATGCACATCTTTTACTTAACAAAAGGAGTTATATGCATAATACTTAGTGATATATATACGGGTTTTGATTTTTAGGGTTTCCTACTAAAAAGTAAAATGGGCCAAATCTACTATACATATAAAAATAATTCGGGTTTTCCTTCCTGACGCTATAACTCCAGAACGCACGGACCGATTTCCACGGTTTTGCATTCGTTGGAAAGATCTCATGCTCCGTGAGGTTTATAGTAAATTGTATATCTATAATATAATATAATATCTTTTTTTTTTGGTATGGCAAAACAACGTTTTCCGGGCCAGCTAGTATATTATAATAATGGCTGTAAAAGCCTGCTAAGGAATTTTGTACACAGATATCATCCTATATTTGAGACGGAAACCTCGAAAATAAAACTTGTGCCACACGCCTGGTCAGTTCGGCACAGTAGACCATAATTCCTCCCAAAGTGGAGGAGGCCCGTGCCCAACAGTGGGACGTTAATGGGCTGGAGAGAGAGAGAGATTATATAGAATTTGTTTGTACCTGTGTAAAGTACTTGTCTTATTGTATTTATACAATGTTCCTTGTTTATATGTGCCTCAACTTAATTGTGACCTACGTTATAATAACTGTCAGTTATAAAACCACATATTGCGCCACACGGTGGTCGACCTTAACGCTAAAAACTTAAAAATAACGTCGATGAGGTAACTTAAAGATTCTTAGAAGGTTCTTGCTATGCGCATTCAATTAATGCTTATGTATTTTGTTTAATACTAAAGTCACCTGGGTATTATATATTATACGAAAGAAGGGGCAATGACTTTAAGTTGAAAGAAATCAAATGGATCAAAATATGACAACTAGAATGTATAATTTGTTAATATTACCGGGACTATAATCACCTTAATAACTTAAAAAGGCACAATAACTTTGCTCCCGACGTTTCGACCGAGTTGCATTATGTTTATTTATTGTCCCGACGTTATTGTGCCTTTTTAAGTTATTAACGTGATTATAGTCCCGGTAATATTAACAAATTATGAGTTCAAATCGCGTAAGTTTAAAATCAATAACTAGAATGTAGTTTTATTTATGTAATTGTGATGCTGAGCGAATTATTTGTATAGAACATAATAGTATCCGTATTCTGGTACCCATAACACAAGCATATAACCTTAGCTTGGGACCAGAGGACGTTGTGTTGAAATGTCCAGGAATATTTATTGGTATCGTCATATTCTTGTATATTGTGTGTTGTGTGATGCGAGCGTAGCGATGAAAGAAACTCCGTTATAATTTTTGTGTATACAGTACCCCATCGACCTGGCGTAGTAGTAAAAAGCAGCGTGTAGAACTGCTCCTGTTGGTATAATACTCCCAGACCAAAGTCTATCCATACCTTAGGTACCTACTACATAAAAACAAAGCTGAACCGACTTCATATGCCTTTGAAATTTGAGGGTTTTTCCTCGATTTCTTTGGAAATAACCATCAGATCTTGACCTGGAGCCAATGGGACCACACGGGAAACACCAGCTTTCAAATAAAAAAAAGAATGATTAAAATCGCTTTACGCAGTTAAAAGTTATGAGGTTAACAATCATAAAAAAAACATAAAGACATTGAGAACCTCCTCCTTTTTTGAAGTCGGTTAAAAACTGGCGTAGACACCAAGTAGGACATTAAAATCATTGCAAGTTTAAAATATGAAAATGAGCTGTGTCTCAAATCATCTGATTATAAAAACTTATCAGTTGAGTATAAAAAGAAGTCGGCCTTGAATATCCAATGAATATATGGGATCTTGTTAATAAAACGTGGTTGGTTTAATAATAATTGGTACTAGATGTTGCCTGTGACTTTTTATTTATTTAGGTTAACAATTGTTTACACAAATACGATTACATTATGTCCTTAGCTTAGGGAAAATTACATAAATAAGTGTAACAATTATTTACAGGACAACACAACTTTTACGCGTAAAGTTTTGAAAATATTCACCGTTTTTGCAACATTTCTCACTGATGCTTCGCTCGTATCAGTCGCAACTAGATGTTATAATAATATAGCCTTCCTTGATAAATGTACTATCTTACACGGCAATTATCTTTCAAATCAGCCTAGTGGTTCAAAGAAAAATTGGTCAAGTGCGAGTCGGACTCGCGCACGAAGGGTTCCGTACCATTATCTATGCAACATAAGGCAACGTTATTAGTATCGAGCAAGAAACGGTAAAAAAATCATGTTTGTTGTATGGGAGCCCCCCTTAAATATTTATTTTATTTTATTTTTAGTATTTGTTGTTATAGCGGCAATAGAAATACATCATCTGTGAAAATTTCAACTCTCTAGCTATCACCGTTCTTGAGATACAGCCTGGTGACAGACGGACGGACGGACGGACGGACGGACAGCGAAGTCTCAGTAATAGGGTCCCGTTTTTACCCTTTGGGTACGGAACCCTAAAAACAAACAAACTTTTTAGCTTTGTAATATTTGCAAACATTGCGTTTTCAACTGCACTCCAATTTTGTACTTATTTGTGATATCACAAATCTATCGTTATCTGTTTGTACATACTCGTACTTACTCTTCAACATAGCGTAGGGCGATTGCGACTCCCAACAAAAGTGGAGCGATGATATATTATCAATATCACGGGGAGAGGTTGGATGGACGCAGCTTAGAGCCGTGTCTTGTGGAGTTCTATTGGGAACTACGCCCAGCAATGGACGCAGAAAGGCTAGAGGATGGAATGAACATTTAAACATAGACTAATTTATTTTGTTTATTGTTAAACATAGCCTAAATCCTCTTTAACATTCAGTTTTATTATTACTTAATTTTACTAAGATGTAATATGAAAAGAATTTTATTATCTAATTACGTATATAGTACGTTTTTAATAAATGAAATCCTTGTTTTCTGACATTGCTAATAAAGAATTGGTTGTTGTCAATGATTAATGATCTGAGTGTATCGTGTTCTGACCCTGATATGAAAGGAATGTTCTTCTAAAATTAATATTAATTTAGAGAAACAAAGTTTTACTTATAAAGCAGCAGACATTTAATTGGAAGATTGACTTTGCAAATTGTTAAAAGGGCGCTGTGTTCTTGTATCTACTGGGTGTTTTCCCTCCGCTGTTAGACATAGGTCTTCGACAAAGGGCGTCTTCAGCGGTCAGCCTCAATATACTGGTCATAAATTATATCTTGTTCTGTTTAAAGTGAACACTACAGTTCTAATAAACACCAAGCGCTTATACAACAGTAGCGGATTTAGACCTAAAACCTAAACCAAGTGCTACACTTCGAACATATCTCAGTGCTAAATATACCGTGATATAGGATCACTTAATACTTGTGTACACTATGGATCTTTCAAAAATTCTCTGCTTTTTGTTACCGGTGGGCGTATAATTAGCTCTATTTTATTAGCCTTTCAAAGGCTTTGCTAGTAGAAGTCACTTTGGTGTATATTACAATTCTAATACTGTAAACTTTCTTTTGTTTTTAACAAATAAACTTTGTGCAACAAGAATGACGGGCCTCGTGGTGTAGTGGTTCTGGTAACGGATTGCCGATCAAGAGGTCGCGGGTTCGATTCCCGCTCGGGACAATCATTTGTGTGATTTTTCTAATTGTCATACAAATGTTTATCCTGCGTCTGGGTGTTTCTATGTATTATAAATATGTATTTACAAAAAAAAAGTAGTATATGTATTCTATCCGTATTCTGGTACCCATAACACAAGCATATAAGCTTAGCTTGGGACCAGAGGACGTTGTGTGAAATGTCCATGAATATTTATTTATTTATTTACATAATTAAAAAAAAAAAAAAAAATTCCATAAATTACGGATAAATCTATATAATAAGTAATTTTTTCACCGTAAATTCATACACAGGTTTAACATTCCTATAATACTAGATCATAAAGTTGAACACTAGTACCCAATTTAAGATCTAACTTGTATTAATATTTTAAAATGGTATAGTTTCGTATGTTATTTCTCAAGTTCGTGTTATGTAATAATGTTCCGACAGTCTACCCAACAGCTAGTTATAGAAGCGGTCAAATGGGTTTTGTCACGGTTTTGTATATTTTTGGATTGATAGAACAACGGCCTTGTGCGACAAGGTAACTACTTTTAATGTTATACAATTATTATCATTAGTATATTACCTATAGGTACTTATTTATTATAAGTACTTACTTGTCCGTGAGGAGACGGATTAAGAATACAAGTGTCACCACCCCATTTCTTTCCCAGGGTGTTGTAAGAGCCAGCTAAGGAATAATATAAGCAGTTAACGTCTACTGCGAGAGACGGAAAACTCGAAACTAAACCCTGTGCAAACACGCCTGGTTTGCGCGGCAGTAGACCATAATTCCTCCCAAAGTGGAGGACGCCCATGTCCAAAAATGGGACGTAAAAGGGCTAGAGAGAGAGAGAGAGAGTGGTACTTATAACAAAGTTTATGACGGATTTCATGCCATTTCATGCTTAGCGTATATTGTAATCAACCTGTGTTTTCTCTAGGTCGTGGCGTCAATGCCCATACAAGGCAAATTATGAAAACAAAGAGTAAAGAGAGACTGTAGAGCACAGATTCCTCTATTCACCATATAAATAATAGAATATACTCAAATGCAGTAGTCTGAACATTTACACAACGTCTTCTGGTCCCAATCTAAGCTTATATGCTTGTGTTATGGGTACCAGAATACGAATACAATACATATAATACTTGTCTTTTGTAAATACATACTTATAATAGATATGTATAGCAACCACCCAGGCGCAGTACAAACATTTGTATAACATTTATGAATATGTCCCGAGCGGGAATCGAACCCGCGACCTCGGGTATGTAATGTCCGTTACATGAAACACTTAACCACGAGGGCCGTCAAGAGCTATACAGCGCTGTATATTGCGATGTTCTTAATTTTTTTCCAATTTCTTGAGGGTTCATTATCTTAAACCCAGTCTTAATTCCAAGGCCATGTCAGAGTAAATTGTGGTTGATGGAGTATTTCTTTTCGAACCCGTCTGACTAGTTTTACATTTTTATAATTCAATACTAAACTTTGTTCAAGGCTTATAGCTGATTTGATTTAGATTCATGTAGACAATGTTCATTCCTATTGATATCGATACTAATATTATAAAGCCGAATAGTTTGTTTGTGTGTTTGAACGTACTAATCTCAGGAACCACTAGTCCGATTTGGAAAATTCTTTTAGTGTTGTATTACATGTTAGTACATTATTACATTGCTAGTATGCTATGTATTGTAAGTACGAGTATGTATTTACAAAAGAAAAGTAGTATATGTAGTCTATCCGTATTCTGGTACCCATAACACAAGCATATAAGCTTAGCTTGGGACCAGAGGACGTTGTGCTTGTGTGAAATGTCCATTAATATTTTTTTTATTTAGTAATTTTATTAAGGAAGTCTATAGAGTATACCAGGTGTGGCCAACTTTTGTGCACATAAGATCTACTTTTTAGGGTACCGTACCCAAAGGGTAAAAACGGGACCCTATTACTGAGACTTCGCTGTCCGTCCGTCCGTCCGTCCGTCTGTCACCAGGCTGTATCTCAAGAACGGTGATAGCTAGAGAGTTGAAATTTTCACAGATGATGTATTTCTATTGCCGCTATAACAACAAATACTAAAAATAAAATAAAATAAATATTTAAGGGGGGCTCCCATACAACAAACATGATTTTTAGGGTTCCGTACCCAGTATCTCAAGAACGGTGATAGCTAGACAGTTGAAATTTTTACAGATGATGTATTTCTATTGCCGCTATAACAACAAATACTAAAAATAAAATAAAATAAATATTTAAGGGGGGCTCCCATACAACAAACATGATTTTTAGGGTTCCGTACCCAGTATCTCAAGAACGGTGATAGCTAGACAGTTGAAATTTTCACAGATGATGTATTTCTATTGCCGCTATAACAACAAATACTAAAAATAAAATAAAATAAATATTTAAGGGGGGCTCCCATACAACAAACATGATTTTTTTACCGTTTCTTGCTCGATACTAATAACGTTGCCTTATGTTGCATAGATAATGGTACGGAACCCTTCGTGCGCGAGTCCGACTCGCACTTGACCAATTATTATTTTAAAATAGAGTCGCGGTCGATCTATTTCTTAGGTAAGAAGGGGGACGTTTATGCAATGTGCTTTTACACCGCCGTGCACTCTTGAAAATAGTAGAAAACTACTACCTAAAAGTGGTCACGCTGAACGTCTCCCTACTCGTAGCATGAGCTGCGTACATGTTCATTTCTGTATCAAGTAATAGAAACATTTGGCATTGAATGCGTCCCCTCATGGAACTTGCGACCAATTTTGATTTTTGATTTTTTGACCGACTTGTTGGCCACTCCTGGAGTAATCAACATCCCGCTGCGGCTAATAGAAGAGAAAGCATCAATGAATAATGTTGTAAAAACGAGCAAAATTTTCTAAATTCTTTCCGTAGGTACGAAGTCGCGGACAATAGTTTTAGGATTTTCAGAAGATTTTCTTCCCAAAGTAATAGATTAGGAGTAGGTAAATAAATAAATAAATAAATAAATATTCATGTACATTTCACACAACGTCCTCTGGTCTGGTCCCAAGCTAAGCTTAAGGTATACCAAGTATGAGTGCGGAAGTAATTAGTGGTTATCGAATATAGATGAAGCATATGAATCATTTTCCGTTTACAATTTGAGTACCTTAGAATTCAGAAATATCTTTATATTACGAGTAGGTATATGTTATTATGTTAATATGAGATTTAGAAGGCCAGTGCTATTTAGATTCTTATCAGATTTGACATTTACAATAATATTTTCCTAAGAAGTTAATCGTTTATGATCCATCTATAAATTTTAATATTGATCTGAAAAGAAACAAAACTTGAAGAAATTATTATAATTATTATACTTTTAAACGGGCCTAGTGGTCTAGTGGTTCAGGTAACGGACTGCCGTTCACGAGGTCGCGGGTTCGTTTCCCGCTCGTGATATTTATAATTGTCATACAAATGTTTGTACCGCGTCTGGGTGTTTACTATGTATTATAAGTATGTATTTACAAAGGAAAAGTAGTTTATGTTTTATATCCGTATTCTGGTACCCATAACACAAGCATAATAAGTTTAGCTTGGGACCTGAGGACGTTGTGTGAAATTGCCATGTAAAAAAAAGGTTCTTTTTTATCTGCAGAACTCTATTATTTTTCTACAATGACAGTAGTCTAAGCTATTCATCGTAACATCAGCTATCCCCTTAACTCTGGTAGGGAATATCATCTACTATATCGTGCTGACCAGGCGTGTTGGCATAGGTTTATTTTCGTCTCTCACAGAGAATGTTATCCGTGTTCAATGTCTCCTAGGTAACTGGCTATTATAGCGCCTTGGGAAGAAAAAGGGGTGGTGACATTATATTCTTAACTAGCTGTTGCTCGCGACTTCGAAGGCGTGAAATTTAGAAATCAAACCTACAGAAGTTTACTACTACCGCTCAATAGATGGCGATGTACAGTGTTTTTAAATCGTGCTATAGTTTCGTTACACACAGTAACACTTAAGTTCGTCAAGATTTTTAGTTATTCGTGCCGATTTTCGCATTTATAAATTTTATTTGTCAGGATTCATCACCACAGTTTCATTCCAGTGCCTTGTAAATATTATAAAATATATAAATTTAAAAGATTTGAGGAGAGGAGACATGTTGTTCATTCTTTGAATTTAACTTCTTACTCTCAAATGACGCTATCAGAATCAGACTGTAGTAGTTGATACAAATAATGTTTAATTCATCAGATTCTTTATTTCTTTACAAATCTTATGAAAATATACACGTTAACCTTTATGCAACTGGTTATACATTTTTATTATCAGTTATTTTAAAGATAATCTATAACGATATACTTATATAGAACCAGTTATACTGGACACAATATCTATGGCGTTACTTTAAAAATTGGTCAAGTGCGAGTCGGACTCGCGCACGAAGGGTTCCGTACCATTATCTAAGCAACATAAGGCAACGTTATTAGTATCGAGCAAGAAACGGTAAAAAAATCAGTTTTTTGTATGGGAGCCCCCCTTAAATATTTATTTTATTTTATTTTTAGTATTTGTTGTTATAGCGGCAATAGAAATACATCATATGTGAAAATTTCAACTGTCTAGCTATCACCGTTCTTGAGATACAGCCTGGTGATAGACGGACAGACGGACGGACAGCGAAGTCTCAGTAATAGGGTCCCGTTTTTACCCTTTGGGTACGGAACCCTAATCGTGAAATGTGTATTGTAACATCTGTACCAATGTTTTAATGCTATAATTATAAAGGAATAACTAATTTTAAATCTAAACCAATCATAAACAAATAATATACGAACCTAAAATATTGTGTGATGTTGTAGTATTCATCTACGAAACTGGTACCAATTCTACGTGCATAAGTAAACTAAACTAAAATGAATATTGATAGTAACACTATTCGGTGTTATTACCTTATAAACCTCCGTAACGACACGAAAGTAGAATAAATGCTGTAGAGATGCACTCTTTGAGAACTATGTGTGGAGTGTATTTGAAAGATAGATTAAGAAATTTTATAAACCCTATGCTAATACGCCTGGTCAGCGCGGCACAGTAGACCATAATCCCTCTCAAAGTGGAGGAGGCGAGTGCTCAACATTGGGACGTAAATGGGCTAAAGAGAGAGGAAACTTAGACTACACAATATTGCGGTGTTGGTTGTCAATAAGTGAAACGAGTCATGTTTGATATAAGACTGCTCTTTGTTATAAAGATTACAATGCATTTACATGCATCTAGATTACATAGTAGCACTTATTCACTACATAAACCACTACAATATCTAAAGTGTAGTCTAAATTACGCTCTATAAAAAATCCTTTCCTTTCCAGCCCGTTTACGTCCCACAGTTGGGCTCCTCCACTTTGGAGGGATTATGGTCTACTGTGCCGCGCTGACCAGGTGAGTTGGCACATGGTTTATTTTTGAGTTTTCCGTCTCTTACAGAGGATTTTATCTGTGTACAATATCCCTTAGCTGACTTTTACAGCGCCTGTGGGAGGAGATTGGGTGGTGACACTTGTATTCTTAATCCGTCACTATAAAAAAATTATTTTATATATAAGTATATATATTCATGGACATTTCACACAACGTCCTCTGGTCCCAAGCTAAGCTTATATGCTTGTGTTATGGGTACCAGAATACGGATAGAATACATATACTACTTTTTTTTTTGTAAATACATACTTATAATACATAGAAACACCCAGACGCAGTACAAACATTTGTATGACAATTAGAAAAATCACACAAATGATTGTCCCGAGCGGGAATCGAACCCGCGACCTCTTGATCGGCAGTCCGTTACCAGAACCACTACACCACGAGGCCCGTCAATTTTGCTAATTGCTTGAGAGTATAAGCGGTTCTTTGATGTACGTAGATTTTATTCCGATACTTTAGTTAATGACCTAATCGAAATTGTTGATTGATCTATTTGTCTAGAGATATGATAACAGGTATTGTTTATTTGGTAGGGACGGAATTGACTCTGATATGTTGCTGGGTCAGGGTTTATATTCATTTAGAGAGGATGGATGATATATGATTGAGAGATGACGCATGAGATGGGCATACTTTCATCTTATATTCAGCCTCTCTTTGGGCTAATGTTTAATATAGTTTTAAAATCTCAAATACTATTACAGGTTGGCTAGGAGTACCATTGATTGTATTGGTATGTGCTTTGGCCGCCTTCAGTGGACAGAGGCTTGGCGACTGCTGGTCTATGCTGGAGGCACGTGATCCTGAAATGAGAACACGAAAGAGGAATCCTTATGCTATTATCGTTGAACAGGCTGTCGGCAAGAAATGGAGGTGAGAATATTAAGATTTAAGTTAGTTATTTTTTTGTTGCAAATATGAAGAAATAGTCAATGCAATGCCAACCATTATTAGTAATTACTATATACCTACTCAATACTATCAAGTAAAAAGTGTGTATTTTTAAATATCATTTGAAAAGAATTTACTAGATTTATTTTAGGTAGTTCCGTAATAAAATATTGAATAATATTTTAAGCACAGCAAAGCCCTAACGCAACTCCACCGTATTTTATCCCGTGTGGTCCATTTCTTTTATTTTAGTGTAATGATATAACCATCCATGACGGATTAACAATACCTACAAGTATCAACCCTATTCCTTCCCCATGGTGAAAGATATCATAAGCAGATAACATCCTCTATGAGAGATGAGAAACTCGAAACATAATCTTATGCCGAAACGCCTGACAACCACGGTATGACAGACCAAAACTAATACACAACAATGAGTTGTTAAGACGATACCAAAATAGCTTCGTGCATTTTTCTATGTACGAAGTTTTCATTGTTTCTTTAGATTGAATGGCTAGAGCTCTAATTTTTAAGTATATGTTTTTTCAATATATGATCTAGGATCGCATCAACTCAGAAACGCGATTGAAAAAAGTTTTCTCGATAGAAAATCTTGGCGAAACAACCTCTCAATTTTTTTATTTTTTTCATTTATCGGTCTATTATCGCGTATTAACTAATGAAATAACTGTAAAAACATAAGTAACTATTATATATAGAAACACGTAAATCAGAATTAAAATATATTTAGTAGATTTTGAGTAAATAGGAAAAGTATCCCTAATTCTTCATTTTCTGTGCCTACTGGCTGTGTTAATATGTACGTGGCGGCGATGATATACGATAATATTGATGTAGGCCCTTAATGGCTTAGGAAAAAGAAGAAAATTCACACAAAAGTTAGCTTTAAAAAGTATTATTTTTTTTGTAAAATCATAATATGCATATTAATTTTTTTCTGTCCACAGTGTAGTTGTATCAGTAAGCATCATTGTGACATTGTTTGGGGTATCGTTGGTGTGCCTCTTATTAGCCTCACAAATCATCGAGGCTTTGGTTCTTTCACTACTTCCTACATTTACTCTATGTATTTGGTACTTAATTGTTGTAGGAGTCATGACTCCTTTACTGTTCTTCGGCACTCCTAAAGATTTTCAGTAAGTATTTTTGAGTTGTTTTACACTAGGTATAATATATTAGTACAAATTCTACGTCCATAACAGCTAAACTTAACTAAGAAAATTAGAACAACTATAGCGTATTTTGATTAAACGGCCATATCGTGATGTACATTTATAATAATTACAATTGTTAGTCTTATATATCTAATATATAAAATTCACGTGTCACAGTGTTAGTTACCGTACTCCTCCGAAACGGCTTGACCGATTCTTCTCAAATTTTGCATACATATTCAGTAGGTCTGAGAATCGGCCAACATCAATTTTTCAAACTTTTTTTTTTGTATGGCAAAACAACGTTTGCCGGGTCAGCTAGTAGTTTATATAAATATCACACAAATGTTTGTACTGCGTCTGGGTGTTTTCTATGTATTATAAGTAGGTATGTATTTATAAAAGAAAAGTAGTATATGTATTCTATCCGTATTCTGGTACCCATAATACAAGCATATAAGCTTAGCTTGGGATCAGAGGACGTTGTGTAAAATGTCCGTGAATATTTATTTATTAATATTTATAATAGGAAAGTTCAGTTAACATTGCCGAATTATGATAATGACGCAATCAATTTTAATTTCCTTGTTAAGTTTAGCTGAGCGTATAGAATTGGTACCATTATCTATCTAGTTTTAAAAATAACATCAGTATTAGTAAAATTTTAATAAAATGGAGAGACAACTTTGCTTGAATAACTTGCACTGTTGTTATAATTAATGTTTTTAAACTTTCGCGGCTTTCATATGATTCTATATGTTGTTATAATTGTTGATTTCGGCTATTCCCTGGTAATCAACAAGTTTGCATTGTAGTAGTTAACACAAAAACAAAATCTAATTGATAATCTCCCTGTGAATTCGATTAATAAAAGGCTCCACGCTGATATCCAAAATAACACACAAAAAAATCACGAAACCCAATTTTGTTATGTCTGAAAGCAAATTTTGCTCGTAGCAGATGGCATTAGATAGTCCCTGCCTACTCCCGTAGGATAAAGGCGTGACGGTATTGATGACGATCATAATTTATAATATGTATTCTAACACTAACTATTATTACAGTCTAATGGGTATAATTGCATTTGGAACAGTTGTTCTGGCATGCATTCTATACTTCACACAAATGATGAATGAAGTTACGCCATTCACTTATCGATATGGTATACATGGTTTTATGGACTTCTTCCTGGCGTATGGTACTATTATGTTCTCTTTCGGAGGTGCATCGACCTTCCCAACCATACAAAACGATATGACCGACAAAAGTAAATTCGGAAGGTCACTGCAATATAGCTTCTTAGGTAAGTTTTGTCTTCTTATATTAGTGTCACGGTTAAGTTTTATCAGTGTGTTGACGGGTTAAGAATACAAGTGTCACCACCCCATTTTTTGCCTAGGGTGTAGTAAGAGCCAGCTAAGGCATCTTATGAGCAGTTAACATCTACTGTGAGAGACGAAATACTCGTAGTAGACCACAAATCCGGACGTTCTGGAGGAGACCTGTGTCCAACAGTGGGGCGATAGAGAGAGAGAGAGAGAGAGAGAGAGAGAGAGAGAGAGAGAGAGTTGTGATTCTACTAGACTACTTTTCGAAGTTAAAATTAGGTTAATAAGGTTAATAAACAAGTTAGGTTAGACCGAATCCGATACTTTTATAAACTTTACTAAGTCTATTCTTACGACACGCACTCAATACGCTTTTTATATCGAGTGGTATTAAATTTCTTCGAAGTAAGCATGAAGTAAGCATGATTTGATGATAACAAATTACGAGAATAAATATATACTTACATTGTAATCATACCTCCAGAGATAGTGTTGCGAATTAGTTACGATTAAATGTTCTTTGTCCTGTGGTGACGGACTAAGAATACAAGTGTCACCACCCCATCTCATCTTCAGGGTGCTGTAAAAGCCAGCTAAGGGATATTTCAGACAGATAACATTCTCTGTAAGACAGAAATCTCGAAATTAAACCCTGTGACAAAACGCCCAGTCAGCGCGGCACAGTAGACCATAAACCCTCCAAAGTGGAGGAGGCTTGTGCCCAACAGTGGGACGCTGGAGAGAGGGAGAGGCAAATGTTCTTTGTATTTCTGTTTTAGAGTGCCGTAAAGGTAATAAGTACTTAATACGATTTCGCTGTCAGTCACTAGGGTGTATCTCAGGGTTGGTGATAGCTAGAAAGTTGTCCGTTTGGTGTCAGACGCACGCACAGACGGACAACGATGCCTCAATAAAACGGTCCCGTTTTACCTTTGGGTACGGAAACCAAGAAACAACTTATTCTCTATTATTTTTCTACGACTATGGATTTTAATTTCTGTAAATTAAAAATGCTGTTTTTTAAATGTAGTTCATTTTATTTACTTATTTCTTATATTTTCTTCTCACCAAAACCACCTACTACAAAACATTATCTTACTATCTCCATATAGGTTGTCTGGAAGAGATCGCGGATAGCGATAAGACCGCCCTTTGTACATAATATTTGTTTTGTAAACTTTTTGTATCATTAATATATTATTAATATTTTGCGATTGACTCGCTATGCTTTTACTAAATAAACTAAATTATAATGGAGCTCAGATGGGAGAGCGACGGAACGGCATTCCGAGGTCGCGGGTTCAAGTCCCGCTTATGGTTATCATTTTTTCCATTATAATTTAGTTTATTTAGTAAAAGCATAGCGAGTCAATCGCAAAATATTAATATATTAATGTAGAAATACATGTACAGCCATTACTTCGGTCCAATTGTGTTCTGTAAAGAACGCTAACTGATCGATTGATGGAGTTGGTGCAAACTGCTCAATAGATGGCGTTGTACGAAAAAACATCGCACGATGTTAAAACTCGCATTGAGATGATTGTAGTGGAAAATTTGGTAAACATTTGCGTGGACCATAATAGCTCAGATGGGAGAGCGACGGAACGGCATTCCGAGGTCGCGGGTGCAAGTCCCGCTTATGGTTATCATTTTTTCCATTATAATTTAGTTTATTTTTGTATCATTGTTTTTTATTTGGTGTGCAATAAAGTTTATTGTATTGTATTGTATTAATATTTGTCTAGCTATTCTGCTTCTTTACTTGATGGTGGCTATTGGTGGTTATTCGGCATACGGTGAACGTGTGATGCCTAATGTTGCTGTCTCGATGGCTGCCACACCACTTACCTTTGTCGCTAACATATTGATGGCAATACATTTGTTATCCGCTTTTGTTATTATTATCAACCCTGTTTTACAGGAGATAGAAGAGCTCTATAAGGTACCCACAGGTTAGTAGTGTTAATGCTATTGTTTGTCGTAGAATATAATTATTTATAAGTAAGTAAATCTTCTCCGTATGGTGACGGATTAAGAATACAAGTGTCACCTTCCCATCTCCTCCCAAGGGTGCTGTGAAAGACAGCTAAGGGATATTGCACACAGATAACATCCTCTGTGAGAGGCGGAAAACGCCTGGTCAGCGCGGCACAGTAGACCATAATCCCTCCAAAGTGGAGGAGGCCCGTGCCCAACAGTGGGACGTAAATGGGCTGGAGAGGAAGTAAATCAATATTACTATTTGTTGCCCGCAACTTCGTACGCGTGGAATTTAGAGAGAATATACCGTTTCTTAAACATTTTTCACTGATGCTTCGCTCCTATTGGTCGCAGCTTGATGTTATATAGCCTTCCTCGATACATATACTATTCAACAGTAAAAAATTATCAAATCGGACCAGTTCCTGAAATTAGCGCGTTCAAACTAACAAACAAACTCTTCAGCTTTATAATATTATTATAGAAATACTAGCTGACCCGGCAAACGTTGTTTTGCCATACTAAAAAAAAAAAAGTTTGAAAAATAGATGTTGGCCGATTCTCAGACCTACTGAATATGTATGTAAAATTTGAGAAGAATCGGTCAAGCCGTTTCGGAGGAGTAAGGTAACTAACACTGTGACACGTGAATTTTATATATTAGACTAGCTGACCCGGCAAACGTTGTTTTGCCATACTAAAAATAAAAAAAAGGTTTGAAAAATAGATGTTGGCCGATTCTCAGACCTACTGAATACGCATGTAAAATTTCTTATGTGTATTTAATTATATTCGTACTCATGTTACTTACAATCTTTGTGTATGTTTAATTTTCATTTTATATCAAAAAAATTATTCAACTTCTTGAGTTCTATGGACACTCTTTTGTTTCTGATATTTTCTTTTTACCGGGAATAATTTTGTGTTTTTTTTTGCCTCTTGTATTTTTGTACCACCCTATGGTTGACTGGCAGAAAATGCCTTAGGCATTAAGTCCGCCTTTGCATGAATGTATGTGCATGAAGTGTAGAAATAAATAAAATAAATAAATAATTTTACAGATTCCGTAGGCTGGCGCATGGCTAGCCGTTTATCCGTGATGGTTGCATTGTTATTTGTCGGCGAGAGTATTCCACGTTTTTACACCATCTTAGCTCTGGTCGGTGCTACCACTATTGCATTATTGACTTACATTATGCCTTCGGTTTGCTATCTGAGTCTTATTCAACAACCAGCTGGTGAAAACCAATGCGCTACGTAAGTAAACTTTTTTTAAAATATTCAGTGACATTTCTCACAACGACTCTGGTCCCGAACTAAGCTTACATGCTTGTGTTATGGGTAACAATACGGATACATAAGCTAATTTTCATTTGTAAATACATACATACTACTTATAATACATAGAAAATACTCAGACGCAGTACAAACATTTGTATTAGGTACAATTATTTGCATACTTATAAATGATTGTCCCGTGCGGGAATCAAACCGGCGACTTCGTGAATGGTACATGAACATGAACCACTAGACCATGAACCTTGTCCTGGTCAAGTTTTCTTCAATAAGTACTTCAGTGCATCACTTAAGTCACAGGAAATACTAAAGAACTTTCTCGAAATTTCTTAATAAAGTTTTGTTTAAATCAACACGCTTTCAACGTGTTATTTAATAACAACTTTTTGTTTACCGAAACGTGATATTTGATATTTATACGCTTTTATTAGTTCGGTACATATCTACCAATGTATTAATGTATGTAACGGAATCTTTGAAAGTGATTTTCATCCAAGCGCAGTAGTCGGATTGATCTGATATTTTACACACTTAATAAGGACTTAATAACAATGCTATAATTAAAAAAAAATTTGGATTTTCAAGTATGTTTTTTTATTTTAGTTTTTATATCCTCAAAATTCGCACCTATTCTTATTTGTATTGTTACAGTGAAGTTCCTGGGTGGAAGAAGATAGTATGCTATGAGGTGATAGCATTAGGAGTAGTAGGTGCTATCGCAAGTACCATCAGTGCTTTAGATGCAATGTTCAGCACTTCTATGGCATTACCCTGTTATCTATAAGTAAAATATATACACATTTTTCCAGTACATACTTAGAGCATTCATCCAACAAGACTCGACAATATAAGGCAATCTCCGCTTAAAAATATGTACCTATGAGAGTTATGCTCATATTTAATACGTACGGACACTGGTGCCAATTCTAGGGTCACAACTAAACTTAAAAATTAAATAATAAATAATAAATAAATATTCATGGACATTTCACACAACGTCCTCTGGTCCCAACCTACCTACCTTTCTGAATATTACAGACCAGATTTGAATTCTTTTGTATTAATATTGAAAGAGGCATCTATCGTTTGCAAAAATGTGAAAACTATTTAATGAATTTTTAGGTATAGCTGCCTTTGCTTAGAGGTGCTATTTCGGAAAACTTTTGCCTTTTAATATTTAGAGTTCTAATGTGTAACATATTATGGTAATAATTACATTTTAAATAATATTGTTAATAAACTAGCCGCTTATCTGGCATTTTAAGTGTGGGTTCATTTAGTAGGGTAAGACATTAGATCGCTACGAGACCCGCTGTCATTTTGTAATACCTATGTAATTCATGTACACATAATAAATAACTTAATGTTTGCTATGTTGTATTATTTCGTCCTATCTCTCTTCAGCAAACCACCCACTGCTGGGCATCTCCACCACTTTGGGAAGGATTACGATCTACTATGCCGCGCTGACCGGGCGTGTTGGCATAGGGTTTATTCCAGTTTTCCGTCTCTCACGGAGTGTGTTATCTGTGTACAATATTCTTAAGCTGGCTTTTACAGCACCTTGGGAAGGAAAATGGATGGTGACACTTGTATTCTAAATCGGTGACCACACGTTATTTCATCCAGAGCGTTTTTAATCACACTAAACAATTTCCATTCTTCCGTGTGGTGACGGACCAAGAGTACAAGTGTCACCACCCCATCTCCTCCCCAGGGTGCTGTAAAAGTCTGCTAAGGGATTTTACACACAGATAACATCCTCTATGAGAGACAGAAAACTCGAAAGTAAATCCTGTGCCAACACGCCTGATCAGCGCGGCACAGTAGACCATAATCCCTCCCAAAGTGGAGGAGGCCTGTGCCCAACAGTGGAACGCTAATGGGCTGGAGAGAATTTCCATTAATTTAACTGCCATATTTTTTGTTATTAGCATACGTAATGTGACACAAGAATCTGTAACGCATAGGTCACTCATAAAAAATAAATTGAAGTGTCTGTTTGTGTCTACTGTACAAATAACAACGTAATACTCATGTTTTACTGCGTACGTATAATGCACTAGCTGTTGCCTGTGCCATTATGCGCATGCAATTAAAAAAAAAACTTTTTAGTAACATTTTTCACGGATGCTCCGCTTCTATTGGTCGCAACGTGATGTTATATAGCCTATGTGAATACACAGTGCTTGAACAGTATTGTATGATTCAGTTTTAAATCGTTTAGGATTAATTTTATACCGTAACATGTTTAGCTTAACTCTCAACATATCAGACCTATAAGCTTCCTTATTTAATGTACTATCCAACACTGAAATATTTTTCTATTCGGATCAGTTGTTCTTTAGATTGGCACGTTCAAACTAACAAACAAAGTCTTCAGCTTTGAAATATTAGTACGTATAGATACGAGGTATTATCATTACAACGAAACAATATTTCTTTTTGTCTTTGCCTAAATGTTTGAGGTTAGTAGATAATCTTTAAATCTGCTGAACTGATTTTGACTGGACTTATTCTGGTGTATAGATATTGTTATAGGAAATAAGACACTACTTTAATTTTACTACTAGAATTTCGTGAAAGTATTAAACATCCTTTGTTGCGTTCAACCTGGTGTTCTAATTAATAATAGGTTAAGTGGAAGCGTGATATCTCTCAGGCGCGAGAGGAACGAACATATACTGTATATCACAGCGTTACAAATTTACAATAGTACAAACTTACCCTGTTTTGTTCTTCAACAATGTCTTCACTGTGTCAAGCCCTAGCTATAGCTCCATTAACTAACTACGATAAATTGGCCAAAATAACGCAGAATGCTAATCAAACTATACTTAACTTTATGCAGGCAGACACGAACTCTTTAAGTCCTCAAAATGACCACATTTGGCGCGACTTAAGCCGTGAACTTTCACCAATCGTCTTAATGCAATTATACTATCACAATTATAGTTATCAAACAGTTCAACTCACATTAAATAGTATTAAGTATGGAGACACAAAATTCACTAGTTTTTATAATACTTTTTTGTCATACAAAAATGGCGAATACTCAACTTCGCAATGACATTTCAAGGTTTTGTTTCAATGGTAATTATCGATTCACACAACAAGGATAATTAGTTTTATCAACAATTAATTCTAGTGACAATTTTTAACTCGCGAAACAATTGCAAGGAAAACGCTTCAAATCTCATTCAAATCGCGACGTAATCTGCAAACAAGATGTGTTTTGCGACTAACTCGCGCTCGGTAACCGCTTCGCGCGCGCGCAACGAGCCACGAGGACAGATGCACCGGTCAGTTCTCGACGTCATCGATAGTGACGTTATCAATAGTTAGAGATGCCCGTGCGCAGACAAAAATATGATAAGTTAATCGTTTGGTACATAACATCTACCCGCCTCGGCCAGGACTACCTGGCCGCTAATTCACTGGCAGTCGCGACAAGGTTGATACAGCTCTCTTCAAAATTGAACCGTCCACCCGGACCTCAGCAAAACGGGGCACTCCATCTGCTCCAAAGACGAGGTTGAGAATGCGCCCCCTGCGCCAACACAGTGGCGGTGAGTTAGCGTCCTTAACCAGAACGAGGTCGCCAACATGAGGTGGATCAGTCTTGTCGGTCCACTTAACGCGCTGCTGGAGAATGTGCAAATATTCTAAATTCCAACGTTTCCAAAAGCTCTGAGTGAGTTGTTGGACCAATTCAAACCGCGAGAGACGATTAGGTCTCACATCAACAAGGGGATATTCCGGCAGGGCGTTCAGTGGCTGCCCAATCAAAAAATGGCCCGGCGTGAGGGCTTCCAAGTCGTTAGGATCTGAAGAGATCGGGCACAACGGGCGTGAATTCAAAACGGCCTCGATTTTGCAAAACACAGTTGCGAGCTCTTCAAAGGTCAATACAGACTCGCCAATTACCCGTCGCAAATGTGTCTTAGCAACCTTTACTACGCTTTCAAATATTCCTCCCCAGTGGGGACATGACACGGGACTGAACCTCCAAGTTATTCTACGTGTAGCTAGTCTAGACGCAATTTCAGTCTCGTTAGCCGACAAAAAATCATACATCGCTTTTAAATAGTTGTTTGTGCCTTTGAAGTTGGTACCGCAATCCGACCGAATCAAGGACGGTAGTCCTCGTCGTGACACGAATCTATCTAACGTCGCAACAAATGCCTCTGTCGAGAGGGCTGAGACGAGTTCCAAATGTACCGCCTTGGTGGACAGACAGACAAAGACGCACAAATAAGCCTTGACAGTTTTACTGTTCCTGAGGGTCGAGGTCTTAACAAAAAAGGGGCCTGCAAAGTCCGTACCAACTCCAGCAAAGGGCCTTATCTCAGTGACCCGATCCGAAGGAAGGTCACCCATGATAGGCTGCATGGTAGGGGCCTTGAGCCTATAGCAAGGCATACAACGAAAGACCACACTACGGATCGTCCGACGGGCCGATAAAATCCAAAATTCCCGTTGCAAAATGGCCAATAAGGCATTACAGCCGGCGTGGGAGTTCTTGATGTGACGATCAGTCACCAACAGGTTCACCAAGTGGCCACTCTTGGGCAATAAGAGGGGGTGACGAGATCCATAAGGGAGGTTTGCGTTCCTAAGACGCCCTCCGACACGCAAAAGACCCTCACTATCCAAAAAGGGGTTCAGCTTACAAATGGCTCCAGATAGCTTGGATTTGCCTTTCCTCAAGATGTCAATCTCGTCTTCAAAATGTGCCTCTTGCACAGAACGAACCCAGTGAAGAAGAGCATCTTGGAGCTCTTGTGGCGATAAGAAGGCCTCCAAACATTTGTTCTGTGGATGTCTACAATTTCTCATAAAGCGCTTGATCCAAGCGGTGACACTCAACAATTTGTCCAATGAACTGTAACGATTAAGTAAGAAATCGGGGTCGAACGGACGGTCCTGCCGTTCGAGCGCAAGCGTTCGTAACCCAGGCAGTGCGACAATGTCTAAGGCCGGAGTTCGCGGCCAATTAGATTCTGATCTGGTCAACCACTCAGGTCCCCACCACAGAGAGTGCTCAACTAAAAGGGGGGCCATACATCCCCGTGACGCACAATCAGCAGGGTTGACCTCGCCAGGCACATGCCTCCAAACCAACGGGGTCTCCGATTTCTGTATCTGAGAGACACGATTTGCTACAAACACCTCTAAGGTGTGAACTGACGTCTTCAGCCAACATAGCACAATTTGACTGTCAGTCCATGCATATATCGTGGAAATGTCAATTGACGTGCACAAGGTGGACATGACGTGATTCAAAAGGCGAACAAGAAGGGCCGCCCCTGACAACTCTAACTTAGGGATTGTCAAGGCAGTTCGAAGAGGCGCGACCTTGCTCTTCGCCATGACCAACAACACTTTTACCTGACCATCTGTGGTCACGGTGCGCAAGTATACAGCTGCTGCGTACCCACGTTCCGAAGCGTCCGAGAAACCATGAAGGGACGCGGTGTGCTTCCCTGGCGGAAGCAGAGCACGGGGTAACGATATCCTATTGATGGCAGGCAATGAGGAAGCAAATAGGAGCCAGTCCTTCAAAACAGCTTCGCGAAGTGGCTCGTCCCATCCAAGACCTGCAGTCCAAAGTCTCTGAAGGAAGCATTTGGCCCAGAATATGACCGGGCATATCCAGCCATTGGGATCAAAGGTTCTCGCGACAGTCGACAGAACCAGTCGTTTCGTCCAAGTGTGATGCGAATCCAAATTGACATTAAATGTAAAGATGTCCTGGACTGGTCTGTACTGGATTCCAAGCACTGACATCATGGTAGGGTTGTCACGGTTCTCAAATAGGTGAGGATCCTGCTGGTGGTCATCCGGTAGCCCGTCCAAGAGCGCAGGTAAGTTGGAGATCCATTTACGCAACTCATATCCTGCGGAGGCTAGAATGCCAATCAACTCGTCACGCAAGAGCAGGGCCTCTCTCTCCGTGGCCGCGCCAGTGCACACATCGTCAACATATAGGTCCTCCTTCAAAATGGCGGCTGCGCGAGGAAACGACATACGCTCTCGATCCGCGAGCTCCCAAAGCGAACGTATAGCCAAAAAGGGACTAGACCGCAGCCCGTAGGTGTTCGTGTTGAGCTCGTAGACAAGCATGGGATCTTGCTGGTTTTCTCGCCACAATATCAGCTGGTATCGGCGATCATCCGGGTGAATTACCGTTTGCCTGAACATCATCTTGATGTCAGCCACAAAAACAAATTGATGACGTCGAAACCGCGTGATGACGTCACAAAGGTCCTTCAGCAATTTGGGACCAGGATGCAGACACTGGTTCAATGACACTCCTGAAGTAGTCTGCGCAGAACCATCAAATACTGTGCGTAACTTACCACTGGATGGTTTTATTACAGCATGATGCGGGAGAAAGAAGTGCTCCGTCGAACGCCAATCCAATTTTGACACAGACATGTGTCCCAAATCCTCATACTCCCGCATGAAGTCAATATACTTCTCCTTGAGTAGTGGGTCCCTGCTCATACGGCGTTCCATCGCCAACAAACGCTTCTCTGCAATAGGCCGCGAGACGCCAAGTGGCGGACGTACGGCGAGAAATGGCAATCTTGTCATGATCCGGCCAGAACGGAGATAACTGGTGTTGGTCTTGTAGAACTGCTCACACTCTTCATGCTCCGGATCAGAGCGGGGAGCTTGTGGTGGCTCCTCCACTTCCCAGAATCTCTGCACGGCGTCAGAAAGGGCGGACCCCACCATCAAGGCCGTTCCAAGTTCGGCAGGGGGGGGAGTCCTCAATACAGGCCCCATCAGTGCGAACCCAAATATGGTCCGGAGGGCTACCAAGCCACCTGGCTGCAAAACACGATCCTTGCCGAGTAATATTTTACCCAAAACATCGGCACCAAGCAACAAATCGACCGTGCCAGGCAGGTCAAATTTAGGGTCAGCCAAATTCAAATCCGCGGTCAATTTTACCGCATCCGCAGACAAACGAACTTGCGGGTGATTGCCTAAGATATTCTCCATCACAATGGCCGACGATTCCAACGTCGGACGTGGAGAATTTGAGGGGGAGAACTCAAACCAAACGCGGCCCTCTACCGTGGCCACGGGGGCGTTCCCGACACCCCTTATTACATCTGAATATTTTTCAATAGTCTGGCCAGTCTGCCCTACCAACCAAGACGAGGCTATGCACCCCTGTGAGCCTGTGTCCAATATCGCTCGGACTACAACCGAGGCGCCCGTCCGTCCCCAGACCCTGACATGGGCCGTAGGCAAGAGGACGGTCTCAAAAGGGGGCGGTGCATAGCGGGGGCAGACGCCAACATCCTAATGCTGGCGTGGCGGCGACTGAGCGCCGTTGTCCCGAGACGGCAAATCAAAGTGCGGGTAGTGCCTAAACTCGGCCTCCTCTCGGTGACGACTGCCACGAGCCATAGACGGCGGTTCGTAGCGCCTGGAGCGTCCGTACCGAGGGTTGCGCGTCTCCAAACGGGGACGTTCCGCCAGAGGGGGGGACGGTAGTGGTACCGGACGCGCGTCACGGTAATCGTGGTACACTACTGGAGGTGATCTCGCTTGATCACGTGGAAGCGGGGAGGGCGAGCGGGACACAAAGGTGCGGGATTGAACCCGGGGCCCGCTTTCATACCCGCCCGTGGGGCTGCGCGCCGAACCAACTCGGCGATCAACGGCAGCGCAGTTTGCGCGGCGTGGGGGTGATGAGCCGGACTCCAAGTTGCGGGACTGGTCCCGGTGTCCACTGGCATACCCGCCCGAAGGCGACCCCGCGTGGTCGCGACGGCCATTCGCGTTGGCGCACAGGATTTTCAAATGGTGCCCTCCGCAAATAGGACACGGGTGAGTGTCGGGGCAGGCGCGCTGGTAATGGTCCCCTAGGCAAGAGAAACACCAGCCGCGGGCCTGGGCAATCCGCCTACGAGCGGCCACGTGCAGGACCGCGAAGTCTGGGCACCGCACCGTTTGGTGTCCCTGCGACTTGCAAAACCGGCAGTCCGGTGGCGCAGCTTGAGCGACAGCGAAGCGGGCGGCCGTACCTCCTCTTGGTGCAGGTTGGGCATTGCGCCGTTGGTTGGTGGGTCTGGGACGTGATGCTTCCACCGGCGTGTCGGCGACCATGACGTCACCCATGCGACACTCGTCCTCCAGGAACGTCAGGAGCTGGTCAAAGGTAGGGAGAGCAGATGCCTCATCCCTAGTGTGCCCCTGTTCAAAACGTGCCCTCAAAGACACCGGCAATCGCTTGAGTACGATACGCACCAGTAGGTAAGACCACTTGGCAACCGGCAGTCCTAAGCGGTTGAGCGAATTGGTGGCTATTAGGAGGGGGTTCAGCAGCTCGGTCCTCAACTGGGCAGCATTGCTCACGACGGGAAGGTTCAAGATCTGGTCAACGTGGGTATCTGCCAGACAGCGCTGGTTGTGATAGCGCTTGGTGAGCAACGCCCGCGCGATCCCATAGCTCCCGTCACATATTGGGAGGTGCTGTACTAAGCCCCTCGCCTCTCCATCAAGCACGGAGAGTAAATAGGCCAGTTTCTGAGACGGACCCAAATCGTCCCTCGAGTCCACAAGGCTCTCAAACAAACCAATGAATCCCATCCACATGTCTAGTCGACCATCAAAACGTGGAAGATCCAAGTTGGGTAACCTGGTCAAAAGGCCCACGGGAGTCTTCAAGGGGGCCCGGTGAGCCGGTACTCCGGCGCGCGAGGCTAAAATCTCCCGCGCGCTCTGGGCGATGTCGTCGGCAAGGTCCATAATTTGGACGTAGTCCTCGTGGACTTGGTCCCGTCGCTCCTGGGGGAATGACTCCAGGGGCACATCATCCAGATGCAAGATGAAGCGCCGGTAAAGCGCCTCCACCTCCTGAAGTCGTGTAGGGCATTTCTCATGCCTGTCCAACAATGCCTCGATTCGGTTCTCCCTTTTCACCAAGGCGGCAGCTGACGTGAACCATCTCAAATGAGTCGCAATCCCGGAATATGTCTCGCGGACAACATTATACGCGGCGGTAGACATCTTCAAAGCACAAACGGCACGAAACAAACAATCTTATAATAACAACAAAAAAAAACAAATATCTTTCACAAACAAACAATATTACAATAGCGAAAAACAAAATATCTTTCAATGAGACAAGCCGCTATTATTCTAAACAATTATCAAATCTTAAATAGTTTAAATCAAACAAACAAAACAATTCTTTGCCAATGTGCAATTAATTTAAGACTTGAATTATTTATTTTAAGGTAAACAACAAAACAAACAAACGTATAAAATAAATGTTGTATTATACAAACGCACAACGCCACAACTTAACTATAACGTTGTTCAATATTAGACAATAATTAAATAATAATTTATATTAAATAATAACCTGAGCAACAACAAATACGATTAGCAATAGCACAAATAATTATCAAACCCTTTAAAATCTAATTGCCAATTCAAGTGCTCAAATTAATTATGCAAAACTATACCAACAATTTAGATTAAACAAACAAACAACCAAATTAATCAAATTAAATTAATTAAATTAATTAAATCAATTTTCACAAATAATGAGGGTATAGTTTGTTCAACATGGAACATTCGAGAAACGGAGTTTAAACCACGCTCTGCTACCAAAATATGTTGCGTTCAACCTGGTGTTCTAATTAATAATAGGTTAAGTGGAAGCGTGATATCTCTCAGGCGCGAGAGGAACGAACATATACTGTATATCACAGCGTTACAAATTTACAATAGTACAAACTTACCCTGTTTTGTTCTTCAACAATGTCTTCACTGTGTCAAGCCCTAGCTATAGCTCCATTAACTAACTACGATAAATTGGCCAAAATAACGCAGAATGCTAATCAAACTATACTTAACTTTATGCAGGCAGACACGAACTCTTTAAGTCCTCAAAATGACCACATTTGGCGCGACTTAAGCCGTGAACTTTCACCAATCGTCTTAATGCAATTATACTATCACAATTATAGTTATCAAACAGTTCAACTCACATTAAATAGTATTAAGTATGGAGACACAAAATTCACTAGTTTTTATAATACTTTTTTGTCATACAAAAATGGCGAATACTCAACTTCGCAATGACATTTCAAGGTTTTGTTTCAATGGTAATTATCGATTCACACAACAAGGATAATTAGTTTTATCAACAATTAATTCTAGTGACAATTTTTAACTCGCGAAACAATTGCAAGGAAAACGCTTCAAATCTCATTCAAATCGCGACGTAATCTGCAAACAAGATGTGTTTTGCGACTAACTCGCGCTCGGTAACCGCTTCGCGCGCGCGCAACGAGCCACGAGGACAGATGCACCGGTCAGTTCTCGACGTCATCGATAGTGACGTTATCAATAGTTAGAGATGCCCGTGCGCAGACAAAAATATGATAAGTTAATCGTTTGGTACATAACATCCTTTAATACGTCTACGACGGGTAATTATCAAACAATTTTACTGATTATAATTTTATACAGACGCAGCCACAGGGAATAGTTAATAAATATTATTGATAAGTTATAAGGTCAGCGGGGGGTCTGGGTGTCCACAGTCGGTCAATATATTGCGTATCTTATTCCTTATCATAATTATTGTTAAGAATAATATTTACATATACATAATGTGAAACATTTTGAATTATTACCTACTTCCTAACATAAGCACAAAAATAAAAAATAAAACATTACGGCGATTCATATGAAGGCGTTAACGTTATTAAAATAGCATATCTTTACTTATCAAAAAACAAAGACGTTATTTTTGTATGTATGTCCTATGTGTAAAGCGCAACGTAATGAAGAAAGATTACATCATAGAGGAACATATTGTACTGTTTGAACTTGTGAAGATATTATTATCTTCATAAATAAGAATATTGCACCGCGACCCCCAGCGTAGTGTCGTCAGCTGATAACTTATCACTCTGTCAATTGTTATAGTATAGCACTTTAGGGTCGATATTACCGAGAAAATAACATTAAACTGACACTAGTACCTACTAGTCCTATGAGCACAATTAAACATAAAGTCAACTATGAAATTAAAATAGAATATAGTAGATACCATTAATGCAATTTCGAAATGTTAAATGAACTTACTTATTATAAAAACGTGTAGGTTGTAATTAATATAAATGTGTACCACGATACCACCACCATAATTGTTTTCATTTTAATAAGTTAGGATATTATTTATTATCTAAGTCCTAAATAATAGTAAGTTATTACAAATTTTATCATCAACTCCTAGGCACAAATACCTACGTAAATAATGGAAAAACATAGAAATCCTATGATAATCGTTAGAACGCCATCAGATTCCAACTTGCTGATAATGATACAACTCCTGGATTTTACTAAAAATTCATCTCATCGATCTAGCCGTTTAGACGGACTTCAACAACAGATACACACACCCATACAGAGAGAAGAGTTACCTATATCGATATAGAGATAATTATGAACGGGACTCATCCACTTTGGTACGGATTATGGTCTAGAACCTATGCCGCGCTGACCAGGCGGTTTGGCACAGGGTTTATTTGCGAGATTTCCGTCTCTAACAGAGGATGTTATCTGTGTACAATATCCCTTAGCTGGCATTTACAGCACTCTGGGAAGGGAAACAGTTTGTGACACTTGTATTCTTAATCCGTCAGCACACGGATATTAGCAATAAGATCCGTTATTTACTTAAAGCCTCTGTTTTTACTCACATCTTACGTATTACGTACACGTCTATAGTATTGTGTTACAAATATAAATGCTTAAATTTCAATAACTTTTAAGCAGTTTACAAACACGCAACGTTATATCGGGGTGAACAGAAATAAGAAGCGAATATTATTTACGAAAGGCAACAATTGTTATGACTGAAATCTAATTGCAGCTGCAACTGGAATCAATCTCAAAACAACTCTTAATATTTTGTATTGAACAGTTCAATGAAACTTCTCTAAAAACATTTACAAGTAGTAAATGTTTTTAGAGAAGTTTCATTGAACTGTTTATCACAAAGAAAAATTTCTATGCTCTTAGTTCAAATATTGTCTTTGTGATGACGGATTAAGAAGACGGGTGTCTACAACTCATTTCTTCCCATAGAGTGCTGTAAAAGCCACCTATGAGACTTTATGGATAAAGGCAATAGAGAGGTAACATCAATGAGAGACAGAAAACTGGAAACTAAATCCTATACGAACACGGCTGGTCAACGTGGCGTAAGTAGTTCATATCGTCCTAAAGTAGAAGCCCGTGCCCAACAGTGGAACATGAATCGGCCTAGAAGAGAATAAATATTTAAAACACCCAATCAATAGAAAATTTAACTGCAATAAAAAAATTTAATAGTGTGTAATTAAATTCCCAATAATATAAAATAAATTTTCGTATGGATTTCGACTTGGTTTTTATTGTTATTAGCAGGCTTTTATTAGCTTCTAACGTATCCTCCTACCTTCTATTCATCTGTATATCGGTATAATCTATGTAACGGAATCTTTGTAAGTAATTTCCAACTACTTTTAATACTCCGATTCATCTCAAATTATGCACACATATTAAGGACCGATGACTATACAATAATTATAAAAAAAAAATTGTCACACAAAAATTTTTTACACACACCTATTAGTCCGAAAAACATACGAGTACATACAAATAAACAGTTAATTAAGCTTAAATCAACTCACCAACTTAACTTTGTAGTTGCAATATAGGGAATTGCCTACATTTCAGCTACTTCGTAAGTTGGTATTAGTTTAAACCATTCTTTTGTGCGCTGTGAAAAAAATTTACAAGTTTTTAGATTTTTACCTATATTGGCACTATGTAGGCTTGGTCCTTGCCAAATTTCAAGTCTCTAGGACAATGGGAAGTAACCAGTAGATTTTGATTCCCTAACGTAAGTCGAATATATATATATCTTCTGAATGCGTAGATCTAAAATATTGATTGTATTTGATGCAGCAAGGGACCGCATAGATCTATATTTGGTATCAGTTTCAAGTTGATATCTTTAGCCGTTGCTGAGTAAAAAAAGTTTGACGGACGGACAGACAGAAAGACGGACACCGTAGTGAGACTATAAGGGTTTGTACGAAACCCTAAAATATGATTTTCAAGAGTCTTTTTTAGTTTTAAAGCTAAATATAATATCGTTTTACATACGTGCTCTGATATGTATTGTGTTCAAAATGCATGAAATATTAGTAACTTGATTTTATTTTATCAATAATGACCTCTAGTAAATACTTTGATAATGATGATAAAAGTAGTGAGCAGGGTGCGCACTTAAGAACGACACACTGTGGAATTATTCCTCGTCTAGTTCGTACACAAACTATTCACTGTACAACGATAATACTAGGTAAGTATTCAATAAATATTTATAAAAATATTATACATACCAATTAAAATGCACAACTAAAATTAACTTAACTATAGCAATAGAAAAAGTGCAAATAGAATTGATACCAATATCTTTCTAGCATTTTATGGAATAGATATATTCTAAGCGGAGCAAGTAAATTTCTGAAAATTATGTGTAAGAAAAATGTTAGAGTTTTCGTCTGTGCGTGCTTTTTTTATTACATATTCGATTTTCCAGGTTTCCTGTTCTATGTTCTACTTGCTTAGAGTTCTTTAAATTCTGTTGTAATCCAAATTTAATATGGTGTAATTTTATTAATTGGTTATTATAAGAAAATATCACATATACTTACCTATTACCTATATCAGAGTACGCATGTTTGTTTTAGTTAGACTATTGAAAATATATCGGAACCATTACGCATTTTTAAACGCCAACAGTGAGTTGCTTATAAAGTAATTTTACACTAATCAAGTCTCATAAGTATCTACTCTAGCTAACCAAAAATTAGGATCAGTGGTCACAATACCCTAGCGCGCTTATACTAACTTATCTCCGTTCAACTGACATTTGCGTACACTTTACTAAATAGCTCCACTACAATACTTTCAAATCATGGTGACCACCCGGTAGTCTAAGCCACCTGGCTTAATTTATAACTATACTAGTTTTAGCCCGCGATTTCGTACGCGTGAAATTTAGAAAACAATTCCCGTTTTAGAAACATTTTTTAAAGATAAATAAATAAATAAATATTCATAGACATTTCACACAACGTCCTCTGGTCCCAAGCTAAACTTATGTATATGCTTGTGTTATGGGTACCAGAATACTTAAACTACTTTTCTTTTGTAAATACATACTTTTATTATGTACTTACATAGAAACATCCAGACGCAGTACAAACATTTGTATGACAATTATAAATATCACACAAATGATTGTCCCGAGATAAAATGCTTGAATGATGAGATGCTTCACTCTTATTATTCGCAGGATGATGTTATATAGCCTATAGCCTTCTTCAATGAACGTACTATCCAACAGTGAAAGGATTTTTGAAATCGGACCAGTGAGTGGTTCCTGAGATTAACAAACTCTTCAACTTTATAAATAAATAAGTTTATAATATTTAATAAAAATTATTATAAACTTATTTATTTATAAAGCTGAAGAGCTGGCAACAGAGAGTACACATAAAATCTATACTATTGTATAGATTTTATGTGTACTCTCTGTTGCCATAAATCTGTGTCCATACTATCATATACATAGTTGGTAGCTTCATTTAAGATCAATAAGAGTGGAGAGAACTTTGTTATGACACGGTCACCTAGCGCTTAGAGGTTAATTAAATTAACCTCTAAGAGCTATTATAATTGTAAAATATTATAAAACTGAAGAGTTTGTTTGTTTCTTTGAACGCGCCAATCTCAGGAACTACTTGTTCGATTTGAAAAATTCTTTTTGTGTTGGATAGTCCATTTATCGATAAAGGCAATAGGCTATATAACATGGAGCGAAGCATTAGTGAAATTTTTTGCAAAAACTGGGATGAATAGATAATAAGCTAGTTATTTCCTACTAAAACCTTCAAAATGAATTTACGACACTTTGTAAATGGTCCCATGATGCTGGGCTCGTTCTAAACGCGGGAAAAACCAAGCTAATTTACGTGAGTTCCAGCCAAAACCGTAGTCAAACCATACCTGAGATCATATCACATAGTCATGAATGTCTTCATACTAATAACTGTACATCTGACTGTGCATTAATAGAAGTAGTAAGCAAGCACAGATATCTCGGACTAATAATAGATGACAGATTCAAATGGACGGATCATATTAAATTTATAGGTGACAAGCTACGTGCAATGTTGGCTAAATTTAGTATAGTCAAACAGCAGATACCATACTCCACTGTTTTAAAATTGTACAAAGCACTAGGAGAAACAACTATAAATTACGGTCTAAGCAGTTATGGCAGAACTTGCAAGTCGCACCTCGATCTAATCTATAATCTGCAGACGCGAATATTGAAAATCATTACACCTGAAAAAATCAAGAAGAAGATTAATGGGGACATAAATAAGCTTTTCTACTACTCTAAGATAATACCCGTACATGAACAAGTCAAGTATATACTACTCATTGAAAACTATTTTAATGAGTTGTACCTAAACATTGTGCAGCACAAAAGACAAACACGAAGCGCGATGAAAATTATATACACAGTGCCTAAATACTACAATCTCTATGGCAAACAGAGTCTTCAATACCAAATACCTAGGTTAGTTAACGACCTACCTGAGAACATAAAAAAACAAATAAAAGAAACCAATATAAAATACAAGTTAAAAAACTACTTCTTATCTAAATTCATGTAAAAAAAAAAAAAAAATTACATAAAAAAAAAATAAAATTATAAATACTTACTAAATAAAATTAATAAAATTAGTCATCATAATATTCACCCGTATGTTTTCACCGTGCGAGCTGCCGCCGTATTCGTATAAGCGGTATTCAGTGAGATAAAAACAATAAGATAACATTGTACCTACCCACAAACTAAACTTGTAACTTAGATGTTAACCTTACATGATGCTAGACAAAGCGGTGTTATACTCGTACATACACTGTTTTGTTTGGCATCATGTGTTATTAATACAATATATAAATTTACGTCAAGACGAATACCAGTGTGCGGAAAAACCAATGTTTGGTTTATGCTACACTGTTAATATTAAGTTAGATTTAATAACAACTGTATGTATTTTACTTAAATAAATAAAATAAATAAATTTGTAAAACCGAAAATATAATATCTGAACTATATATGATTTACAGATAAACATCAAAATGGTGATCAGCAATGTACTTCGAGTGTCTGTCAAGTTGGCTCGTACTGGATATACCGTTCAATGCTGCAATCGTGCATTATATACAACGCAGGCATCTAAAAGTATGTATCTTTAGTACAATGTTTTTCTTAACTTTTCAAATATCGACATTGATCACTACTAACTACTTTTAAGACTCCTAGTTTTAGCTACCTGTATGATGAAATTTTACTTCTGGACCGATTAGTAAGATAATTTTATTTATTTTTCCCATCACCAGTTCATGATTCAAGATTACTAGGATAAAGCAGTAATGAAATTGTTTGCCTCGGTTTCCACAGAATTTTCTTTTTAACCATAAGTATTTATAAGGAGTTTTACACAAAGTTTATTTTAGAAGTAGCTAATAGTTTGTGAATATTTATTTATTTGCTCTGAATAATTTTGGACAACATAATGTTTTTACTTGTATATTGTTTTGTAACAATACAAAGCTGAGCTGCTTGGCATTGCTGAAAGTATTTAATATGTTTATCACAGTAGGAAGCTTCGCGTTTTGCTATAAACTTTAGAAAATTGATCTTTGAATTATTTTATTTGATTTGTTGTCAGCCAGTCGCTTCTAGAATCGGCTAGTCTAAGCCTGAGCATACGCGCGTTTAACAGAATACCTATAGTTTCAAATATATTTTGGGGTTTGCCTAAAGAATTTGGTATATATAATTTGGTATATAATAGTAAATAATAAGTCATTTATCTCGTATATTCATCTACATAAAATGAAAATTAAAAAAGGAAAAACTATGGTTAGGGAGCAGCTGTATTACGAGTACCTACAATTATACCTATTTTACCTACACAACTAAACTGAATTAAAAAATGAATCACAAAATAATATAAATTTAAAAGGTGTGTACAAGTGTTTTTATAGAAAAGGAAAAAAACAATCATTACACTTAAAACAATGTCTTCTATCTAGGCTCTAACTTTGGATGCCGGATTATGTATACAATTATTATTATTATTGCAATATCCTCCTTAAAAGTGAGCAAAATATTAGTAGTAAGGAAAGAGGGTGAAAATTACGTATCGAGAGCAATTTTATACTAAAATGGCCGACTAATTAATGTTAATTATTAAATTTTAACTTACCTACAATACTATCAAATTTTATTAATGATAGTTCAATGATAAATTTGTCTTGACGCGACCTTTATGATTTTATGTACAGGATTTAAAACAACGACCTCAATCCACTACTGATTGGGAGAGATATGTTACGATTCAATAGTTCACGGCCAAGTTGTTATCAAGAATTCTAGGAGATTTCGGTACACAATATTACACAACATTAGCCTTGGTACAGTTCTAGTTTACGTTATTATACGAAATCAAAAATGTAACTATAAAGAACTTTGTTTGTTTGTTTGTTACTTTCAAAAAACACTGGACGAAATAGTTCAAACAGGAACAGAAATATCTATAGTTTAGAATAGAATAAAGATTTATCAATTTAGATTACTAGTTGCGGCCCACAACTTCCTATGCCTGGAATTTAGAAACCAAACCTAAACAAATTATACAAAAAAACTATCCTCTTGAATCACTATTAAAAATAACCGCATCAAAATCCATCTCGTAGTTTTGAAGATTTATGCCCACATAGGGACATACGTTCAAAAATAACGACTTAGTTATATAACAATTAAAGATAACCACAATCTGAGACTGCTATTCATGGTTTAATTGAGTGAAACACTGATAATGATATTTTACGTGACATGATATTTTACGTTAACTAACAAGTGTGTAATAAGAAAACCACTCAAATTTTGGGAAGTTTATAAATGTTTGCTTGAGACCCGAAATAATTTCTGCTGTTGTGTTTCTATAGGGTTTTGTTTAGAGTTTTATGAAACCTGCCTGTTATAAGTACTTAATTAAAGTAAAAATATTAATTTTTCAGCACGCTTCTACACAAAGAAACATGAGTGGGTGTCAGTCAACGACAATATTGGAACAGTCGGCATTTCCAGTTATGCGCAGGTAATGAATAGCCATATAGTCTAGAATTTTCTCTAAAATTTTAGAATACAAGGCTCTGCGACTAATTTTACTTAGATATCTTAAATATTACATGATGCTTAACTGCAGGCAGAATACCATTTATTATTCGTGTTCTGGTTTGTGATATTTAAATTTCATAATTTTTAAATCTAAGGAGAAAGTTTTGTACAATAACTTCTTTAAGTACTTTGAGACTAGAGAAAGCTATGTGAAAAGTACATGAATACATAGATATACATATATTTCTTAGTGACAATGTCGCGACTAAGACCAACACAGCAAAACGTACAGGCACACTGACAAGAGCCAATAAACATCTTACTCCTTGGCACAGGTTTTCTCCACAACGGGACAGTATTATACAAATATTTTCTTTTATTTGTCTCATGTATGTAGTACTTTTCGAATAAAATGAGTATTTTATCATGCACATAGGACAACTATCACAAAATGGTCTTAATTCAATATTTACTGTTTCAGGATGCCTTAGGAGAAGTTGTATATGTTCAACTACCAGAAGTGGGTCTGGAAATCTCAGCAGGTGATGAGTGTGGCGCATTAGAAAGTGTGAAAGCGGCAGGAGAAGTTTACAGTCCTGTTTCTGGAACAGTAAGGGCTATTTAATAACCGCATAAACGCGCAACTGGTGATAGATAACACCATGAATGAATTATATCATGCATAATATTATTTCGTGCATTTTATGGTGTACATGCTAAAGTATGGGAATTGATAATCTATGTTGTATTTTATCGATGATAACACTATAAATGTCACTACTCCGTTATTTCCCTGGTTTCTATAGGAGCCAAACTAAGAGATAATGGTACTGATTCTACTGGCACTATTAAACGTAGCTTAAGAGGATACCAAAATAGCTTCGTGCATTTTTCTACGTACGAAGTTTTAATTTTTTCTTTAGATTGAATGGCTAGAGCTCTAATTTTTAAGTATATGTTTTTTCAATATATTATCTAGGATCGCATAAACTCAGAAACGCGATTGAAAAAAGTTTTCTCGATAGAAAATCGGTATATTTTTTTTTTGGTCGGTCTATTATCGCGTATTAACTAATGAAATAACTTTAAAAACATAAGTAACTATCATTTAAAGAAACACGTAAATCAGAAAAAAAGTATCCCTAATTCTTCATTTTCTGTGCCTACTGGCTGTGTTAATATGTACGTGTCGGCGATGATATACGATAATATTGATGTAGGCCCTTAACTAACGCATATATATTTGTAATGTCAATAACACAACTCGGCAATGTAAACTGAACACTGTTTTATTATAAGTAAGTTTAGCTATAATTACTGCATTAATACCTATTTAGGTTTCATTTATGTTTATTGAGCCACTAGAATTAATACCATACTAGGCAGAAAACTTTGAAACAGTTTGCAAGTAGATCAATGCCTTGCCTTATTGCAATCATTTTGGGTCAGACATTATGACCTTATTTACACCTGGCGATATAGAGAGGCCAGCAAAGGGATTATATTATTAGCGGTGGATAAACTGAGAGACGGAAAGCTCAAAACTAAACCCAATGCCAACATGTGTGGCATATTATACTAAAAACCCTGCCGAATTGCCCTGTGCCCAACAGTCAAATTGTTAATGGCTGCGTTAATGGACTGCGAAGGAAGGATGTTTGTTGGCTGTTGGTTTGAGATATAAGTAAATAAATATAAATATTCATGGGCATTTCACACAACGTCCTCTGGTCCCAAGTTAAGCTTATATGCTTGTGTTATGGGTACCAATACGGATATACTACATATTATACTACTATTATTTTGTAAATACATACTTATAATACACAGAAAACACCCAGACGCAGTACAAACATTTGTATGGCAATTATAAATATTATAAAAATGATTGTCCCGAGCGGGAATCGAACCTGCGACATCGTGATCGGCAATCCGTTACATTAACCACTAGCCCCGAGGTTTCAATAGAGGTTTATTTTCACGGTTTGAGAGGAATCTGATAAATCTGTTTAACATTACAGGTGACAGAAAAAAACACAACATTAGAGTCAAAGCCCGCATTAATTAACAAATCATGTTACGACGAAGGTTGGCTATTTCGCGTGAAATTGTCAAACATGGATGAAGTAAAAAATCTTATGGACCAAGCGACATACGACAAATACCTCGAGGAACATTGACTAAACAATTAACTAAATGTAGGAAGTATTTATATTGTTATATGTTTTGTTTTTAATGTGTACATTGCCTGAAAGTTATTACATTTTTAATCTACAATTATTTGATTAAAATCACCATCATACCATTACGCCTTTTTCCCATAGGGGAGGCAAAGGGCAGAGACTACAGAGCAATACCCGCTACGATAAAAACACATTTCCTTGGCTTCATTCACACTCATACATCTGCTTAAAAGAAGCCCTTACCTGTGACTGAGGATTTATAAAGAGCATGCGATACCAAGTTAGACCAGACCGTAAGTATAAATGAGAACATCGCATTCTGGAAAGATGGTAGCTAGAGAACTGAAAATTTCACAGTTCATGCATATGAGTTGATGTTATAATTAGAAAGAAATACCTACTCATCATGATCATTCGATCATCCTGCCGTTATTTGGAGTCGGGTACGAGTATTTTATGACAAAAACGGCACGGAACCCTACGTGTGTGATTCAACTCGCACTTGACAGGTTTTTTTCTCAAACAACAACAAAAAGAAAGTTTACCTGTTTACGTTATTTAAGGTGCAAATGGATCGCTGTAATAATATAGTCTAGTTACTTAAAAATTATTAGTTTACCATGCTTATTTCTCGACTTAAAACGAAGTCTGTGACGACGAATAGGCGTAAACCTCTTAACGTAGCGACATCTAGTTATTTAACGGTACATATCGCAACCTCTGTCTGTAGGTTAGATGGCAGCACTGTGTCTCATTATCTTTAGCCGCGGCACTGTGTGGGCTGTGCTAGACTAGAACCAAAGAGTATAATAATATAGATATAACACTAGAACTAACACTACAGTCTGTCCAGTATAAGTTGGCGCGTGGCAAAAAAGAGAACTAATTTTGACAGTTCACAATTATTATTGCTTGTTCACAATTGTTTGGTACAAGGTAAGAGTTGCTAGTTAAAAGTTTTATACATTACCCCAAACTTGGGGTAAAATGTACATGGTTGACATAGAAACTCGATGTGAGTTGGTGTCATAAAAATGTTTTCTCTACATTTATAAATATGAATCACATAATTTAAGGTAGTTTCTATACTATAAAGATTACATGATATTTATTTATTTATTTAAAAGATTTTACACCAGGAAACTATAGTAAATACAGACATAAGAAAAGTAGTGTAGGGATCCACATATTTCTAAAAGAAATCTCTACCTGTAGACCCGCGAGAGGAGATTGTGAAAAAAAAGATTGACCATGGGTGTGTAGTGTAGGGTGACAGAGATACGGTGAACTATTAATGATATTAATGATATTATTAATGAAATCATGATATTAGATATTTTCTGCCAGAAAATTTTTGTTAGGCAGATATAGGGAATATAAAATAAAGGTGGCAACACCCATAGCGTAGGAGGCACCCCCGCTCAAACGCCAACTTATACTGGACAGACTGTAGGTATGAATTATTGTAAAACGCATAGTTACCGAGATATCGCAAAAAAAAAGGTTTTTGTAACCCTTTTTGCGAACGAGGGAGGCAACCGCCAAAAACTTGGGATTAAGGCTAAAGATTCCACACATGTGCCAAAAATAAAATTGCGTCCTTCAACTAACGCAAGGCTCGTGTAAACATTTCCGTGACACATTATACGAGTTAAAGTTATTTCTGAATGATATACCTAACAATATTTTACTTGTATCATCATATTATTCACACTATTATTATAATGTTGTATTAAGTAACTTTCTAATATTGGAAAATAAAGAACAATAAAATTAAACAGCTGTGGCTACGAGAATCAGTATAATACGTCATTCATAACAAATATTAATCTAACATATCTATATTATAATCTCATAATTATTATTCGATATGTTTTATTTGAGCGCAGCAGCGCCTGATATAATTTCAATAAGTTCCCTTGTAATCACTGCTTGTCTGGTTCTATTGAAGAGTAATGTAAGTTTTCTGATCATTTCTCCTGCGTTCTTAGTGGCATTATCCATTGCAGCCATACGGGCTGATTGTTCAGAAGCCGCGCTTTCTTTAAAAGCATAGTAAAGTATAGCAGCTAAAGTCCATTCTGTATATGACTGTAGAACGTCGTCTTCAATGTCATCAAATGCGGTCATATTTGGGGCATTCTGGTTGAAAACTTAAATGCTGTGATAAAATTGTCAATTAACTAATTTTATAAAGTAAGTGGGGTTTTTATACAACATGTAAAAATTTTACAGAAACAGAAAACCAGGACCCAATGCATCTTCAATACGTAAGAAGCTCTTTATAATTACCTATCTTCTAACTTTACCAAAAAGTTAATACATATGTGGTTTAGGTATATATTGTTAAATATGCAATCTTAAACTTACCTGAACTTGATCCTTACTGAAGACGGGTATAACGTTAAGTTCATACTTAACAGGGGAGTAATATTTGTTGTAAAAAACTTCACCGATGTCGAAGTTGTAACCAGTGTCGGCAAGAGCTGCAGCCACGGCTGCTGCGTCTGCAAATACCGGGGCTATGCGACCTATCTGGGAAATTATTCATATTATTAAGCTAAAATTAAACAAAACTAAAAAGCAGCAACTACAGGAGTGCGCTAGAATAGCTACAGTTACCAGAAATATAGACAAACTGTACGTTTTCTTCCTAGCCTAAGCATATTATTGTTATAGGATTTTAACAACACTAACGCCAGAATAACTATTTAGTTTAGCATTTTGATTAGGCGTTAGAGCAGACACGCCATTCCAATATCCTTATTGTAGAAAAAAATAGAAGAATGGTGGACTAATGGTGTCAAAAGCGCAACAGCAAAACTGCTCTTGTTTGTGGCTAGGGTTGGGCAAATGATTACTCCTCCCGAACATATGGATGGATGGATGTTGGATACACTCACATCTTTTACACTGAGGATCAAATTATCCTTGTAAACTCGACGCAACATACCGCGGGACTTGTCCCCGACGCATACAAGTTTGTGAATCTTGGGATCATTGCCGCGCTCATTGAATTCCCGACGAATACGACGAGAAACACCCGAATGAACTCCTCCACATAGACCTGTATATAAATATTATACTTTCTCAAATAAATTGTATTTCGAATAGGCATTAATAACCAACACTTTCAATAAAGAAGAAAAGTATCATCATCAATTATTAAATACAACACTGCCTCGCCTCGAAAGGCGATAGGAAACACTCCGACGAGGTTGGCAACAGTCGGCCGGAGTGATGGAGCCTAATCGGTGAGTATCTGCATCTGGGCCGTCACCGACTTGCTATATGCAAAGTCTAGGACTTATTATTTAGGTAACTAATTCAACGGTATCTTCCGTGTAAACTATTAAGAATTATGCATCCTTCAAATCTCGTGAAGTGGTCTATTTCTTTTTAGACAATAAATACTACTTAGGTGTACATTTCTAACTGGTCTTGAAAATCTAGAGAAATACCTACATATCAATAAATAATACATTAGTTTAGGGACTAAATATAGTTGGAAGAGAAAATTGTTTATTGAATTATTTAGTACTAGCCGCTGCCCGCGACTTCGTACGCGTGGAATAAAAAAAACAATCCCCGTTTGTTGCAACTTTTTTCACTAATGCTTTGCTCCTATTATTCGCAGCATGATGTTATGTATCTTATAGCCTTCCTCGTTATATGTAATATCCAAAACAAAAAGAATTTTTCAATTCGAATAAGTAGTTCCTGAGATTAGCGCGTTCAAACAAACAATATCTTCAGCTTTATTATATTATAGTACATATAGTATAGACATAGATGTAGATCACAACTACACTTCTCCAGCCCATTTACGTCCCACTGTTGGGCACGGGCCTCCTCTACTTTGGGAGGGATTATGGTCTACTGTGCCGCGCTGACCAGGCGTGTTGGCACAGCGTTTATTTTCGAGTTTTCCGTCTCTCACAGAAGATGTTATCTGTGTGTAATATCCATTAGCTAACTTTTACAGCACCCATGGGAGGAGATGGGGTGGTGACACTTGTATTCTCAATCCGGCACCACACGGAAATCCACCACACACACACACTAACATAAATTACAGATATAAAGTCAAGACAGGGTGCTAGTAGTAGGCAGGTGCTGTAAGTATGCAATTTCATAAATCCAATACAACCCATCCATAATTAATGTTTATGTTTTGAAAACTATTATCTTTTCTGATACGAAGTTATCTTTAACTATAAAAAGGTGATGCGTAGAACCAACATTATTGGCTTATACTTTTTTATAGCACTCAATGGCTCGCCACGCCCTCTGTTGATATAGCTAGATAAGGTAAACTTATCTAATATTATCAATAGTTGAGTAAGGTTTCCATTTTTTATGTTATTTATTTACTTGCAACAATTCTTGTTATTAATATCAGCTTGATAAGGAATTGTCAAGGAATTTTAATTGTACCTACGCACTGTCTCCATGGAGTCATAGGCTGCCATTTATTGCGAAAAAAAATAATTCTAATGTGCGATTATGATTTTGATACTGTTTTTTTAATAGCTAGAGTGGTTCAAGATGAAGGATTTTTGGAGTAATTTGATAAGGGTTGGTTTCTAAATATCTCGTGTACGAAATTGTGGGCAACAATTAGTAGATTGATAGAATTATGTTAAAAATCTTATAATGTGTTAGTAATCGCTACACGTTATCCTTGTATCATTGTAAATACAATCTGCAATAGTGACTGACCTTCCGTCTAACTGGATAAAAAACCATTGATGAAAATATGACCTATATTACAACAGATTTCTTGTTATAAATACAACGTAATAACCTAAAGTACACTTCCTTTAACGTATTAGTATTAATGACGGGGTTCGTGTTTGGCGTAGTCGGTAATGACACCGACTTTGCTTTAAGTGACTTCCGTCTTCTTTTTTAGGGTTCCGTATTTTTTGATTGGATCGTAGGATTGATTTTCTATTAGGTCATTATTTTTTTATAGAAATGTTTGTATGACGTCTGGCTGTTTTAAGTACATATATGATTAAAAAATTGGTCAAGTGCGAGTGGGACTCGCGCACGAAGGGTACCGTACCATTATCTATGCAACATAAGGCAACGTTATTAGTATCGAGCAAGAAACGGTAAAAAAAATCAGTTTTTTGTATGGGAGCCCCCCTTAAATATTTATTTTATTTTTTTCCGTATTCTGGTACCCATAACACAAGCATATAAAGCTTAGCTTGGGACCAGAGGACGTTGTGTGAAATGTCCAGGAATATTTATTATTTATTATTATTTTATTATTATTTTTAGTATTTGTTGTTATAGCGGCTATAGAAATACATCATCTGTGAAAATTTCAACTGTCTAGCTATCACCGTTCTTGAGATACAGCCTGGTGACAGACGGTCGGACGGACGGACGGACGGACGGACGGGCGGACGGACGGACGGACAGCGAAGTCTCAGTAATAGGGTTTCCGTTTTTACCCTTTGGGTACGGAACCCTAAAAAGTAATTTAATATCTAGTAGTAGAATTTATATCTAGTAAAATGTCATGAAGATAGTGTATGTCATTCATCTTAACACTTAGTTTTGGATAGAAGTCTAGGCTTCTTTCGAGTACTATTTAGTTAATATCGAGTATTGCAACTAAGTGGCAGCAAGCCGTAGGTTCGACAAAGAAATTTGTAACAAAAATTTTTAAAATGTGACTAATAAAAACTCAGAGGAGGTTCTCAATTCGTCTAATTGAGAACCTCCTCCTTCTTTTGAAGTCCGTTAATAAGATCAAGCAGGTAAGCAGATATTTTAAAATTCTACGTTTCATATTACACCAGTCACCAGTCCTTTTTTTAACAAATACAGTTGGAAACAGAACAAGTTTACCTAACTCGAAAGCGACATTGTTGAATAATGCCCATACAGATTGCTACCTGAAAAGCGACCCACGTCACTGAAAAGTTGCCTTTTAAGATGAGACAATGTTTCACGGCCTACTATTGGGCCTTTGGTCTACTATATCGCGCTGACGAGACGTATTGGCACAGGGTTTATTTTCGAGTTTTTCGTATCTCACAGAGGATGTTATCTATGAACAATTTTTCCTAGCTGGCTTACACAGCACCCTGAAAAAGGGGTGGTAACACTTGTATTCTTAATCCGTCACCACACAAACTTCTAAAACATTACTATCTGAAATATATAAGTTATATTATATTTATCAGCGTTGAGGTATTTTTGCTCAGTAATGCTTAAGGCCATGACACGATCTGATGATAGGCTATCGTCTTGTAAGTAATCTCTACGTAAACCACTGATTTGCTCGTGTCCTCTTTTTAAAACGCTTTTATAAGATTGGTATGTAACTATCAATGTATTAATCTGTGTAACGGAGTCTTTGAAAGCGATTTTCAGCCACTTGCAGTAGACGGATTGATCTGAAATTTTGCACACCACATTTGGTGTATTTTGATTGATAGGCTTTTTCCTTGTGCACACTATTAATTTATATCGTTAGTTTATAATACACAGATTATCTTATAAAAAGTTCAGCTAACATTGCCATATTGTGTTATTGACAGTTGACACTATCAATTTAGATTTTTTAGTTTAGTTGTGCGCATAGAATCGGTACCAATATTAAGATGCTACTAAGATTATATTATTATACTTTTTGTGTCAGTTGCTTTGATCTGTACCAAAAGGTAAAACGGGTTTCTCTGACAACCATGTCCGAGTGGTTAAAAGGGCGTTAATGGAACAGAAGACCCAAGTTGATCCCGGCTGCTACGATTGCACTTAAAGATGACTTTTTGTATTTTCATCTTGATTTTTCTTTCTTTTATTTTTTGGTTTTTAAGGTTTCGTACTAAAAGGTAAAGCGGGATCCTACTAATGAAAGCCTCGCTGTGCGTCCGTCCGTTTATCACCTGTCTCTATCTGTGGAACGGTGATAGTAAGAGAGATGAAAACACAAGTATATCAGTTGACGCGAATTCAACAAATACTCTTTATCATTCTTCTACTCTTATCCTGTTATTTGGGGTTAGGAATATGACGAATATATTATGATTAAGTATATCAATACGGAACCCTTCGTGTGCAAGTCCAACTCGTACTTGACTTTCGTAATTTAAGTACGAGGAGCTTTTGAAATTCTCCTATAAATAGAGGCATTGTTAAAAAAATGGTCAAGTGCGAGTCGGATGCGCGCACGAAGGGTTCCGTACCATTATCTATGCAACATAAGGCAACGTTATTAGTATCGAGCAAGAAACGGTAAAAAAATCATGTTTGTTGTATGGGAGCCCCCCTTAAATATTTATTTTATTTTATTTTTAGTATTTGTTGTTATAGCGGCAATAGAAATACATCATCTGTGAAAATTTCAACTCTCTAGCTATCACCGTTCTTGAGATACAGCCTGGTGACAGACGGACGGACGGTCGGACGGACGGACGGACGGACGGACGGACAGCGAAGTCTCAGTAATAGGGTCCCGTTTTTACCCTTTGGGTACGGAACCCTAAAAATAAGCGTTGCCATCCAAAGGGGCAATGCCGCCAGCCTTCTGGGCACACTTCCAGTCGACAGCGATGGGAAGGAATATTTTGGGGCCCAGTTTATAGATAAATTATAAATTTACTAGCTGTCCCGGCAAACGTTGTTTTGCCATCCTAGAAAAAAGAAAAGTTTGCAAAATAGATGTTGGCTGATTCTCAGACCTACTGAATACGCATGTAAAATTTCATAAAAATCGGTCAAGCCGTTTCGGAGGAGTACGGTAACTAACACTGTGACACAGGAAATTTATTTATAAGATTTTACATTTATTGTATTTTCTGTACATATTTTTTATATCTTAGTTTATTAATTATAAATAGATTATTTAATAAAATAAATAAAGTTTATTAGTTGTGTATTATACCTCTATCTGATGTCATTGCGATATAGACCCTCCTTATCTTCTTTTCAGTTTCTTTATCTTCAGGGTTTTTAGCTGTGACAGGATCCATCGCGGGTTCCTTTTCCACTTTCTTTGCATCTTTTGGATCCGGTTCGTCCACTGCTCCCTTAACTAAATGTGATGATTCGTAAAACTTTCGTGGTCCATAACCAAAAGGACGAGCAGCGACTAGTTCACGTTCCGCTTTTGTAAATCTACAGAGAGTTGAATAAATACATATTTCTGTGTATGTTTTGTGTTGCAAAAGGTATTGGGTAGAATATAATTCTAAAGTTTGCAAGACTTATTGCCTTATTCATAACGACTTATCGGAGTTTTCAAAGTTTGCTAAAATCGGTTCGCGAAAATTGCCAAAACTTGTTATTCTTAATAGTCTTTTTACGCTAAAACGTTTATTATCTCTGCGATAAAATCTCCGTTTAAACCTCCGATAAATCATTATGAATAAGTTAGTATTTAAGACTGTTGTTCAGTTAATTTTAATCAGTAAAAATATCTACTAGCTGTTGCCTGCGACTACGTACACGTGAAAATTTTGAAAAGGCTTTTGCAACATTTTTTACTAACGCTTCACTCCTATTAGTCACAGCATGATGTTATATGACCTATAGCCTTCCTCAATAATTGGAAATTCCAACAAAAAAAAATTGCAATTGAAACCAGTAGTTTCCGAGATTAGCGCGTTCAAGTAATCAAACTCTTCGGCTACATTTTTTTCTACATTCCGTACGACGAAGAAGCAATACCTAATAATAAATATTGATAAGCGAGGTATGTATTAGAATCATATAGAACACATATATACTTAAAAACAATACGACATTGCGTAGTACTACGACTCATACTTTATTATACGAATTCGTGACGTGGAAATACCGCTTATTTGCTTAAGGAGAAGGAAAATGCCTGATCGGGTGTGGGAATTACTATAACGTAAACAATCAAGTTATGAGAAACATACCGGGACGTAATTTAAGCAAAATAATTTGAAAACAGTCTATAATCATCGTTGCCTGGCCCTATATTTGGGGTCAGCGCGTAACATTCCTTTTTCTAACATGCTCTTCTGTCAGACGTCATCTTTGTATTTACTCCTCTTTCTTTTACATCCTCTTTTACACACAAACCATCCAGCTGAGAAGCGGGCAGTTATTACAAAAATAATCTGTAAATATTTACTTGCTTGCGGAGACCATTTTCATCGTTTTTGTGATCTTTTGGATATTTTTGATTGATTTTAAGCGTAGAGACACATGCTTTAATTGCACCATTTTATGTTAAAATAGTTTGTAATTGTTATTTCTTAAAAAGGCACACAATTATCATTAAAATCCGCGAATAAAATCTGCTTCTTCTTCTTCTTTTAGTTTATGGCTTTTGTATGAATAAAATCTGATAAAATCATTTTAAAATATTTGTACCTATTTAATAACGTCAATGTCAAAGTCAAATGGTATTGATATGTCAGTTTTGCACATTTCAATTCTTTTTTAGCATAGATTTTTAGATCATAGATCATTAGTTCCACAGTAAGTATTTATATGTTACTGGATAAAAGATGTCAAGTACTTAAAGGATTGCGACAAGATCAAGAATAAATATTCTAAAAGCTGCCAGATTCATTTATATTTGCGACACACATGCTAGAAAAATCTATACTAATATCACAGATAAACCTGAAGAGTTTGTTTGTTTCGACGGGCCTCGTGGTCTAGTGGTTCATGTAACGGACTGCCAATCAAGAGGTCGCGGGTTCGATTCCCGCTCGGGACAATCATTTGTGTGATTTTTCTAATTGTCATACGAATGTTTGTACTGCGTCTGGGTGTTTCTATGTATTATAAGTATGTATTTACAAAAAAAAAGTAGTATATGTATTCTATCCGTATTCTGGTACCCATAACACAAGCATATAAGCTTAGCTTGGGACCAGAGGACGTTGTGTGAAATAAAAATGAAATGAAATTGATAGAGTTTCATCGCGCTAATATCGCGGACCTATAGTAGCGAAGCATTAGTGAATAATGTTGCAAAAACGGGGAAAATTTTCTAAACTCCACGCGTACGGAGTCGCGGGCCACAGTAACCTATACATAACCTAGTATTTATTTATATATATTTTATACTCCGTGTGGTGACGGATTAAGAATACAAGTGTCACCACTCCATCTCCTCCCAAGGGTGTTGTAAAAGTCAGCTAGGGATACACACAGATAACATCTTCTGTGAGAGACGGAAAACTCGAAAATAAACCCTGTGCAAACACGCCTGGTCAGCGCGGCACAGTAGACCATAATCCCTCCAAAGTGGAGGAGGCCCGTGCCCAACAGTGGGACGTAAATGGGCTGGAGAGGAGAGGAGATACATTTATGAGGCGCTAGTTTGCCAGACATAACATTTTCTGATAGGTCTATTAGCGTAACTATTAGAAATTTTTTTACCGACCTGACTAATTGCTTGAAGTTAAAAATCTTACTAATTATTTAACATTAAAGGATAAGATATCTGCAATAAAATAAATAATTACCGGTTTTGGTGTTTGTATTTGCGGAAATATAATATTTCCTTGTGCAATGTAATGTTGCATTGTATTGCAAAGGCCATTAAAGGACACATTGCTACCGATTCTGTTGTAACAATTACGAGTAAACCTAACTGAACTAAAACATAATAATATAACAATATTCGATATTATTAACTGAAATTTGTGTTTGTAAAAAAAAAACATAACGAATAAAGATTTTAATAAACCTAACTAAACTAAAATAAATCAGCTACCTATGGTGTATTTTAATTTTCATTGTGTATGTTAAGTTCTTGATGCATCAGAATTGCTGTTATTGTATATTTATTATATAAAAAGTACACTTTTTTATGGTTTTATTACTTTATCACTGCACGGCTGGTTAAGCACGTCTTTATAAAAACCTGGTTTTAATGACAGCAGGTAAGTAAAATTTTGGAAACTTCTTTATTAGTAAACTGTAACTAAAATAAAACTAAAAGACTAAAAACATAACTTTTTTAAACTGCTGTTGTATTTCCTCTTAATGTTAACTTCAAAAGTATTCCTGGTCGGGTCATGGTAATACCTGAGTGACTACCGTGGCCCGGCCAAGGGGCGAGGAGGAACACCGTGGGGTTTAATGGGTAGTTCGGGTCCGCTTCTGACCCGCCCGGGAGTCCCACACAAAGTGCGTACCTAAATGCATTCCCCACGTAAAAAAAACACTTAAGACGATACCAAAATAGCTTCGTGCATTTTTCTATGTACGAAGTTTTCATTGTTTCTTTAGATTGAATGGCTAGAGCTCTAATTTTTAAGTATATGTTTTTTCAATATATGTTCTAGGATCGCATCAACTCAGAAACGCGATTGAAAAAAGTTTTCTCGATAGAAAATCTTGGCGAAACAACCTCTCAAAATTTTTATTTTTTTCATTTGTCGGTCTATTATCGCGTATTAACTAATGAAATAACTTTAAAAACATAAGTAACTATTATATATAGAAACACGTAAATCAGAATTAAAATATATTTAGTAGATTTTGAGTAAATAGGAAAAGTATCCCTAATTCTTCATTTTCTGTGCCTACTGGCTGTGTTAATATGTACGTGGCGGCGATGATATACGATAATATTGATGTAGGCCCTTAAAAGTATTATTATATTTACCTATGTACCTAGTTATTAAGTAGTTAGGTGTAAAACGTTAGTCCAATTGAGATCAAATTTCTGCTGGCTTTGCGAATATCCTCATTGTATGTACCGTCAAAAGGTTACATTATAACACCCTAATCAGTTTGTTCTTGACTTCGGTTGCTTGATCATATAATTTGGTATCACGTAAGAAACGTGCAGAGAGAAACGAACGTACGAAACGAACATCAAACCTGCCAGTTGTGACTGAGCGGGTGTTATATTTGTTAGATATACATGTGAGGTTAAGTTCCTGATTACCATGGTTATGTACAGCCAGTAAGTTTTTATGTTTCAATGAGACGGGTAAAATTTTACATATTTTAAAAAGCTTAGTATAATCATTTTTACATTGTTTTTTAGTTTTTTTGTTTACAAGAAGTTTAAGAAACCTAATTTGAATTGTTTCTATTTCATTTAAATATGTTTTAAAAGTTAGGCCATAACAATCTAGAGCATAACAAATAATTGGGTCAACCAGTGTCATATACCTACATATAAACATTTTAAAGTACTTATCGGCACTTTGAATTTTAAGTGATAAAATTTACCTAGCAATATTCTAAGCTTAGAACAAATATAACTAATATGTTGATACCATGAAAAGTCCTCGTCAATTTTGACACCAAGATATGTGACACTGCCTACCCCTTCTATGGGTTTACATTGTCAGTTTTGTCTATCATTATGAAGACATGAAAATTCGTGGGTATAAAGTATAGCTGTTCTACTGGCACTTGTAAGTATGGAGAGTGAATAATAAGTAGTTTAGTTTTTTTTGAGTTAAGTATGATACCGTTGTCATGGGACCACTGGACCACCTTGTCTACATCTTGTTGGAGGAGAGTGCAGGTTTCGCGCATGTCTGTACCAGCACGCAGCGCACACGTGTATAAGGTAGCTGATGGGGGCACATCCCGAGCCCTGGGGCACGCCGGCACACCTTTACTCGGTTCGAGCGCGATGTAAGATAATCGCGAAACCAGTGGTTAAGTGGTTCCACAACTCCGCACTCCTCCATCGCTCTTAGAAGGGTATTAGTTTCGAGCGTATCGAATGCGCGTTTGTAATCGAAGAATATAGCTACCACGAATTTTCTGTCATTCAAGTAATTATTGATTTCATTTGTGAATTTAGACAATAATGTGTTAGTACTTCTCCCTCTAATAAAACCGTGCTGTTATAAATAATTGTCGTCCTTGAAATATACTTCGTAAATAATTTTACAGAAAGTATGCAATATTAAAGTTGACTCTCATTTTAATAATTCCCTTATTATTCTTCTGAAATTTCGGGCAAAAATATCGCTTTATGCCGCAGTTATATTCGTTAAAACTTAGGCTAATAGGTAAATATTGAGACCAACATTTTTTTTTAAAGTAAATGATAACTTTTATCGTGCACGCGTTCAGATAACATTCGAGCGGCATTTACATTACAACCCATATTATGATAATTTATGTGGACACAGATAATTAATTTCTTATCAACAAAATAAACTGTATGATGTCACGTGTTATCTAAAGTTCATGACAGCATGATCTTAGAAATTGAATCAGACAGATTTAATTTGTTTTAATTATATTTCTAAATTGCGTATATTATTTACTCTGTCATATACTGTAGTATAACTTTAAATGTATTTACGTATGTTTAATATTGGCCTTACGCTAAGATTTTGTTCCCTATGAGGATACCAAAATTCTTCGTGCATTTTTCTGCGTACGAAGTTTTCATTGTTTCTTTAGATTGAATGGCTAGAGCTCTAATTTTTAAGTGTATGTTTTTTCAATATATAATCTAGGATCGCATAAACTCAGAAACGCGATTGAAAAAAGTTTTCTCGATAGAAAATCTTAGCGAAAGAACCTCTCTCATTTTTTATTTTTTTCATTTGTCGGTCTATTATCGCGTATTAACTAATGAAATAACTTTAAAAACATAAGTAACTATTATATATAGAAACACGTAAATCAGAATTAAAATATATTTAGTAGATTTTGAGTAAACAAAAAAAATAGCCCTAATTCTTCATTTTCTATACCTACTAGCTGTGTTAATATGTACATGTCGACGATAATATTGATGTAGGCCCTTAAGAATAGGTTTGTCATAACCCTTTAATAAAAAAACGTCGTACTTACAAAAAATGTTCTTTTTTTCCCTAATTAACTTTACTTATTCTTATACTTAACTTATCTTATTATAAAACTTAGTCGCTATTTTTGTATGTATTTGATAGGTATGTGTAGGTGGCATTTGTTAAGGTTTAGTTCCTAAAATCCACGCGTACGAAGTTGCAGGAAACAAAAGCTAGTCTAAACGACCAACATGCAAGTTTTGAGGTTCAGTTCCTGTAGTTTCAGCTGGACGTTGCTACATCTTTCGTTTATCCAGTTATTTTTATTATCAGATCACATCAGTTCGATCTTTCTAGTATCGGGCACTTTGCCCGTGCCCAATAGTAGAGCGCTTATAAACTGAAAAAGAACGTGAGACTCGGTTCTAAATATCTAACCGAACATTGTCTTTATTAAATACTTTATATAAGTAATAGAAGATGTAATATTAGGGCAACGTTTTGCTGATAACATTAACTGCACAGTAGAATATCGTAATGTACTCTTTAACCCCTTAACTAACTGATTTTATTATAACGTATAAGTTTATCAAATAATTTGAGTATGACTGATTCTGCAAGTATTTCAAGTTAGTTACAAAGTTTAAGCAATTTAGGCATCTTAGTTAAAGAACTGGTTAAACCATAATTTTTTGTAAAAAAGGATAGATATAAGCCGGTCCCGGGTCCATCATTTTTAGGACTTCGTACCAAAAGGCAAAGCGGGACCTGATTGACACTTCATTGTTCGGCCTTCAGTTCGTCCATCAGTAGATTATGTCTGTCAACAGGTTGTATTTCATGAATGGCGATAACGCAGATTATAAATATAAATAAATATAAATATTCATGGACATTTCACACAACGTCCTCTGGTCCCAAGCTAAGCTTATTATGCTTGTGTTATGGGTACCAGAATACGGATAGAATACATATACTACTTTTCTTTTGTAAATACATACTTATAATACATAGTAACCACCCAGACGCAGTACAAACATTTGTATGACAACTATAAAATGACACAAATGGTTGTCCCGTGTAATGGTCCGTTGCATGAACCAATAGACCACGAGGCCCGTCGGATGGTTGTAGCTACTTTAAAATATCACTAAAGTTATTGTATAAAAGGCTTAGCTTTCTTATGCTTATAATTAGCCTCCTGCTAAGTGTTCAATATTGAATTCCTAAAACTTTACTTTCTTTTCTGTACTGTATAGGTACAATTAATTTTATTTAACCCAGCTTACATAGCTTAATTATGCATTTAACTGTATGTAACAGAGAATTTATCTTTATTTTTATTTATTATAAAACAAAGTCTTTATTTTTGTATGTATGTCCCTAGGTAAGCTTGCATCTCCAAAACTACGCAATACATTTTTATGCGGTATGTTTTAATAGATGTAAAAATTTACGCGTACGGAGTTGCGGAAAACAGTTAGCTTTTACAACTATTGTTCTGTTTTTATTTTTATCGAATAGCAAGTAATAAAATAATAGAATTAAATTAATGAAAACTATGTTTTGACAACCCTATCCATCTATATTGTTTACTTTCATAAAACATTATTATTGCAACAATAAATAAATTCTTCAAGTATTTATATTTCACTAGCTGTTGCCCGCGACTTCGTACGCGTGGTAATAAGAAAATTTTCCCCGTTTTTGTCACATTTTTCACTGATGCTTCTCGCCTCTTAGTCGCAGCGTGATGTTATATAGCATATAGCTTTTTGCGATAAATGTACTATCCAGCACTGAAAGAATTTTTCAAATCGGACCAGTAATTCCTGTGATTGCTGCGTTAAAACAAACAAACAAACAAACAATCTCGTCAGCTTTATAATATTAGTATAGGTTAGAATAGTAGTATTCTGAACAGTAGTATTCTGCAAAATTTGGTATATTTAATACACATTAGACAATACACGATTCTCTATCTTCTCCAACCCACCGTTTATCATGGTGGGAATTGAGAAAGGCTTATGTCTAGCAGTGGATTGCATTATTATTAGTACTTGGTTACCATACCCATCTGTCATCTCTCTAAAAAGAAAAGGAGTGGTGACGTTTGTATTCTTAATCTGTCATTACACGGACAGATTGTCATATACCCATATCGATACTTATTCACTTAAGATCTCCTACGCCTTGTTTTTTCTGGTTTCATTTACGCACGTTCTGACCTTACTATAGATGGGTTAGCCCTCCAACTGTCAAGTTGGTACACAAGTGTAATTGCGGGGCACTGTTAGTTTGTATAGACTACATAGATCGCATTCTTTGTTAACTTGTAAGTTACCTTGATATAAATTGCCAATTGGCCAATTTCCGCTCAGACTGTAAGAGTTAAGACGTACATAGGCATACTCACAGTTTAACGTTAAACGGCTAGCAGTAACATTGTATACTTAACTTCTTAGATTATTATATATTTTCCAAGTTACATTTTTATTGGGTGTCAAGTGGTTGTAAGTTTACTACTTAAACATATGTGAAGCAAATACTTCGTACCTTTTTTTAGGAAAATACTGCGGCAATAGGAGTAGGTATGATCTATTTCCTTATGCCTATTGTTTCCGTAAGAAAAAGTGCAGAAAGTTAATATTTTTGAGAATAATTTAAACTATTTATGGTCAAATGTTGACCAATGTGTAAATAACAGTTGCTAATTATTGTGTAATTGTTTTAAATTGCATAAATGAATGTTTAACGATTTATTGTTTAATCATCAGTTGTGCTGTCATGATAATATTATTGTCTAATGACATAATGATGTTACATTTAATTTAAAAAGTTAGTTTTGTATTTGCGCGGTTACGAGCCGACATAGTTATGTATATGCGTAGGTACGCAGAAAACTTGTAACTGTTTGATCGTCTAGTAAATATTTGTGCACTATCGATTTTATTCCTTTATTTTGATAATCCACACGTGAGTGTTTGGAAGAAAAAACTATTTATGACACGAGCATAATCGACGGGCCTCGTGGTCTAGTGGTTCATATAACGGACTGCCGATCACGAGGTCTCGGGTTCGATTCCCGGTCAGGACAAATATTTGTGTGATGTTTATAATGGTCATACAAATGTTTGTACTGCGTCTGGGTGTTTACTATGTATTATAAGTATGTATTTACAAAAGAAAAGTAGTATATGTATTCTATCCGTATTCTGGTACCCATAACACAAGCATATAAAGCTTAGTTTGGGACCAGAGGACGTTATGTGAAATGTCCGTGAATATTTATTATTTATTATTATTATTATAATAGTGCGTAATTTTTTATTTTTTATAAATAATTATTTAACTACTTTTGCGTCTGGTGACGGATTAAGAATAAAAGTATTCCCAGAGTGCTGGAAATGCCAGCTAAGGGATAATGTGCACAGAGAACATTCTCTATAAGAGATTGAAATCTCGAAAATAAATCCTATAAGACCAGCTGTGTTGATGTGAAAGAGGTGGGCTGCGAGAAAGATTTAACTACTGTTTGTCCGTAAAGTAGGTTCCTAAGAAATAGCCTAAATGGCTAACGAATAAATTGGTACACAAATACGCAAAAACACATAACCGTGGTTCAGGTTAAAATACTGACGAATGCAATTTCGGAACAAAATAAGTAATTGCAATAAAAGTAAAAGTAAAAGACATTCACGGTCAAATCTACTTATTTGTAGTACAAATTATATATTATTATATTCACACTATATTATATATTAATATTAATTATATATTATTATATAACTATATTCAGTGCTACATTTTTTTTCTCTTTTTATAAAATTTGACAAGCAGCTGGTATCTGCACTAGGTTACCCTGTCACGCAGATTACCAGGCCGCCATACATTAAATAAATATGTGCATATCAAAATGGTCTGAGCTTAAAACTAATTATAATTTGACGGGCCTCGTGGTCGAGTGGTTTATGTAACGGACTGCCGTTCACGAGGTCGCGGGTTTGATTCCCGCTTGTGATATTTATATTGTCATACAAATGCTTGTCCTGCGTCTGATAAGTATGTATTTACAAAAGAAAAGTATTTTATGTATTCTATCCGTATTCTGGTACTCATAAGACAAGCATAATAAGCTTAGCTTGGGACCGGAGGACGTTGTGTGAAATGTCCATGAATATTTATTTATTTAACTACAAAAATTTGCCTATACGTGTGCGTGAGTAGATTATGTGTTAAACACTGCTTTATTGTTTCCTATGCATTTTAAAAGTCTGCATACTTGTGAGTTACTTATCTAAGAGAACACTATTATTATTCAGCTATTGAACCATTTTCAATGATAATGTTGGCACAATCAGTCTAACTAGAGCCATTGACTCTTATCAGCAAAATGAACATAATTATTACTGACTTCCTTTCATTTTGAGACGTAGATATGTTTATAGCCACACATAAAGACAAATATGTTATTATCCATATTTTAATATCATAATCGTATCTATTTAAAGGTATCTTTGTTGTAAATTACATATACTAACTTCAGTTTAAACAAAGATAGTAGGTACATAATATATTATAATAAAACCACGTTCTATCCCAAAAGGTAATTTTATATTTGTGGCGATGCAATAGGGTGGTGGCACTTGTTCTAAAGACTTGCATAAGTAACATATTTATTTACTAACTTTTGCGCTCTACTTCGTACGCCATCATCTTAAACCATTCTACCTATTAAAAAAAACCGCATCATATTCCGTGTTGCGTAATTTTGAAGATTGTGGAATGAACTTCCTGCCGTGGTTTTCCCATAGGACTACAACATGGGGCTCTTCAAAAAGGGCGTGAAAAGGTTCTTACAGGGTCGGCGACGCGAGAGCGACACTCCTGGTGTTGCAAACGTCCATAGGCTACGGTAACTGCTTACCATCAGGCGGGCCGTATGCTTGTTCGTCACCCGTTAGTGTTATAAAAAAAAAAAAATTATGCTTACATAGTAACTTATATACAAATATAACAACTTTGTTTCATAATAGGTAAATAAAGATAGATATTATATTAAATATTAATTGAGATATAATTAATTACGCTTAAATATGTTCATGGATATTTTATTGAAATTATTGAATTGTTATCGCTCTTTAATATGTGCGCAAAATTTCAGATCAATCCGACTAATGCAAGTGCTTGAAAATCACTTTCAAAGATTCCGTTACATAGATTATACATAAATAGATACGAACTAAGTTGTTATTTAATATATGTTTGAGAATTTTGATGTTACTATTTTATATAAAAATATCAGTTCTCGTATCTGCTTTGCTTTTATAAGAGGTGATGAGGTGATGACGTCGTCACGGTCGCTCATATAAGCTGTTGCGAACAACTTACGTATTTATTGACAACGATACTTCACAGCATCTAGTTGTTTTTGTTGGTTTATGTTATTATTAATTATATTAAGTATATCAATATGATGAGCGTACATTCAGAAAGTGAGGAACGAGCTCTCTCATCATCACCACCCGACAAGGTTAGTTTACAACTTTAGATAATGCAAAAGTAAACGTGACTTAACTAAAAAAGAAAAATTTGTAGTGAAAACAACAAAATGTAGCAATATTAACTTTCTTATTATAAAACTGTAATATAGACTAACAATTTTAATTAATATAAATGTGCACAACGTAATAGCCAATTTATCAAAATACACCAAAGTTGTTTTCATTTTTTAGTTAAGTTAATAGTTTAGTTGTGCCCGTGGAATTGGTACCAGTGTTTGTATTATGAAAAGCACTTATTCATAAGTTTTTAGATATGAATATTTTCTTAATAATCATTTTTTTTTTTTTGCTTTTATGGCTTGCGTAATTACGTTTATAATGTGTATGAAAAATATTAATACTTAATTCTCTAGTAAGTTAACTCAAAAATTGCTTGGCGATTTTATTACTATGAAATAGCTTGACCGATTGTTATGAATGTTTGTGTGTATACTAACATTCTTTCATTAGCTTCGTTCGTACTTAAGAGGGTGCTGTACTCCCAATTTAGTACTTCCCTATTCTCGAGCGCCGTACATGTCTCTCCAACCCATAAACATCCCACAGTTGGGCATGGGCTTCCTCCACTTTGGGACGGACTATGGTCGATTGTGCCACGCTGACCAGGCGTGTTGGCAAAGGGTTTACTTTCGAATTTTCCGTCTCTCACAAAAGATGTCATCTGTGTAAAAAGTTTGGCTTTTACAGCACCCTGAGGAGGAGATGGGGTGGTGACACTTGTATTCTTAGTCCGTCATCACACGGATATTCTATGTATTATAAGTACACAGTAGGAACGGTGTACTTATATTATATAGAAAACAACATTTGTCGATATATGACGTTTATAAGTAACTAGCTGTTTGCCCGTTACTTTGTACCATTTTCACTGATGATTCGCTCCTATTTGTCGAAGCGTGATGTTATATAGCTTATAGTCTTCCTCGATAAATGAACTATCCAACACAAAAAGAATTTTTCAATTCGAACCAGTAGTTCCTGAGATTAGCGCGTTCACACAAACAAACTCTTCAGCTTTACAATATTGGTTTATTTAAAATTATCAAATGCAATGTTTAAAAGTATGAGTGTGGATGAAGCCAAGAGGTATGTTTGGATCATAGCAGATAGCGCTCGATAGTCTCTGCCTACCCCCATGGGAAAAAGGCCTGATGTTATGATGATGATGATGATGTTTAAAAGTTTCATTTTAGCGATTAATTATTTACAAATTCTAATTAATATTGACAGAGTTGTTTCTACATCAGTTTTGAAATTAATTAATGAGTCAACCAAGGTCTGAATAAATGTTAATAAACTGGTTAGTTCCAGATAAATAAAAAAAATGCAATTATAGTGGCAATAAACGTTCACCCACAGTATTGTTTCGACAACAAGATTAAAAAGTATAAATATTTTGTTTATATACAATTTAATGAATTGTGATAATATGAACGATATAATGTGCATAAATTATTATTTACAGTAGACGCGGGAGTCTTTAAAACTATCCATAATTAAATTATTATAGCTTTCGGTTAGTGTTTTTAGATATTTCGAGAGTCTGGTTAATTTAACTATTTTAATGAAATAAATAATAAGTAAACTTATCTATATGCGCAATAAAATAGCCTGTAATATATGTATAATCATCTTTAATAATATTATAAAGCTGAAGAATTTGTTTGTTTGTATGAACGCGCTAATCTCAGGAACCACTGGTCCGATTTTTAAAATTCTTTCTGTGTTGGATAGAACATTTATCGAGGAAGGCTATAGGCTATATAACATCAAGCTGCGACCAATAGGAGCGAAGCATTAGTGAAAAATGTTTCAAAAACGGGGAAAATTTTCTTAATTCCATGCGTACGAACACTTGCTATTGACTGCTATTCATCTCTTTTCTTAAGCTCTAGTGGTATATCTGTGTAATAATAACTATATATAATTTAAGGGCCTACATCAATATTATCGTATATCATCGCCGACACGTACATATTAACACAGCCAGTAGGCACGGAAAATGAAGAATTAGGGATACTTTTCCTATTTACTCAAAATCTACTAAATATATTTTAATTCTGATTTACGTGTTTCTATACATAATAGTTACCTATGTTTTTAAAGTTATTTCATTAGTTAATACGCGATAATAGACCGACAAATGAAAAAAATAAAAAATTTGAGAGGTTGTTTCGCCAAGATTTTCTATCGAGAAAACTTTTTTCAATCGTGTTTCTGAGTTTATGCGATCCTAGATAATATATTGAAAAAACGTATACTTAAAAATTAGAGCTCTAGCCATTCAATCTAAAGAAACAATGAAAACTTCGTACGTAGAAAAATGCACGAAGCTATTTTGGTATCCTCTTAAAACGGTTCACTTGTTTTGCCGTAAAAGAACAACAGATTAACTGAGTTACTTTCGTTATTTCGTACATATTACAAGTAAGGAGTAATGATAAGAATAAACTTCACAATGTTTTACAAAATAAATGTAAAGGAAGCCAACGTGTATAGATTGTTATTGATAGCGCTCTATAGTCTCTGCCTATTCCCACGCGAAAAAGGCGTACCGGTATGATTATGATGTTTCTTATTCTGTACCCGACCAAATTGTGGATTATATATAATATATTATTAATGAAAATTCGTGTGCAGAAGTTAGTAAGATAATATTTTTATCTATGTTACATTGTTTTTATGACGCCATATCCGACGCGCAAAAAGGTTATCGAGCAAATTATAATAATTATTTTTAAACGTAATATTAAAAGTCAAATGTTAGATAAATTAATTTTGTGTAATCTATTTATTGTATAAATGAGGAACTATTTCTGAAAATACGCTTAGGTTTGCATTTCTTTTTTTACACTGCAGATAAGCAAGCATTAAGGGAGGAATTTTGTATATTTTTATAAAAATGGGCAAGAAAGTTGGTATTTTTATGAGAGTTAACCATAAACTGTTCATAATCATCTTATTAGAGAATTACTCGTGGACATAGCAGATTTCATTTCATGATTTGAAAATGTCCTAAGTTTGTGGGAAATTGACAGTTTTATAGTGCTACTAGCTGAGCCGGGAAACGTTGTTTTGCCACATTAAAAAAAAAGTTTGAAAAATATATGTTGGCCGATTCTCAGACCTACTGAATATGCATGTAAAATTTCATAAAAATCGGTCAAGCCGTTTCGGAGGAGTACGGTTACTAACACTGTGACACGTGAATTTTATATATAAGAAGATTTTCGATATATTGGCCCCAGTTACGCCTACAGAATGGCTTATGTTTCCAACAAGAGTTTTACATCATTTATCTGATGAGATGTCAATGACTTCATTTTCAAACTATTAGAATTTATATATCGCTGTCAAGACCTCTCTTATATACTTAGGAAGAGTTATCTTTTTAGTCCACAAATGTTAAGTTATCACTTATGAGCGGAATTCTTAAGTTATTACGTTATTGTTGCCATATTGTTAAATACTATATTATAATATAGCTCGCTTCTTTGTACTCGTGGAATTGGAATCAATATTTATTCTGCGTTTCTTCAAAAATATCACAGTTTTTATTAAGAGGATACCAAAATTCTTCGTGAATTTTTCTACGTACGAAGTTTTCATTGTTTCTTTAGATTGAATGGCTAGAGCTCTAATTTGTAAGTATATGTTTTTTCAATATATAATCTAGGATCGCATTAACTCAGAAACGCGATTGAAAAAAGTTTTCTCGATAGAAAATCTTAGCGAAACAACCTCTCTCATTTTTTATTTTTTTCATTTGTGGGTCTATTATCGTGTATTAACTAATGAAATAACTTTAAAAACATAAGAAACTATTATATATAGAAACACGTAAATCAGAATTAAAATATATTTAGTAGATTTTGAGTAAACAAAAAAAATAGCCCTAATTCTTCATTTTCTATACCTACTAGCTGTGTTAATATGTACATGTCGACGATAATATTGATGTAGGCCCTTAACTCAGCAACTCCGTTTAGTCCTCTTAAAGTGTTAGGAACCTCTTAAAATTTCAAAATTATAATACCCAGTAGGTATAGATTAAGCTCTGCCTTGATATGATGGTCAGCTTCGCCTTTTACAAAAGAAAAGTAGTATCTGTAGTATATCCGTATTCTGGTACCCATAACACAAGCATATAAGCTTAGCTTGGGACCAGAAGACGTTGTGTGAAATGTCCGTGAATATTTATTTATAGTTATAATAATTTTTCCTTTTGTCATTTCAGCCAAAACTAATGGAGGGTGGTAATTACATACGTGAAGGGCGGGACTCCAGCAAGTCGACTTGGTTACTTTTTTCACCCGCTACTCCTGATGGCGCTGGAGCCCTCGCTAAATTCTTAAGCGTGTTCTCTTCTCATGGAGTCAACCTTAGTCATATAGAATCCAGATCCTCTGCCAGACGGCCAGGATATGAATTTATGGTTGAATGTGAGCATGGGATGGGAGATTTTGGTGCAGCCCTTGATGAGCTCAAAGCTAATGTGGGCTATCTAAATATTATATCCAGAAATTATAAGGATAACAGATGTAAGTAAATATCTTTGAACACTCAGTATACCTATTCTTTTAAGCAGTAAAAGTCTTCGTGGCGCAATGAGAAGGTCTTATGACGAGGTAATTTTTTGTTCGAATAATGATTTGAGAAACACCTTTCTCAATCGAATAAATGACATCTTGCAAGACACTTCTTGCTAGAAATATGATACATGTATGTATAGCAATATTAGCAATCATACTTATAGTCGCAGATATACATAAGTATTTACGTGGTTCGCTATTGCCTATATAAATAGTTCCCTCAACTAATTAAATTATTTTTCTTACAGCTGCCGTACCCTGGTTTCCTCGTCGTATCAGAGATCTGGATCGATTTGCTAATCAAATCCTGTCATATGGAGCGGAACTAGATTCTGATCATCCTGGCTTCACAGACCCTGTATATCGCTCACGTCGCAAGTACTTCGCCGACATTGCTTATAACTACAAACACGGTCAACCATTACCTCACGTGGACTATACCAAAGAAGAGGTAGCCACTTGGGGTATCATCTTCAAGAAACTCATCGAACTATACCCAACACACGCGTGTAAAGAACATAACCATGTTTTCCCACTTCTGATTGAGAATTGCGGTTACAGGGAAGACAATATCCCTCAGCTAGAAGACGTGTCTAACTTCCTTAAAGGTGTGTACACATTTCTTAACTACTTATGTTCTATAGGTACCATACTTTTATAAAGAGAAAACTAAAATTTAACAAAATTTTAAAGATAGATAAAAAATGTTGGCTGGGGTAATCTCTGCACCAGAAGTACCAACTTTTAGAGATGTGTGAATTGTTAACTGCCACCGTGAGCGACAAGGTGTTTGGTTGCTTTTGGTTTCTTTAATGTTAAAAATGTTAATAATAATGGTACCGATTCTACGTGCACATCTAAATTTAACTAAAAAATGAAAACAACTGTGGTGTGTTATTGATTAATTGGCTAGGTATTTCGTGGTACATATTTTGCTTGTTGTTGTTAATCGTCTACAATATACAGATTTTCTAATGAAAAAGTTCTGTTAACATTGCCAAATTGTGTTATTGACTTTATCAATTTTAATTTTTTAGTTAAATTTAGTTGTGCGCGTAGAATCGGTACCATTGCTAATTAATAAGTATCCTTAACTACAACATGATGACATGCTAGGTATATTTGAAACGTTATAATTAGAATAACATTTATTTTCAGATTGCACAGGCTTCACACTTCGGCCAGTAGCTGGCTTGTTATCATCTCGTGACTTCCTAGCAGGACTGGCTTTCCGCGTCTTTCACAGTACTCAGTACATTCGTCACCATTCTCGTCCTCTCTACACGCCAGAACCTGATGTATGCCATGAGCTTCTTGGCCATGCGCCACTGTTCGCCGATCCTGCGTTTGCACAGTTCTCACAAGAAATTGGTTTAGCGTCTCTTGGAGCACCTGATGATTACATTGAAAAGCTAGCGACAGTAAGTTTGGTTTAAAATTAATATTTAATTGTTGGAAAGAAAAGGGAAAGTCTGTGTCGAGTTCATAAGAGCAGGGTTTCATAATAAGAGGAAAGAAGAGTAGATTTCCAAAAAAAATTTTAAAATCATCCCTGTTTCTGAAGTATTTATGTAACTACTTACTTATATAGACGCTATACATATATATAAGTACGTGCTTATATTATAGGTCTTTATGATATCTTTACATTCAGAACTAGACCGTGTGTTATCATATCAGTTCCAATTTTCTTAAGTTATATTTTACAAGTAAACTAGCTGTCGCCTATATGCACCAAATCTAAACAAGTTATACAAAAAATCTAACTAGAGCCACTCTATCTCTTAAAAAAAGACGTGTGGCACTCGGGGACTGCCGCGGTAAAGCTATTGCATAGTATTTTTTATCAACTTATGCAATTATAATTATTTAAGTATTTATTTTATTTACGCAAGAATCTAAATACCATAAACTAAAATAAGATTAATAATCCTTATTTACTGATGCTTACATCTGTCCATTGTTTATGGTAATTATGATAAAATAGCGATTGTCAATCAAATGTCAATAAAATAAAAACTAACGCCAAAACTGACATGAGTCACCAGCGCGAACAGCGAAACGGCGTTACTGCGTATCATGCGCAGTAACGCCGTTCGCCGTGTGTAGTATTTTTAGGGTTCCGTACCCAAAGGGTAAAAACGGGACCCTATTACTGAGACTTCGCTGTCCGTCCGTCCGTCCGTCCGTCTGTCACCAGGCTGTATCTCAAGAACGGTGATAGCTAGATAGTTGAAATTTTCACAGATGATGTATTTCTATTGCCGCTATAACAACAAATACTAAAAATAAAATAAAATAAATATTTAAGGGGGGCTCCCATACAACAAACATGATTTTTTTACCGTTTCTTGCTCGATACTAATAACGTTGCCTTATGTTGCATAGATAATGGTACGGAACCCTTCGTGTGCGCGAGTCCGACTTGCACTTGACCAATTTTATTTTTTAGTTACGCTATCTATGTTACGTAATTTAAATTTCGAATTTTGTGCATTTAGTCTCCACGCTCAAGGCCCGCGATGAAAGCTATGCAATAGCTTAAAAAAACGCATCAAAATCTGCTGCGTAGTTTTGAAGATATAAGCTCATATATGGACATACCACAGGGACATACATACAAAAATAACTACTTTGTGTTATAATATTATTTTATTATTTATTTTGTGTGAAATGTCCATAAATATGTAATATAATATATACCTAATAAAGATTCGTGATTTGTAAATATATTGTTTACTTATTCAAAAGTCATTTACATAGTTTTATTGATAATACATTTTCTTTTTCTCTAGTGTTTCTGGTTTACTGTGGAATTCGGGTTATGCCGACAACAGGGTAAACTAAAGGCGTTTGGAGCTGGTCTTTTGTCCTCATTTGGTGAGCTCCAATACTGTCTCTCAGATAAGCCTGAATTGCGCGAGTTTGACCCTGAAACTACTGGCGTAACTAAATATCCCATTACTGAATATCAGCCCATCTACTTCGTGGCAAATAGTTTCGAAGATGCTAAAGACAAAATGATGTAAGTTGTTGTTTCAATTATAAATTGATAACCTTTGTACGACTGTGATTGTGTTTTATCTAAATATGTTATTATTGTACATTCAATTTGTTATTGCATAATATTAAGGAATTTGCACCACTTATTATAAAAAAAATCTGAGAAATTAGTTCAAAAACCAAAAAACACGCTTGGAAATCCTGAATATTTTCTTAAATTATTACATTGTCAACGGCCTGGATATTAAAAAAAAACTGGAAAAAATTTCCTGGTACTAGGTACAGTACAAGTGGGTGAAAATCGCTTTCAAAGATTCCATTAGGTACATAGATACCTACGTTGGTACCGAGCTAATAAAAACGTGTTAAAAAAAGAAAATATGAAAACCAGTATTCATTATTATACTTATGTATTTGCTAAAGACCTAGATACTTACTAGAAATATAATGATTCAGAACGGTTAGACCTGCATTTATAGTTCATATTTAAGGAGCCTATGTTAGAGTTACGTAAAAGTTGTTTCAGATATAGGTACTTAATAAGCAATATGTAGAGATTTGGTGACAATAGAAGCAGATTACATTCTGTGTAACATTTTACAAAACAAAACTAGAAACACGCTTGGCCAGCGTGGCATAGTAGTCGAAGTACCTACCTAATTTTCCAAAATAAGAAAGGCCAGTGACCAATTATGACACCTACAGACTGTAAAAAAGTTTTAAAATACCTATCACAACGTTTATGTAACAACGCCATCTTCTTTTGCAGTAAATTCGCGCAAACAATACCTCGTGATTTTGGAGTGCGGTACAATCCTTACACACAGAGTGTCGACATCCTGGACTCACCGCGACAGATGAAGGACCTTCTCCGGGAAGTACATCAAGAAATGAACTTATTACTTAATGCAATGGACAAATTGTAATAGTTATGAAGAATCTTATGGTCTTATTCACAATAACTTATCGGAGGTTTAAACGGAGATTTTATCAGAGAGATAAAAAACGTATTAACGTAAAAAGACTATTAAGAATAACAAGTTTTGACAATTTTCGCGAACCGATTTTAACGAACTTTTAGACCTCCGATAAGTCATTATGAATAAAACCATATATGTTTAAGCTAAGTCTTTATGGTCATTTGACTGTACTAGGGCCGATTTATATGCTGTCCTAACATGATATTTTAGTTTTATGGCTAAAATAGGTATTATTTGTTAAGACGCCATGATATTTAAGAATACACATTGGTACCAATTCTACGTGCACAACTAATATTAACTAAAAATAAAAATTGATAGTGTCAATTGTGAGTGTCAACAACATTATGCAGCAATGTTACTTGAATTGAACTTTCTTCCTTACTAATTTATAAATGTAAAAGTCGGAATTATAAACTAAAAATCTTGACAAGGTTAAGTATTAAATGTGTGTAACCAAACAGCGCGATTTAAAAACCTGTACAACGCCATCTATCGAGTGACATGGTAAACTCCTGTTTGTTAAGGTTTAATTTCTAAGTTTCACGCGTACGAAGTCGCGGGCAACAGCTAGTAATATTTATATGAATACAACGAAAAATCAAATTACAAAATACACTATTGTTGTTTTATTTTTAGTTAACGTAAGTTAACATTAGGATGTATTAGAATTGGAGTCGTTATTTAATATAAGAAATTATTAAAATTGAATTAATATTATGTTCAGTGGATTATAATATATTTAAGCGAAAATAGATTATGTATTCCTTATTTCTATTTATTCCGTTAGACCAAAAATATAAATAAGTACACATAAAATACTACGTTTTACGGATTTAGACGCGTATATTTGTTTTAAATTTTGGCCCGACGTTTCGGAGACTTTGCAGTCACCATGGTCACAATATAAACATAACATAATTGAAGTTGATCTCGGTAGCGTCCGTAAACTGTTGAAGGATTTAGACCTAAATAAATCAGCTGGTCCTGATAACTTCCCGGCATTTTTTCTTGTGAAATGCGCTGATGAAATTTGTGTTCCTATTACTATACTATTTATGAGATCTCTGAAAGAAGGCGTTATGCCAAATGTGTGGAAATCAGCCTATGTCACACCTATTCATAAGAAGGGACCTAAAGACTGCGCTGACAACTACCGACCTATCTCTCAGCTTTGTTTATTGGCTTAAGTTCTTGAGCGCATTGTCTACACCCAGGTTTATAATAGCTTAATGCACTGTTTTAGCCAGTATGGTTTCCTCAAAAATCGGTCAACTACAACAAACCTAGCAGTTTTCACGGATTTTATTACGGATCGGATGGATGGTGGCAACCAAATAGATACTATTCACACAGATTACTCGAAAGCATTTGATCGTTTGGATCACAAGATGCTGTTACTGAAAATCCAGAAAATGGGCATCAGAGGAGATCTGTTCAGATGGTTTACCTCCTACATACAGAATAGATTTCAGGCTGTGGTTCTCATGTGATACGTATCGTCCTGGTCCACTATACCTTCGGGTGTTCCCAGGGATCTCTCTTGGAACCTCTTCTATTTGTAATCTTTATTAAGGGCCTACATCAATATTATCGTATATCATCGCCGCCACGTACATATTAACACAGCCAGTAGGCACAGAAAATGAAGAATTAGGGATACTTTTTGTTGAGGCATCGATATCGCGTCATGCGGAGCGACGGTCATTGGCTGACGATGACGTGATAAAATAACCAACAGGAGAGGGTAATTGCCGGTCGTCACTACTGCTAGCTTGCGAGACTCACGCGCGCACAAAAAATATAATATTGTACGGGCTGCTAATCAAACATATATTATTGTAAAAAACGCATTAAATACAGTACATATATAAACAACTAATCTTTGATTTAAACTCAAGCAATTCTGGGAGATATAGACGCAACATATCTTTGTGGACCTTCACACCGGATTACGCAATTGGACCAGACCATAACTTGCCTGAGGGACGCAAAGGCAGCCAAAACGTACAACGACGTTTAACTGGTTGGTGAAAAAGCAAAAATTCGCCAAGTACAGTGCTTTTGGTAAGACGTGCCGGCCAGAACTTCCTAATCCCTTCCCCTTCATCTGTGTAATACTGTGCTTTTCAAAATTTCAGTGTTTTGTATTGGTGCTTGCCTGCGGACGCTTTCTGGCGGTTTGCAACGCTTTACCTCATCACAGTGGGTATTGGGGGCTAAGCTTGGGACACTCAAGAAAATCGTGAGTATTGCTTTTGCTAGTTTCCAAAATGGCTACTCCAGATCCTAAATTAGAAACAAAAATGAAAGATTATAAGAAAAAACGCGGGTCTATTAAGTGTCGTCTTACGCATTTTAGAAAATATGTTAATTCATTTGAGGGTATCGATTTAACTGTGCAACAACGAGCCGAGTTGAAATTACGTATAAATGGTTCACAGTGCTTAATGAACGATTTTAATTACGTTCAAACACAAATAGAAGATATTAGTGCCGAATCTGACATTGAAAATCAACTTGAATCACGGGAGGACTTTGAGCGTGATTATTACGAGGTTTTGGCTCTTGCTGAATGTCTTACCACATCTGATGAACAGTCGAATAGCCACAATGTCTCAGCAATCACAAGTTCTAACGCCATTAAATTACCTACCATATCTATCCCCTGTTTTGACGGTTCTTATGAGCACTGGTTGGAGTTTCGCGATACATTTCTGTCCTTAGTTCATAACTGTGTAACTATATCACAAATTCAAAAATTTCATTATCTCAAATCGTCCGTAAAGGGTACTGCCAAGTCAGTCATAGATTCCTTAGAATTTTCTGCCGATAATTACGAAGTTGCATGGGAGCTTATAATGAATAGATTTGATAACACCAAATTATTAGTACACAATCATGTTAAATCTATATTTTCAATTCAACCGTTAAATAAAGAATCTCCAGCCCAGTTACGCAAACTTATTGATTCGATTTTGAAAAACCTTCGTGCATTAAAACTCCTAGGGGAACCCACCGATCACTGGGATACATTAATTATTTATATTATAGTTACTAAATTAGATTCGATAACAGAACGCGAATGGGAACAGTACAAGTGTACGATACTTGACACACATTCGAATAAAGGAACCACAATTCAGTTAAATGATTTACTACAGTTTCTTAAAAACAGGGCCGATATTTTAGAGACACTAATAGTTTCGCACAGTAAGTCAAGTAGTCACTCCACGAACGATAATAAGAAACAATACTCGTTCACAACACCTAAGGTTCATTGCAATATAGTAAATAATAAAAGTTATAATCAGAAGACGCAGGTAAAGAATACGCGAAGTCACAAAGCCTGCTTGCTGTGTAACTCACCACATCCACTATACTCGTGTCAGCAATTCCTTAATCTCAGTGTTCAAAATAGATATAAGTTTATAATAGATAAACAGCTGTGCATTAATTGTATGCGTACGGGTCATACAGTCGAAACTTGTGTGTTCGGTCCGTGCAGAAAGTGTGATCACAAACATAACTCTTTAATTTGCGATGCGATGAATCAAAAACAAAACAGTTTGTCTACAGTGACAGTCGCATCTCGCCTACCGTCGGCTCCGGCCGGCTCCGAGGTAAACATAACAGATAGCAATGAATATACGCATAGTCATTCATTTCAGACACAATTAATACACGCAAATAATCAAGCGCAGACCGTCTTACTGTCAACAGCTATCGTAGAAATACGTAGCCAGTCGGGTGTTTACCATAAAGCGCGCGCGGTGCTCGACAGTGGCAGTGAAAGGTCATTCATTACCAAGTCATTATGTGACAAATTAAATTCGCATACTATACAGTCCACTCATCAAATTCACGGTGTAGGAAACTCAGTGACACAGTGTTCGCAATCCTGTAATATTGAGTTAAAATCGCGCAATGGTAGTTTCGCTGCACACATTCAGTGTTTAATTCTACTACAGATAACCACAAATATACCTACCACAACTATGAGTATAAGTAAGTTCAACATACCTGATAACATTTTTCTCGCAGACCCTATGTTTTTCGATAGTCAGCCGATTGACTTGTTAATAGGCGCGGATTTGTTTTGGGAGTTACTTAAGGAAGGAAAAATGCGCCTTAATACCGGCCCATTTATACAAAATACGCATCTTGGTTGGGTAGTGTCGGGCTCGATTATATCTAATTCACACAAGTTGCCAAAACGTATTAATTGTAATTTTACGAAGTCTTTTAATAGCGATACATCGTCACTAGATCAATTATTACGCCGATTTTGGGAGATCGAGGAGCTACCAGCTAGTAACAGTTCGCAAATGTTATGTAGTGATGAGGAACGTGCGTGCGAGGAGCATTTTGTAAAGACAACTACGCGGTCGGCCGACGGACGGTTCAAAGTTCGATTCCCGCTTAAAGGTTCTCCTGATTTATTAGGTAACACTCGCGCGCAAGCCGAACGCCGCTTCTATGCATTAGAAAGACGATTGCAGCGTAATTCTGAATATAAAAGGATGTATAGTGAAGTCATTCATGAATATATCGACTTAGGACACATGAGGGTTGTCGATACATATAATATACCGCATTATTTTTTAGCTCATCATGGAGTGTTTAGGGAGCACGCTGCGACTACCAAGCTCCGAGTAGTATTCGATGCAAGCATGGCTTCAACTACCGGTGTATCATTAAATGACCTGCAGATGGTCGGGCCAGCCATACAAGGAGATTTGATCTCAATCCTAATTAGATTTCGCGAAAATAGGTACGTGGCCTGCGCAGACATAGAAAAAATGTACCGCCAGGTATTCATAGCGGAAGATCAACGTGATCTTCAATTAATCTTGTGGCGTGATGACCCATCCGAGCCCCTAAGAGTGTACCAATTAAATAGGGTCACATTTGGTACCGCCTCTGCTCCATTTTTGAGCTGTAGGTGTTTAAAACAATTAGCTATCGAATGTGGGGATCCGTATGTGAAGGAAATCATTAATAACAATATTTATGTAGACGATCTGATCTGTGGGTCAAATAGTATGTCACATTTAAATAAAATATGTCAACGCACAATTGAAGTTTTACAGTCCGCATCTTTTATTTTACATAAATGGATTTTCAATTACGACCGCGCCAACCCTAACGATGCCTATAATGTAACAAAACAACTTGCATTAGGCGATAACGTTCAAAACAAAACATTAGGTATCGGATGGAATAATATGTCGGATGAATTAATGTTTTATTCGCAAATTAAACATGAAATTAATGAAGTTACAACGAAACGAATAATTTTGTCAGGTGCATCTCAAATTTACGACCCATTAGGTTTAATTAGTCCAATTATTACTATCGCAAAAACTCTTTTACAAAAATGCTGGCTATTGAAGCTAGAGTGGGACGAACGTGTGCCGAAAGACCTCGCGCGCGAATGGAATGTATTTATTACTAACCTCTTATCGCTTTGTAAGGTGCGCATACCTAGGTATGTTATGTGCAACGAGCCAACTCACACAGAGCTGCACATATTTACAGATGCTTCGCAGACGGCTTACGGCGCTTGCGCATATGTGCGAACGGTAGGCAGAGACGAGGCGACTGTCTGTGTACGTTTGTTATGTAGCAAAAGTAAAGTAGCTCCCACGAAACCTACTACTATACCTAGGTTGGAATTGTGTGGCGCGGTGATAGGCGCGCGCTTATATAATAAGGTTGGTGAGTCATTACGTTCTCAACTTGACAGGGTTGTCTTTTGGACTGATTCAACAATTGTATTAGGATGGTTAGGCATGCCAACTAATTTACTCAAACCATATGTTCAAAATAGAATCGCAGAGATACAGACTTTAACTAAAACCAATCCGTGGCGCCATGTACCTGGAAAACAAAACCCAGCTGACCTAGTGTCGCGCGGGCAGAGTCTAGACGCGCTTAGTACTTCTACGTTATGGTGGGAGGGGCCTAACTTTTTACATGATGTTAATTTTGAATTGCCTAATTTAAATAACGTAAATTATTCAAATAACTTACCGGAATTAAAGTCAAACATAGCTTGTCATATAAATGCACAAAATAGTGATATAAGTGTATTTACATTTTCTAGATTTTCTCAATACACACGAATGATTCGTGCTGCAGCGTATGTATTACGTTTCATACACAACTTACGCAACAAAACTAATAACCTAACTGGTTCATTAACGTTAGACGAGCTTAATAACTCTAAGTTAACATTAGCAAAATTAAGTCAGCAGGAATCTTTCGCAGATGAATATGAGTTTTATCTAAATAATACAAATAATAATATAAATAAAACTAAGAATTATAAATGTAATGGTCAACTAATAAAATTAAATTTATTTATGGATAATAGTAAATTATTACGAGTGGGGGGGCGCATACGAAATTCGCCTGATTTTACCTTTGATAAGCGGCATCCAATATTACTCCATGCTAAACATCAGTTTACAATTTTATTATTCAGACATGAGCATCAGCGGGCACTGCACGCGGCCCCGCAGCTTCTTCTGTATACATTGAGGGATTCATGGTGGCCTATTGGAGGTCGTAACCTTGCCAAAAGGGTAGTACATACTTGCATGAAAAGTATCCGATTACGCGCAACTACTGTTAGTCCTATTATGGGGAATCTCCCACAGGAAAGATTACAGCCCGGGTTCCCTTTTTTGCGCTGCGGCGTAGACTACGCAGGACCAGTGTTCATTTTAAACCGTAAGGGTAGGGGAGCTAGGGTACAAAAGTCATACATATGTTTGTTTGTATGTTTTGTTTCGCGCGCTGTACATCTTGAATTAGTATCCGACCTTTCATCGGAAGCGTATATACTCACACTCAAACGGTTTATTTCAAGACGTGGTAAACCAATAGAAATATTTTCAGATAACGGCCGTAACTTTGTAGGAGCCATGAATGAATTCACACATTTTTTGAAAACTTGTTCTAAGGACCTTGAAGAGTATGCTACATCTCAAAGTATTAAATTTAAAATGATCCCATCGTACGCTAGCCATTTTGGGGGCTTGTGGGAAGCTGGGGTTAAGAGTTGCAAGTACCATCTGAGGCGTGTAGTAGGCAACGCACATTTAACATTCGAGGAGTTGAGCACGGTGTTAACTCAGATAGAAGCTGTCCTCAACTCCCGACCTCTATACCCTATGTCCACAGATCCGCACGACTTTCTCCCTCTTACTCCAGCTCACTTTCTGGTTGGCCGCCCGCTGACTGCACCTGTATCTGCAGACCTCCAAGATGTACCCACTACTCGCCTTACCAGATACCAGAGAGTGGAGCAGCTGCGCCAGCACTTCTGGAGTCGCTGGGCTAAAGAGTACGTGTCAGAGATGCAGACCAGGAGCAAATGGCATCAGCACAAAGGTGACCTTAAAGAGAATATGTTAGTCCTTATAAAGGAGGACAATTTGCCGCCACTAAAATGGAGCTTGGGGCGCATCATCAAAACTTATCCTGGCAAGGACGGCATATCACGTGTTGCCGAGATACGCAAGAGAGATGGCACCGTCAGACGTGCGTTTTCGAAGATTTGTCCACTGCCGACGGGTGATGAATCATAATAATTTGTAGCAGCCAGCCGGGTGAATTGTTTCCTGTCACTGTTGGAACCTGCTGCTTCCAAGGCCGGGAGCATGTTGAGGCATCGATATCGCGTCATGCGGAGCGACGGTCATTGGCTGACGATGACGTGATAAAATAACCAACAGGAGAGGGTAATTGCCGGTCGTCACTACTGCTAGCTTGCGAGACTCACGCGCGCACAAAAAATATAATATTGTACGGGCTGCTAATCAAACATATATTATTGTAAAAAACGCATTAAATACAGTACATATATAAACAACTAATCTTTGATTTAAACTCAAGCAATTCTGGGAGATATAGACGCAACACTTTTCCTATTTACTCAAAATCTACTAAATATATTTTAATTCTGATTTACGTGTTTCTATATATAATAGTTACTTATGTTTTTAAAGTTATTTCATTAGTTAATACGCGATAATAGACCGACAAATGAAAAAAATAAAAAATGAGAGAGGTTGTTTCGCTAAGATTTTCTATCGAGAAAATTAATTTCAATCGCGTTTCTGAGTTTATGCGATCCTAGATCATATATTGAAAAAACATATACTTAAAAATTAGAGCTCTAGCCATTCAATCTAAAGAAACAATGAAAACTTCGTACATAGAAAAATGCACGAAGCTATTTTGGTATCGTCTTAACGACATTGACCAATGCTTCTTAAATTCCAAGTTTTGTCTTTTTGCTGACGATATGAAAGTTTTTCATATACTCTAAACTGTTATTTAATAGCCATATTTCTGCCATTTGTAATAAAACATTAAACGCCCTTGGATTTATCATACGCATATCTAAAAGCTTCAATAATATGAAAACAATTAAAATACTTTATTGTGCTTATGTCCGCAGCCATCTCGAATATGCTAGTCAGATTTGGAATCCTCGCTACGACATCTACAGTGGAATGACCGAGCGAGTACAAAATAAATTTACACGTTATTTATGCTATAAATTTGTAGTGCCTAGGCATCCATACAATGAACGTTGTATTAAATTCCATTTGTTGTCGTTATCTACTAGACGTAAATTAATAATAAAAAATAATAATAAATAATACTCCTAAAATTAATAAGGGGTATTGTAGATTGTTCGGATTTACTCACTAAAATTTCATTTAAAGTCCCGGTACTTTTACCACGCAATTCATACAAACCATTGAGCACACCGTTTGCACACTCCAACTACAGGCAAAACAGTCTCCTTATTAGGGCCATTAACAGTTTCAATAACCTTAATAATATTGATTTAGATCTGTTTCACGGCAGTTTAAGCAGTGTACGGGATTCACTGGTGAGATTATACTCACGTCGCCCTTAGCAGCTTATTATATAAGGTTTTTTAGTTTTGTTATAACTTGTAATATTTACTTTGTTATCTATCGTATAGGTATAACGTAGTAGTTGTTTCTTTTTGTACTTTCCTTTTTGCCTAAACACTCAACGCTGTGCTGTATTTAGTCACCTGTATGTGGTAGCTTATCATTAGCTTTTTAGTTGTAATTTTAGTTTCCTAGTTTGTTTAAGATGCTGTAAGCTACTCTAACAAAATAAAATAAAAAAAAATAAAATAAAATAACTATAGCTATTATTTGAGATAAATTATTATATAAACTAGAATTAAACTACTGTAAGTTTAATTCTAGTTTATATAATTAGTATTAGTGGTATTAGTAAATATTTGTAAGAAAAAAATTATGATTATATTATTTAAAAAAGTGATGCTGTAGTTTATTTGCGATTTTGTAACTGTGTTGAATTTAAACTTTCCGTTTAACTTAATGCAAAGTGCTAATAATTACCTACTAAGTGTGCACTTATTATTATACAGGCAAGAATCAGGCTAGAATAGTCAAGATCTCGTTTCGGGACTTGTTCTCAATTTCATCGTTTCATTTCGGAGCGGGAGTTAGTAGTTTTGATTCAAAAACCGATAACATTTTTGAAAAATTAGCTTATTTTAAAAAGGGTTAGCCTATACACGAACCTAATAGCATTAGGTATGTGAACTTTATGTGAGAATTTCCATGTGGTGACGGATTGCGAATACAAATGTCACTATCCCATTTTTTTTCTAGGGTGCTGTAATAGGCAACTAAGGAATAACATCCTCTGCGAGAGACGGAAACCTTAAAAATAAACCTTGTACCAACACGCCTGGTCAGCCCGGCACTGTAGGCCATATTCCTTCCTAAAAGAGGCCGTACCCAACAGTGAGATGTTATGGGACTGGAGAAATAAAGATAGAAGTATAACCCACATAAGTACATAAAAAGAAGAAATAAATCTGTACGTATTTTGAAATAAAACAGTATGATAACCAACATAATATAATTAAAAATTTGTACAGAATAGTCTTAAGTTCTAGAGATTATTTACTTACAATAAAATGACAAGATAACGCTCTACATGTCACTTACACATCTACAATCATAAGTTATTATTTCATATTTACTTAAATAGAAAGAAGCGGTATTTTTTCCAGAGTAAAAATGATATCAATTTTATAGTAAACTATAAATAATTCTGTATTAAATATGAGATATTAATAACAAACTGTATTCAAACACCAAATAAAACCTTATGATTCCAAATAAAATATGTGACAAGCCCATTAAATAAAAAAACAGTCATTTTAAAAATAGAATTCTATAGATTTATATTTTTTAAAATCTTTACACTTAAGTCCTCCTTAGACCAAAGTCTGTAAACTTTTATTAAGTCATTTTTAAGCATCTTTAATAGTCGAATTAAAATAAAATACACAAGTCTCGAATCTAAAAATGGTCAAGTTTTCAGTCACAGGGATATATTTTTTTAATTTGTATCAACCATGTAAATCAGATAAAATATAAAAAAGAAACAAATATACAAATGTGCTTATATATTTCATGAGAATGAAGTTTTTTTTCTATTTCAATAAATTTGTCATTGGAGTTCGTTAACCTAGATGTTTCTGGAGCGTGTCAGACATAAGTTACGAAGTCAGTCAACTCCGTAGGTACCTATTCGATCTGTAGATAGTTTTGGATATAGAAATAAATTATTTCATTATTTTAGTTGGACTGTTGATGAAGTTCTAGTTTTAACTAACCTCATAATGTCGTTATAATCGATATTCTTAACTGACTAGGCGAACTCCGTACTGCCAATAAAAGAATTTTTTGGTTATTTATTTTAACTTGTTTCTTTGCAATTTACTAAAGTCATTTAAAACTTCCCCAAATATTAATATATCAAGTTTCCCCAAATATTATATATAAATGTTTCTTAAAACTTCCCCAAATATTTCAAGAACAAAATTGGCTAAACCTGTCTCGCCGAGACCAACAAATGATTTTGTACAGATGTCTAATATGTTACTATAGTATTGATACCATTCTTTATTTCTCTGTAAAGTAATTTTTGCTTATTCAATGTGGTAAGAATACCTACTTAAAAAGCCTACTTACTGCATTATTTACAAACTCCGATTGGACTCAATAACAAAAAATAAGGAATAAAGTTTAATTTTATTTACAAAATTAATTTAATCTAACTTTTTAATATTCTAAGTGCTATAGCGAAAATTGACTTACTACTAAATTGCAAATCTTAAAGTATGCTTTTTACAATAAATATGTTACCTAATTGAATATATTAATGCTACATAAGATTTATATTGATAAGTTAAATTAATTTTGGAGATAGTCTTGATTATCATGTTTAATTTTGATTTGCACGCCATCTGTCGAAAAAGTTTTGAACTTCTTTCGCCTAACGTAACATATAGATGGCTGTTGGTGTCGAATACATAGAAATACTTTTCCATGGTCGAATCTCAAACCATATCAGGTATATTTTCTATCATGAATTGGAATTTTGACAATTATTTGGTGTAGTCAGCCAGATACATGACTGAATACTGAATTTCAATTTATTATTTTAGTTATCGTTTTCTAATTTTCCTTATTATGAAAATAATAACATATGGACGTTCTTAGAAGATTCTAATAAAATGAATAAAATGTTTATAAATACAGTGCAATGACTACAGTAGATGTGCGTTAATCCAACAAATATTTCTCAGACAGTGTCGGAATAGATACTACTGTAGTGAAGAAATAGAATAGATACCTACTACCGTCCTAAACATCTTTTTGCAATCTGTTTAACAACTTTAAACAATAAGATACATTCGTTTAACTTAACATTTGTTTTTATACTTTTACTGAATAAATAATTAGAAAACAGCTTTATATAATTGAGCCGGTAAAGGGAAATATATTAAGGTAATTTATAAAATCACATTAACTATTTAAAAATGTTAATTATTTAATATTAAGGTTTGCTGGAAGAAAATTCAATAGTGAATTAAGCTCGCCTGTGTACATTAGTTTTTAATTCCAAACTGTATATTTTATATGTATATTTTATATGTAGGTACAATAAAGAATAATGGTTTTATTCATAATGACTTATCGCAGGTTTAAAAGTCCGCTAAAATCGGTTAGTTAAAATTTTAAAAAAATGTTATTCATAAAAGTCTTTTTACACTAAAATGTTTTTACGTTTAGTATTATCTCTCCGATTATTTTATTGTTTAAACCTACGATAAGTCATTATAAATAAGACCATTCTTTGTATGATTGATTACTTTCTTACAAAAAGGTAATAACTACTAGCGGCATCTAGTGGATAAGAGCTGTCACTATAATAATATGATAAAGCACGATGATAAGTAATAGATGGCGAACAAATAATTATGATGTCACACAATTCTGCATCGCACTTACAAAGATTGCATAGGAATTTCTTAACTCCTCAACAAGACAAGGATAGGTGATCCTTGCTGCCAGTCGAAGAATACTCCAACCCCAAATGGAGTATTCTAATTAGGCCACGTAAATTAATTCTCATCTTGTATCTTTATATATTTCCTTTGCCTGTCCTAAACTGGTTACTACTAAGCATGAACATTACATACGCCCAGTAGTTTTATTTGGTCAAATTTTTGTTGATTTTATATTTTGGCAATATTTTAAATAAATAAATATTTATGGTCTTATTCATATTGACTTATCGGAGGTTTAAACGGAGATTTTGTCGGAGATATAAAAGACGTTTTATCGTTAAAAGACTATTATGAATAACAAGTTTTGACAATTTTCGCGAACCTATTTTAGCGAACTTTTAAACCTCCGATAAGTCATTATGAATAAGACCATTAACGTTTCATGTAATTCAATACAACACTATAATGTGTGAAACATTTCAAGTAATGACCTGATGAAGAACGTATCACAGTTAATATAAATAAATACTTAAATAAATAAAACTATTTACAATAAATATTAAAGAAATAAATGGAGATATATTAAATAAATGTGGCGTTGCATTGCAGTTAGGGGTAGTGTTTTATTTTTATAGCAATTATAGCGGTTTGGGTCCAATACCTAAATAGGTTATTATATATTTCTATCTACGAGCATAATTTTTGGGTTTGTTATTGCCTATTCTTTTCGACCACATAGGTAAACTAATCACCGATTATATGGTATCATTGGATAGGTAATTAACTAACCTTTAAAGCTACATTAACAAAAATGTATACTTTTTCCTATAAAACAAATTTAATGATATTTTTGAATAAATGTCCACAGGTGCGATTTTATTGCACCCAAGTGTAGATAGATATAATAAACTTCTGAAAATATGTTTCAAATACCTGAGTATGATGTTGCTTATTTCTATGTAGTTAATAAACTTCTGATTTTTTATTTAAAATTTTGATTTAGACCACCTAACTGCAATGTTGACTATAAATATATACATAAAATTGCACGATTTATTATGTTAATATTAATTAATATTTCCTTTAAATTACAGCTATCGTTTTTAGGATATTGCAAGCATTTATGTGTATTCTGTTCACACTAGTAGGTATTACATATGTGCGGTACATAATACACGCATGGCTTTTTAAATAACACTAGCTGTTTCCCGCGTCTTCGTACACTGCATATACGAGTATAAACTAATATTATAAAGCGGAAGAGATTGTTTGTTTGTTTAAACGCGCTAATCTCAGGAACCAATGGGCCGATTTCAAAAATTCTTTCAGTGTTAGACAGGGCATTGATCGAGGAAGGCTTTAGGCTATATAAAATCACGCTACGACCAGTAGAAGCGAAGCAGTAGTTAAAAATGTTGCAAAAACGGGGATTTTTTTTTAAATTCCACGTCTCGGGGTCGCGGGCAACAGCTAGTACATAATATATAGCACTCTTAGACATTGGTACCCATTCTATGTGCACAACTAAACTTAATAAAATAATTAGTTCAAAAACTAAAAAAACACGCTTGAAATACTAAATATTTTTTTAATTTATTGCATTGTCATCAGTCCTTAAGAGGGTACTGTACTCCTCATTTAGGTATTTGCCTTAGGTATTGCTATCCCTATTTCCGAGCGCCGCGCTGAAAGGGACAAATATAGATGAAGCGGAATTTACCTACAAATTCTTTGAAAAAAGACGTTTCGTACTTCCGTTTTTTTATCGCGAAATTTAAACCGATTTTAATAGTTTTTTCGTTATATTATAGATAAAGAGTATATCTGTGCTTCTATCACTTTCTTTTGTGGTAAAAATTTACCAAATTTGTGTGATAAACGCTGCAACTTTATCTAAAGATAACCGAAAAAAGTGGGTTTTTCGGATCGTCATATTTCTTTTAGTTATTATGTTTTGAGAAAAAGAAAGTGATAGAAGCATATAATATATGCTTCTATCACTTTCTTTTTCCGATCACCGATTTTAATAGTTTTTGCGTAGATAAAGAGTATATTATATACTCTTTATCTACGCAAAAACTATTAAAATCGGTTTAACTTTCGCGAAGAAATTACGGAAGTACGATACCCATACTTTTGTATGGAGCATAATTTGGTATCGTGCCGTCTTAATAAGTGTGCAAAATTTCAGAACAATCCGATTACTGTTAGTGTGTTAAAATCACTTTCAAAGAATCTGTTACATAGATTAATACATTGATAGATACAAACCGAACTAATATAAGCGTGTTAAAAATGAAAATTGATGGTGTCAATTCGGCAATGTGTATTTAATAGACTAACGATTTTAATATAATAAAAATGTGCGTAACGAAATAGGCAAATAATCAGAATGCGCCCTTGTTGTTTTCATTTTTTAGTTAAGTTAAGTTGTGCATGTAGAATCGGTACCTTTGTAGCTTCCTAGATTTGAAGAAATTTTAAGTGCCGGATTTTTACTTTCAGAGATTCGAGCCCTACATATAATTTACAAACTTTACGTCTTTATTAATAGATATAAGATACCGATAGTATTAATAAAGATGTTATTGAAAGATTCTTTTATATTTAAATATGGCAGGATTAGGCATGATAAATTGTTGAGCCGCGAACAATTTCTCCTTCAGACTTCACTCTGCATGCAATGTATAGATGAGTCCTCTGATAATTCATCCATTGAAGAATCCGTGAAAGAAGTTCCATCTGAAAAGTGAGCAAATCCACGTTAGTAATCTCTATTAATATTATAAAGCTGAAGACTTATTTGTTTGTTTGTTTGAACGCGCCAATCTCAGAAACCACAGGTCCGATTTGAAAAATTCTTTCAGTGTTGGATAGTACATTTATCGAGGAAGGCTATAGGCTATATAACATCACGCTGCGACCAATAGGAGCGAAGCAGTAGTGAAAAGTTTTGCATAAACCGGAAAAGTTTTCTAAATTCCACGCGTACGGAGTTGCGGGTAACAGCTAGTCTATACATAGGTATAATAAAAATCTAAAAAGTCGAAATGTAAGAATACATATTTTAAAAGCACTAATCACGACTTCATGAAGTTTAATATTATAATGTTTTAGGTACTGTGGATTTTATAATGAGTGTTTATATAATAATTTATAATTTATACCTAAAGACCAGTGAATTCATCTATTTACCATAAATCGATTATTCTGATTATTATTCTGATTAGTCGATGTCTACACTTCTTAGATATTGAAAAAAAAAAGACGTGTGGCACTCGGGGACTGCCGCGGTAAAGCTATTGCATAGTATTTTTTATCAACTTATGCAGTTATAATTATTTATTTATTTTATTTATGCAAGAATCTAAATACCATAAACTAAAATAAGATTAATAATCCTTATTTACTGATGCTTACATCTGTCCATTGTTTATGGTAATTATGATAAAATAGCGATTGTCAATCAAATGTCAATAAAATAAAAACTAACGCCAAAACTGACAATGAGTCACCAGCGCGAACAGCGAAAGCGCCATTTGTAGTATTTTTTAGTTACGCTATCTTTGTTACGGAAATTAAATTTCGAATTTTGTGCATTTAATCTCCACGCTCAAGGCCCGCGATAGAAGCTATGCAATAGCTTAAAAATTGATATGCGGTGCGGTGTTTATTGGCGTAATAGAAGCTAAAACAATGGTTTATAGAATTTTTTGTCTGTATGTTTCACGCCAAGACTACTGAATGAAATTGAATACCGTTTTCAGTGATTTGTTGGTAGAGATCTAACTTAAAATATAGACTACAATTTATTCAAGGATAATATGTGATTCCTTCGGGAAAACCTGCTTAGTTTCTTATTGGTCAGTCATCCAAACTTTCACGCGAACGATTACAGGGCAACAGCTAGTCTTTATTATAAAATTAACATTTTCCAACAGGGCGTGGTCAATCCCAATGAAATTGTGGTCTCAAAATAGGACGAAAACTTGAAGTTTAATATCATCGTAATACTTAGATATATTGTTTCCGTTTTAGTTTTGTTAATACTAATAGTGCCCCACAGTTTTACTTCACCACGTCTTTGAAAGAAGGAGTATAAGTTTCTATACCCGTAGAAATCGCATGAATAAATTAAAAAGATCTATAAAGTGAAAGACTAGCTAAATCTTTGCACCACCTGTCTACCTCTGACGTCATACTATCACGTTAGAGTACATAAGTATTTTGGATAATATCAAGATAGTCATGATCTTAAACTATTTCAGTCAATGGGTAACATCAAATAATGTGAGATTAATTTAAGCCTAACCACAAAAAAAAAACAAGATAGGCTGATCGTGTAAAGTTTTTTGGCATACTAAATCTCACTTACTTTAAAGTATGCAACAGTGTAACAGTGTAACAGTACCTATTCATTAAATTATCTCATTTAAATTATCTCAAGTCTACTATTTTGTACTATTTTGTCACAAAAATGATAGATTGCCAGTTTAATTTTCATTTCTTTTTTGTTTAATTTTTATTTTTGCCTATTTTATTGCTTGTTGTTTTTTATCTATTGTTATGTTTTGGTTTTATTTCCTTGTTTAGCACACTATTCATATAATATTTATTTTGTATACTTTCATTCTCCTATTTTACTAATGCTTTGTTTTTATTTTGTTTCGTGTTCTTTTATTTTAGTTTTATATGTGTAATAAACTTATGCCATCCTTGTAGTCTGTGACGTCACTAAGCGGCCCAGCGGAAGACCAGCGCTGGTTCTAACCAGCATTATGCTGAGCTGTGGCCGTTTAGTGATGGAGCAATACACTTAATTTTTTTATTATGTTATTGCATGTAATTATTTTTATTATGTTTTTTTCTGTTAATATATTAATATTTTTTATTTATTTTTACTCTTTTTGTGTGTATTGTCTTATCGCTAATAAATTTCTTTTCTTTCTTTCTTTCTTTCTTTCTAAAGAGTATTTATACATCTTCCAAATATAATCCGAAAGGGGATTGATAGATAATGGACGTATGTTCTCTTTATCATTATATGTTAATTTTTTAACAGCTAAACTGAAACGCGTTCCTGTTCACATCTCTTTCTTCAATTCTGTGGATTATTAAAAGAGTTGCAAACTTATTAAAAGCTTATTAGTTGCAGGACTGCAGCATGGGGCTCTTTAAAAAGGGCGTCAAAAGGTTCCTACAGAGTCGGCAACTCTGGTGTTGCAAACATCCATACGCTACGGTAATCGCTTACCATCAGGCGAGCCGTATGCTTGTTTGTCACCCTTGTAGTATAAAAAAAAATCTTACCTATTGGCACAAAAGGCGGTTTGTTCTGGAACGAATACGTGAGGTGAAGGTTGATGGGGCGCCCAAACCCCGCCGGATCAGCATCACGAGATACCACTGTACAACATAACATGTATTTTCACATAAACATCAAATATCACTTAACCACTAATATAGTGGATAAGTGATATCACTTAACCACCAGTAATATGGATAAGTGGTGTAATTATGCCACAATATTTACAAGGCAAACAATCGCAAGGCAAGAAACCTTAAAACTATTTCGCTAGTAACGCTTCAACTTTTGATTAATGATTCAGTAATATATATTACTTTAATAAAATAGTAATAAATATTACTATTATAACAATTTAGGCAACACAATTATTTTCATAACGTAGACATAAATCTGTAATTGCCAGATCTATAAGGGAAAACCGCCACGCCAAAATCAAAATTTATTTTGCCTAAAATTTAATTATACTAACGTTGGTTTTGTTTCCCTTTGCCAGTATGCTGATGTTTCTTTTGTCTGGCTCGGCTGTTCTGAAACCAAACTTGAGTAACCCTCTTGCTAAGACCGGTAACTTGGGCGATGCGTTCTAAGTCTTGACCATCAGGATTGGAGTCTAGTTGAAAGTTTGCTTGGAGAACCTGCAGCTGTTCCTCGGTGAATGTGGTGCGAACTCGCTTCGCCTTACTCTTGTGGTAGCCTTCGGAATCGCAGCCATCTGTAAAATACAATTTGATGCGATATTATTTTGTTAAATTATGATGATTGATTCGGATAACAATATTTTTAAAAATTCTTGTTATTATGTAAATAATATTGTATTTAAGTATATAAACTTAGTTTTGCTTGCTATATTGTATACTACCTCTATAATAATTAAAACTTTAGTCTATGATAAAATTATGTATGTTTCAACTTATATAATTTAAAAATTTCTTTATATTGTTACAATTTGTTAATGTATTTTAGAAACTAAAATAATGTTATTGATTTTATGTAGTCTGAACACAATGTAATATGATATAGTTTATAGTAAAAGTCTATCTTTATGGTCAATGTAAAATTAAAATCGAATGTGGGTAAACCCTGTAATAACTGATCGTAAAAGACACATTACAGCTCAGTCTCACCCGTAACCATGGTGACTGCAAAGTCTCCGAAACGTCGGGCCAAAATTTAAAACAAATATACGCGTCTAAATCCGTAAAAAGTAGTTTTATTTATATATTTTTAAAGTTATACTTTTTTTGTCATTTTCGGGAATAATGTTGAGATTAATTATTTACAACGCACACGGACACCTTCATAAAAACAGATTTAACAAGATATATAACGTAGATCGTATGTAGAACTTGTTATGTGCGTACACAATATACACTCACACATGCAGTGAATTTCTTTCGTGGGTATCTGTTTTATAAAAATATTTTTATCACGTTTACAAACAAGCATTGAATTAGCTTTGTAGTTACACTTATCTAGTAAAATTAAGTGTTTTCCACGAAGAATTAACTAAATATATATATAGCTCGTGGCGTGAGGGCCTACATCAATATTATCGTATATCATCGCCGACACGTACATATTAACACAGCCAGTAGGCACAGAAAATGAAGAATTAGGGATACTTTTCCTATTTACTCAAAATCTACTAAATATATTTTAATTTTGATTTACGTGTTTCTATATATAATAGTTACTTATGTTTTTAAAGTTATTTCATTAGTTAATACGCGATAATAGACCGACAAATGAAAAAAATAAAAAATTAGAGAGGTAGTTTCGCTAAGATTTTCTATCGAGAAAACTTTTTTCAATCGTGTTTCTGAGTTTATGCGATCCTAGATCATATATTGAAAAAACATATACTTAAAAATTAGAGCTCTAGCCATTCAATCTAAAGAAACAATGAAAACTTCGTACGTAGAAAAATGCACGAAGCTATTTTGGTATCGTCTTAAGCTCTTCTCTTGGCCATCTTCTATAAAGGCGTATATGCTATTTCTCCATCGCTGTGTAGGCTACGCAGTTCATCTCCTGCTAAACTCTTATAGTTTTGATTATTTTTCTCTTTCATTTTTTAACGACTACGTGTAGAAATAAAACTCTACTCACCATCTGATGAAATAGATCCACCGTCGAGCGTCTCGAGATAATGTGGCTTGCAGAGCACCCGGTCTTCATGCAGCGCGAACTGTTCACCAGTAGATAATTGACGTCCACAGGCATCACACGCGAAGCAAGCCAGGTGGTATACTTGTTCTCTCGCTTTTCGCACCCAGTCGGATGAGGAGATCCCACGACAACATTTTGAACACTTCGCACCAAAACTCCTGTGGACAACTTCAGAGGTCACGACCAGTCAGCCGCACGCATCATTAGCTAGCGGTAACTGGGTTTAGTTAAGAGATGAGTTTTCATATAAACATAACTATTATAAATGTGTCAAACCAAGGCGCGATGAAAACTTAATAATAACTGATTAACGAGTAATGTGACAGTAAAAAGCAGCTTCATATTATCATTTAAAGGCTTCATATTATGCGCATTATCTACGATCGTAGCAAATGATAGCGATTTAGATCCATTATGTGTAGATCTCTATGCTGGTTTTGTGGTGATGAAGACAGAAATTAGTGCGGCGAAACAAAAACACCTTTCATCATTCAACAGCTATTAAAGTCGGTGAATTATAATACTGGAAATTGGAGACTATTTATTATTCGTTAAAAAAAGAACACAAAAATAATTGCTTCAATATTTTAGTGACCTTTTAGACGTTGAATTTTAATTAACAGCGCCGATTAAACTGTGGAGTTTGGATCCTGCGCTCTAAAAACATGTACTGAAATGTCGGCAAAATCATTTAGGAGAAAGTTAGAAGGATTTTGTTTAATATTCTGTCTTCATCAATAAAATTTCCGATAGTAAAATGTTCTACGCTTTGGTTTCACACATAAATAAGTATATCAGAGCGGGTATGTATTTATATTTTTTCTTTTATTTTTTCGATGTTCGTTAACGTATCCAAAATTAGATACAAACATTTATATCTCCAATAGTTTGTTTTAATAGCTGCTCACGCTTTAACTGAACTTAAACGGTTTATGTTGATGAGGTAATAGATTGATATAAGCGGGACATGGTCGGTGTCATTGAAGTACCAACAGTTATTATAATTTCGCTAAGCAAACTTAAAAACGATCGCGTAGCATATTTATTCGCTGAGCGCGTGTACATCCTAAACAAAGAAGAATCAAGCATACATCATATTGTTTATAATACCACCGCGGATACGTGATACCATTTCACTAATTTTTACCATTGCCTTATTATTGAAATAGGTAATTACAATATTTATAAAAAGTTGAAATGTGAAATGTCTAAAAAGATCACATTTGATCTCTCTGTGTGTATCTTATCTATAATAAGTAGTAGGTACAATACAAAAAAAACAAAATATGTATTGGTACCGATTCTACGCGCTCAACTAAACTTAACTAAAAATTAAAATTATAGCGTCAATAACACAATTTGGCAATTATAACTGAACTTTCTAATTATAAAACTGTGCATTATAGACTAACGCAAATCCCTAATAATATTATAAATGCGAAAGTAACTCTGTCTGTCTGTCTGTTACGCTTTCCCGCTTAAACCTCTCAACCGATTTTGATGAAATTTGGCACAGACAATCTTTAGACCCTGAGAAAGGACATAGGCTACCTTTTATTGCGAAAAAAAATTCAAAATTCTACGGGCAACAGCTAATTAGAGATAAATATTTTTTTTGATATTGCATAAGTTGTGTGACCCCAAAGATTATAATAATAGTTTTGATAACTTCATGATAGTTTTAGTTTTTATGTTGCTCTTTGCTATGACCTGCTTGACATTGGACTCTGGTTGTTATCTATCAGGCGAAACGTATCACCTGCATATCTTGTTTATAATATAATTAGCTACATAGGTATAATATGTTATCTAATTATATGGAAGTATTTTTAAACATTAAATTGAAATCGTAATCTCTTAATTCGTGTGACCAAATATTTAAATTTCCTTCTATGTACTTACTCATAAGTTGTCCGTGTGGTGATGGATTAACAATACAAGTGTCATCACCCCTTTTCCTTCCCAGGATGCTATAAAAGCCAACTAAGGATTATTGTACACAGATAACATCCTCTGTAAGAGATGGTAGACTCGAAAATAAACATGGCACAGCAGATCATAATCCCTCCCGGTGTGGAGGAGGCCCGTGCCCAACAGTGGGACGTAAATGGGCTGGAGATAGAGAGACTCGTTAGCTCTGGTACAAACTGTAATTTCTATGTTTGTCGAATGGGCATGGGCAAAAATCTTTATTTTTAACACGCTTTTATAAGTTCAGTATGTATCTATCAATGTATTAATCTATGTAACGGAATCTTTGTTACTGATATAAAGTGTAAAAGAAAATAACATGGTAATCTTTTATGTAAGCTGTAGAAGTATTGCCTAGGTATGTTTCCTACTTTATATAACAGATAAAAATATATAGATAAATATCTTTATTTGAAAAGTACAGAAAACTATCTTTAGTTATCTGTACTTTTCATATTATTTATTATGTATGTTTCCCTAGTAATTAGACCCTTAATCTAAAAGCTACAGTGTAATTATTGGACTAATTCTGAGATGTATGAATGACCATAAAGAAACAAAAAAGGCACTGAAATACAAGTTGTTATTTATGGTTTTAAATTTTATACATCAAAATATATTCAAGAGTGTGAGAGAGAAGAATATTGCATTAAGAGGGCACGATACCAAATTATGCTCCATACAAAAATATGGGTATCGTACTTCCCTTTTTTCTTCGCGAAAGTTACACCGATTTTAATTGTTTTACGCTATATTATAGATGTAGAGTATATTTATGCTCCTGTTCACTTTTTTTTTCTATACATAATAACTATAATAAATATGAGCATCCGAAAACCCCGTTTTTTTGGGTTTCTTTAGGTAAAGTTGCAGCGTCTAACACACATATTTGGTGACGTTTTACCAAAAAAAAAGTTATACAAGCATGGATATATTCTTCATCTAGAATATAGCGTAAAAACAATCGAAATTAGTTAAACTTTTGCGAAGTAAAAAGAGGATTACGAAACGTGTTTTTTTCAAAGAATTTGTAGGTAAAATCTGCTTCAGCTATATTTGTCCCTTTCAGCGCGGTGCTCGGGAATAGGGATATCAATACCTAAGGAAAATACCTAAATTAGGAGTACAGTACCCTCTTAACATTGAATTTTATCAGAGGTAGCGCAAGCCGTCGGATTGCTACCGCTGTTTGTCCCGACACTCCATTACCTACTGTTTCGCAATCCCTTCACATTTAATTAATTAAATAAGCTCATGATACACACCATTAACATGCTTCATATAACTTAACGCGAACATAAAAATTGTCCTTTATGTCTTATTTTTATTTTGCGTATGTCGACAACGAGCATTTTGAGACAGATGTCGTACGCTCAACCCAGACCACTTAAAACAAAATGGATGAATACATTATTGTTAATATCATTTAATTTTGTTATTTCAGACATACATAATATTCGCTGATCCGATGCTCATCATGAGGACGAGCGCGCAGCGGTGTCTGTGACCTTCCGACGCGCGAAAACATATCTAATATATAAAATTCACGTGTCACAGTGTTAGTTACCGTACTCCTCCGAAACGGCTAGACCGATTTTTATGAAATTTTACATGCATATTCAGTAGGTCTGAGAATCGGCCAACATCTATTTTTCAAACATTTTTTTTTTAGTATGGCAAAACAACGTTTGCCGGGTCAGCTAGTAGGTATATAAATTTAAGATGATTCAAACTCACGAAAATTTCAATACTGAAGTAGTGATTGTTAAAGTATTTAAAAAGAGCGTAGATATTCATAGCATTATATAGTTATTAAAACGATTTGATTTTTGTATGCATGCGTAGATCTTGGCAGATGGCAATATATAGTCCCTACCTACCCAACGGTGAAGGCGTGATGCTATGAAGACGATTAAAGGTATCTATACTAATATTATAAAACTGAAGAGTTTGTTTGAACGCGCTAATCTCAGAATCCGCTATCCGATTTGAAAAATTCTTTCAGTGTTCGAGAGTACATTTATCGAGAAAGGCTATAGGCTATACAACGTGTTTCAGAAAGGTGTAGTCATATTTGACCGTCGTTACACATGGCCGGTGACTAGGCACTAGGCATGGATGAAATTACAAATACTAGTTATATTATGACTTTTATGTGTTCATACAAATTTAATTAATTTATTAAATTCTTGATTAATTACAACCCTATTATATGGTCATCTTTTATCGTAAGGTTCAATCGCATTCAATAAACCGTAAACATCTCATAATTTATGCGTTTCTGGTAGTTATTTAATAGTAGGCAATAAACAAAAAAAACTTACCAACTGTATTTTTCTATGTGTAACTGCAAGATTTATAATATTTAAGGCCTATCTAATGCAACTTTAAAATATGGCTACGCCATTCTGCAACACGTTGTATAACATCACGCCGCTACCAATAGGAGCGAAGCATTAATTAAAAATGTTGCAAAAACGGGGAGCATTTTCTTAACTCCACGCGGACAAAGTCGGGGGACACTAGTGAAAAAATAAAATAAAAGCCCTTCAGAGCGTTTCATGTGATCACATGAAATGAAATGAAATTTTAGGTACAACTTGGAATCTAAGCACTTTTTAGGCAGCTAAACAAATACTCAACACTGCTTAAAAAGCTTGTGTGCAATGTATAATAGTCAGAACGAGCAAACAAAAACCTTTATTAATTAGAGTACTTAGCATTAGCTTGTGAATATGTTCTCTACAAATACATAGTTCTATATTATTCCGAGTTAATTTTCAGTAAGCTCTATGTTCTGCTTTACTATTCAATATTTATGGCGCTAAAATATATTTGCATTATTACTGTTTAAAATATATTAATCCGATTAAAGGGCGCCATAAAACGGCGCATGTTTACGTTCTATATATAGTACACAGCTATCGTACTAACGATAACACCGGTGTCCACAAAGTGCAAAATCGCGTGTTACATGTATATTAATTCACTTTGGCCTCTCTCTTATCTAACCTATCCACACCAATATTCAAAAAGCACAATAATTTGCATTTCAAAACGTGTAGCGTCCAAGAACAGAAGCACCGTTTTACCGCACCGTTATCACATCTTATTATCATATTGTCGTCAGCTGAATCAATTAACTGCGGTCTTCGCATAATAATTAACAAAGTGACAGATTAACAAGTTTTAACACTTGGCGATAATGAAGATGTTGCGTACCAAACGCAGATAAGCGCGTTCACTATTCATATATAATTATGTATCGGTAGGTCTAAATCTTTTACCATCTTACAGAAGCTTTTAAATTATACTAAAGACTTTTTTACTTTAGACACAGACAAAATAATGGGTTGTACTTAGTATTCATATCACATGAATCTACTATTTCTGGGAACGGGCTGCCGTGTTCCGGGTTTGCTGCGGCGAAAAATTAGAAAAACACGGCGATATTGACAGTAATAAAACCATTGCGAATACTAACTTGACGTCACCGTTAAATATTATTGAAAAACTAAGTAAGATATTTGAGTTCTTTGATTATCCCTCTGGAATAAAAGTGTTAATTCAGACTACAACCAAACTTTGTGCCAAATTATAATCAAATAGGTGTAAAAAACATTATTTGATATTGGTCGGCATGCGATGTTTGAAAACAGTAATCCTAGTTCATATACAAGTTATTCTGTTTACTAAACAATTGACCAAAACCGTCAGTACTGGGGGCGTTTGACAAAATCGGGTGCGTGTATTTGTTAGCTACATCGCAAAATGCCGTTGGCGTTTATCATAAATCTTAGCTCGTTGATTGCATTCTGCGGCAATGTTGTTCGGCCGCCGTGGCACCTCACATTTTAATATCCATTCAAAAGTGAGCCTCGTCCCGCCAACTGCATGATTTAACTTATTTGTTTTAGATACAACAACTCGAGATACATGGCCGCATTATACAGCACAGTTTGTTTTAACAATTTCGTAGCACTGTTACAGCCTAAGGCGACGGACTGACGCATGGCCACTCGACCTATACAATGCCACACTAATATAATATCATATGAAGATCGACGACTGATTTGTTACTATAAGAATTTTAATTACTTTGCTTTTATAAAAGTTAATGGCATAAATGATTACCACTGTGATCACAAATGTTAGTATGGACCTACCTCATTTTAATATGACGGTTGTCCAAAATTTTTACCTGTATTTTAGATCTAAGCATGTAGGTACCTAATTAGGTATTTTTACAATACAATTGAATACACTACAATATGAATTGTATTCTATTTCATATTGTAGTGTATTATTATTATTGTTTCATATCTAACAGTGTTTACACTGTGAAATTAACTAGTACAATAAGTGTCTTTGTAACAAAAGTATGTATCGTTTAAGATGTGATTCAATTTCCATTTTTATTTTATTGTATCTTTTTTATTTGTGGATACTCTTGTAACATATAAAATTATTATTTCTTCGTTTATTCTAACGAAAAAGATGACCTAGAAGTCAGAAGGCTTTTTATGAAGGCCTCAAAATCCTTACTTAACTTACAGATAGCCATATTTAAATCAAACATCTAGTGATATATGAACTGGCACTAAAAGCTCAAAAATAAATAGGTACATTTTAAAATGTGATTAAGTAAATCTAATTTCAGTTTCCATTTGTTTATTGTTACCGAATCGATGTGAAGCTTAGCTTATTTATGTTGCTAAAGATTAATTAAAGGCAAGAGTGGACAAGGTGCATTTACATATGACACGGCGCGCGCATTTACGGAGGGCGATCCGTGGGCGGTACATCGCGTGTTAGCAGCGCCCGCGCACACCAACTCTTTTTTTAGGGTTCCGTACCCAAAGGGTAAAAACGGGACCCTATTACTGAGACTTCGCTGTCCGTCCGTCCGTCCGTCCGTCCGTCCGTCCGTCCGTCCGTCCGTCTGTCACCAGGCTGTATCTCAAGAACGGTGATAGCTAGAGAATTGAAATTTTCACAGATGATGTATTTCTATTGCCGCTATAACAACAAATACTAAAAATAAAATAAAATAAATATTTAAGGGGGGCTCCCATACAACAAACATGATTTTTTACCGTTTCTTGCTCGATACTAATAACGTTGCCTTATGTTGCATAGATAATGGTACGGAACCCTTCGTGCGCGAGTCCGACTCGCACTTGACCAATTTTTTATTTATGCGTCCTAAGCCAACAGTTCTCTGATATGCGAGTTGCGGATATCAAACTGAGATAATTATGTATGCCTAATATCGACTTGACACTTATCAAGCGCTACTGATAAAATCACTGTTGAATAAATAACTATTCAGTTAGATAATACTTTTAAAATATATCGTGAGCCTTGTTTAATTGAATTAAATTATTATTTGTTTAAATGCTCTAGATAATATTTTGTGTAATAATATTAAAAGTAAACATTGGATATAGGCATACTGTAGGGTGAAAAGATCAAGACTAACAAGATAAGTGTTATTTGACAAAAATAATGTCACGTCCGGACTTTTGAAGGTGAAAATTAATGTCCATAGTGCACATTTCATGTTAAATTTCACTCAACTCATTCTGCTTGCTTATTTTTGTATTACCTAAGTATAAAATCACTAAAAAGCATGGACTTAGCCCGGGCGAGTTTTTGGTGGTACCAACTGTAACTACTGCTACTACTAGCATAAGGTAGGACGCCCCCTGCTAGGTGGACTGATGACCTGAAGAAGGTCGCAGGATGGGACTGGATGCGGAAGGCGGAGGACCCTGTATTGTGGTGCGAATTGGGAGAGGCCTATGTCCAGCAGTGGACTGCAGTAGGCTGATTTGATGATGATGAACTCTAACTTCCGAACTAGCAAAATCAATAAGATTTGATACAGACTCTCTCAATCTCCAGCCCATTTACGTCCCACTGTTGGGCACGGGCCTCCTCCACTTTGGGAAGGATTGTGACTGGGTTAATTTTCGAGTTTTCTGTCTCTCACAGAGGATGTTACCTGTGTATATTATCGCTTATCAATGTTGTCACCACACAGAAACATTTTCGCATATATCAATAGTTTATTCAGATCACTAGCATGCTATTTTGTAAATGACTTAATTAGAAGAAGGTTGTCAATTTGCCTGTGTGTTTATCAGTTTTATTCCATGTCTGTTTCTTGAATAACCGACTTCAGAAAAAGAGAGGAGGTTCTATGTTCGTTTGTTTTTTTTTTCTGTAACTTACGGACTCACTTTTTGACCTAAGCTTTTGGTTGTGTACATAGATATAATACACTTTATTATACGTTTTTATATAAATACATACTTTTAATAGAACACACTACGTTTATCACAGCTAGTACAGAAATCGAATCTGGGAAATGGCAGTCCGTTTTGCTAACTTCTGTACTACGAGGCCATAGGTATAGCAAATTCAAAATACTGAATGTTGGTAAACAAATTAAATGGAATGGATTGTTTGCCAAGTTAGTGTGTCAATAATACAAACAAAATAATATTTTTGTTATAACGAGCCGTGTTGCAAGTCACAAACCGCCGCCAGCAACAGATGGTAATTGCTTTTGTTGATGTATCATCTGTTTTACAATCAAGGTTTTTATTTGAAGCCTAAGTAGCAATAGCAATTACTTACAAGTTTACGGTAAAAGTTTAAATATTGTTAATTTTAAGAGATTATCGAATATATCCTTACTATAAAAATATGTTTAGGTCATAAAACAAAATAATAATCTAGCAATTATCTATTTACGTAAATTTGTACCTAGATATACCTTAGAGGAAGTAAGATGCTTAATGATTATGGAATGTTAACGTCGATGACAGCAAATTTAACAAAGAATCTATGATACAAACTTGAAGACCACCAGTCTCGACAAACGAAACCTATATTAGACAATAAATGAGTCGATGATCGGCTCAGCATCACACTCGCTACAGCGAGATTGTCCGATTAAAATATATGGTTCCACGTCGCACCCAGTTATCACAATCAAAATAAATGACAAATGAAAACCACAGTGTTGCAAGTCATGACCCACCTGATGTATTTTTTCATAGCTAGCAACATTCCCCGTCGCCGCTTTGTTGTTCCACACTCGGATTTTCAATAAAAGCACTCTTAAGGACATTAGCCTCTTTTATATTTTGACTCATATGAATAAATTCTCACGCACCTGTTGCCCTTTTATATTTCACTATTATGAATATATAACTTTTTTTATTGACACCTCAAAGTCAATAGAAGTGATTTCATATGACTTCGATGTTGTCAAAGTTACACGAAACAGAAGAAAACTGAAATTCACATTTAAAATTAATTTGCACCCACTTTACACCTTTACAGCAGATAATACACGAAGCGTATAAGTCTATACTTATACGCTTCGTGTATTATCTCTATTGTAACAAATAACTCGTATTCCTATGAATACGAGTTATTTGTATGAATTTTTCGGAATACAAAAATTTGCTTTAGAAAGAAGGGCGGTTATAGAGCCTTCAGGCTAAGTGCAAGCAGTCAGTCGTTGAGCTGAAGAAGAAATTCAGAAAACGTGGTGTGGTTCTCGACATAATTATTTAGGTAAAGTAATCAAAATCTAATATAGAAAAATGTTTCATATCCCCATGTTTGTGGTTACAGTGAAGCTGTAAAGGTTTCTCTTAGTTGAATGAAACCCTGAAAAAGGAAAAATGTGGCGATAGGTATTGATATCGAGAAGGTACATGTCCAAATATCGACTTGACGTGAACGTAGTTGAGGACGTCGGCACGTATGGAGTATAGTATAGTGCGTCATCATGCATCGCTGCACAGCGTGCGGGCGGGCGGGTCATAGGTCACTTGCACAGCAGACCGCCTACTCTGCGCACATTCCTTCATGCATGCCAACCATTAACCGACCAAATTAGAGACACATAACTATACACTCACACTAAACAATAAACACACCATTCAAATCAGTCGCGTATTCCCTTCATAGATAACTCCAATAATGATGACTTTGTATATTTTTAATACACCGAAGGTTAATTGGACGTAGGCAGTGTATTGTAAAAGAATCAACTCGCGTCTACACTAAACTATTATAAAAATATCTATGAACGCGTATTTTTTATTTCCCCTTTCTTATATGGTTTTGACGTTTCACAAATTTAAACAAAATTATATAACTCTTAAAAGTATGCATATTTACTGTGGTTTACTTTTCGAATTGTTGTTATATTACATAGCAGTAGTTTCCTGTCACAATAACATAACTTCCACTGGCTGACGGGTAAAGTAGATAGTCATACTGACTTGTGCAGCTGGTTGTGGATTCGATTCCCACACAGGATAAATTTTGCGATGTATATAAACTTTATGCACTGCATCCGGGTATTTTACATATACCGTGGCGGTCAAAGCTGCAAACCAGTTTCAAATCAAAATCACTGTAGTAAAGAGAGGCACATAATGCAAACGCTTCATAAATTGAAAACGCAGTGACGGTGTTTTCAACTGTAGCGTATTAAAATACTAATAACTGCTACAAAAAGAGACAGAAAGAGGTATTCTCTTTATATTAATAAAATGAAGAATAAAAATTACAAAAGACTTGAGCTATCTGAAAAAATTTTAACAAAATATAAGTAGCAGAAAAGGACAGATAACCGGACAAGTTCAATCACTCACTCACTCCGGCTTATTAACATCTTACGGTTGGGCACGAGTTTCCTTAACTTTGGGAGTGATTACGGTCTACTGTGCTCACAGAGGGTGTGTAATATCTCTTAGCTGGCTTTTACAGCACATTGGGAAGGAAATGGGATAGTGACATTTGTATTCTTAATCCGTCACCACAAGAACTGGTTACAAATATATAAAAAAACTAGCTGGCCCGGCAAACGTTGTTTTGCCATACCAAAAAAAAAGTAAAAAAATAATAAAAAAAAAAATGAACTATAAACCTCACGGAGCCCGAGATCTTTCCAACGAATGCAAAACCGTGGAAATCGGTCCGTGCGTTCTGGAGTTATAGCGTCAGGAAGGAAAACCGGACTTATTTTTATATAGTAGATTAAAATAGAATTCAATAAATTAAAGTATGGTTCTCAAAAGTCGATAAATTTTATAAAACTTAAATGGTTATTATTTTATTACATATAGAACTGTATTGAATTTAAACAGTTAATTAATACGGATATCATTAACATGTAGGACGCTTCGAGGCACACCGCTACAAAATGTCGCTCGTTCTTTGGATCATTTATTGAAATTAGGAGAGAAACATCGTTACTAAAACAAAATAATAACCTCTGTAGACCACACAAAATGCATATTTTCAAAATGAGGTGAAATCTGAAGAGGACACCACACTTACATACATAGGTAGTACATATTCCATACAACAATATTGGCATCGTAGTCCGCTGTTTTCTTCGTGGATATTGCCTCCAGAGCAACGAACTTTTCTCACAATATTTAGGTATCTATGCTTCTATAACTTTTTTTTTTCAAAACAATAACTAAATAAAACATGACCATCCAAAATTGCAGCCTTTTTTCGATTTTCTTTAGATGGACTTGCAGCATCTGTCACACAAATTTAGTAAGGTTTTATTAAAGAAGAAAGTGATAGAAGCACAGGATAAACTCTTCATCTATAATATGGCGAAAATAAAATGAAAATCGGTTTAATTTTTACGAAAAAAACAGCCTTAACGTCTTTTTCTATGAACTCGTGGATAACATCTGCCTCAATTATATTTGTCCCTTTCAGCGCGGCGCTCGGGAATAGCCCCCTGTCATCCAACAGGAGATACGAGAGCAGTACTCATACTTCTCGTCTAAGGATACTGTCATCTCTTACTGTGCGCGAGCCGATTTTTGGCGGGGCGGATGTAGCGACCAATGAGATTACGTTATTGTTTGTGTGCGTTACCTCGACACTCCGCGGACGTGGCAAAATATTCGTCAAAGAAAACAATGAAATGAAATGAAAACTCATTTAATCAAGTAGACATAATTTTGTGTAGACAAAATGTGCTTATGACAGGTCCAATTTTTTTTTAACAGCGTGAATAACCTCCTTTTGGCTTAAAACTCTAAGGGTGAAACTATTCTTGTGGTGATGGATTACGAATGCATATGCTACCATCTCATATCCACCCATCTCATGAGTCCTGTTTGAATAAGATAAGGGACTACTTAGCATTTTTAACTGACTTAAAAAAAGGAGGAGGTTCTCAATTCAGCAATATTTTTTTATAAATCCTTTTTTATGTTGTTGTTTCATAGCTTTTAACTAGGCCAAGCGATTTTAATGATTCTCTTTTTAAATGAAAGCTGGTGCTTTCTATGTGGTCTCATTGGCACCAGGTCAGGATGATGATCATCTAAGAAATCGAGGAAAGCCGTCAAATTTCAAAGGCACACACATTGTTTTCGCATATTATGTATATAAATAATCAAAGAGTAGACCACCGAGGTGGCCTGATGAAGTCGGCTCAACGTTTTTGAAAAAATACCCAATTATTATGAGATTATCTATGTATGACATAGATATAGGTATATTGCAAAAATAATTCGACGTCTTTAATTTTCTAGCGTGTTTTTTTATTGTACTAAAACATAATTGCGTTGAGTGTACTCATGCAAAATTAAAAAAAAAACCGTTTGCACTGAAAACATTATATTCCTTTATAATTTTTCGGAGGTTTAAAAGTTCGCTAAAATCAGTTTGCTAAAATTTTCGAAAATTGTTATTCATAATAGTCTTGTTAAGATAAAATGTTTATTATCTCTCCGATAAAGTTATTATTTAAACCTCCGATAAGTAATTTTATATATGACTATTGTATTTGCGATATCATATTATACTACCTACAACCTTTTATGAAACGTAATAATATTTTTATACACACACATGCATCAAATGTCTTCTAACAATGACATTTACTAGTGTTTTAGCGTCCGGCTTTGTCGCACATTTTCGTGGAAATTGTATTTACTGAATAGCGCCTTAGATTTTTGATTTGGACCTGTAGTTGAAATTCTAACATAGAGCTTAGTATCGAATTTACTGTCTCTTAGGCGTTATGAGCTAAACTTGCTTTTTTGGGCTTAGTATTTTATTGTACCGTGTCTACGCGTCAACGATAAGTAAAGATTGCAATTAAATATTTTAATTGTACTATATCAAATGCCTATGTCCAGCAGTGGACTGCAATAGGCTGACTTTATGATGATGATGATGATGTCAAAGTACAAACGATATATTTAAAATCATCGTAGACCATTTCGATGGTTGAAAAATAAAAATGTCAACATTAAATGAGCCGCGCAAGTGTTAGAGAATATTATGGAAACTTTACATGCTATAACACAGTAGGTTTTTAGATAAGCATTATAATTATGTAGCATAATGTAAATCTTTTTAGACTGTGGACTGTGTTTTTGCCCTAAGGATCGTCATGGAGAAATACAGGACGAAGAATACGCCTCTACATTTTCTCTTTTTGGACTTCAAGAAGGCCTTCGACTGTGTCCCACGCGTGATGATCTGGTGGGCACTGAGGTCAAAAGGGGTTCCAGAGATCTATATTGACATTATCCGAGACATGTACTGTGATTCCGTGTCCATAGTAAGGACTGCTGTTGGCGACACCAAACCTTTCTCCATCACGGTCGGAGTCCACCAGGGCTCTGTTCTCAGCCCCTATCTGTTTAGTGCTATACTAGATGAAGTCACTGTTAGCATCCGGGATGTACATGAACAGCCTCCCTGGTTACTTATGTACGCAGACGACGTCGCACTGGCGGATTCGGATGCCGGGAGACTGGTGAGACGTGTGAATGCGTGGAAAGATTCGCTTGAGAACGGTGGTCTGAAACTAAATGTGGCGAAGACAATGTATATGGCCTGTAACACCACCAATCCCGTATCGGTGAGTATGGATGGAGATCCAATTGAACGTACGGACCAATTTAAATACCTGGGATCGGTACTCCACACATCCGGAGACATCGATTGCGATGTACAAGCCCGTATAGCCGCCGGTTGGGCTAAGTGGCGTGAGGTGACAGGTGTCATTTGTGACCCAAAAATGCCGGTCAAGTTGAAGGGACAAGTCTTTAAGTCTATCATTAGACCGGTCCTACTCTACGGCAGCGAATCGTGGCCCATACTTGAGCGACACAAGCAGCAACTGCGTGTCACGGAGATGAAAATGCTGCGCTGGATATGCGGAGTGTCACGTAAGGACCGCATTAGAAACTCCCGTATACGTGGCAGTCTACATGTCCGTGACATACCAGAAAAACCGCCTAACCTAACCTAAACTACATGGGAAACAAATGTCTGGCCATGGCACCTCCGCCAGGCCCCGGTAAAAGGGGTAGGCCTAAGAAGTGCTGGCTTGAGGTCGCCAAAGATGACATGCGTGCAAATGTTCTTACCCTCAGAGATGCCGCAGACCGAGCAAAGTGGAGCAGAAAAAGCAAGAAAGCGGACCCCGGGCTCCAAAGTGACAGCTAAGGATGCGACCGGGAAAACGCTCAGATGATGATGAATGTAAATCTTTTTAGAATATCCTATTATCCAATACACAATTTTTAGCAAAACCGCGTTTGTTGGTCAACAGAACATAATTGATAATTAATACATATTTTTAAATTTATTTTATTATTATTTAAATTTATATATTTTGTAATAATCTATTTTTATAATTTATTTTATTTATTATTTTTAACAATATTTGATTGAATGTTATTTAATGGAAATACAGTGCATAAGTTTCATTATGCGTGTGTATATTAAAAGATTTCAGAAAAAAAGTAGGTTTCATGATTGATGTTATTTCTTTTAAATTTTCTTCTACTTACCATATTACTGACTTCAACTTGGTTTGTAGGAAATCATAACATATTGTTGATTCGCAAGCTAATTTAGTAATCGATATACTCACTTGGCGTAATCTTGTTTGCAGTATACTTGTCGGTCTCTGAGGAAGCAGGAGGGATGTCTGTCCAGTTGTACGGCACAAACACAGCACCGGAGACAACCTGTATGCCAAGCACCACCTCCTACTTCCAGTAAGAAACGGTCTGCTATCGGCTCGCCACACGCACAGCACGTGCGGTGCTCCGTCTGAAACCATTTATTTAAATTACTAGCTGTGCTGTGCCCCGCGATGTTACCCGTGGTAAGAAGGATAAAAAATCATATAGACATTGAATATTGCATTCTTTCGGGATAAAAAGTGGCCCATTTGTTATTCTGATGTATAAGCTACATTATTGTGGACGTTCATTAAAATCCATTCAGTAGTTTTTGCGTGAAAGAGTAAAAAAAAAAAAATAAACAAAAAAAACATTATTATATTGTACAAACATCCTAAACTCCATACTTATTCAAAAATGTTTACATTTATAACATTAGTAGGATTTATCTTGTTATTGGATATTTCATTAAAACGTCTCTCAAGACCGAGTTAAACTCGCACACTAAGGCTCGGTACCTACCGTACCTACTAAACCAAAAAAGATAATTAATGCCAGCAAAATATGCCATAACTGATCTTAAACCAATTCACCAACTTAATTTTGTAGTTGAAATATAGGGATTCGCCTACATTTCAGCTAATTGATGAGTTGGTATTATTATTAAATCATTTATTAAGATAACTAGTGATCCATCATTTGTTAGTATTACCTGTTACTTAATATCTATGTTAGTATTGCGGGCAAGGACAGTCTTTATTTATTTTACTAATACTAACTATGTATATGTTCTCTGGCCTCTTAGATCTATCATCGTGTCTAGATGTACATGTTTTTTGATACAATGATTTATGTATGGACAGTCTAAGCGGCCAGCTATCATCGCTAGAACGCTGTTGCGACTGGCTCGCACTCTGCTTAGCATGGACGCGCACCGCTTACGCAGAGTAGCGTAGAAGCAGTCGATGCGCGCTTCGGCAAACATGTCCGATGCGCTGCAGTACCGAGGCAGTCGCAACAACGTCCTGAGCGCATTGTTGTATTGAACACGAAGGGCGCTATGTGCTTTTCGAGTATAGTTATCCTTTAGGCTGTTAGGCTGATAGGCTGTTAGGCTGCACGTGTAGAGAGTTGTGCAATATGCTCTAAATAGTACGAGTTTAACTTCGTTTGAACAACGTGCAAACCTGCGAGCCAACATATTTGCTCTCACAGATAGCGCCCTCCGCTCGCGTTCCATATCGGCGTCGTCCCTGAGGTCCTTCGTCAAAATGTGTCCTAGATATTTGAACGTATGTACTTTTTGAAGATCGTTACCATTAAGTTTCATGGGAGGTACGAAACTGGGAGATTTATTTCCCGCTGAAAAAACCATGTACATACTTTTGTCCACATTGTACACAAGACCATGGGAAGATGCATAAATCTCACATATGTGTAACAGCTTACGAATACCACATACAGAAGCACTGAGCAGTGCCATGTCATCTGCGTAAGATACGTTGTTTACACAAACATCTTCAATATGACAACCAACACGGCAGCTGCTCAGTGCCATTATGAGTGCATTATGTAAAGGTTAAAGAGACGAGGAGAACTGAGCCCCCCTGTCTTACCCCACATTCCATGTTATATGGCTCTGACGTAGCAGTCGCCCTCCTCACAGTGTTAGTTTGATTACTGTACCAATATTTAAATATATTAATAATATCCCGTGGCAATCCTACACTCTGTAGCTTTTTCCACAGAATGTCATACGACACCATGTCGAAGGCCCTAGACATGTCCAGAAAACAGGCGTAAATGGGCGTCCGTCGGTCGGCATAGTGCTTGACAGTGTGCTTTAAATACAATATAGCGCTTTCAGTAGACAATTGTGATCTAAAACCAAATTGTTTGTCATGTAGTTGTAGATATTTGTTTAATGTGTGTCAAGCACACTGTCCAACACTTTGGCCAACACAGTGGCCAACGAAATAGGCCTATAATTGGCTTTATCGGACATATCACCTGTTTTACTCTTAACTATAGGCACGACAACAGTTTTCATAAAATCTGAAGGCAAATATAATTGTAAAATACAAAAAGAAAACAGCATGGCTAGTACTCGCGCAATGTGTGGCCCAGCATGCTGCAGGTGTTCGATGCTGAGGCCATCGTGGCCCGCAGACTTACTTCTTTTCATCTGTTTGATCGCTGTTGCCACAGACTTGGCGGTAATAATAGTAACCTCAGTGTCCTCAGAATCGAGCACCAGCCGCGATGACGGACCTAGAGGCTAGCTTACATAAAAATGTTCTTTAAACATTTCAGCAATATCCTTAGGATCGGTATAGCCATCCAAACTCACAGGGAGACCAGATCTCATACTCATTTTGTTAGTACTTTTCCAAAAACCCTTAAAATCCTTGTTACGGTACTGTGACACAAGTTTGTCCATTTTTATTTGGTCATCATTATCCTGGACCCATTAAAGACGCGACTTAAATATTTTCTTAGTATTGCTATAACAATTATAAACAAATATTTAAATATAACAATTATAAATAAAATATTAATAGTATTAGTATTAAACAAATATTTTCGTGTAATGTGATAATCAACTACAAGTTTTTTTAATTTCTCCCTATATCAGCATTATATTTTAGGCTTAGTTCATAATAAATTCCAAGACTTTAGGACAACGGGATGTAACCTATTAATTCTCTAAAGTAAGTCGAAAATGATTCCAAATGGCCGTAACTTGGCTATATCTTTTAAAAGCGTTGTTCTAAAATATGTTTGTATTTTTTGCAGCAAGGGACCGCATATATCTACATTTGGTATGAGTTTCAAGTCACCTTCAGTCACCTTCAGTCGTTGCTAAGTAAAAATAGTTTGACGGGCGGACAGACAAACCGACAGACAGACTTACACCAAACTGAGACTATAAGGGTTTCCTTTTTGTACGAAATCCTAAAAATCAGCTTCTTACAGCTTACAGCCAGCCTTCGTTCAATTGACAGTACTGGGGAGCAATGTTAACATACCCAAGTTCCTAATCAAATTCTATTTCAAATTGTATAAAACAATGTCGTGACAATAATAATAATGGTAATACTCATTTAACCACCCTACAGGGCCCTGAGTCGGGTATTTCAACGGTGTCACAACTGTACCATTATTGTACCATTATGGTGCAATAGTAAAGTTTTTGGTAGTCTACTATTAATGTGTCGTCATAACGACTTCATCATTGTCTTACAATTGTCAAAGTGACATAAATTGCTAGTCTCGTACACAACTGCTTCACAATTGCAATTCAATGACTGAAATGTTTCGGTAGTCTGCTATTTTGAATTTGACAGTAATATTTTTAAATTGTCCTGTGTCGACAGATTGCCATAAATAAAAAATAGATAGATAGAAATATTAGAAATTGTTCTTTGTAATTTATTGCAATTTACTAATCTCCTAAACTTCACATTGCTTTTTATACTAATAAATAGTATGTACAAATATATTTAAACGAAGTCTAGCATGATTAAATGTTTAAATTTATTAGTAGTTTTTCGAAAATCACTTCAACTAACGCATTTTTTAAAAACGGCAACACATACATACCATTCTAACACAATCCATAGATAAAAGAGACCGAAAATTCAATGCATAGATAAAAGAGATCGACAATTCTATTACCATTGAAAGACCGTTATGACGGCATATAGCAGACTACGGATATTTGACTTCAATTGCAACGGTATCGTGCCGGTATTGTGCCGGTATGACAATTGTTCCAAAATAGTGGACTTGAGCACCAGTAAAGCTCAAACTAATTACAGACTTTAAAATTGAATTACATCACAGAGAGGACTATATCGACATGTGCACATTGTATGACAACGTATCTCAAACTTACATTTTATTGTACGCTATATTAATAATTTCTTATTTTATTAACACGTCACAAACGACATATTAATATAGCAAGAAAGAGACAGATATATCTGTCGGTGACGTCATAAGTATAGATACATCTCGGTATATTAATATATATGTATATGTGTCTATTTCTCGCCTCGTCTTATTTCTATATACATCTATCTCTTTCTTGTTATATTAATATAAATTAATATACCATTCGTGGTGCCCGTAAATACAACAACTATGAATTATAAAATGAGGATCATTTATTCATCTTTACTTATTAAAAAACAGTGATTATTTTTGTATGTATGTCCCTATGACAGATTATATCTTTGAAACTACGCAACGGACTTTGATGCGGTTTTTTAAAGTGATATAGTGGTTCTAGTGGATGGCTTTTTTGTATAATTTGTTAAGTTTTGCTTTCTAAATTTATTATTTGTGTAATGCATGCAACTTACACAAATAATGGCATGGCCTTATATGTGTAAGTTTAAATAGATTATGATTATTAGATTTACATAGATAAAATTGCGTAATATTCATTGTTTAAATTAGTAGGATCCTTTTTTTATTGTATTTTTGACCCACACTGCTTTATCTCTGCACTGCAATATGGTTGGCTGGTAGAAAATGCCTAGAGCATTAAGTCCGCGATTGTACCTTTTTGTGCATAAAGTGTTTATAAATAAATAAATAAATAAATTCCACGCGTACGAAGTTGCGGGCAACGGCTAGTGTATGTATAATTTTTAATGATATCTTGCTCTTATGATTATGTTCAAATTTTTTGAGGACTTGCAATCCGCTGATAACAAAATGCGCCGTTAGAAAAGTTTATTAAGTTTAATATGATACAAACTAGAAATACTAGATGAAGTACTTTTCTCTATATTCAGTAAGTATTATATAAATATAAATTTTCTACGAGACGCCACTAAACTATGCTTACATAATTCTCGCACCACTCTTATGAATAAAAGCATATTCTTCATGGTTCTTCTATTATTTAACAGGCTTCCTAAAAACTGGAGAGACCTTGAAACAAAGATATTGAAAACAAGGCTAAAATCATTTTTACTTGGGAAAGCATACTACAGTGTTACCGAATTCCTCTCAGATTCTGAATAGAAATAATTTGAAATTTAATATAATTGACATTTATTTTAATCTTTAAGACATCATAGCTTTATCACGCTGCAGCAGTGGTATTCAGTAAGAAAAAGTGAAGGGAGTTTTCGGTGAATCTTGATCACGTGACAGCGCTCCTCCAATAAAAATAGAGGAGCGCTGTCACGTGATCAAGATTCACCGAAAATTCACTTCACTTTTTCTTACTGAATACCTCTGCTGCTTATTTTATAATCTTTGACATCTTAATTAATTCTTATGTAATAATAGGTTCTCTATATATAATTGTTAAATGACGATTTTGTTTTTACTAATCTCATTTAAAAATTGCATGATTATAATTTTAATTTACCGACATTTGCACGTCATGTGAATGGCAAAACATATTTGAACTTGTAATAATGTATTTAATGTTCGTATGTTTTAGCAAATAAATAAATCTATCTATCTATCTATACATAATATTCATTGCGAGAAAAACCTTGATGTATTTTTCAGATCAATTCAAGTACTTAGGTCCAAGTCAGGCACAGTAGACTGAAATCCCTCCCAAAGTGGAGGAGGCCCGTGCCCAGCAGGGGGACGTTTATGGTCTAGAGATAGAATGAGAGAGAGAGACTTTTTTAATATTATTTTAATGACCTCTAACAGTCACAAACACACAAAAAAAAAGAATTAAATATTTTTTTATTATTATTCAAACAGATTTTCGTATGTTTCAGAAACACTGGTGTATTGTATCGTGCAACACCGCACATTTGTTATAGGCGTGTCGACTAATTCAATATGGCAGTAACACAAACACAACACCCCTATAATACTTACGCAGCAACTTTTATATCCAACTGATTTCATTTTAGTTTGAATCGTAAGCCCTGTTCAAATATTTCTTTTAAGACGAAGTAAGAATATAATAATTTTTAAGAAATTTTATCATTTTATAACATCATCTGCGTATTCTGAAAAGAACTATAATAATTAGTCTAAAATACACACTGAAAATCTATCGCTGTGAAGTGTTGTTGCAACTTTACTGGATATTGCAATTTGCTCTGTTCTTTGCTTTCCTTTTAGCTTATTTTTACAGTAAGACATGTTGATAATTAACCGAACATAAAAATTTTCTACACAAAACAACCATATCTGTGCTTCGCTGAGATTAAAATAATATATTAATACCTAATACAAAGATTAAGCCTCTCAAATGACATTGAATAGATATTTTCACCCTCAATTTAACAAATTGTATTGCTGGCTGTTAGTCATCTTCAACCATCGAACAAAAAATAAACAAACCACTACACAAAAGAGGTCCTCATCAAAACACCAAAGCTATTATACATTTTATAACATAAATTTGCTCCTGAATTAATGGCTTGCAATTTTACAAAAATCCCGTTTTAACGCCCCTGTCGTAAGTGTCAAATCTATTGAGTTCCGAGTGGTGGGTACGCAGCCGGCCGTAGTTAATAATAAAGGCACAGAACATGGTTGTTTAGCTTCAGCACCCTACTACAAATCAGCAATAAACGTACAGAATCCCAGCAGCCGCCCTGATCAAACTCTCAATAGTAACCACACAGAAATACATATGTAACGACACCCTACAAACACGATGTATCCGTACAAACAATAGCACCTACCAACTATCAAAATCTTCGTAACAAATTTCTTAAGAGTCCCATTGAGAATAAAAAGATTCCCGGTGGCCGTATTGTCGACTTCAGCTGACTTATACGCTTTTTATGACACTTTTTCTGTGCACCCGTAGTGAGCGAGCTACTTGGATATAATGACGTTGTTTGGTTTCAGTTAACGCGTCACTCACAAGGGTTTGTTTGTTCTGCCTTTTACTTGAAATTATGTAAATGAGATGTACCGTTTTGTCACATGAATAGGCTTGCCGTTGGTTAATATTCACGTATAAATTGTTATTTAACGTTTATAAGAGATGTGATACTCGAAGGTTGAAAAGGGGTCAACAACGGTTGCGGTTGGGGCAAACAATAGAGACAAGCCATAGTTCATGAATTGAATAGCATTTGACAGCATGAGAAGTGTCGCAAACGTACTCCATATTGTGAAATGATTTGGCGGGCGTGTCATGCTACGAGTATTGAGAGGGGCATCTGTAAAATTCTAACATCAAATTACAAAAATCTAGTTAAAACCATTTTAGCTAGAGCTGAAATATATCTTCCTTTCAGCATAAAATTTAAGACAGCCTAATTTTCAGTTAATACCTATTTCCAAACGGTGAAAATCCTAAACCGTTCAATATTTATTTCTTTACGCTAGCGTTAAGAAATAAATGGTGCAAATAATGATCATGAACATCTGTATTATGATGAATGATAAAAAGCAAAATGATAATATTTTGTATGAGTTTTAGCTATAAAATAATAAATCCGACAATTATATATAAAAAAGAAACCTTATTCGATTAGGATTAGCAAAATAAACAATAAACAATAAAAGTATCACTTACAATCGCTTAAAATCTGTCCTTATTTTTTATTCAATGTCCGTATAGTTAATAAATGTTGAAATAGAATAATAGTTACCACAAGGACTGCGTTTATGATCCACAAAATAAAATATAATAGCGAGGACGGGTGACAGCGTGACAGGCGTGATCGCGGACAGCCACATTGTCCCGGCGAATCCAAACTGTCCCCTATTGTGTCTCTTCCGACTATTATCCAGGAATGAGAGGCCTAAAGGTGGTATCGCGGCGCCTACCTATGCCATTGTTATAGGCTTACGTTTGCAAATCCGATTTATATTTGAATATAATTGACTTTCGGCCTGGTATCAGGTATGAGAGCGTGTATCATTGTGTTCGGCTGATCTCAATGGCATTTTTATCGCTTGAACATGATAAATGTATTTGGGAGATTAAGTGTTGTGGGTGGGTGCGCTGCGGAATGATTTTATGGGCGCATTCATATAAACTATTCAAACAAATCGAAGTTCAATTTGGTGTTATAACTTGTTGCTGTCTTTGCATCATAATCTTTTGTGTCAGTTTGGAGACATGTTACGTCAATTATGTAACTTTAATCTTGTAAGTAAAGCCTTTAAATTTATAAATCAACTTATTTATTATCTCTACAATTAATAGAAAACAAAGAGGACAAATAAAGTTGCCCGCGGCAATTTTGTTTTAAACAATCTTAACCTTTAGCTTACTAATATTTGAAATCAATATAGATCACTGTTTTCTATTAGATCATTATATTATAGTTATTAACTTTATAGTATTGATTTTTGATACTAATACCAATAACCGTTATGAATTTGCTAAAGTGCCAGCGTTAATTATGTAGTTTTTACAAGTTATTTTTATCAAAACGTTCTTATTTCATGATGTTTTTATATCACAACCATGCAGCAAAAAACTACAGACTTCAAATGATAAATAATTTAAAAGCAATTAATTTGTTTATTTTACTCTCTTTAAGAAATATCAAACAACGATTACCATAACAATAGGTATTCAGGGCTGCATAACGCTGTAGGAGGTGAAATTCTTTCCGTACATCGTTACATATTCAAAGGGAACATTTTCCTCAACCACATCGTTCAATCACGCGGAAATTGGGAGCGATTTATTCAAAATATTTGCAACAACAACTCTTTGCTGGTAAAATGTAAATTATATTGAGTCGTAGATGTTTCCTCGGTTTTTAACGATACTATATTTGTTTATTTTTGCCTGACGCATCGCGGGGTTCTCGATTTCCTAAACTTTTTCATCGATCATCAAAAGTCAAAGCTCAAAAGTGCGTTCAAAAACCAACTGGCTAACAAAAAATCATTGGAAATAAATTATGTGTGCACGTCAGCGATGCGAGCTGTATCTCAAAGATATCTCGTGGGTGCACAAAGCGTCCGTAAGAATGGCTCAGCGGGTGCCTACGCCGTATAATGGACAGAGTTTCACACCATTCACGTATCGCCCTAAAATTTTTTTCGCCGTGACGGGGGTCACATGGACAATCCGTCATGGGCCAGACACCCACTAAGAAATATAGGTATGCAAATGTAAATGTTTCCTTATCAGACGCAATATCTTTTACAGTACGAGCCTTATAGCCCGTATCTACATGTACATATACTTGTTATTTGCTAAGATATCTATCTACCTGCATATAGTGTAGATACGGAGATTGTGAACGTTTATTGTAATAGTGCGGATGTTTACACTGTTTCGGAGATGGCGACGGGTTCATTGTTTTAAGGTTTGAATTCGAACCATTGCAAGCGGCAGCGACCGCCGACAGCGGGGCGGGTCTGGGCGTGGCGAACGTTTGCCTTTACGTGTACCCTGACGTCATCGATGCCACCACACTTTGATCTACGTGTGTGTGCGCTCTAGTGTTTGTACTGTGACGTCACTGTTGCTTGTATTACTTGTATGAAATCAAAATTATAGTCGATAGCAATCTTTGTGATTTTGCCACTACCTTACGTAATGCTGAAACTCATATAAGAATTGAATGGTTTGTAACAAAATAAAGCTTTATATTAGCCACAGTAATATTATACATATGTGTTTGGATTTTTTTAACAGATTGTAAATGATTCTTATTTAACACTTACAGACATATTACTATTACCATGCCGATAGCAAATTGCATACGTTACAAAGTACCAGTACTCAATAAATAAGCCACGCGTCAGATATTTGGTCATATTTTAGTACAATAAACATTAATTTCAATAAAGTATGGATTAACAGGTGGAACATGTGTTTAATTATAGTTCAACAACAGAGTATATAATTCGTTAATCACTCGTGCAACGAGTATAAAATTAATAGGCGCCAACCCGATGTTGGTACAAAGACATGGTATCTATGACCATTATTACTGCTATCAAACGTTCCCACATACCTCAATCAGCGTTACCAATGTGCGTCTCACCAATGGCGACGACTATCTCAACATATTAAGTAATAAACAGTGTATAAAGAAAGCCGCTGGAGGTACTCCTCGCGCTGTAATTACAAACAATTAGACGCCATATTGCCGCTCCCCGCCGGGCCGGCGCGCGCTCACCTCTTTATTACGCTATTTATTGCATATTGGAAACAAAAAAAAACATCACCGATCGACTATTAAAGTTTTGGCTTAATTCCCAAGAGTCGTTTGTACCCAACGCACATTTGAAACTACACGCGCGCTATACTTTCCGTCAAAAGTTTCATTTTATTATAATCTCATCAAATTTTATTTATGCGCGTTTACATTGATCGAATCGATTCGTCTTTTCTTTCGGCTGTTTTAATTAGTTTTGTGTTGTTATTAAAAGGTGTGTCGAAGTGCCGCGTTCAGTCTAGTTCGAGAGCTTCGGGCTGGTTTAATGTCCATGCCGTGCTCGTATCGATCTAAATGAATTTTTCATCGGCTAACAATTTATGAGCCTTATTATAATAATATAGCCTTATTATACCTATTTATATACAATAATTAGTCAAAGTTATAGAGAAAGAAATAAATTATTTCATAGCATTAATGTATTCAGTAAATAACTTGTAGATTTGTTTTAATATAAATATCTGCGCATCATTTTGATGTATCCTTAGAAAGGATCTACAAAATAGTCAAAACATGGCCCCAATTCTGATTACAGAACTACACCAATTTAATTGACTGAATAAAATGTTTAAAACGGAATGGACATTTTAACTAAAATAAATTTTTATAGCATATTATGAATTAAACTGAAATACACTATAGTTGGTTTCATTTTAGTTTGTTTAGTTATTAGCACAACAAAATTGACACCAGCATCTGTTTGAGCAATTTCATAACATTATTAAAGACTTCATCTATAGGTATTAAATTTCTTTAAAATTGTTATAAGAAGAAAATAAATAGTTTTAAAATACTACATTAAAATAGACTCTGTACTCTACTTTGTGGAAATCGGGTGTAGGGCACTTATTACTTGTAAGTAGCTATTAAAAATAATACAAACATTAATTCTTATCCGAAACAGAATTTCAAAAGAATCAGTCCAGTAATCTCAAAGAAAATAGTACGCAATCGCAAGTACTGTAATATGGCTTTTATGTTGTGAGATGGTCGCGGAAGTAGCCTCGCTCCTATTGGTCGCAGCGTAATGCTATACTAATATAATAAAGCAAAAGAGTTTGTTTGTGTGTTTGTTTATACGCGCTAATCTCAGGAACCACTGGGCCGATTTGAAAAATTCTTTCAGTTTTAGGCATTTATCGAGGAAGGCTTTAGGCTATATAACATCACGCTATGACCAGTAGAAGCGAAACAGTAGTTAAAAATGTTGCAAAAACGGGGAAAACTTTCAAAATTCCACGCGACGGAGTCGCGGGCAACAGCTATGCTATATAACCTTGTGTTTTCCTCGATAGATGAACTATCCAACACAAAAATATTTTTTTTATTCTAACCAGTAGTTCCTGAGATTCACGCGTTCAAACAAACAAACAACTTCTTAAGCATTATAATTATAGTATAGAAGTATACCTTACCTAATTCTGTATCCGTAATCTTTACTTATTATAAAACAAAGTCGTTTCATTTGTATGTATGTCTCTATGTAAGCTTATATCTTTAAAACTACGCAACTGATTTTGATGCGGTTTTTTTATTAGATAGAGTGGTTCAATAGGAATTCCAAATACCATGCAAACGAAATTGCAGGCAACAGCTAGTGCATAATATATGGGCTTTACAAGGACTTATGAGGATTTAAAATACATAATTCACCACATCATTTCCTCCAAGGGTGCCAAAATATAAACGCAGAGAACATCCTCTGTAATAGACATAAAATTAGGGGCTACATTTAATAGGGTATACCTATGAAATAAAATATGAAATAAACACTAGATAGGCCAGTGTAGAGTCAGAAGTTGGAAATCTATAATAATATGGTTTATTTATCACATTTAACCGCTAAAATACTTTTCCTGAACATTACAAGTAACACGGCGGGTCACAGTTTTACTAACTTTACCCGACAGATACGTGCAGTACTGTACAGATATTATAGTTAGTTAGTTGAAGTGGACACGTGGCTTGACCTTAAGTCCATTTTTTGCGTCAAATATTATTATTTGATTAGGTAATTGAGTATACGCAAATTATTTATGTGTGTTAACTTAAAGATAGAAATTAAAATATGAAAATATAGGAAGTGATTTCGAGATGATCTCGGTCATGGCACACGCAGTCGGTTGAGGGTCCACGGATCGATGCCGGCACATTATAACTGTCATATAACTCACACGTTAATAGGAGCGGCTCTTCTTGTGCCAACTATTAAATACTATTCCCATTTTACGATAATGCCCAATGCCCAACAAACTCTTATTGACGTATAAATTCAGAGTTTTTTTTCCCTCTTGTTGGAACGACCAAAGGCGCCAGTTGTTCCTCAATATTAATAATGCTATGCTAGTTCAGTTGTTCGACTTTAATTACGTCCAAGCGATGATACCGGCTCCGATGGGTGGAAAGTAGTAAATTAAACGGTCGGCGAGCCCCTTTTAATATTCATAGCATTATCAAACAAAATTTTAAACTAATTAAAAATTGTTTTAATAATGCCGTGCTTATGAATAAGAGCCTGAAGCGATTCTATTATTTTGTTTGCATTCACTATGTGACAGGAAATTGCTTATGTAACTTGGTAAGATTTATTTCATACCTTACACCAGCGCAGTGGTAAGTCACTCTGCTTTATATAGATTATGTTCATGTCCAAAGTTTCTTCATTTTGGCATAAATATTAGGTCAAACTCCTACGTGCAAAGAAAGCTTCCAAAGTAAGATACATCTTTGCGCATGCAAACAAGCGTTTATTTTATTCAAACACACACATATATACCAACATGCATAAACTTGTAAATTCTATTGTCATAAATTTAATGTCATTATTTATTTGTATTGTATTGAAACTTATCACCTGAGATATTAGTTTTGTAAGTAAACACAATTTGTGGTAATCGTCGGATAAAAATAGACTTGGTGCAATAAATACTGGCAGACAGGTGTTAAGTATACATGTTATCAAGATAGCCAGCCGTAGATATGAAAGTAGCATTTGCTACGTAAGCGCTTTTTACACGTAGCTGAAATACAAAAAAACAAAATTTTATAAAGCAAGGTTAGTTTTGTCCATTAACAGAGTAGGTATGTGCGGTTCAATGTTAGATATTTAATTTAATAGTCCAAATAAATTAATAAACAAAATAACTCTCACTCTTTCTCTCTCTTTCGAGCATAGATAGTTACTTGTTCATTTCATAATCTCGTCAAAATACTCTTCAAGAAGAAGATGTTGACGAGATTTCGTATACTCTTTGTAGAGTGATCGTGATTATCTGACTATGTGAGGTCTCAGTGGCTGTTTTAGCGACTTTACCCCACTTGGCCCATCCAGTCTAAACCTAGCGGTAGGTAGCCTAGGGTAGGCTATAGTGCTGATTACATGTTAAGTACATGTCATCATATCGAACAACTAGGCGCATAGCAGTTAAGAAAAATTTATTGAAAAATTGAAGAATGAGCGGATGTCTTGGTATGGGCATGTCATGAGACGAGAGGAAAGTAATGTCAATAGGAGAGTTCCGAGTATAAATGTAGAAGGAAAAAAGTCTAGAGGAAGACCTAAGAAAAGATGGATGGACTGTGTGAAAGAGGACATGAAAGAAAGAGGGGTTGACACAGACATGACGGCTAATAGAAGACTATGGAAGAAAAAGACATGTTGCCCCGACCCCAAATAATGGGATAAGGGCAGGAGGATGATGATGGTTACGGGTTAAGAATGAAAGTATCACCATCCCCTTTTCTACCGAAAGCTGTAAGAGCCAGTACAGGGATTTTGTTGTCAGATAACAGCCTCTATGAGAGACGAAAATCTCGAAAATAAATCCTGTAATTACGGCTGACACTGCGGCAGTAGACCATAATCTCTCTGAAAGTGGAGAAGGCCCATGCCCACGTTAAGGGCCTACATCAATATTATCGTCGACATGTACATATTAACACAGCTAGTAGGTATAGAAAATGAAGAATTAGGGCTATTTTTTTTGTTTACTCAAAATCTACTAAATATATTTTAATTCTGATTTACGTGTATATATAATAGTTACTTATGTTTTTAAAGTTATTTCATTAGTTAATACGCGATAATAGACCGACAAATGAAAAAAATTAAAAATGAGGGAGGTTGTTTCGCTAAGATTTTCTATCGAGAAAACTTTTTTCAATCGCGTTTCTGAGTTTATGCGATCCTAGATTATATATTGAAAAAACATATACTTAAAAATTAGAGCTCTAGCCATTCAATCTAAAGAAACAATGAAAACTTCGTACCTACGTAGAAATATGCACGAAGAATTTTGGTATCCTCTTAATGGGTTGGGGTGGAGGAGGATAAATAGTATGTAGTCTGTAGTTAAACCGCACTATGCGCCGCTACAATTTCACGATGTTTAATTCGACCGGTACATAATGCGGTTTGACTCTGTATGTATAATAAGCGCTTTACTACGATTCGAAAACTGATAATAATGCGTCTATTTAAGCTGGTATTTTAGCTGCGATGTCGTGTAATGTTCATGAATTATGCAAATACGTGTCGATAAACTAATTTGCCATTTCCTGATTATGTTTGTTTATATATTATAGCTGTGAAAAACACATTTTTGTTGCATACTTTAACATTTACATTACATTATCGGCTGACAGTGTAATCTTAATGGATACACGGTTTAAGTATTTAATGCATTTAGTAGCATAATGTGATCATAATTTTTAAAAACTAAATGTCATAACTTATTCCGAAGCTCTCTTTTTTTAATAGTGTTTCTTAAAAATACAAGGTTTATTTTAAAAGCAGGATAAGAACTAATGAAATCAATCTTACCAAGAAATCGGTTAACATACATAGAAAAAAAATACAGGCGTATATATATATAACTACCTCCTTAAAACAGAGTTGGAAGCAAAACGCGGACAAACAAACAAACACTTCAGCTTAAAATATTTGTATTGATTAAAAGATTTATGGTCTTATTCATAATGACTTATCGGAGGTTTAAAAGTTCGCTAAAATTGTGAAAACTTGTTATTCATAACAGTCTTTTTACGATAAAACGTTTATTATCTCTCCGATAAAATCTCCGTTTAAACCTCCGATAAGTCATTATGAATAAGACCATTACTATATAATATAATAATATATTGAATACGTTTCTGACTATAAATCAAAATATATAAAAAAAAAATAAAATGAAATGCAAAAAAATGTTGTTGAAATAAGTCATAATAATAAACTATCTGTTATTTCTATATCAATTAAGTATTAAGTAATAAAGTATAATGCGAATATTTTTAAACACCTAGTTTGGTGTTTAGTTGAAGTGCGTGCATATTATTGTCATATCGGCTTGTCGTACGCCGCGGGAAGCCGCTCGTGCGAGCTCTAACACCTGCCGGCCCGGCCTGGTATTTACAATGTATATTGTATGTTCTGGAAACACACAACACCTTTACGGTAACTGTCTTGCTTGACTATCATGCCTACTGAGGTTAAAATAAAAAAAAATCTAAATGATTTTAAAATAAGAACTAGACAATCGTTTTTGCAAGAGTTAGAAAAAGGTTATATATTTAAATGTTTGCGAAGTTGCATAATACAAAAGCCATAAACTAAATAATTGGTCAAGTGCGAGTCGGACTCGCGCACGAAGGGTTCCGTACCATTATCTATGCAACATAAGGCAACGTTATTAGTATCGAGCAAGAAACGGTAAAAAAATCATGTTTGTTGTATGGGAGCCCCCCTTAAATATTTATTTTATTTTATTTTTAGTATTTGTTGTTATAGCGGCAATAGAAATACACCAGCTGTGAAAATTTCAACTCTCTAGCTATCACCGTTCTTGAGATACAGCCTGGTGGCAGACGGACGGACGGACGGACAGCGAAGTCTCAGTAATAGGGTCCCGTTTTTACCCTTTGGGTACGGAACCCTAATAAGTTGTTAAAACTAGTCTTAGTTTTAAAATGACATTAAATTTAATCATAATATTGGTGATATTCTAATTATCGATAGTAAAATTTCGAACTATATTTCGGCGCTAATAGAGCTTTGATTTGTAGCTGCAATTTGCATTTTTTGATAGAAATATTCATAAGTCAGTAAATATTGTTGGAAATATAAAATCTAATTTTATTATTTAGACTAGCTTAGTGGCGTACTGATATTAACATCCACGTATAAGGTCGCGAGTTTAATTATCAGACACAAAAATAAATATTTTTACGTTTTATCTTCCCGACTTTAGGGATTCTATCCACGCATAGGATAATAAAATTATTTGTATTATGAATATCGATATCTGTTTATTTTCGTTATTTTACAAGCATTTACAATAAAGTAACTGATTAATTAATAAATAAATAGGTACCTGATAACCCATGAAACAAGCACAGAAATTTAGCTTTGGGACCAGAAGTCGTTGTGTGAAATGGAAATTTTTTAGAATTTTCAATATTGTCCCCGTTTTTACAACATTTTTCGCCGATGCTTCGCTCCTATTAGACGCAGCGTGATGTTATATAGCCTATAGCCTTCCTCGATATATTTAGTATCCAACACTGAAAAATTTTTTCAATGGCACCAGCAATTCCTGATATTAACGCGTTCATACAAACAAACTCTTCAGCTTTATAATATCGAAATAGATTAAATACTTTATACTTATAGAATTGAGATAATGAATAAATAATTTTCGAATTTATACAAATTTTAATGATTTGTATTTGAATACTTTTCGTCAACCCCAATGACCTATAAACATGGTGTACGGTGTCTTAATCATAGAATGTGTCCTAGAATAAGGATATATACTTACGTAATACTCACAGTTGCACATGAACCGACGGAATGAAATGGAATAGTGACACTCAAATTTTTGCCTAATCATCTTGACATTACTTGAATAGCGAATCAAATCCTTGCAATAAATTAATAAAATACTTATAGACAAGTAAGTTTAATGATTATTTTGACGGCAAATGTTTAACCACGACACAGTGCTCGACGCGTAACTTATTAATTGTGTTAGTTCCCATAATTAAGTCATCATCCAAGCCGACCGCCGCCTTTTCACTTTATTATCTATATAAACTCTCATTCTCAACAAATTCGAAACGAATAAATTGGTGAAGCTATTCCTTTTTTAATTGCTCTTACGGGATTTTAAGTTAGTATATACCTACAATATAAACTCCAGAGTTTATTATACAGATGGCCCCAGCTATTTAGCAGTTGATTTCTGTGTTTGGAATAAAGCATGCATACGATGAGCGATGCAGTGATGTTAAAAGATTGGAAGTTAATTTGTAATTTGACGGGCCTCGTGGTGGAGTGGTTCATATAACGGACTGCCGATCATGAGGTCTCGGGTTCGATTCCCGGTCAGGACAATCATTTGTGTGATGTTTTTAATTGTCATACAAATGTTTGTACTGCGTCTGGGTGTTTACTATGTATTATAAGTATGTATTTACAAAAGAAAAGTAGTATATGTATTATATCCGTATTCTGGTACCCATAACACAAGCAATATAAGCTTAGCTTGGGACCAGAGGACGTTGTGTGAAATGTCCATGAATATTTATTTATTTATTTATTTAATTATAAATGGCTAATACAAAATTTTCTGTGTGGCATACTAAATAGTAAAGAAAAATAACTGTAACTAAAAACCTAAAGAGATAAAGGAACTTCATAACAAGGTCAAAAGAAGCAGCCGAATATGTTAGTCGTTTTATGTTTGTTATGTATGTTCGTTTTATTGCTTAGCAGTATTGAAGAACCCAAGCCAACTTATCTGAAATAGTCAAGTAAAAAACTTAATAAGTAACACTTTACATCGAAACTATTTCACACCATAGACGTGTTTGCCATTAAAAACTTATTCGCGAATCATTAGTTTTTAAATACCGAGAGCAGAGCTTTTATTTTAAATAACGCAAGCGCAGATTCACAGGATTTTTCTACTCGCGGATAATTATTGTGAACGTGACTGAAATAAATATTACAAATTCTTGCTTAATCAATATAGTAGGCCTACATCACAACTATATTACCGCGAATTTAATAACGAACATTTTATTTGAACAGAGTTATTTGATTATCCGCCATTGTATTTGCTTCAGCCGTTATACATTTAATTTACACAAGTGACTCTCAAGCACCACAAATGTACGCACACCTTTACTAATATACACCTCAGTGATTAGTTTTTAGAGTTGTGTTTTGATTGTTATAATGCCTGTTGTAATATAGATGTCAGATGGACGTCATGGCTGTTTAGAGCAAGTTTGCGTTTCACACGTGTGATAGAGACCATCATATTAACGACCTACATTCTTACAACACAATATTTCGTTTACATTCTTATAGATGACTATGCTATACTAATATTATAAACAGTATTTAGTGTTGGATATTGGTGACCTGTTATACAGAATTACTCTACAAAACTTAGAAACAACAGTCCTCACTAACATGGACTATGCAAGATTTTCGCGGTTCATGTTTACCTACTTTGTTTAAACGCGCTAATCTCAGGAACCACGGGTCCGATTTGAAAAATTCTTTCAGTGTTTGATAGAACATTTATCGATAAAGGCTACAGGCTGTATGACATCACGCTGCGTCTAATAGGGCGAAGCATAATTGAAAAACATTGAATAAACGGGTAAAATTTTCAAAATTGCACGCGTATGAACTCGCGGGCAGCAACTAGTTGATATTTAAAACTAAACTAGGATGTTACGGATCTATATCTAAGTAGGCTGTTGATATTATCTATCTTCCTTTTTATTTACTTCTTTATGGTAGAAAACTACCTTAGTACCTAAATAAAGTAAAGTAGAAAACCTTTTTTTTTGCTTAGGTCGGGGGAAATGCCTGAACGCACACCTCTCTGTCCGGGGAAGACTGAGAAGGGTAGTGTGAGGCCCTCTCACTCAATAAAACCCCCGCCATATGCCTACTTCAGCTGGGGATTGGGCACCGATACTGAGGTGGTTCCGCTATCGGTTGCCCATCAAGCGGCTGCTCTGAGAGCAACCTCTCCCGGGCGATGTCTGGGCACACTGGGACATCACCCCTGCGCAAGTAAAGTAGAAAAACAACCTTAACCTTAGATACCTAACAATCAACGTGATATGTTAATTACGCAATATATTTCGCCAGTTATTAGAACTAGTCAAGTTTCATTATAAAAGAAAGTCTGATTTAAAAAGTTGATGATTTATAAACCATAAATACACCATTAAAGCATAATTAAAATATGTTCTAAATCATATATCAGCCAACGGCTTTAGCCAACGAAATTAAAATTTGTGTTTTATAAAAAAACTAACTGTTGCCCGCGACTCCGTCCGCGTGGAATTTGGAAAAATTTTTTTTTCGCAATAAAAGGTAGCCTATGTCCTTTCTCAGGGTCTAAAGATTGTCTGTGCCAAATTTCATCAAAATCGGCTGAGAGGTTTAAGCCGGAAAGCGTAACAGACAGACAGACAGAGATACTTTCGCATTTATCATATTAGTAGGGATTTATTTATATTAACTAGCTGTTGCCCGCGACCTCGTACACGTGGAATTTAGAAAATGTTCACCGTTTTTTTTGCTACATTTTTCAGTGATGCTTCTCTCCTATTTGTCTCAGTGTGATGTTATATAGCCTATAGCCTCCTACGATAAATGGAATATTCTATACAATAAGATTTTTTAAATCGAATCAGTATCTCCTGAGATTAGCGTGTTCAAACAAACAAACAAACAAACTTATCAGCTTTATATTATACCTAAGTATAGAAGTATAGATGAGCTGCTAAAGACAACTGAATTCCAATTTAAGTGATATTTCTTTTTTCAATTCTGCAAATTGACTATGTTAAGTATTTTATTATTTGATGACAAATCTTCATTATGATTTGTCAAATATTTTATATCGATAATGAATTTGTAAATAGATTGGAACGGTAATAAGAGACGTAACTATTTTAAAAACTTTTATTATAATTTCAGGTTTTCAGGTTCCTGACTTCAGAGTTCTATGGTTGATACGTCAGTCAATCAATTAGTCAGTCACCCTCTGCCTTTATATGGTTCACAGCTGACTTATATAAGTTCTGTTATCATCATCATATTCCTGCCCTTATCCAGCTATGCGGGGTTGGCGCAACGTCTTTTCTATAAAACAAAGTCGTTATTTTTGTATGTATGTCCCTTTGTGAGCTTATATCTTCTAAAGTTCGCAACGGATTTTGATGCGGGTTTTTTTAATAGATAGAGTGGTTCAAGTGGATGGCTTTTTTGCGAAACTTGTTCAGGATTTCTTTTATTTTTAAAATTCCTCGCGTACGAAGTTGCGGGCAAAGGCTAGTTGTTCACGTTGCAATGGGATTTTGCCATTTGGCTGATTTTTACAGGGCGCCCCCTGCCTGTTGTCAACACTCTTTGGGTATTTGTAATTATTATTATAAATACTGTACCAATTATAAACCCAGTTTAAAATTAATATAATTAATAGACGTAACATTGAAATAGAGTATGTCGTTTTTAGTTTTAACTTAGCTTCTAAGATAATGAAGTGAGTCCTCAAATTGTGTCAATGGTGAGTAAGTTGATTTTGTTTAGTTAGTTGGAGCTTGAAATGGTGACCCGTCGAATATTCATAAAAGATCCTTTCAAACCAGTTACACGTGTCGTAAGCCACGTTTTGAGCTCATCGTAGTCAATAGAATGTTGTTGTAGTTAACGTAGTTAGTTTGTCCAGTATTACAAGACATTTAGATAGATGACTGCTCTGGCTGTAAATACTGGTAATTTCTATGATGTTTTTCCGATAAGTACTTTTGTTATATTTGTACGTAATTAAGGGCCTACATCAATATTATCGTCGACATGTACATATTAACACAGCTAGTAGGTATAGAAAATGAAGAATTAGGGATATTTTTTTTGTTTACTCAAAATCTACTAAATATATTTTAATTCTGATTTACGTGTTTCTATATATAATAGTTACTTATGTTTTTAAAGTTATTTCATTAGTTAATACGCGATAATAGACCGACAAATGAAAAAAATAAAAAATGAGAGAGGTTGTTTCGCTAAGATTTTCTATCGAGAAAACTTTTTTCAATCGCGTTCCTGAGTTTATGCGATCCTAGATTATATATTGAAGAAACATATACTTAAAAATTAGAGCTCTAGCTATTCAATCTAAAGAAACAATGAAAACTTCGTACGTAGAAAAATGCACGAAGCTATTTTGGTATCCTCTTATGAGTATAATATTATCTATCTATCATATACCTAACTGTATGATGTTGTCTTAGAATCTATTTTACTACAACTACTTCACTATCTTTGAAATTCTATTCATAAATGTTTATTGAAACATATTATTGGTATAAATGTGATTCAAATATTTTATTTCGCAAGGAGAAGCGTCCGGTGTGTTGCGACTGTTGCGAGACCCAACGTTTGGTAATGATCGATGGGTTAAGTAGCATTTCACAAGGTTATCTTCTATATGAATTACCGTGTGCAATTTCTACGAAGTGCGAATATATGTATAAGAATTACTAGCAGTTGCCCACGGTATCGTACGCGTGGAATTTAAAACAATCTACTTAGTTCAAAAACTAAGAAACACTCTTGAAAATCATGAATATTTTTTTCTTAATTATTGCATTGTCAGCGGTTCTTGATATATGTGCAAGATTTCAGATCAATCCCACTACTGCAAGTTGGTGAAAATCATTTTCAAAGATTCCGTTACATAGATTAATACATACCGAACTTATATAAGCGTGTTAAAAAGCGCCCCGTTTTTGCTAATCCTTCGCTCCTATTAGTCGCAGCGTGATGTTATATAGCCTATAGCCTTCCTCGATAAATGTACTATCCAGCACTGAAAGAATTTTTCAAATCCGATCAGTGGTTTCTGAGATTAGCGCGTTCAAACAAACAACTCTTTAGCTTTATAGTATAGATTTTAACAAAGCTTCAGTCAACATGTATTTATTACTACTTATATTTGTAACTCACGAATTTGGAATTTTTCTTACGAAATTTGTTTATGTGCTTGCGGTAAAATAAAGTATATGTCCTTAATTAGTCCGCTAGTAATACCTTAGAGGGTTTCTTTTTTATAATTTCGTGTGAGATCCGTAAAATATAGAATTGTACCTTAAAATGTATTTTTGATAAAAATAAAAGTTTTAATTTAAAAAAATGTAAAAAATAACAAAGCCACACCCAGGCATTACGATTTCCAGTAAAATTGTCAAAATTTTTGAGAAAATGCAGTCAAAATGATTCTTGAGTAGAACCGTTTCAGGGATGTGTTCGAAGAAAAATTTTGGTGTCGGCCAGGAAATCCTATTAACATACTTCGAGATCAAATTAAAAATAATTAAGTAGATACTGAGAGCCAAAAACTAAACAACGAAGTATCTATCTTAACTGATAAAGGTATACATTCATCATCATCATAACATCACGCCCTTTTCCCATGGGGGTAGGTGAGACTTTATGGTCTTATTCATAATGACTTTTCGGAGGATTAAAAGTTCGTAGCATTCATTAGCATTGTAAGTATAATTGACATTTAATTTAAAAAATATTGATTTGAATGAAAGCTCTGCTGAGTTTCTTACGCCGGTTCTTCTCAGCAGATTGCGTCCTGAACCGGTGGTAGGGAAAAAAAAATTGGACATGTCATAAGCACATAATTTTTCTGAAAAATTGTGTCTACTTGATTAAATGATTTTTCATTTCATTTCATTACGCTAAAATCGGTTCGGTAAAATTGTCAAAAATTGTTATTCATAATAGTCTTTTTACGACAAAATGTTTATTATCTCTCCGATAAAGTTATTGTTTAAACCTCCGATAAGTCATTATGAATAAGACCATAAAATAATACTACTATTATAAGAATAGATAACTATAAGACTAAAAGTATACGTTGTACGTATGAAAGTAAAATAAATATAGAAACACAAATAAATTCATATGTATGTGTGTGAGGTGAGACTTCGGACACAAATTGATAAATTACATGTACTTGAGCATGTTTAATCCGAGAGAAATGAACATTTACGATGAGATTACAGACTGGGCCTGGCGCGATGACATTAGCTAGAACGGCTCGGCCACAACCGTCCAAGTAATGATACATGGTTCCACATTGTCCAACCGCCAGACCATATTTGTAAGCGTATAGTAATACAAAACGATTTTATATATCTCCCATAATAAGTTTGTAAATGAAAAATGGTATTTTGTTAATACCGCTCTTATATCTTCTCTATTGGTAACGCTTATAGTTTAGTAGTTATTTTATTCGTTGTGTAATCTTTAAGTTTAACAGTTTAAAAATAAAATAAAACACATGATTTTTCTAAAAACTGTTTTATAAAAAGTTTGAAAAAAATAAGTAAATAAATATTCTAGGACATTTCACATAACATTCTCTGGTCCCATGCTAAGCTTATATGCTTGTGTTATGGGTACCAGAACACGGATAAAATACATACATTATTTTTCTTTTGTAAATACATACTTATAATAGTTATAATACATACAACACCCAGACTAAGTACAAACATTTGTATGACAATTATAAATATCACACAAATGATTGTCCCGAGCAAGAATCGAACTCGCGACCTCGTAAACGGCAGTCCGTTACATGAAGCACTCGACCAAGAGGTCCGTCAAACAATTTAAATATGATTCAGGCACCTTTTCGCTAATAAAACAATAAATAACATAGAGACACAATAATATAAGTCATTATCAAAGAGGTGCACTTTTTCAATAAGTCGTTATTTTTGTATAAATGTCCATAAATGAACTTATATCTGCAAAAGTACGCAACAGATTTTGATGCGGTTATTTCAATTAATAGAGTGGTTCAAGAGGATGGTTTTTTGTATAATTTTTAGGAGGTTTTTATAATATTTTGATATCGTGATGAAACGCAAAGAGAAAGAGAGGGATAGAGAGAGCAGCTAAAAAGCGATGCAGCTTCGTTGCAGTCGCTAAAGCCACCAATAAGTGATACTAAAGTTACTAATATATTTTGCCCTTTGAGATATATACTCTTCATATATAATATAGCGTAAAAACAATTAAAATCGGTTTAATTTTCGAGAAGAAAAAAGGGGACTACGAAACGTCTATTTTTCAAAGAATTTGTAGGTAAAATCTGTTTCAGCTATATTTGTCCCTTTCAGCACGGTGCTCGCGAATAGGGATAGCAATACCTAAGGCAAATATCTAAATTAGGAGTACAGTACCCTCTTAAAAGTAGTCCAAGGTCATCAGCTATATACAATAATATAAAAGTATAACATTTAGAATAATGGCATTTAATATTTGATCAGTTATTTTTAGAACAGCGTATAATGTCAATTTCGCTATGGTAGTACAATATATCGTGTGTCGCGTGAGCCCACTTTAATAACCTTTATTAATACTCATTTTATATGTCGTTTATAGCACTGGTATTCAGTCCAACATAATATATCGTTCCATTTATAAATTTAGTATCTCACTACTCTATATAGTAACTAGAAACTCTTAGATTTGAAAGAAAGAAAGAAAGTAGACTTTATTAGAAAGTAGATTTCAGTTAATAATTGAGTATCTATAATAATATTAAAAAGCGGAACAGTTTGTTTGTTTGTTTGTTCGTTCGTTGGAACGCGCTAATCTCAGGAACCACTGTGCCGATTAGAAAAATTCTTTCGGTTTTAGATAGGGCTTTTATCGAGGAAGGCTTTAGGCTATATAACATCACGCTACGGCCAGTAGAAGTGAAGCAGTAGTGAAAATTGTTGCAAAAACTAGGAAAAATTTCTAAATTCCACGCGGACGGAGTCGCGGGCAACAGCTAGTTTAAAATAAAAAGATTAACCGAAATAATTTGGCTTTTTAAATTTGAGGGTTTTCTTCAATTTCTCAGGCGATAACCATGAGATCCTGAACTGGTGCCAATGGGACCATACGGAAACCATCGCTTCGCCAAGTTAAAAGTTATGAGGTTATAAACATAAAAAGAACATACAGACTAATTGAGAACCTCGTCCTTTTTTAGGGTTCCGTACCCAAAGGGTAAAAACGGGACCCTATTACCGAGACTTCGCTGTCCGTCCGTCCGTCCGTCTGTCACCAGGCTGTATCTCAAGAACGGTGATAGCTAGAGAGTTGAAATTTTCACAGATGATGTATTTCTATTGCCGCTATAACAACAAGTACTAAAAATAAAATAAAATAAATATTTAAGGGGGGCTCCCATACAACAAACATGATTTTTTTACAGTTTCTTGCTCTCATACAACAAACGTGCCTTATGTTGCATAGATAATGGTACGGAACCCTTCGTGCGCGAGTCCGACTCGCACTTGACCAGTTTTTTGAAATCGGTAAAGAAATAATTGATACTGGTTGGTACCAAAACAAATATTTTGTGTATAGATATAATTCTATGTGTAAAGAGTATAATAAAATAAATATCATTTAATAACGTAGACACAATTTTTTAACAAAATTAAGCACTTATGATAAGTCTTAATATTTTTATTCCTACCACCAGTTCAGGGCATACAGTCCGCTGAGAAGAGGCGTAAGAAACTCTGCAGCGCTCTTTTACTTAAGGCATTTTTTTATCATAGACAATTCTACCACGTCTGGGTATTTCATACCTCTCTATACTATTTAATATTATAAGGCTGAAGAGTTTGTTTGTTTGTTTGTTTGTTTGAACGCGCTTATCTCAGGAACTACTGATTCGATTTGTAAAATATTTTTGTGTTGGATAGCACATTTATTGAGGAAGACTACAGGCTATATAACCTTATGCAGAGAGGGGCGAGGCTTCAGTGAAAAATGTTGCAAAAACGGGGAAATTTTTCCTAAATTCCATGCTTACGAAGTCGCGGGGTACAGCTAGTGTATTATAAGTATATTTTAAGAAAATAAATAAATAAATATAATAATAAATAAATATTTTTGGATATTTCACACAACGTCCTCTGGTCCCAAGCTAAGCTCATATGCTTGTGTTATGGGTATCAGAATACGGATAAAATACATATTATACTACTTTTCTTTTGTAAATACATACTTATTATACATAGAAACACCCAGCCGCAGTACAAACATTTGTATGACAATTATAAATATCACACAAATAATTGTCCCGAGCGGGAATCGAACCCACGACGTCATGATAGACAGTCCGTTAAATAAACAACTAGGCCACGAGCCCTGTCAACGTTTAAGTAGTAGGTGCTAATAAAATAAGTTTAGTTACGGACCAGAGAAAGTCGTGTGGACTTTTTGTAGCAATGTGTAGGTCTAGTACAAAGCGAGTGAAAAATTCAATGTTTTCGAACTTGAAGAATGAACAATCATAACAGTTTTTTATATACGAATTCGTTGTGGGCCGGCTTCGATACAAGTATGGAACAACTATTAACACAACAAGAGACATGAACTGGCTGTTTGATGAAATATTAATAGGGTTGAATTCCTCAGATGGTCGGTAAGGCACCGCGGATCGAAGCAACCCGCAGATATTAATCATCGTATCTCATACTATATAGCATATGTTATACAGGCTGTTACTTCAATCAAAAATCTATATTAATATTATAAAGCTGAACAATTTTTTTGAACGCGCTGGTCTCAGGAACCACTCATCCAATTAAGTTTGAAAAACTTTACTGATAAATAATACATTTATCGACGAAGGCTATATAACATCACGCTGTGACGAATAGGAGCGAAGCATCAGTTAAAAATATTGCAATAACGGGAAAATTTTTAATCTCTTAAACCGCGCAAGGTATTTAATTACAATTTTAAGAGGATACCAAAATAGCTTCGTGCATTTTTGTTCGTACGAAGTTTTCATTGTTTCTTTAGATTGAATGGCTAAAGCTCTAATTTTTAAGTATATGTTTTTCAATATATGATCTAGGATCGCATAAACTCAGAAACGCGATTGAAAAAAGTTTTCTCGATAGAAAATCTTAGCGAAACAACCTCTCCAATTTTTTATTTTTTTCATTTGTCGGTCTATTATCGCGTATTAACTAATAAAATAACTTTAAAAACATAAGTAACTATTATATATAGAAACACGTAAATCGGAATTAAAATATATTTAGTAGATTTTGAGTAAATAGGAAAAGTATCCCTAATTCTTCATTTTCTGTGCCTTCTGGCTGTGTTAATATGTACGTGTCGGCGATGATATTGAATAATATTGATGTAGACCCTTAAGATAAAGGCACTTAAAGTGATCTAAGTGAAAGAATTATACTCATCTATTATACAAACAAACATTCAAATCTTTTATTTTTATCATTTATTATAAGTATATTATTACATTATTACATATATCTAAGTCAAAGTTACTCGATTGAACTTGTAAAGTGGCAACTAGTACGACAGTAATAAAAACATCCTGTATGGATACAGTTCGGCCACGTGCAGCCAATGAGTAATGCGCCGCATCACAGCCGCGTTATCGACGGAGGTGTTAAATGTTTACTAGGCAGAGGTGCCGCCATCTGTCACTGTCCAAACAAAACCACAAGCAGCTACGACCTTTGTATGCGCAGCCGAAGTAATGTTACAACGTGTTCATCAACCAATAGAACAATATTCAAATCAATTAATAGTTATTTTACATGACGCGCCGCGTGGACAAGTGGTTCATGTAACGGTCTGCCGTTCGTAAGGTCGCGGATTCGATTCCCACACAGGATATTTGTGTGTTATTTATAAATATTTATACTGTGTTCCAGACATTGTTATACTAATGTTTGTCTTGCATCTGGGTGTTTTATATGTATTATAGGTATGTATTTACAAAAACAAAGTAGTGTATGTGGTGTATCCGTATTCTGGTACCACAAGCATAACCTTAGCTTGAGACCAGAGGACGTTGTGTGTAATTTCATTTTGTGTGACAGTTTCAATAAGAGACCGTAATCATATTGGCCCTACTGATGATAAGCAGTTACCACAACCTATGTACGTTTGCAACCACCTGGGGTGCCAATCACACGTCGCCGACGCTGTAGAAGTCCTTTTTACTATTCCTCACAGTTTAAAAGACCAAACAATTGACGTTAGTCCATGTATAATTAATAGCAAGACATTTGTGATTTAAAAAATAGAACTAATTTGAATAAAATTAGATCTTCTGTCGAGTTAAAACAGATTAATAGAACAGGTGGTATAAATGAAACTTCTTTTAAGTCAATAGGTATAAACAAGTGCAACCTTGATTGGTCTATATATTTCACAAAATTAAAGCCCTATTATACTGTGATGTTTAAGTTAAGCCTACATTTAACAACATATGTAAGTTTAAAGTCAGAACTTATTAACGTAATAAAGACCTTTTTATCGTCTAATTGCTATAGAAACAAGTCATTTAACCCTCGAAAATTAAACCATTTTGAAAAATATTGAAATTAATTGTAACAAAAATAAATTTGTGCATAAATTATTTCTAAAATAAAAATAATTAGTAAGTAATCTTTCCATATTTAATTGTCTTCACCAACTAACTACAGAGAGAGGGAAGAAACGTTTACAAATAAGGCACCGCTTGCTCGTAATCATCAAGTTATATGCTGCTTATAAATTTTATGACTTTGAACAAATTTAACAGCCATTTTGAATAAAATGTAATAGATATTAATATGATGGCGCCAGTGGGCTATCATCATACATCTGTACGTGATGGATGAGTGAAGAAAATGTATAATTGCTGCCATACTACCCATTTGAAGTCGGGGTCGTAAATGTTAGATACGATTGTAACAAAACAATGGTATAATTGACCGAGCTATCGTAAAAAGAAAAGTTTGTTTACTAGAGATGCACGCAGATGTAACATGTACCTATATACTGTTACTATTATGTAACACTGTTTTTTAAACTTTACTACGTTGTAATCGTGTTAAAACGTGCAGGTAATATTTCATCTAGGTTTTGATGGCTCTGAAATTAGTGACATAATAGTCTGTGTTATCACGGATTAAGAATAACAAAGAAGCTATAAAAGCTGCTGAATGTAGAAAACGGAAATCTCGGAAACGGATGAAACCCGTGCTCAATATGTTGATTGGCTAGAAGAATATGTTATAATTTACATGTTTTCAGTATGCCGTTGTAACATTGAGTGATGATACTCTTATTGTATGCAGTGCGCTTAGACCACTAGAAACCCAGAACGGAAACTGAATACAAATATTGAATTCATTATTTTCAAGCATCCATAAGTCACGAATGCAAGTGAAGCCTTCGTGTATTTCGTGCTTTTTGAGTTAAATTTTAATATTTTAATTGTCTATAAAATAACATTTCCTTTATCACATTTGTTAATTAAAATCTAACACTAGTTGATATACCTAGATCTACACAATTTAATTAACTTAAAAACTAAAAAACACACGCTAGAGAAATCTGAATTATTTTTATATTATTCGCATTGTCATAGGTCCTGAACATGTGTGCTACATTTCAGATCAATCCGACTATTGAAAGTGAGTGAAAATCACTTCCAAAGATTCAGTTACCTACATATTTATATATAGATAGATACGATATATTTTATATATAGATAGATACGAACGAAACTTAAAAATCGTGTTAAAAAAATAAAACTTTTGCCCAAGTCAGTTTATAAATAACTGTTATATATCAAAAGAGCCGCGGTCAAGGTATTCGATCATGGACCGAAGTCCGAATAATGATTTGTATATAAATCTTATTTGCAAACATCATTCAAGACAAAGTAATTGTGTAACTTAAGCGTGATTAGACATTTTTACTATTTGTTTATTATTAGTGCTAAAATTAAATTACTTATGAACCATAAAGACTTAAGGTGGCCTTCCTATGTACGCGAGAGGTGATGTCAAATTAAATTAAATTTTTATGTTGCCATGAGAAGATAAGAACACTTTATGTCGGTCACGCCGCTCACGGAATGTCAAACCGTGCCACACTTGCGTGCCAATTCTGCGGCCAGTTTTGCGTTTAACCACGCATGCTTCTTATACAATTAAAGCATCAAGAACTAAGAAGAGAATATAAGAATCGGCCGGTGTTTTCAGTTCAAAATCAGATCAAGACGCGCGAATCGGGCGCGGAAGGGCACCTTCGTACATTACACATATTACATTTTACAGGCATTTCAGTGACTACTGCGAATTTCTGTAAATTATGATTTTTCATTGTTCAATCTTTAATAGTTTCTGGACTGCAGTGATAATAAACTGTAAGTTTTTGCGAACACCTAATCTATTAATAATTAGCGTATCAATAACTCTATTTAGGAATTTAAGCCAAGAACTACGAGTTAAGAGATTATAATATTCATGGACATTTCACACAACGTCCTCTGGTCCCAAGCTAAGCTTGTGTTATGGGTACCAGAATACGGATATACTACATAAACTACTTTTCTTTTGTAAATACATACTTATAATACATAGTAAACATATTTTATAATAAAACATAGATTAAGGTAATATATATTGTTTATATTGAATGCCATAGAGGGAATTTATATAGCATGTTTGACGGGCCTCGTGGTCTAGTGGTTCATATAACGGACTGCTGTCTATGAGGTCTCAGGCTCGATTCCCGCTCGGGACAATCATTTGTGCGATGTTTATAATTGTCATACAAATGTTTATACTGCGTCTGGGCCGGTCTGGCGTATTTCTATGGATTATAAGTATATATTTACAAAAGAAAAGTAGTTTATGTATTATATCCGTATTCTGGTACCCACAACACAAGCATGTAAGCTTAGCTTGGGACCAGAGGACGTTGTCTGTAATGTCCACGAATATAAAAAAAAATTATTAATATCATAATGTTATAAGTAATATTATATTATGATCAAAACAAAATTAGATCGCAGGTGATAGGTATTTACGTGACGTTATCGCATATTTATTAGATTCGCTATCATCTATAATTATAAAACTATAATATTAAAATCAATGAAAAACTATAACAGTTATGTCCAATCACAGCACGGATCAAATATTCCAATAAATATTCAATAAAACTATAATAATATATTCTTATTTGACACGTCAAAGTAGTCTGCTTTTTTTTGTTTTATGACTTTTAACTCTGCGAGGCTATCGTAACCTTTGAGAGGACAGCTGAGTCGTGAGGTGCTTTACACTTTCTTACATGTCGTGTCGTGGCTCATAATCGTAGCCAAAATTTGGTTTATGGGAGGGCTAATTTAAACGTAGAATTTAAATTCTACGTTAAAACCACAGTTAAAACTTGTCGGCAATTGTCGAATCTCGTTTTTCATTAGTGCAATTTTTGGTATTGCGTTTAGGTTTCAATCCCCAAAACTCTCCCTGTGACTACGCCTATGTAGAGACCACTTTTAGAGTTTGGTTTTCTAGAGCTTAAATATTTTGTTTAATTATTTTTATTAAAATTTACTGGTTCTAGTTTCATGAAAGCTAAGAAATTTAAAAAGACTTAATGCAACAACCTATAGCTAATCAGATATACATATAAATTTACTTCACTTTTACATACGTTGATTGATTTTGGTACAGCAATAAAACTTACACAAACCATAAAAAAATAAGAAATAAGAACCTTGATGGTATAATATTAATAATATATTTCTTAAATATTCAACGATGTCTTATTACTTTTATTATTTATGCGATATAAAAATTATTAAAACGCTTTCATCGAAAGTTGTAAAGACAAGCATGTTGATACTGTTCTAGAGCTTTGGCTCTTGCCACAACAGCGCGTTCAATACTTTTGTAAGGGTTTATACTAAAGTCTGCGGGTCTCATAGGACTAAGAATCCTCAAAGTCATGGCGGTACAAAGCAAGCGACGAGATGCAGCCTCATAATACTCACCATCCACGATAGAACTGCAAGTCGGACAGCCACATCTATACATTTTATAAAGAAGTGGCATATATGTCTATTTATGTTTATTAAAAAGTATCCTGAATATAGAATCGTAGCAAAAAAACCCAATCTGTAAATTATGCAAAGACTATCATGAATTTCACAATATATTTCCAGAATTTAGCCGCATTTTATGTAACACCAAATTCTAGCTTAATTGTAATAGCTAGTGTTGCAGCAGTTTTCCTTAACAGTAGGTAGGACCGTGAATGGCAGGTTGTATACTTAGATCACTTTGTTTATTCAATAAACAGCTCTGCCTCGCACCCTCATCTCACCTGTCACGTGTCTAGCCTTCTTTTTATCGATATAAAACGCTTGACGGTAGCCATCACCTGATACAATCTACCTCAACATATTCATTGTTTACATCACGTACATTCATCACTTTCAACAGCTGTCTTAAAATTTGTAACAGTAATTACTTCAATATATTTCTACTTTATATTACATTTTTTTTCCCTTACTTTATTACTATACTAGCAGTGCCCGCGACTCTGTACGCGTGGAATTTAGGAACGAAAAATTAAATGAACTAACAATAACGCCATTTTACAGCTAATTAATAAATCGTCCGTTTGGTTTCCTTTTTTTTGCACAATTCTAAAGAAATAACACACATGGCCCCAATGTCATTTTAGTAAATGATATCTCAGAGTTTTACCTTTTTAGGGCTTCGTACAAACCAAGACTACGGTGTCCGTCTGTCTGTCTATCCCGCCTATGTCTGTTTAGCCCATAAAACTTTTTTTTACTCGATTACGGCTGAAGGTATCAATTTGAAACTTATACAAAATGTAGATCTATGCGGTCCTTTGCTGCAAAAGATACAATAAATAATTTAGATCTACGCATTCAGAAGATCTAACCGAATCACAGTCATTTTTGAGTATTTTCAACTTTCGCAAAAAATTTACAGGTTACTTCCCACTATCTCAGAGACTTGAAATTTGGCATGGACCAAGCCTACATAGTGCTGATAAATATCCAAAAAACTTGTAATTTATTACCACATCACATGAAAAATTTGCTAAAAACGTACGCCGACGCCGATGCCAATGGCGACACCGACGCCGATGCCGACGCCGACTACGAAGCCGACGCCCGCGCCTATAAAAACCAACTCAACACCGATACGTCGGGATTTGAGCAGCGTAACGACCATAGGCCGACGCCGACGCCGACGCCGATGCCGATGCCGACGCCGACGCCTATTAATACCCACGCAGCACCGACACGTACGTCGGGATTTGAGCAGCGTAACGACCATACGCTGACGCCGACGCCTGTAAAAATCAACTCAGCGTCGATATGTCGGAATTTAAGTAGCGTATCGATCATACGCCGACGCCGACGCCTATAAAAACCAACTCAGCACCGATACGTCGGGATTTAAGCAACGTAACGCCCATACGCCGAGGCCTATAAAAACCAACTCAGCACCGATACGTCGGCATTTGAGCAGCGTAACGACCATACGCCGAAGCCAACGCCAACGCCGAAGCCGACGCTGACACCTATAAAAACCAACTCAGCACCGATACGTGGGGATTTGAGCAGCGTAATGACCATACGCTGACGCCGACACCGACGCCGAAGTTGACGCCGACGCCTATAAAAACCAACTCGACACCAATACGTCGGTATTTGAGCAGCTTAACAACCATACGCCGACGCCGACGCCTATAAAAACCAACTCAGCACCGATACGTCGGGATTTGAGCAGCTTAACGACCATACGACGACGCCGATGCCGACGCCGACGCCGACGCCGACGCCTATAAACAACCACTCAGCACCGATAAGTCAGGATTTGAGCAGTGTAACCACCATACGCCGACGACGACGCCGACGCCTATAAAGACCAACTCAATACTGATACGTCGGTGATTACGGCGTATCGACCTGTAAGCTATATTATTGGAAAGTTTCACGAAAATCCATCCAGCAGTCTTTACGTGAAAGAACCACAAACATCCTTACATTCATACATCCAACATTAAGCAAACATCAAAACATTGGATTATGGATAGAAGACCGAGGAAACGTTCGCGTTGCTCAGCCAACAGTTTAAGTATTTTATTTGGCCGCGCGTAATTCTTTTTTCGTCATATCTCCTAAGATATCTATTTAAATTGCATGCTGTAAAAAGCAGTTATAATCTATAGATATTAAATGCGTAAGCTAACTAAAGTATTTAAATTGATAAAAATATTACTACACATAAAAAGCGTTTGAAAACACCCTATTGAATTTGATAATTTTTTTGGCGTTATCATGGGTACAGCAGGTTTTCCTTAAAAGATAGACATATGCTCTCGCGGACTTTTTTGAAGAACTATAGGTAATGAACAATTCTTCCATACATTACTTGGTTGTACCTCACATAGATAAGGCAGCGTTTTCATTTAAAGCTCGCGCGCTTCCGAATTCTTCAGCAAATTTAATTTCCAATATACAGCAAATCCCAATAAATTATGCAAAAAAAGCCATCCTCTTGAACCATTCTATCTATTAAAAGAAACCGCATCAAGATCCGTTGCGTATTTTGAAGATATAAGCTCACATAGGGACATACATACAAAATTTAGGACTTTGTTTTATAATAAGTAAAGAAGATTATATTTATGAAAATGAAATATTCAACTGTTAGCCAGTCATCAAACCAGTTTACTATAATCCACTGCTGGCAAAAGACCACGCCCAACAATATCCAGCAATCTTATTTTCGTAGCTTGCCACTCTCGTGTTCTAGCGTGAAGACGGTGCTTTAGCTGCTACATCCTACTGCGAATACAGCAAGCTAGCGCTACAAATACTGTCATACTTTTTGTCGTTAGACGTTATCAACATTTCTGAATTCAATTAGCCAATAATATTTTACACATATTCCGTAACTTTGTCAATAAACTTCTCCAGTTGGGGGTGTTTACTAATCGTATAGAATTAAATAAAATACCATAACCACGCCTGTTGGGGCAACTAATACCAGATGAATTCATATTAATGCTTATTAAATATTTTACCATAAACACTGGAAGTAGTTTGTAAAGACAATGTTGTGAGTTTTACGATAGCTGCGTGTATTAATGCAAAAAGACATTCGCAGGAGTGTGGCTGTGATACATTCTGGTCATTAATATCCACATTCAGGCAGTGGCAGCGCCGCGGGGCTTCGTGCTCGCCCTAAATAACATATTAGTCTCCAAAGCCACCGCCGCCATATTTCTCTATATAACGTATAAGTTTTCGGTAAATCGGAACGTAACGAATCGGTGCCGATGACAGTGGACGGTTGGAGAGAATTTATCGGTGCGTGGTGCACCCGTATGTTACAGTAATCGGATTTGATGGCACACCGCGGTGTCGAGCCGGCTAAGGATTACCATGTCCCATGACCGACATTATGATGTACTGCTCTTACTACCAAACACACTTAGATGTTTGTGAAACTGTATCATAAAAATCAATAATAAACCTACGCATTTCTTCCTTGATGGTGTTCTATAAAGCACTGTTGTTATTTGTTATCTGTGATGAGTAACTTCCGTAGACAGAGGGACGTAGTACTATTTTTTTTTAATGTTGGAAAGTCCTATTCCAGCAATAAGTCTTCAGTGTGGGCTCTCAGTAATGTTAGAAGATAATCTTCGACATACCAATGTGCTATAAAATATTTTCCGTTATTGTTACAATGTCACAATGAGTAAACATTTATACTGTTACTTAGTAACTATGGGCAATAAACTTAATGTAGATGTGTGAATTATTTTAAAGGTAATATGTTAAGTTATTATGCTGCGTAATTATAAGGGAAACTTGCATACATATTTGCACTGTGTAAAGAGCTTTTGCTCGTAAATTATATTTATTTGATAACAATTTTTTACACGCGATGCAACGTATCAATCTTTTTAAATTTATAGAATTGTATGACATTTTTTTATCTCTTCGTCAACATATTTAACGTAATTACAAATAGTAATTTCCTTCTTTTTTTAAACTGGACTAATTTGAGATTTTGCACACTTCTGTTTGACATAATTAAGTTGCTAAAGACTTAAAACATAAGTTTTCTAGTATCAAAACATCCAAATTACTTTTCGATTCTAACTCAAAATAAACACAGTTTTTTTCTATTATAATTATGATAGTATTGAAAAGAATTTTAAGTACATTTATCATAATCATTGTTTGTGCCTATTGGAGTATTTGTTATTTATTTATTTAATTCTTCATGCACAAATAGAGTGTACAAAGGCGGACTTAATGCCTGAGGCATTTTCTACCAGTCAACCTTAGGGTTGTTCAGAAAATATGTATTGGTAGGTGCGTATTAATAAATACAAAAAAAAAATAAACTTACTTACGAATAACTACATACACCTATATACGTATATATAAATAGATACTACAAAAATACATATAAACATAATCATAAACATACATGCATACATATACATAATATTATGGTATGGTACACGACGAAACACTATGGCGAATTATACCGATAAGTCGAAGTAGAATTGATGAACTCGTTTCTTAAAAATATTCCGACTTTTGGCCTTCCTGATTTCGAGAGGGAGTGCGTTCCATAAGAGAATAGATTGTATTTTAAAAGAGGCATGAACGAAAGAAGAAGTATGTGGTGGGCATCGAAGAAGAAAGTTGTATAGAGAACGAAGATTTCTGTTGTGACTTGACGAAAGATATTCAAAGTGAGAGGTTAAATAATGTGGAGCATTAGGTGAATTAATAACCGAATAAAGCATGCTTAGCGCGTGCAAACTACGGCGCTGGCGGATAGGTAACCATTTGAGTTGCCTACGGTAATGAGACACATGGTCATACTTACGAAGATTGAAGATGAATCGAATGCAATTGTTGAGAAGTCGGTCGAGTTTGTTGAGCAGATCTGCATTCAGGTCTAAATAGCACACATCACCATAGTCGATAATTGGGAATACAATAGTTTGTACAAGCATTTTCTTTGTTTCGGGAGGAAAATAACTCTTAAATCGATAGAGCATGCGAAGGGTTCCAGTGACTTTTTTGCTAATGTTAGCTATCTGGGTACGCCAATCCAAAGTTGTGTCAATATGTAAACCCAAATCTTTAACACTCTGAGTTAAAGAAATAATTTTGCCATCGAAAATGACAGGAGGGATAGATGTGCCGTCGATTTTGTTTATCATGCGAGAGCTACCTATCATTATGGCCTGGCATTTAGATGGGTTCACACTTAATCCAAACTGTTCAGACCATTGTTTAAGAACTGCTAACTCGCGATTCATAGCATCAATCATCATGGGCAAGTCGTCTATTCCGGCCTGTATGTAAATTTGTTAACTACAGTAGTTCTATGATTGCCCTGTGATAAGAGCACAGCGATGTTAAAGTATTGTTAATTCAAATTCATTCTGCATAATAAGTAAGATAAACAACTAACATAATAGATACTTTAAGTTAATACTAATTATTTAGTATGAAATTATATTTATAGTAAAATGAACATTGAAATTCAAATAAAGTGAATGAAAAACCTAAAATTATTGTATTGATTATAAAATGTTAGTTGTAAAATGTAGTTATAAAATGTATGGAATACTCATGTTTTATGTTAGTGTATGTATGATAGATTATTTACTCGATAACTTGACTAGTGCAAGTGTCGTTTTTGTATTATTTATGATGTGTAATTAGCAGAAAAAAGCAGCTGTTACTTTTTAAAAATTACCTCGCTCGTTGATGTCTTTTGCATCGTTGGCGCTGTTTTAATTTTCACATTATTGTTTTTTCAAAAGGTGGTAAATATTGTTTAAAAGTTTATTAGGTTAGCAACTATTTCTTGAGCAGTCATAATATTTATTTAATTTATAATAATTACTAGAGGGAAACTTGAAACTAAACCTTTTGCTAACATGTCACCATAGACCAGACCGGATATCTTCCCGAAATGTAGGAGGGCCATTCGTAATTTTAATGGGCTAGAATACAAGAAGAAGGTAAAAGATATGAACAAGGATATGAACTGGTTATTACTCCCTAAAATTACTTATTCGGGGCTGGTCGAATACTATATTTAACTGTTAAATACCATAGGTGTTCACAACAGGGTAATCTGAAACTGGTACCAATCCTATTTGCACAACTAAACTAAAAATGAAAATTGTAAATATCGATTATTTGCTGGTACACATTTATTATAATTAAAATCGTTAGTCTATACTTCATTGTTTTTATAATAAGAAAGTTCAATTATAATTGTCAAATTGTAATATTGAACTCGATAAAAAATTTTTAATTAAGGTAAGTTTAATTATGAGAATAGAATCGATACCACCGACCTCTAAGGCATGTTGGTATGGAAAGAAAAGACAAAGCATTCACAATTTGGTCCTGAAGCTGTTTGTATCTCCTTTAGCCTGACTTTCTGCTTCCAAGCAGCTAAGTCATCATCGAAGGCTATCCTAGATTGAAACATTTCGAAGCACACAAAAGGACCTTTATTTAAGGGTGTTCTATAAGATCCCCAACAGAAACAGTTTAATGTTTTTTAAACACGCACTTAATTTGAAATCCTCTGGCTTGTACATATTATAGCTGGGTTCGAGTATCACCCGTGTGGAGTAGTGACTATGAGCAGCATTTTCGTTTGTGCTCTCGTCCTGCTGGTTACAACGCGATGTTAAGAGGATACTGTACTCCTAATTTAGGTATTTGCCTTAAGTTTTGCTATCACTGTTCCCGAGCGCCGCGCTGAAAGGGACAAATATAGCTGAAGCAGAATTGACCTACAAATTCTTTGAAAAAAAGACGTTTCGTAGTCCCCTTCATTCTCCGTGAAAGTTAAACCGATTTTAATTGTTTTACGCTATATTATAGATGAAGAGTATATCTATGATTATATCACTTTCTTTTTTGGTAAAACCATACCAAATATGTGTGATAGACGCTGCAACTTTATCTAAAGAAAACCGAAAAAAACGGAATTTTCGGATGGTCATATTTCTTTTAGTTATTATGTTTTAGAAAAAAAGAAAGTGATAGAAGCATAGATATACTTTTCATTTATAATATAGCGAAAAACAAACAAAATCGGTTTGACTTTCGCGAAGAAAAAAGGGGACTACGATGCCCATATTTTTGTATGGAGCATAATTTGGTATCGTGCCCTCTTAAATACTCTATAACCCTCCTCGATAAACGCACTTTTGTTGAGTAGTAAATAATAATAAAACATTGTTTTTAGAGTTCCGCACCGAAAAGTAAAATATCAGCATTAGGTTATTACTGAGATTTCGTTGCCGTCCATCCGTCCGTCTGTGTATCACCAGACTGTATATCTAGAGCAGTGATAGGTAGAGAAACGAAACCACAGTTTTTTTATATCAGTTGATGCTATAACAACAAATTTAATACTCATCATAATCATTGTACTGGCCTCGTTATTTGGGGTTGAGTATGACGAAATTGTTATGATAACGGTACGGAGCTCTTCGTGTGCGCGTCCAACTATTACTTGGCAGGTTTTTGTTCTACAACAAGTGATTGCTGAAGATAGCGTGAACAGACATTTGTCAGTTACAGTTTTCTTAAATGTAATTGACCGATAGTAGAAAATTTATTTTACACACAAAATAAAACAAAATTACAGATACGAAATGTTGTCGCGGGCAACAGCTAGTCATGTGTATACAAAGGCGAGCATTCAATAGTAATTTGTTTTCCAGCTAACCTAAATGGTGTATTTATTTATGGTTATTTATTTATGGTTATTTATTTACATGTATTCTTTATGTAGATAAGCTGTTTAATTTAATATATTTTTGTACTTTAATCATTCACGCTGCGCCACAATATGCCTTTTAGACAATAAGTGAATTCCATCTTAAGGTTGTCTGTAAGAGATCACAACTTGTGATAAGACCTCCTATTGTACCTTGCCTAAATATTGTGTATCTAAGTTTGTAATTTTATTCTGGCGTACAATAAAGAGTATTCATTCATTTATTCATTCATTCATAAATGGCGGAGAAAATTGAGGAATATAACATTATACAGTGTACAACAATGTATTGTGACTAGGTACTCCCTTATATCTAAAATTTTAATACATACACACTACTAAATACGTATAATACGTTATAAAATCTATATTTATTAACTAGCTGACCCGGCAAACGTTTGGCTATAAGAATATTAAGGGTGGACAACCCTTATCACTTAGAGGTTTGAAAAATAGATAGTAGCCTATTATCAGACTTACTGAATATGCATAAAAAATTTCATATGAATCGGTCAAGCCGTTTCGGAGGAGTATGGAAACGAACATTGTGACACGAGAATTTTATATATTAGAAAACATACTTCATACACATATATAAATATTGCGGTATAAATTGTATGTACGATGTAGTGTTGAATGCAGATACGTGTAGGTACTACAGATATGTAAACAACTTAAACCATAAAACAAAACAAGGACACACATACATCTGAAAATTGTCTTCCTCAAACAAATGTCAAGAAAAATGTTATAACAAAATCTTTCCAAGAATACTTCCGTTTAATTTTCATTACGTTTTAATGTTCATTCAACTATTAGTACCTACTTGCGAATTCAAACGGTGCGGTGTGTAAACCTAACCTTGACATAAGAAAACAAATTAACCCTATTATATCAATTATATGTAATCATATATCATTATATATAATACTCAGAAGCAATTATAGGTTATATTTGAAATAAATAATTCATCTGAACATTTTCATGGCTATTATAGAAAGTTAAGAATATTTTAGCAATTTATATATTTTTTGTTGACTTTTTTGATGAACCCTTCGTGTGTGAGTTCAACACGTGTTTGGCCGATTTTTAACCGACTTCAAAAAAGGGGGAGGTTCTCAATTCGTCTGGATGTTTTTTTTTTATCGTTGTTACGTCATAACTTTTAACTGGGCGAAGCGATTTTAATGATTGTTTTTTTTATTTAAAAACTGGTGGTTCTCGTTTGGTCCCTTTGACACCAGGTCAGGATCTGATGGTTATCTCCTGAGAAATCGAGGAAAACCCTCAAATTTCAAAGGCATGTGCCTTTGAAATTTGAGGGTTTTCCTCGATTTCATGTGAACTCACTCGACTGCACAAAATTAAGTAATTTTGTCTTTTTGTGTTAGTTACTACTAGCACAAGGTTTGTACGTACATCTTCATCATCATAACATCACGCCTTTCTAGCCATGGGGATAGTCAAAGACTATAACTCTCGGCTCTGTATCATTTATTATCATAATTTCTCATCATATAATGCCGTAATAACAACATTGTCTTAAGCCTATCATCAAGTTAGATACTATTGTGATATAACTGAAGACTTTGTTTAATAAATAAATTTCTTTTGAATTTAATAGTTCTAATTAGGACTTTTAAATTCAAAAGAATTTAAATATTATTTTAAAGAATGAGAATGATGATTGAGAATTTAATAATTGATTTTTTCAAATCGAACTAGTTCCTGTGATTGACGCGTTCAGACAGACAAAGTCTTCAGTTATATCACAATAGTACAAGGAAGGCTTTGGTCTTTATAACATCACGTTGCGTCAAATATGAGCGAAGCATCAGTGAAAAATATAAATAAATAAATATTCATGGACATTTCACACAACGTCCTCTGGTCCCAAGCTAAGCTTATATGCTTGTGTTATGGGTACCAGAATACGGATATAATACATAAACTACTTTTCTTTTGTAAATACATACATATAATACATAGTAAACACCCAGACGCAGTACAAACATTTGTATGACATTTATGAATATCACACAAATGATTGTCCCAGCCGGGAATCGAACCCGAGACCTCGTGATCGGCAGTCCATTACATAAACCACTCCACCACGAAGCCCGTCAAATGTTGCAAAAATAGAGAAAATTTTCTGAATTCCACGCGTACGGTGTCAATAGTTATATCAATTGGTGTTTACAAAGCGCAATATATACCAAACACAAGCATATAAGCTTAGCTTGGGACCAGAGGACGCTGTGTGAAATATCCATGAATATTTATTTCTAAATTTTTTTATTTATACTTAAAAGTTCATTCGGTCCGTGTGGCGATGAATTAAGAATGCAAGTGTCACCACCCCATTTCTTGCCCAGGGTGCTGTAAAAGCCAGCTAAGGAACAAATATAAGCAGTTAACGTCTACTGTGAGTGACGGAAAACTCGAAACTAAACCCTGTGCCAACACGCCTGGTCAGCGCGGGACAGTAGACCACAATCCCTCCTAAAGTCGAGGAGGCCCGTGCCCAGCTGTGGGACATGAATGGGATGGAGAGGAGTTCATTCAATAATACATATTATATGAAAGATATTAATTTATTCCATTCACATACATTCTAAGTAATTACTTTCGATAAATATAGATAAATTATCTCTCCAGTAAGTAATAACAGGTCGATGCCTTAACATTTGAGATATGGAAGCAAAATTTATTTATAGCAACTCAAATCAAAACAAAATATAATAAATAATTTAAGATTTTTTTTATCTGTATGTTTGTACGAGAGTTATGCTAAAACAATTGCTTGGAATCGAATGCTGTTTCCATTGAGTTATGGTAGAGGTGGAAGATTTAAATTTATTTGCGTAGTTTTAAGGGCCTACATCAATATTATCGTATATCGTCGCCGACACGTACATATTAACACAGCCAGTAGGCACAGAAAATGAAGAATTAGGGATACTTTTCCTATTTACTCAAAATCTACTAAATATATTTTAATTCTGATTTACGTGTTTCTATATATAATAGTTACTTATGTTTTTAAAGTTATTTCATTAGTTAATACGCGATAATAGACCGACAAATGAAAAAAATAAAAAATTTGAGAGGTTGTTTCGCTAAGATTTTCTATCGAGAAAACTTTTATCAATCGCGTTTTTGAGTTTATGCGATCCTAGATCATATATTGAAAAAACATATACTTAAAAATTAGAGCTCTAGCCATTCAATCTAAAGAAACAATGAAAACTTTGTACGTAGAAAAATGCACGAATCTATTTTGGTATCCTCTTAAGCTTAAAAACACGCTGAATATGCATAAAAAACTCAGTAATTTTTTTTTAAATGATTGCACTATTTTTTTTCTTAAAAATCATGTTCAATGATTCTATCATGGTACATAAATTAATGATAATATATAGATAGATAGATAGAAATGAAAGCTAATTTATTATTCACTAGCTGTTGCCCGTGATTTCGTACGCGTGAAATTTAGACATATATCCCCGTTACACAACATTTGTCACTACTACTTCGCTCCTTCTAGTCACAGCGTGATGTTATATAGCCTATACCCTTCCTCGATTAATGTCTACTATCAAACACTAAAAGAATTTTTTAAATCGGACCATGGGTTCCTGATAGTAACGCGTCCAAACAAACATTCTTTTCAGTTTTATAATCTATAATTTAAAAATGAATCGCAAAATGTGTTGGTAAGCGCATAACTCAACAACGCCTAGACCAATTTGTCCAATTATTTTTTATAAATGTTTGTTGAAGTTGAAGGATGGTTTCTACAGTGAGAAAAATTCGAATACTTGCCAGAAAGAACCTAAAAACACCCCATTTATTTTTCCCATACAAAAGTATTATAACTAAAACGTAGAGTCAATTTGAACTTTATTGCTATTAAGCCATTGCTTTATTGTTTGGATGGTAACAGATGGTGCTCTATAGTCTCTGCCTACCCCCATGGAAGAAAGGCGTGATGTTATGATGATGATGATGATGATAAAAAATGTTTAAATAATCAGAAAGAATAGACAACTTTAATTGGCGGTACGAAGTTCACCGGGACAGCTAGTATTAGTATACACCGATCTGAAATGATATTATAAGGACATTTTTTATATACTTTGTGTGCGCTATCTATGAACCATATATCCTTTTTCTTAAAGGAATAGGGCACTAGAGTTTACTAAACAGTGACATTGGCTCTAATACACTTCTTAGGAATTATATTTGTAGCGTGAATTTATATAACCTATGTGTTATTCTCATCTATAACCTATATAATTGCAAAGTTTCAGTAAAATCTATTCAGTAATTTTTAAGTTTAAGAGCAACAAACATCCACGCATCTATATTTTATAATATTAGTAGTATAAGATTTAATAAATTGAATTATCCATTAATATTTATTAATTGTCCATTTATATATTATTTATATATTTATATTTAATTGTCCATGAATATTTATTTATTTATTTATTTATTTATTATGGTGGAAAAAGTGATTACCGCAAGCGGGACTTGAACCCACGACCTCGGAATACCGTTCCGTAGCTCTTTCAACTGAGCTTATTGCGGTCGTGCTTTTCAGTAATCAATTAAGCCACCACATTCGTCACTCGATTGAGTTTATATATTTTTACGTACAACGCCATCTATCAAGATTGCTTTCAAGTCACGCTTGCGGTAATCACTTTTTCCACTATAATTTAATTTAATAAGTAAAAGCATACTTAATAATACAATAAATCTATATATCAATAAATATACTTAATAATACTATATACTAAAGTACTATATAAACTAAAGTAATTTATTAATTTTGCAATAATTGACATGCAAAATTAATAAATTACTTTAGTATAAGATTTGATTGAATATGCAAATATTTTCTCGCAGTTTAAATAAACTGTAAAAACTCTCTGGCTATCACCGTTCCAGAGATAAAGCCTGGTGACAGACGGAGGGACAGCGTAGTCTCAGTACTAAGGTCAAATTTTGACTTTTGACACGGAATCCTAATAATAGTTTGCATCATAGTTTAGTAGGTATTAATAATTATGAATTAGTTTAACACAAAATTCTATAGTTTTATAATAACAAAAACCACACGTGTAAGCTAGTTATACTCGTATGAGAAAAGATTATTTTGATAATATAATAAACTACAAAACGTAAATATATGATAATTGTAAAGTTTTTAATTCCTATCTATTTATTAATTAGTCTATTCTTTTATAGGTATTATTACTAGCTGACCCGGCAAACGTTGTTTTGCCATATAAATGTTAGGGATGGACACCCTTATCACTTAGGGGTATGAAATATAGATAGTAGCCGATTCTCAGATCTACTGAATATGCATAAAATTCATAAGAACCGGTCAAGCCGCCGTTTCGGAGGAGTATGGGAATTGTGACACGAGAATTTTATATATTAGATTATTTTCTATTTTACACGTAGGTATACCTACAAGCTTAATATATTACATAGGTATAAACAAAAAATCAGAATGGACTTTAACATTAAGGTATACATTATTTCTATGCATTATTAAGTAGGTACTAAGGCCAGCTTGAAGTTGCGATCTAGCATTTATAAAAATATCAATAAAATGGGTTTTTTATTAACTTGTAATTGTATCACTATTAAATAACGCAAACTAATAAAATTATTTAACACTTGCGCGACTCATTCGTTAAAATAAAACCACTTTTTACGGATTTAGACACGTGTATTTGTTTTAAATTTTAGCCCGACGTTTTTAGACCTTGCATCCACCATGGTCACGGGTGGGACTGAGCTGTAAAGCTTCATTTGAGCATTTGATTTAATGTTAGGTAATCTAATATATAAAATTCACGTGTCACAGTGTTAGTTACCGTACTCCTCCGAAACGGCTTGACTGATCTTTATGAAATTTTACATGCATATTCAGTAGGTCTGAGAATCGGCCAACATCTATTTTTCAAACTTTTTTTTTTTAGTATGGCATAACAACGTTTGCCGGGACAGCTAGTATAAATATATATAAAACTCGTAATAATCTTAACAACTAATAACACAACATAACTAGAGGTTACACATCATTTTTGAAATCATTAAACTTGTTTGTAAATAAAAAATACTTTCTTACCTTCATTTCGACTTTTACACCCAACACTTTGATAAATTTTATTGTTTCTTATTCACAAAACAAAACATATGCAAAGTTGTTACACTGTCATAAACTGTTAGCACATGTCACGCGCGACGGTAAGTTGAATAACGCAGATATAAGGTGCTCGGGCGGCCTTACCGCGCGGTACTGGCATTGAGACTGACTAAATGCGCACGACAAGGCGGCGCTTCAAACGCCCATAAATACCCCCGTACAACCATTGGTGCACCACCTCGGAAGACACGCCTGCGAACTATCAACCTCTATCTGCTTTAACACTATATAAAACCAGACCCTATGCTGCACCCTCCAAATATTATCCCCATAGAATTATTACGCGACGAATATTATTAATAAAATATTGCAAACCGGCTTTCTGCATGACGTATCGTCTTTCAATTACCTATAGTCTGACGGTGTACTCCAAGTAAGTATTATATTATTTATTTTTTTACTAGCTTTTTGCTCGAGACATAGTATCATTGAAATTAACAAAAATTCCCCGATTTTACATAATTTTTCACTGATGCTTAGCTCTTATTAGTCGCATCATGATGTTATATAGCATAAAGCCTTTCCCGATGAATGTACTATCCAATACTGAAAGAATTCAAACCGGACCAGTGGTTCCTGAGATTAGCGCGTTCAAACAAACAAACTCTTCGGCTTTATAATACGACGAGGCTCGTAGTTGAGTGGTTCATGTAACGGATTGCCAATCAAGAGGTTGCGGGTTCGATTCCCGCTCGGGACAACCATTTGTGTGATTTTTCTATTTATCATACAAATGTTTAAAATTAAAATAAATAAATAATTATTCATAGACATTTCACACAACGTCCTCTGGTCCCAAGCTAAACTTATATGCTTGTGTTAGGGGTACCAGAATACGGATAGAATACATAAACTATTTTTCTTTTGTAAATATGTAGGTACTTATAATACATAGAAAAAGTATTTTTTTTCTCAGAAAACTGTAAAATAAAAACTTAGGTTAAAACAAAACTTAAAAAATCAATATGCTCACTGTATTATAATTTAAGCCCTAAGTCAATGAAGTATAAAGAAATGACTAAAATAATTGTTACTATAGGTATATAATGATATTTTTTTTTTATTGGTCAAGTGCGAGTCGGACTCGCGCACGAAGGGTTCCGTACCATTATCTATGCAACATAAGGCACGTTATTAATAAATGAGCAAACAACACACACAATACTTAATTAATCACGTTTGTTGTATGAGAGCAAGAAACGGTAAAAAAATCATGTTTGTTTTATGGAAGCCCCCCTTAAATACTTATTTTATTTTATTTTTAGTATTTGTTGTTATAGCGGCAATAGAAATACATCATCTGTGAAAATTTCAACTCTCTAGCTATCACCGTTCTTGAGATACAGCCTGGTGACAGACGGACGGACGGACAGCGAAGTCTCAGTAATAGGGTCCCGTTTTTACCCTTTGGGTACGGAACCCTAAAAACGGAGGCCATCAAAACCTCTTAGATACTTCTCGCCATCACTCTCAGTCAGTATGTAAAAACAGTGAACTATTTAACTTTTCAATATAAATACTTAGGTACTTATAATATAAGTATTATGTATTTGTAAATTTTAAAATAAGTTTTTTTTCTATGCCGTGCTGTTTATTTAGATGAAAGAATAAAGTAGAATAGGCTAGAGTCTTAGAGATCTTAGTTTGATAAAACATATCATCGTATGTATGATTCAGTAATACTTAAATTAAAGTAATTTATTAATTTTGCAATTGACTTGCTATGATTTTTACTTAGGTAATAAATTAAATTGTAGTGGAAAAGTGATCACCGCAAGCGGGCCTTGAACCCTCGACCTCGGAATACCGTTCCGTCGCTCTACCAACTGAGCTATTGCGGCCGTGCTTACATTAACTAATTTCGCCACTACAATGTTACTCGATTGAGTCTACATCGCAATTGATGTACAACGCCATCTATCGAGAATGTTTTGCACATTCTCGACGATAATTTATTAAGTAAAAAACATAGCAAGTCAATTGCAAAATTAATAAGTCCGTATGTAATCCGTTTGGTAAATAAGTACTTTTTAAGATTACATTATAATTCAATGTGAATATATAAATCAATAAATTCCTTTCATGACAGGCTTTGTGGTCTAGTATTTCATGTAACGGACTGCCATTCACGAGGTTGCGGGTTCGATCCTTATATAGTACAAATATTTGTGTTATATTTGTATTTGTTGCATTAATGTTTGCACTGCGTCTATGTGTTTTAATTTCTTTTTAGGTATGTATTTACAAAAGAAAACGATTAATATGAAGTACTAGCATATCCGTATTCTGTTACCCACAACATAAGCAACTAATCTTAGCTTGGGACCAAACGGCGTTGTGTGAAATGTCCATAAAAAAGTTAGTAATTAAATAATTCAAACCTATATTTTTCCATCTCTTAGATCTAACGAACACTCTTAATTTAAGAGAAATCGAAACACTTAACTATAATTAAAATTCTAATCCAATTAACACAATTATTGGATCAATAACTAATTGCAAAAAAAATATGTGTGGAAAAATATTCCTTTTGACTTTTACCATACAATCTATAAGAAATGGTCTAGGTAGTATTATAGGTAGTTACAAAATAGTAATTAAGCGATATAAAGACTACTGGCTAATGCTCGCGATTACACCTGCATTTATAGCTATTGAGCCCTTGCCACTCCCCGAATATATACAAAACCTTAACAAATTGTATAAAAAACCATCCTCTTGGACCACTCTTTCAATTAAAATAAACCGCATCAAAATCAGTTGCGTAGTTTGGAACATAAATATAAGCTAACATATGGACATACCTACATTCAAAAAAGTTCTTATGACGTTTTGCAGTCATTCAATTTATTCGTTTCTATTGTATAATACTCGAAAATATGTGACAGAATTATCTGTCAAGAGAATCTCTATAGGTACGTTTTGCGCTCAAAATCTAAGTTATAAGTGATTAATATGTGGGATTAGTGTGAATGTAGAGCTCTGTCGCAATCACCGCACTTGTGAGAGTGCCACTCGACAGAGTAATTTGTGACAGTCACCAACCCTCTACTTCAATGACTTTGTAAGGATGTCATTAAACGATTATCTCTTCACAAGTATCATGAATTGTGACCCTAATAACATGTTTAATAAGATAATATCATAATTGTGATAGCACTTATGCAATACTTACAAGGAATAGAATCTTTTTAAAAGAAATCTCAGTAATTATGTAAAAAATATTTTCATATTTTCGTAAATAATTAGGATATTTTCTGAAAAAACTAGAACATGGAATCTCACAATCTAGAATGGATGTCTCACAGGACGTTATCTATTCCCACATTAAGTAAAAATTTTACATGTGTTTTATGGTTAGCAATTAAAAAGCATACAAATGTTTTAGTTTTTTTGGAAATGTATCTTTCTCTCTCTCTCTCTCTCTCTTTCTAGTCCATTAACTTCCCACTGTTGGGCACGAGCCTCCTCTAATTTGGGAATAAATATGATTTAATATGCCACGCTGATCAGACGTGCTAAAACAGCGTTTATTTTTGAGTTTTCCGTGTCTCACAGAGGATCTTAACTGTGTACATCCTTTAACTGGCTTTTACAGCACCCTGGGAAGGTAAAGGGGTGACACTTGTATTCATAATCCGTCACCACACAGACAATGTATATCTACTGCATGGTTTTTATATAGGTATTTTAAATTTACGTTTAAATTTACTGAAGCTATAATATTATAGTTGAACTAGATTTTGCTACTACGAAATTTTGGCTTCACTTATTAGAGAATCGTGTTTCGTTTATATTTAAAGCAAAGAGCGTCCGTCCAGGCGCTTAAAATTCAAAGGTTCCTCCATGAATACTAACTAGAAGTCTCTCGATAATATATACAGGGGATTCGTCGTAATTTCGGTCCTCCTATCGACTAGGGTGAAGGCTGCAATTATTCGCCTTTCATAGAGATATCCGAGAGCTGTTTCCGCTTTCCACCATTTTTTGTTGAACACTTGCAATTTTTACATTTAATTTTGTCAGCGCCGGATATATCCGTTCGAATATTACACAGATAATATTGAAACTTTATTATTTATCAATCAGTAGAAAAATCGTTACATGTGAAGCTGTTTTTGTGATAAAATCCTTACTTACACATACTACATAAGCAAACTATTATTTAACTAGAAAATCAATTTGTTATGACGCTTTAAGTGAGTTAGAGGTTATTACCTACCGGTGTCTCGGTGTTTTTAGTAAGGAACCCATTGCTAGTACTGCTGTATTTTCCATTTCAATTTTCTTTTCATACAAATATTATTGTTTTGATATCAATAATATGTCGTATGTTAATATCAGATCAGATAAGTAGAAATTTTTAATAAGCTAACCCTTAGATAAGAGATCCTTAATCTGCCCTCTTTCTGTATTATTGCCAATTAAAGGATGCACAATAGATTATTGCTAACAGGTGTACTTTTTTACAATCTGCGAGAGGGTTATTTCTTGTTATTATGTGGTTAATAAAGCTTAAAATGCAATCATAGTTAAAAATTTCTTTTCAAAACACTAATGGTCTTATTCGTAATGATTTATCGGAGGTTTAAAAGTTCGCTAAAATCGGTTCGCGAAAATTGTCAAAACTTGTTATTCATAATAGTCTTTTTACGATAAAACGTTTATTATCTCTCCGATAAAATCTCCGTTTAAACCTCCGATAAGTCATTATGAATAAAACCATTTGTAGGTACAATGTTATAAATACTTACTTCTTTTTAATACGTTTTTATTAGTTTAGTACGTATTGATCAATGTAACGAAATATTTGAAAGAAAAGAAAAAAACATTTTGAATTTTCAAGCGTGTTTTTTTAGTTTTGAACTATGCAAACTATTGAGTCAGATGTCCACTCCCTTGCAGAGTAAGGAGAACAAAATTTTAGGTTTTCTTCTTATTTACAACTATATGTTGCCCGTGACATCGCACACCTGCAATTTTGAAATACATTTAGAGATAATTATATATATTTATAGCCTAGAGCACACCCGAACACTCAACTTCCTATTAATGACTTGTTTTTAAGATCAGAACATTACTTTCATAGATTACCCCTAAATACATACATACAGTTAATCTACACCCAGGATTTGCATATGTACCGTCAACAAGTTTTCTACACTGCCGCCTCCTACTGGAGGTTGATAAACATTATGACGATCTTTACTTTGTCTACAGCCCGGCGGTTCTAAACAGGAATCTGGATCGTTAACACTATCATTCTTTCTTAAGAAGTTGGCACTACTTTGCAAGTGATGACGGATTAAAAATACATGTACCACACACTATCCCCTTTCCTTCCTGGGTAGCTGTGAAAGCCAACTAAGGCACACATGTGAAATTCTCTGACTGAAAACTCTAATAAATATCCTAGGCCAGCGCCTACCAAGTGTAAACCAGTGTCCAACAGTGGTACGTTAATAAATATAAAAAGGAGACGGAAAGTAAATGATTTAAATATGCCGACAAGAACATTTGTAGTCAACATTGTATAGTTTGCCTCCGAGATTACTCCCCTAGTTGTATAAACAATGTTCCTGTGACGTTTACATCAAAATAAAGCTGTATTCAATTATAACGTGCATTGTATCAATATTTATTCGACAAAAGTGTTGAGGGTGTATTGATATCGGACTTTAGGGAATGAGTTTAAATACATTTTGTTGATTCTAGTACAGTAAAATGTCAAAGTGTTTGTTGTAACACACCGTAATAGTTTGACCGGTCATATGTAATATTTGATGAGTCTGAGAATTGGCATTGTTCATAATTTTTGACCTGCTGTTTTAATCTTTTTTTTTTGAAAATATAGACTATTTTATGCAACAAATTTCAATATTATTGAAATATTCACTATATAGAATTTTTTTTAAATACTTGAAGATATTATTTTAAATGTTGTGACGACATCGTTGTACGCAATCTGTGTATTACACTACCTAATACATCTTTACAAAGTTGCCAAGTTGATATACGAGTACTTAATAGACCAATTTCAACTCCACCACAGAGTAGTATATCCCTCGGAACGCCTTAATATTTTAAGTCCTTCATTTCAAGGGCAAAAAGAGATAATTTGCTTTTTTGGAAAAATAATCGTTAATATAGCAAATTTTCCGAATAAAACTAATGGATCATGATCAGAAACTCTATTCCCCGAAATGGTTTTTGAATTAAGAGTTTTAAAAAAATATGAACAATGCCAATTATTTAAAGGCTATTTTTATACCTCGAAGTCATGAGCTATATTTTTTTGAAAAAGAAAAACAGATTGCCACGTGCAAAGCTACGGCAGGCCGCTAGTATCGAATAAAATTCAATAATTGATTAAACATAAAATATGTAATATTTTGTTTAATCAATTATTGAATTTTGAACCGAGGTCTACGATATCAGTAAAACAATAACTGACCAGTTTATCTCAAGTCAAGTGCAAATAGCAACAGATACATAAATAAGCCTACAATGTACTCACTATCACTACATATCATAAAATAATATAACTAATGTATCCTGAACTTTATTGCTGTACCTAAGTGATAAACTTAATGTAATGACAGCTAGAAAAGGAGAGGAAGACCAAAAGATAAAAAATAAATAAACAAAATAACTATTGATAGACTTTGTCACAACCTCTTCTTGTCCAAAGCTAAACCTATATGCTTGTGTTATGGGTACCAGAATACGGATATACTACATAAACTACTTTTCTTTTGTAACTACATACATGTAATATATAGTAAACTCCGACTTGAACTGGTGGATTCACTGTGTGATATGAATGAAAAAGAAGTTACTGAGTATTGTAATTTAAACGGCCACAGCACACTAGCACTACAAGCATTGGCGAGTGACAATTTTAAAAGAGCACAAATCTGCATTTCTATTTAACACATCTCTATATATATCCGCGATATCAAATTGCAGGTTTCGTCACCTTCTGGAAAACGCCTTTAGCATTCTAAAGATACCGGTGTGAAGTGTTCGGTCGCCGTAGTTAGCTTTTAAAAAGCGCCTTATCTTCAACCGCCTTCAAGAAGTAGCTAATGTGCTATACATCTACTGTGGGCATAAAGAAGAAATTATGTTGTGCTGGCTTTAAATAATATTATATTAAGTCAATAATGCAGAGTTTTTACCGATAGTGGTTCGCATAGACCGCGATTATTATCCTTTACGACTTATGTCGTCTTCAGACATAATACTGGATATGTTAAGGGCCTACATCAATATTATCGTATATCATCGCCGACTCGTACATATTAACACAGCCAGTAGGCACAGAAAATGAAGAATTAGGGATACTTTTCCTATTTACTCAAAATCTACTAAATATATTTTAATTCTGATCCACGTGTTTCTATACATAATAGTTACCTATGTTTTTAAAGTTATTTTATTAGTTAATACGCGATAATAGACCGACAAATGAAAAAAATAAAAAATTTGAGAGGTTGTTTCGCCAAGATTTTCTATGGAGAAAACTTTTTTCAATCGCGTTTCTGAGTTCATGCGATCCTAGATCATATATTGAAAAAACATATACTTAAAAATTAGTGCTCTTGCCATTCAATCTAAAGAAACAATGAAAACTTCGTACATAGATAAATGCACGAATCTATTTTGGTATCCTCTTAACGCTTGTTCGTACATCATCTTTACTTATTAAGAAACAAACTCGCTATTTATTTATATTTGGGAGATATGTGAGCTCATATCTTCAAAACTACACATTGGATTATGATGCGGTTTATTTAAAAGGTGTGAGTAGTTCGTAAGGATGGCTTATTTATATAATTTGTAAACGGCCTAAATTCAACGCTTGAAGTTGCGGGCAACGGCTAGTACAAAAATAAATACAAAAACTGATACGATAATTTCTGTTGTTAATTGTGTTGTAAATTCAAACTTCGTAATATAAATTATTATTATGGAAAAATAAGTGATTGAAGTAGTAAGAAACATGACAATTTATTGATATCACTTAACGTAACAGCGGGAAGCTTCATTTTTGTAAAAATAAAGTTAACATCTGTGCAAATTCTTATAATGATCCGGGAATTATGTTTTGGTTTATGTTTTACTCAATAATTTGTGTAATTATCAGACGGATTGGTTAAATTATTTTTAAATTTTTAATATTTATGTTTCAGTTAAGTTTAGTTTTGTCAGTAGAATTAATGCCTTATATTAAAGTTCACATAATTAATTTATTCACACTATTTATAAAGATTATGATGCAAGATCGCACCCGCGACCTCCTAGCGGCAGTCCTTTACATGAACCGCCGGACCAGGAAACGAGTCAAAAGCAAAGAAATAATCTCTTCGTTTTTATTAAATAGCAGAATAAATAAAAAGTATTAAAATATTACAATTTCATTCTCAAATATTGATATCCTAAGTTCATTAGGTAACTATGTAACTGCCCCCAGATTACGTTCTGGACACAGTTTGAATCTAGTTTAGATTAATTATTGATGAAACCACAGAGACTGACTGCGAGGACTGTGGTTCAATTGAGGACATAGAGAACATAATCTTGTGGGATTGAACGAGAAATAGTGTATTGCGGAGTTTTGATGAATGTGAATATTGGTTGAAGCAATTCAATGGTACCAATTATAGAACTTAACTTAAAAATGGAAATAGCTATTTATATATACCTATTTATATTATTTAAAATCTATAATAAACAGTTTTTTTTATCAAAATCGTTAGTCTATATTAGGTAGGTAGGTTTTATAACAACACAGTTACACAGTTTTTATAACAAGAAAGTTCAGTTGACATTGCGGAATTATGTTTTAGACATTATCAATATTTATGCTTTAGTTAAGTTTTATTGTACCAGTAGAATTTGTACCATTATTACAAAAGTAAAATATAGAATCCGATCCAGAAACAGTTAATTTGAAAGTAGGGTAAATGTTATAGTTACTCGATACAAACGACACCGTCTGTAAAACCAAGACCATAGTGCATCATGAAATGTTAACGTCGACATTTGGTGCGTCAAATTGCACCGTTTGATCAGCCCTTTGTACGCCTTAAGACTATTAGGAAAATGAGATTATCCGGGTGGCGCGCGCGCAGCCGACCGGAGCAATGCGATTAGAATACGCCGCAGTGGAACTCCCCCGCACTAACCCGCAGAGCCGACTTTCTGTAGCCCCTATTTTTTGAACTCTAAACGGATTTTTATTCAGAAGTCCGATTGTATACGACTAAAATGTTGCATGGAATGATATTGTAACAGTTTTATTTCAAAAAAATAATAACAGGATATCTCAGGATCAATTTTATTAATGGTAAGATTTTACTTTACAGTATAGTTTAAAATCTTTTATAAAATACTAGTGTCTCTAAACGCTAAGTTCTTGTAAATATTTAAAAAATAATTTCTATGATGCATCGCTGAAAACTAGCGTTGATTATTATGTCGCCCTAACGAAGCTGAGTGATGTTCTATTTCGGTCACGCACTAAATGAACACCACGTTTGAAAATATAGATATTTATTCTTTTAAATCTTTGTAACTTTACTTTTGAGATTAACAATAATAAGATGATTGACATCATAATATTGTAAATCTTGGTGTCGCATTCTAAACAATTAATTTCGATGTATAAAATAAAGCGGAATAATAGCCTAAAATAAAACAAAAAGTGCCGTTTTAGTCGCTCACGCCACAATTCATCATTTATAAAAGAGTATGTGCTTTACTTACACCACAATAGAAGTGATATTGGTTTATCCTGTGTTATAAACTTGTGGGGATGTTCCCGCAGGACTTGTTAGCAATAGTTTGTTACAATCGCACTTGTTATTGTTTCTAATATGACGTCACAAGAGAATAAAATAGACCCCATGAGATATAACACTACCCAAACACTGTCTTCATTATATGTGTATAAATTAAACATAGGATTTGAAAGAGGAAAGAAAAGAAACAAAATATTTATGTATAAATATTAAATTCGTTTTTAAAGATATCTTTGTTTTGGGACGCTAGACAACGACGCAAAAAACCAAGACTATGAAATTAGTTAAAATTGTAGGATATCGATATTCTCTGTAAGAGACTCTAGAGCAGAAAGACCCTAGGCCAAAGCGTGGCATATGGTTGAGAAATAAAAGTTCTACGTTTCTTATGAGCAGGATTTTTGTTCAAAATTGCGCCTACGTGAATAAATAAATAAAATAAATAAATATTCATGGACATTTCACACAACGTCCTCTGGTCCCAAGCTAAGCTTATATGCTTGTGTTATGGGTACCAGAATACGGATAGAATACATATACTACTTTTTCTTTTGTAAATACATACTTATAATACATAGAAACACCCAGACGCAGTACAAGCATTTGTATGACAATTAGAAAAACCACACAAATGATTGTCCCGAGCGGGAATCGAACCCGCGACCTCTTGATCGCCAGTCCGTTACATAAACCACTCAACCACGAGGCTCGTCAAATGATTTTCTATTCTATTTCTATTTACCTAATGGACAAAAATACCCTCGCATATTGGAAGTGCCACATGCCCAACAGAGGGACAATAATGGATTAGGAAAGATCATAGTTTTCTATCTAGTTTACTAATTTATTGGAACTTCCATACTTTTAGTATTCGTCAGTAAATTCTGGAAAATCAAGCTGCTGATGATATTTTTATTTTTCTGCCAAAACAACCTCCATTTTTATCATCCAAATGACAATCTGTGCCTTTATTAATTAATAAATATAAATATAATATAAATATAAATAAATATAAATATTCACAGACATTTCACACAACGTCCTTTGGTCCCAAGCTAAGCTTATTATGCTTGTGTTATGGGTACCAGAATACGGATAGAATACATAAACTACTTTTCTTTTGTAAATACATACTTATAATACATAGAAACACCCAGACGCAGGACAAACATTTGTATGACATTTATAAACATCACACAAATGATTGTCCGAGGCGGGAATCGAACCCGCGACCTCGTGATCAATGAAATTAATAACTAAAACGTGTTGCATTGACATCAACTATACTTATTAATGTTTCCAATCCAACGGCCGTCACACGCAAATTAAGAACACACGCCTTATGACTCCCTCTTTGGATCTCACGCGGCCCATATACACTCCAATAATTCACTATTAAACTTACTAATAACTCTCAATGTTGATTACGTTACTCTTTTATAAAATTCGATGTTCCTACAATATTTTGGCAATTTTTTTTAGGGCTTAGGTATGGTCATTGAACTGAGAATTTTGTAAGTTTAACTAGAGACAAACAAAACAAAACAAAATATCTATTTATTACGGGCTTCGTGGTCTAGTGGTTCATGTAACGGACTGCCGATCAGGAGGTCTCGGGTTCGATTCCCGGTCAGGAACAATACTTAGTGTGTTTGTACTGCGTCTGGGTGTTTCTATGTATTATAAGTATGTATTTACAAAAGAAAAGTAGTATATGTATTATATCCGTATTCTGGTACCCATAACACAAGCGTATAAGCTTAGGTTGGGACCAGAGGACGCTGTGTGAAATGTCCATGAATATTTATTTATTTATATTTATTTATTAATAATATATATGTCAAAATTTGTATTTTTATTCCTTGTACACACAGTGTTGTATTATACTTTCTAGATAACACATGATTCATGATCACCATTGTGCTTCTTGGCTTTCAGCGTATTACTACATAACCTGTATGTTATATACCATAATCAATGAGTCTTTCGCAAATAGATTTAAGCTTTCTTTTATCAATTTCCCTTTTTCCACTGCTAGATATAGGGATCTCCTACGTAGACGCAGATTTAAACTTGATAGGGAGTCGCCCGGTCGTCGTCAAGCTTTTTTTTCTCTTGTCAATCAGTCCCAGCACTGTGACCTAAGTTTTACTACTTTAGCATGCTAATTCTCCAAAATTGTATGACATCATGCTGAAACTAAAACTATCAAAATGTAAAATAGATATATGTACAATGATTAACTAATTCATAAAACAAATCTGTATTTTAAAATCATTACTAAAATTTTGTATTTAGGGACTATATTTCGTAGCTACAATCCGAACTGGAATAAAAAGCATTGTGACGTATAATTCCATCTCATGTATCGATCATCGGTAGATATTCGAGTCACGTTCGCCCGTCTGTGATACTGACATAAACATTGGCAAAATCGCTACAGTTTCAGTGGAGGGTACGTTTTCAAAGGACGGTGGGTGGGGAGAGGTCTTTGTAGGGTGATTTGATATTAGATTACCTGCCCCCGTGGGCTGCAAACACTTCGTTACCGGTATACTGCTGCGTAATGAACTCTGCGCGAATAAACTTGTATGAGCACATTTTATAGGGTCTACTATTATAGTTTAATATTTTTTACAGCTGTGACTACTAGACTAGTCGAAATCTTAAAAAGTGGTTTTTAATATATTCTACTTAAACAGCATTATGGGAATTCTTCGTGTGCAATGCAAAACTGAGTATCATGACAATTACTTACATTTATTTAGTAGTAAGATTTAAGTATTGTGTAGTAGAAATTAAAAAAGTCCTTTATCATCATCATCATAAAATCACGCCTTTTTCCCATGGGGGTAGGCAGAGACTATAGAGCGCCATCTGCTACGATCCAAACATACTTCCTTGACTTCATCCACCCAATCATTATCTCGGCTTGGCATTGGCTTCATCCATCTAAGTCTTTTATAAATTATACAAAAAACAATCTCTTAAACCACTCTACGAGTATCTATTTAAAAACCTCATCGAAATCTGTTACGTAGTTTTGAAGACGTAAGCTCAAATAGGTACATACATACAAAAGTAACGACTTGGTTTTATAGCTGATTTTGATATCATTAATTTATATTAGTTAAAACATTAATATTAGTAATTTTCTTAAATGTTATTTCCTTATCTAATATCCTACTCTTTAACCTCTGAATTCAATAAATATTGAAAATGTATAACTTTTACCGAATACAAAGTTACTATCGTAAGGGTCAACTACTGGGCAATGTATTTATATGTATAGTAGGTAAATAAATTACATAGCATCAATCTATGAATATCGCTACAATATACCTATATCAAAGTATGTTCCCCCGGGCGTTCGGCTAAACTGAATAAATTTGAATAACACAGCACGTAATGAAGCGCCACTGGAACACCCGCAACGCTGATGAGCGGGAATCGAACCCCGGACCTAACTAAACAATTGTCATTCATTCACTCGTGAGCCATTTCTGTAATCCTTTTGAATAATAATTCCTTTTGGTATTCTATGAGCCGCGGTGGCAATTGTTAATGACGAGCGCGGATCCCGATATAACATTATGCTGTCTTCATATATATCCAAGAGTCGGACTGGCTTTTTAAAGAATATAACTAATGTAGATATTTTTAGTTTTGTAACCTGAGTAACAGTTAGCAATAATTTTAAAGATTTTTGTATGTTATATTTTCTAACACTTGCGCGACTCATTTGTTTAAATAAAACTACTTTTTACGGATTTAGACGCGTATATTTATATTTAGCTGTTGCGCGTGCCTTCGTACGCGTGAAATTTAGAAATTAAACCTTATCAAACAGAAGTTTACCATATCACTCGATAGATGGCGTTGTACATTTCTTTTAAATCGGGCTATGGTTTGGTTACACACATTAACACGTAAGCTCGTCAAAATTCTTAGCAGCTAATTCCGACTTTTCGTATTTATAAATTAGTAAGGATATAATTATATTTATAGTCTCACTCATCCGTGGTGACTGCAAAGTCTCCGAAACGTCGAGCCAAAATTTAAAACAAATATACGCGTCTAAATCCGTAAAAAGTAGTTTTATTTTTGTATGTTCATAGGGTTTCGGTCGATTCCGATATCGGTTCAAAAGATTATTAGCTTCACCGTTTTTAATACCTACTAGAATCTAGATTATTTTTTGATAAAAGACATAGACTCAATTTTTGGAGATACCAAATGTTTTTGTTGGTATTGTGATATTCTGCGATGTGTGATGTAGGTACATGAATTATTATTTTGTAATATGGCGGTGTAGTTGCACAGCGTGTTTCCGTGTGGTGACGGATTAAGAATACAAGTGTCACCACCCATTACTTTCCCAGGGTGCTGTACGAGCCAGCTAAGGGACTATATACGGAGATAACGTCTACTGTGAGAGACGGAAAGCTCGAAAAAAACCCTGTGCCAACACGTCTGGTCAGCGCGGCACAGTAGCCCATAATCCCTAGCAAAGTGGAGGAGGCCCGCGCCCAGCAGTGGGACGTTAATGGGCTGGAGAGAGAGAGAAAGCTGCACAGTGACCAAGACCTTTTACAAAAAAAAATATAATAATATAATTTTATCCGTAAAAGTTTGTGATGGTTATTAAATTCTCAAAAAATTTTATTTTTTATTTTCTAGAAATTGTTCTATATATAATTTATTTAAGAGGATACCAAAATAGCTTTGTGCATTTTTCTATGTACGAAGTTTTCATTGTTTCTTTAGATTGAATGGCTAGAGCTCTAATTTTTAAGTATATGTTTTTTCAATATATGATCTAGGATCGCATGAACTCAGAAACGCGATTGAAAAAAGTTTTCTCGATAGAAAATCTTGGCGAAACAACCTCTCAAATTTTTTATTAACACGTGGATCATAATTAAAATATATTTAGTAGATTTTGAGTAAATAGGAAAAGTATCCCTAATTCTTCATTTTCTGTGCCTACTGGCTGTGTTAATATGTACGAGTCGGCGATGATATACGATAATATTGATGTAAGGCCCTTAAGACAAAAAAAAAGTATCTAGGTATTCTAAGTGGTAAACATGAGGAAACCTTGTACAGTTCGTTGTCACAAATGGAAGTTAGGTATGATAGTGTTTACATACTGCACGATTTATTCGCCAACCGTCGTAAATAACGCAGCCGAGCGCTGACAGATATATGGATCTTCATATTTATTGGTATTTGTTCGCCAATTGTACAGACAGCATACCATGGCAACAGAATGAGAATATATTTCGCAAATTTAATAAGCCAAATTAAACATTTATTGGACATTATGGACATTTCACACAACATTATCTGGTCCCAAAGTAAGCTATATTTCTATGCTTGTGTTATAGGTACTATACTTTTTTTTTGTAAATACATCCTTATAATACATAGAAAATAGAAAACACTCAACACTTGTATGGCATTTACAATTTTTTTTTTTAATTTAAACTAGGATATCCAGATTATTTACAAATATCACACAAATAATTCCCGAACCCGCGACCTCGGGAACGGCAATCAGTTACATAAACCACTAGACCACGAGCGAGGCCCGTTAATATAATTTTTATAAGGTACTTTTCACGTCTATAATAACTTCTAACAAAGAATAGTTTTTTGTTAGAAATTAAATGACTAAATTACTCATTCAGCCAACCGAATGAGTGATTTAGTCATAGAAACACTATGTGGTAAGTCTGTGTGTATATGACATGTATAATACTGCCTCGAGTATGCTCTATCTATTGCATATTCTCATACATAATCGGTACGCATATTAATGCATTAAGGGCCTACATCAATATTATCGTATATCATCACCGACACGTACATATTAACACAGCCAGTAGGCACAGAAAATGAAGAATTAGGGATACTTTTCCTATTTACTCAAAATCTACTAAATATATTTTAATTCTGATTTACGTGTTTCTATATATAATACTTACTTATGTTTTTAAAGTTATTTCATTAGTTAATACGCGATAATAGACCGACAAATGAAAAAAATAAAAAATTTGAGAGGTTTTTTCGCCAAGATTTTCTATCGAGAAAACTTTTTTCAATCGCGTTTCTGAGTTTATGCGATCCTAGATCATATATTGAAAAAACATATACTTAAAAATTAGAGCTCTAGCCATTCAATCTAAAGAAACAATGAAAACTTCGCAAGTAGAAAAATGCACGAAGCTATTTTGGTATCCTCTTAAACACTAATGTGTCTGTCGACTACGTGGCCACAAAGACAGCATAATTGAATGACGATCAAATATATTCTGCAATTACCACATTAATCAATCAGAATACCGATATCTGTGGCTACAAATGCTACAATTACTTGTATACAATGTTATTGTACTGTGCTTGACCACTGCAACTAGAAACTTGGAATGGTAAATTGAAATTAAACACCTTATATCTAATCACATGATAATATTGATAATACAACTATGTAGTACTTAATATGTATATTCATAAGCGAGTAATCTTCGCTTGTGACAAGAGGATTTTGTATGAAATCTTTATAAATATTGTAAAGCTTCTTCTTTAATGAAAAACTTTTAACATAATTAATTTGTTATATTTTTATAATATAGAAAAACTATTTTACAATCATTTTTCAACATCCTCTCTTCATGTCCTTTTCTCATCTCCTCAAATTCTTTTCTTTTCATTTTCAAATTTTAAATTTTTTATTCCTTTTTTAAAAATAAATCTTAAGTGGCCTGTATCATTGTATAGGTTATATTCAATGATCACAACCTTTACAATATTCACCTATGTATTACTATTGGCACAGATAATATAATAACTATTGGTATGCTCCTTTTCAGCCCAATAATATTTTACTGCGCATAGATCCACTCTACTTTACAAGGGTATTTGATTTACTATTATAGGTGATCTGGCATAAAGTTTAGTTTCAAGTTTTCCGTCTATCTGCTTATAGATTCTACTAGCTGTTGCCCGCAACGTCGTACATGTGGAATTTAAAAACTTAACTCAACAAAAATGTCATCCACTTGTATCACACTTTTTCGCGTTGCAAAATTGAAGATATAAACTCATATACGTACTTAAATAAATAATTTCCTTAGTTCAAAAACTAAAAACCACGCTTGAATATATTTTTAAATAATTGCAGTGTCATCGGTCCTTGATATTTGTGTAAAATTCCAGATCAATCCGACTACTGCAAGTTGGTGAAAATCGTGTTCAAAGATTCCGTTACATAGATTAATACAATGATAGATACATACCGAACATATAAAAGCGTGTTAATAACGAATTTCATTTTTAATAAATAAAGTATACTTCTATTTTAGGTTTATTAATCTGTCTCCAGCCCATTAACGTCCCACTTTTGGGTACGGGCCTCCTCCAATTTGGGAGAGACTATGGTCTACTGTTACTATACTGTACTGGTCTACGGTTTATGATCTACTATGCTGCGCTGACCAGGCGTGTTGGCATAAAGTTTATCATCGAGTTTATTTATTATGTACAAAAAACCTATAACTTCGTTCCATCCGGGAGTCCCTTGACACCTCTCAAGGTTTTTAGTCTTTGATGTACGATTTAGAAAAGCTTTTACGTGTCTTCAAGATTGAAGCACTATTTACAATTAACCATATATCTCATCTATTTGTGATGTTAGACGTGTTTTTCTTTTAAGCTTTTCTGCTGGAAGTAACACATTTTCTTTTTCTTTAAGTCACGAAAACTATGTACGTTGTTGGTTTAAGAACTAAATGGCGTTAACTTTTGCTCAGTCAGTACTAAACAGCCTACACACTTCGGTTGAACGTGAAGTTTTTTCGCGCGGCAGCTCCATCCAGCCGCATTAAAACCACTTCATTGTAATACTTAGATATTTAGTAGTTATGCAGCGAATAAATTACCCTTATAATGAAAACAAGTTTTTTCAACAACATCAGACAACATTTTAAGGTGTTATCACTCCGGCGGCCATTGAGTTACGACCATTTCTGTGGAGAGCTTTGAACATCGTTCTTTTTGCTGTAGTCTCATAATCAAATTTTGATTTACTGCCCGCTCGCATTATTAAAATCCCTTTAGTTCTGCCTGGGGTATGGTTCGATACAAATACGTACTCGTTCACTTTATATGATTGTCAAAATGTAAGGATAATTGAAAAACAGAGTGAGATACGCTGCATTATCTTCTGTGTAAATCTTTGCGGGTTTATGATTTTAAAATCTTTACTTAAATCTACTGTATAACGTTGTAAATTGTAAGAAGTAGAGTCACGGTGTATATTTTTGCTAGCTTCTGCCCATAGCTTCGTACGTGTGGAGTTTAGAAAAATTTCCCCATCTTTGCGACAATTTTCACTGATACTTCGCTCCTATTGATCACAGCGTGATGTTATATGGCCTTCGTCGATAAACGTACTATCCAACAAAGAAAAATTTTTTGAAATCTGATCATAGGTTCTTGAGATTAGCGCGTTGGAACAAACTCTTCAGCTTTATAATATTAAGTATTGATAATAAAAAGTTTTTAGGTTGAAAAGAGGAAATATACAACGAAAAAATATGTATTTTGCTACTAGTAGAGTAGCAAAATACATATTTTTTCATACATTGTTACAACGAAAGTTATTACATGATTTACCTACATTGATTTTGCAGGAATGTAGAAATAGCTTTTAGACATAACAATAAGCTTTTAGACTCAGTCTTAATGATAATAAATAGCTGACAACAACTGCTCCTACATCAGTTAACACTTTATATTATTGGTTAGTGCTGCTTTGAACGACTGGACAAGGCATTATGTGACTAACATAAGTAATATAGCAAATAACATTAGTCGGTTTTTTATTCGGCTGTTGGGGTATTCTAGGAATGACACTAACAATAGTTTCTGCTACTAGATTATAGAACGCAGATTTTTGAAAGATATTCTAAGTGATTCGAAGTACACTGAGTCAAAATATTAGTGCATGTATGTGAGTTATTATGTGTAAATTGCGGTGTTGACGAGTTTTACAAATCGTTGGCCTTTTTGAGTAAAATCTCTTATTCCTGAATTCTCCATTCTCATTTTCTTTGTTAAAAAGAAGACAGAAAGTGGTGAAAGGAGAATTTTATGTAAGACTAGCTGTTGCACGCCAACACTGTTGCAAAATTTCATGAGAACGAATCTCATGAAATGTTGGTTTTCCCGAAGGTATTGGATACTATCCCGGGATAAATTGTATCCTTATACTTTACTAGCTTTTGCCCGCAACTTCATGCGCGTGGATTTTAATAAAAGGAAACTTTAAAAGTTTTGATTAAAAAAGCCATCCATTTGAACTACTCTATCTATTTAAAAAAAACTGCAACAAAATCCTTTCCGTACAAAAATAACGACTTTGTTTTATAATAAGTAAAGAAGTTACATCTCTACAAAAGTATATCTTTGAAAATGTTATTCAATTCCATGCAGTAGTTTGACGTGATGCGCGTACAAACATACAGACAGACAGACAGATAAAAATTGTATGAACCATTGTTTTGTCTTCCATTACGCCTATAAAGACTGCCTATTCAATTTTTTCTAGAATATCCTCAAAGCACAGGCATCTACTTTTTAGATTTTTATTTTAGGTATGGATTATATGGATATTTAGATAGTTTGGAACAACGCAAGAATTAATAACGTGTTTTATTTCTTGCAGTCCATAAAAAATAGTGAGGCCACATGTAAGATAAGAAAGTTTATACGAAATCAATTTGTTACAGCTATTAGTTTTATATTGATCTCGCGTCAAAAACTGCGCATCTGAAAACAAACGTTGCAATCAAGTAATAAATTGCGTTAGAAGTTGCCGGCCGAGGCTTAGACCGGGCTGCGACGACTGCTGAGGGGATGACGGAGGCCTATTTATCGAATTAGGACTGTGTAATCACCGCTCATGCTACGCAGCAATTGTTAGAGGGTGGAGAAACAACATGATTTGATACTTGATAATAAAATATACACATTTTGATACTGAATTTGTTAATAAGGCAGTTAAAAAAGGAAGGCAAGGTCTTTAAAATAAATAATTACCACAATTAAAGTTGATCTCAATTCAGTTTACAACTTAATTGGATATTTTTTACAGAAATTCTCTAGTTTCGAGTAAGCATTACGATGTCTGACGAATCTACAGGATTATTGCGAGCGCGGCCTTTATTAAAATTTGATAGGTATAAGTATTTCACTTTTCAAAATAAGACATCAATCCAACCACGATATTATTTTTATGTCATGGGTGACCGCTGCGTATGTAACTTACCTAGTAGCTAATAAAATATTAACATAAGTAAGTACATTCATTTTTTCTTTGGCTTAATATCGGTTACAGTATATTTATTTAAAAGCACACGTTAAGCCAAGTTGAAGCTGCTGTAGTTGGAAGTCATTCGCTTTTGAAAAACATTTCAAGCTTAGAACCAAAATATAACAGATAAATCGAAAGTATCAAGATTTGACCACCCACGCTCGTGACAACAAGGGGTGAATATAATAGAGTGAAGTGACGCGTGCTACATGTAATAACATGTGAATGTTGGCAGGAAGAGAGACAACCCTGGAATTATTGCGGTAATGATCACCCGCCGAGGACAGCGTCCATTCTTTCTTTTGAAACCACACCACAAATACAGAAAAAGCCGCACGAAATATATTTAATAATTACGAACACGGCATAGCATAGATTCTCTTAGATCTTGTCATAGTGCTAAAAACTACCTATGACTGAACAGCTTATTCAATAAGTCCATTGCATGTTTAAATATACCTAACTATGATACCTATAAAATCTTTTGGAAACGCTATTTTAATTTGGTTATTATTTTCTGCAATACAACCCTTGACGTCTAGCTGCTAGATGAACCGTGGACCTGAAGAAGGTGTATTGTGTATCGAATTGGGAGAGGCCTATTGGATATAGGCAATGGACTGCAATAGGCCAACGTGATGAAACAAACCTTGTCTTGACGATAATATGATAAATAATTACCTATCTAATTTTGTGTAGTCCATCGGATGTTATGCGCATAGATGAATTTGGGAGTTATTAATACAAAGTTTAAAGCATCTATTTACTTTTTGGGAAAACTCTGTGGGTAATCTAGTCTATAAGCAGGTAGAATCAAGGATGAACAAGTGGTTAAGAGGATACCAAAATAGCTTCAGTGCATTTTTCTTCGTACGAAGTTTTCATTGTTTCTTTAGATTGAATGGCTGGAGCTCTAATTTTTTAGTATATGTTTTTCAATATATGATCTAGGATCGCATAAACTCAGAAACGCGATTGAAAAAAGTTTTCTCATATTTAATTTTCGCAAGGATAAAGTTGTATTGCAAATACATGTATATACTGTTTGAATATAATTTATGTCTAATCTTAAAGTGGCTACTACATAGAATTTTCCATAAATTTAATATGACATAGCAAGAAAATTAATGGAACATAAATTACATAAAATAATACATGAAATAGAAATTCTTAAGTACCTGTTTATATTTATATCTGGGAACTATTTAGTGTTTTTATATCATATCGATTTTATATTTAACAATTAATATGTTAACGAGTATCTTGTTAATATTTTATTTCGTTCATTTGAGTATAAATGAGACAGGCGGCTAAGAATAGAGGATTGATATTTGAACGATTTATATGTTTTCAAATGAGTTTCTTATGTCAGATATTGATTTGGTAATATCAATACATATTATTGCCCAATATACTTATGAAGTATATTGTTATAAATATTTATTTATTGATTATATTTTCGTATATTAGAAATGGTTATGAGAAATTCTTGACGTTTTAGTTGAGCAGAGGGATTTTGTGAATAAATATTACCCATAACCTTAAACAATTAATTTAAAAGACGTTTAAATTATCCTAAAATAAAGACTTTACTTGTTCTTTGTGTGGTAACTATGGGTATCAAAATGACATTTAGATTCTATGCGTTCTGCCTCTTCTAACCTGGAATTTAGGAAAAATTTTCCCGTTTTTGCAACATTCTTCACTAATGCTTCGCTCCTATTGGTCGCAGCGTGATGTTATACAGCCAATAGCCTTCTTCGGTACTATCTAACACAAAAGGAATTTTTCAATTCGAAACGCGCGTTCAAACAAATAAACTCTTCAGCTTTAAAAAAATTGCGTAGATATTCAAGCCTTTACAAATTATGTTTCTGCAATAAGGATATTATTTCCGAACTGTAGACTGACTAATAATGGTAATTTCGTCACTATTGGCTACCTACAATGATGTCTTCAATAGATAATTTGTCATAGAGGGTGTCTACCCCAGAAGCCTAACAATATTTTGTAACTGCAAACATTGACAACGTATGCGGGTCGAGGGTGACTGCCTCCACAGTAAGGAATAAAAACAGCAAATCCCCTACCATCCGTCGTACAGATTTACGACGCTTTGAACTTTTCAAATACATTGTATATTTTATGTTAATCCTTTATTTGCAAGTAGTACCTTCTATTTCTTTCCCTACGGCAACATAGCGTATTTAATCTATGTGGTTAGGGAAAGAGGTTAAGATAGTAGTTTAATTTTTTTTACCTTGCAAATGAAAATAGTTCTATTAATTATAATTAATAGAAATCTGTCAAAATTCCAACTTTATACTCTCTAGCTATATCTGTTCATGCAATACAGCCTACTAAAAGACGGATGGACAGCGAAGTCTCAATAATAGATTCTTATTTTACATTTTGGTACGGAACCCTAACAAAATATTACAAATCGCATATAATAGTTGCACAAAATAAAAAAAGCTGTGCTATATATTCTTTTTATTAATCTAACCAATTCGTCTACACACTACAGTTAACTGAATATCTTTATAATGACCCTTTGAAGCGTTCAAAATTGTCACAATATTGAGTGCCCATTAATAATTGGTTTAAAGATGTAGGCGTTGTTCGTAGGAAGGAAGCGATGACTAAAGCCACGTGCCCTGTATTGTCTTGGCCTCAAACGCGTGGATGGCACGCGCACGATGTACTGCCAAATTGTAGATGCCACATGCTAATAGATAACTAATCTGCTTAACAAGAGCTGTTTTATTAACATGTGCATGTGTATTTTCTCTATGCGCTATTAAGTTATCAAATATATTGTAAAGTATACAAAAAAAAGAAACAGCAGTATTATCAGGGTTTAAAAAATTATTGACATGCGTATCAAGATGAACGTGTTAGACCATGCCTTATATTTTTAAATTAAGTAAATAATGACCTGTTTTCTTTATTAAGTACAATGTTGACAGCTTACAAAACTAAACTAAAAAAATTTAAATATTAGGTATTAGTGTCAATAACACAATTGTGAGAAAGCATGTAAGTAATTTAATAATTACTGTCTTAATTATACGTGTGTACGTTATTCCCCCTAAAACAGCCAGTTTCATGTTAGTTTAGTTTAATTTAGTTAATGGGGCCAATGCACCTGATTTAAGTCTTTAGCGCGGGTTTTCATTTCCGTACGTTAAGAGGATACCAAAATAGCTTCGTGCATTTTTCTACGTACGAAGTTTTCATTGTTTCTTTAAATTGAATGGCTAGAGCTCTAATTTTTAAGTATATGTTTTTTCAATATATGATCTAGGATCGCATAAACTCAGAAAAGCGATTGAAAAAAATCTTAGCGAAACAACCTCTCTAATTTTTATTTTTTTCATTTGTCGGTCTATTATCGCGTATTAACAAATGAAATAACTTTAAAAACATAAGTAACTATTATATATAGAAACACGTAAATCAGAATTAAAATATACCTACTAGCTGCGCCGGCAAACGTTGTTTTGCCATACAATTCTGTGTAATAAAAATTTCATCAAAATCGGTCCAGCCAATTGTGAATCTAAACCATCCTCAGACCCCCCTGTATACACACAACAAATTTCATCAAAATCGGTCCAGTCGTTTAGGAGGAGTTCAGTCACATACACACGCACACAAGAAATATATAATATATTAAGATTTAGTAGATTTTGAGTAAACAAAAAAAATATCCCTAATTCTTCATTTTCTATACCTACTAGCTGTGTTAATATGTACATGTCGACGATAATATTGATGTAGGCCCTTAATGTACCTACTACTTACCTATTCTAAATACTTATATTATGTATATTAAAAAGAAATAATTCAGCCAGGAAGATTACAATGCAAGTTTGCCTTGCCCAAATAAAATAGTTTTGTTTTCTTCTTGGACATCGAGTGGTGTCCACTCGACCCAGTAACAGATATTGACGGGCATCAAAACGGCATCAAAGCGGCACGTCATAACCTCTCCATATATCATTCTCAGTTGCGGTGATACCAGCCTTTTCATGTCGCCAGAGACAACGATATGGGTACAGATAATAGACACACAGAGGTTACAAGTTACATAAATAAAAATATTAAAACAAATACACGCGTCTAAAAAGTAGTTTTATTTAAACAAATGAGTCGTGCAAGTGTTAGCGAATATTTAATATATAAATAACTAGCTGACCCGGCAAACGTTGTTTTGCCATACTAAAAAAAAAAGTTTGAAAAATAGATGTTGGCCGATTCTCAGACCTACTGAATACGTATGCAAAATTTGAGAAGAATCGGTCAAGCCGTTTCGGAGGAGTACGGTAACTAACACTGTGACACGTGAATTTTATATATTAGACAAGAATTCGTCATAATATAGATAATAGAGATTTCAATAGGGACAATGTAATCCAAGCTGCATGCCTAATATTAGATGTTTACTAGCTGACCCGGCAAACGTTGTTTTGCCATACTAAAACAAGAAAAGGTTTGAAAAATAGATGTTGGCTGATTCTCAGACCTACTGAATATGCATGTAAAATTTCATAAAAATCGGTCAAGCCGTTTCGGAGGAGTACGGTAACTAACACTGTGACACGTGAACTTTATATATAAGATTTATAAATCACACCACTGAAGGCATGTACTGAGGAATTTAACTAAGCCTTATCCACTACTTGCTCTTGCTCGCGATTTCGTACATGTGGAATTAAGAAAACAAACCTTAGCTAATTGGGTAGGTATATATCTATAAACCGTCCTCTTGAATCACACTAGGTATTTATTAAAAAAACTGTATTACAATCTGTTGCACAATTCTAAAAATGTAAACTCACTAAAAAATTAATAACTTGGTTTTATATTATGTAAAGAAAAGTTAAGAAGTGGTGGGATTACATTCGTTGTGGCAAAAAACACAAGAAAATCATTATGTGTTAAAAGAAACATTGAACGAACTTTTTTCAATTATTAACAAATTTTACAAAAAAGGAGGGAATTATTCTCCATGTAAAGAAATTAGATAGTGCTAATTGAATTTGTCGAAATAATTACTCAATATTCCAAAAAGCCATTTGACAACAAGCCTGATTGAGCTTAGCAATTAAATTATTCCTTTAGATATTTTTACCATAACTTGAAAAAACATGCATTGCGTATTTAAGAGGATACCAAAATAGCTTCGTGCATTTTTCTATGTACGAAGTTTTCATTGTTTCTTTAGATTGAATGGCTAGAGCTCTAATTTTTAAGTATATGTTTTTTCAATATATTATTATGATCTAGGATTGCATAAACTCAGAAACGCGATTGAAAAAAGTTTTCTCGATAGAAAATCTTAGCGAAACAACCTCTCTAATTTTTTATTTTTTTCATTTGTCGGTCTATTATCGCGTAACTAACTTTAAAAACTAACGTAAATAACTTTAAAAACATAGGTAACTATTATGTATAGAAACACGTGGATCAGAATTAAAATATATTTAGTAGATTTTGAGTAAATAGGAAAAGTATCCCTACTTCTTCATTTTCTGTGCCTACTGGCTGTGTTAATATGTACGTGTCGGCGATGATATACGATAATATTGATGTAGGCCCTTAATATTGTGATTTTAAAATCTATAATAATATTATAAAGCTGAAGAGTTTGTTTGTTTGAACGCGCTAATCTCAGGAACCGCTCGTTCGTTGTGAAAAATTATTTCAGTGTTGAATAATATATTTATCAAGAAAGGCTATAGGTTACAAAACATCACGCTGCGATAAATAGGAGCGAAGCATCAGTGAAAAATGTTGCAAAAACGGGGAAAATTTTCTTAATACCACGCGATTGAAGTCGCGGACAACAGCTTTAATATGAGTATGTATGTTGTGTTATATTATTTTATTTATCGATATAAGTATGTTTCTCTGAATCACATATTAGTCTACATAGTCATAGGTTGTGGTGGCCGATTGTTGCGTGGACCACCACGCTTCTGCAAGTCATTGTACGTTTATTCAAACATCTATCGTTCAAATAACAAACATTCTACAAACTATTAAGAACCATTTTACTGTGTATGAATAACATGATTGTGTACGTTCCTATAAAACAACAAGTCAGTATCGATATCTGTCGATTTTGATTTCGGTAATCGAACTATGTAAAGGTGAACAATGTTGGCACGTACATTTCATATCGATATTATTATCTCTTGTACCTATAATTTTCAATAAATATCTTAAATTGAAACTATTAGAGAAAGGTCTTGTAATGCTATTTAGATAAACACGGAGCATCTCTCTTCAGCCCATTAACGTCCCACTGATAACGTCCACTGACGGGTTTCGTGGACTACTGGTTCATGTAATGGACTGCAGTTCACGAGGTCGAGGGTTCGATTCCCGCTCGCGACAATCATTTTTGTGATGTTATTAATTGTCATACAAATGTTTGTACTGCGTCTGGGTGTTTCGATGTATTTATTATAAGTAGGTATTTACAAAAGAAAAGAAGTATATGTATTATATCCGTATTCTGGTACCCATAACACAAGCATAGAAATATAGCTTATTTTGGAACCAGAGGACGTTTCGTGAAATATCCATGAATATTTATTTATTTATTTATACTGTTGTCCTCCACTTTGGGAGGAATTATCGTCTACTGTGTCGCGATGACCAAGCGTGTTGGCACAGGACTTATTTTATTATCAAGATTTCCGTCTCTCACAAAGAATTGTTATCTGTGTATAATATTCCTTAGCTGGCTTTATAGCAGCCTGGAAAGGAAAAGAGGTCCGTCACAACACGGACAAAAAACACGGACCATACGAAACTAAAATTATCGACTTATAAAAAAGAAGTAATTTAATTTTTCTAACAGTTGTTCTGTGTGCTGATTAAAAATGCATTTGTAACCACCCCATTTCTTTCATTCTGTAAGAGCTATTTTATCCTTTGTGAGAGACGGAAAATTGGTTATTATACGCCTCCTTTTTTTACCCGCAAGTTACAATTAACAACAGTCATAGTGATAGTTACAACAAATCTGTGTTCATGTAGGTACTTACTGTCTAGAAAAGACTAGAAGCAATTTCAACTGTTTCAGTAATCGCATAGGAGGGAGAGGGGCGTGCTAGTGATCAGGTTGTAAGCCTCCCCGGAATCCCCGCCCCGCGCTATTTGCATAGCTAACGAGCACCCCCTTCCAATATACCTACCTACCTACCTACCTAGCTTCGGGGAAGATAAACTGCGCCTGTATTTTAATCAGTAAAAGAAAGCTCAGAATGATTTCAGAATCTCACCATTTTAATAAATTGTTTTATGTAATTTCTGTATTGGTGTGTAAAACCATAGCCGGCTAGCCACCATGTTACTAATAATTTCAATAGATTTAATTTTTATAAATAGGTAATGTAATGCTTGTTTTGCATTTTAATTTATTATACTTCTTAGTTAGAAAGCCCATGGTACATCAACATGGTACATACCTACAATTATATTTATGACAGTTTATAAAGGTCTCTCACTCTCTCTTGCCAGTAAATTTGTGTCCCACTGTAGGGCGTGTGCCTCCGTCACTGCGGGATGAACACAAGTTTCAAGCTTGCCGTCTCTTATTGATGATGTTGTTTGCTTACATGTCTTAGCTGGCTCCTGGTTCTTAAAGCTGGGTAGGAAATGGGGTGATGACGCTTGTATTCTTAATCCGTCACCACCGACGGCAACGTATGGACTCGCCCACAAAACGCCACAACGCGTAGTCTTGCGCTGCTTGCATCAGTTGCATCCAATGGCTCCCCGTGACCTTATTTATTTATTCTTTATTGTACAATTAACACTGGTACAGTTACAGAAAAAAAAAATTAAAACAGAAAGGCGAGCTTAACTCAGACATGAGTTTTCTTACAGCAAGCCCCTGTTGAAAGAGAAGTTACTTACTTAATTCTAACTAAAAACACAGACCAGAGGATACATGCCTAAAACCACATATTTACTCTAAAACCTAAACCTAGTAAAGTTTTGTAAAGACTATTGAGTGAATTTGAGAGTTCAAACGGTTTTTTAAAATCACTACATGCCATCTGGCGACTTCCGCTAAAATTAAAACACCAATGATGAAGTATGTGCTATTCTCAAAACATTCAATGTTCCTAATAAATCTTAAAACATAACTAACTAAAGATTAAACATAACTTTGAAATATTTTGTTTATTATTTTATAGGTCTTTCTTTATCGTATAACAATAATCCAAAAATCCTTTTATTAATATAAGCGTAATAATACCTGTGATAATACTTGGATAATACCCAAGAAAATGTGTTTAAATTGTAACAGATGGCGCTCTATGCCTTCTTGATGAGACAATATGAAGTGACTCCCATGAGGGGTCAATATTTTTTATGTAACTTGATGATATTATATGATAATAACGGTACAATGGTACGGAGCCTGCACCTATTTTTTTTTGTTTTTGGTCAAGTTCTTTATTTTCATATATGGCAATATATATTTCAACGTCAGTTGTCAGACTCATTGCATAATGAGGGGACTAAAATAAGTATCGATTCTTGTTTAACCTTTCTATTAATCGAATTCATATTATACAAGATCACATAAAACTTCTAAAATAAATTCTATTTTTGAAGAACAACAGTTATTTAAATTGTCAAAATTACTTTTTACAATTTAGGAACCCTCAAAATCGAATCTTATATGGTACTTCAATGAATGTAGAAAAAGCTATCTTATGTTGATGTCATAATCTTAAGTAAACAAATGAAGATGAATTTCAGAATTGTTTATATATTTTTACTAGCTGACCCGGCAAATGTTGTTTTGCCATACTAAAACAAAAGGTTTGAAAAATAGATGTTGGTGGATTCTCAGACCTACTGAATATGCATGTAAAATTTCATAAAAATCGGTCAAGCCATTTTGGAGGAGTATGGTAACTAACACTATGACACGTGAATTTTATATAAAAGATAATACATAATAATATGCATAAACCTAATAATAAATCGATGATGACGGAATCGACTAAGACTAACTTCTTTATCGCGACGTATGGCTCAACGCTAATGCTAATGTTCAGTGTTGCCAGAAGGTTACATTTTTTACATTTTACGTAACTTTTGATCAGTTCATGTAACATGTATGTAAGAAACAATTTTAGTTAAATTTAAGTAACTTCTCAAGAATTACAAAAGAGGTAAAAATGAAAAAAAAATCTTGAAAAAAACGAACAAACATTGCAATATTTACGGTAAATTCTTATAGCTGTTGTTTAAGACCCCATACTTAACTATAGCACTTCTCATAGAACTCATTCATTCTTATAAAATCTCGATGGGGCTTTATGAGAATCTATTGGATTTTATAAGATTTTCTAAACAGGGATCAGTAATTAATGTTAGATTACGTTTTTTATGATTTCAGGTTTTCGAAATATTAATAGGGTTCATCCTAAGCTGTCCAAACAAAATGGAACCACAGGAATAATAATTTCTTATATTGTTTTAATTATTAAAATTTAAATAAAAATTAAATTTAATAAAAAGAAAAAGTAAACTAAAAGCTAATTTATTTACATTCTTTCATATTCTTATCTAAATTTATTTAATGAAAACAAAAACTACCGCAAAAAATTAAAAAAGTTATAATTATATTGATAAATATATTTTTTTAAACTATTGTGTACAAGAAAGTATAAAATAATAATAATTTTTGATCTGCGAGCTGAAAATTACATGAGCGTGAATGTAGCAGACATCAGAAAAATTTAAAACTACAAATAAATAGAGTAAATAATTTAAAAAATAATATTTATAAAAAATGCATTAATTAATTTGAAAATTTTTTTAATGCGCATTTAAAAAAAAATATTTTATTAATTATTTACTCTATTTGTAAATAATTATAAATTTAGCTGATGGCTGCTACATTCACACTCATAAAATTACCACTACGTAAGTTTTAGTTTAAAAATGTAACTTTTCATGGATGCCAACGTAACTTTCGACCAAAACACTCTGGCAGCACTGCTAATGTTCGACATTCTATTCGTTTTCGTAATTCGTTTTCGTTCGTTTCATTCCATTTACTGTTTCTATTTCATTCATTTGATATACGCCCAGTAAATATACATGTAGGTAATTTAAAGTTTAAACATGAAATTATAAAACGCTATGATCGTGGACTGTTAGCTTTTGCGTTAATAATAATAGTTACAGTTTTTATTTACAAATTGTCGTAATGTCTGTGAGTGCTAGTGCTGAGAATCTTTCAATAGATGCACAGGTAAGCATTGTTTGGTTGTAACTTACATAGTATTGCTTATAAACAAGCATATTGCTTATTCACGTTGTTTTGTAATGGTTGTTATTATTATCATAGACTTTAATTTCATGATGAATATGAGGTTCATGACTCATTGTAAGGGGGACCTAATACGGAAACTGTGACCTAATAATTTCGCATCCGCATACGCCTAGAATCTAACCGAAAATAATCAAAAATTTGTCTATATTTTTAATATTTATGCATAGAAAGCTAAGACCAAATTTATACACTATCATTGTATTGTTATTACATCAAAAACTGACTCCTCTAAAATCATGATATAATGAAAAAATGCTTTATACATTTTTATTGTTTTATGTTTATTAGCAGTAAACTCTCATCATTTCATAGTTTTACAAATATTTATAATTTCATTCAAAATATCTCCACATAAATATGTATTTATTTCATTCCTTTGTTCTTGTCAATCTACATATTATAAAACAAAATCGTTATTTTTGTATGTATGTATGTCCCTATGTGAGCTTTAATCTTCTAAACTATACAACGGATTTTGAAATGGTTTTCTTTTAAAAGATAGAGTGGTTAAAGAGGATGTTTTTTTTTGTATAATTTGTTAGTGCTTGTTTTTTAAATTCCACAAGTATGAAGTTGTAGACAACTGCTCGTATCTACATAATTTTAAACCAATTAAATGTTTTATGATGTAGAAACCTTGTACTGCACATTGTTGTATTTCTTTTGTAGGTTAGAAATTAGCTTGATATACGTATGGAAACTAGAAAATAAAGTTTCTGTACACAGAAATGTATGGAATAAGGGAAATAAATAAATGAAAATCATTGTTATTATATGTACTTTGATGAATCTATGATTTTATCCATAAGAGTATATTGTAGTCACAAATATACCAGATGGCGGGTTGACACACATAGATACCTTTTTACGCACACATAGATATGTAAGTGGCTTCAAGCCGGCTGAGTGATGTAGCCATACACACTCTATCTGATAAATCTGCGGTGTAGGAGAATTCCGACAATGTACTTTGATAACTGTATACAAAGAATAGTATCATTGATGCAGTGGACAGTAGACGTTAACTGCGTATATTATAAATAAAATAAATAAGTAAATATTCATGGACATTACACACAACGTCCTCTGGTCCCAATGTAAGCTTATATGCTTGTGTTATGGGTACCAGAATTCGGATATACTACATAAACTACTTTTCTTTTGTAAATACATACTTATAATACATAGAAAATGCCCAGACGCAGTACAAACATTAAAACAACATTAGTATATTGTTTCTTAGCTGGCTCTTACAGTACCCTGGGAAGAATATGAGGTAACATGTATTCTTAATCCGTCACCACACTTTTGTTATACATTATGCTATTTATAGGGTTTATTTAAATAAATAAAATACAATAATTAAAGCTACTTTATGACTGACTATTATAAAAGATTGTAATAATCTAAATGTCTGTTTGGCCTAGTTTATGTGAACAATAAACTTTTCAAGGAGAATAATTTAACAAGGTGAACATGTTATGAAAGTAAAGGCATTACATTAGTTTACAAACAATTTTCTATTATATATTTTAATTTAGCTATGATAGGTGCGCTGTAAAAGATTTTTTTTTTATTAGACCGGTGTGCACATAGGTGGCTTAACGACATAGCAAGAATAGTAAAGACTAAGGGCCCTGTACTAAGAAATTTAGGTTTTCCAATCTCGAAAATTAAAAAGAGAGACTTAATGAACACTAAAATGAACTGGCTAGGAGAGCCTACTAGATACAACTGGAGATTTAAGATGTCTAAAAAGATGGCACCTTTTAGATAGGTATAGAGAAGAGAATTTAAAACTAATGTAATTGATGGCATTTAATGTAATATTGTCTGCAGCTCGAATTTTTTGGATAAAATCTGATTATATCATCATCATCATCATCATAACATCACGCCTTTTTCCCATGGGGGTAGGCAGAGACTATAAAGCGCCATCTGCTACGATCGACGCATCTAGTATCTGATTATACTTAAAAAAAATCTCGAAAATGTATGCAAATGTGGAAGCCGTATTTAGAAATTTATTACTTCTAACCTCGAATATGCACTACATTAAAACAATCAGGGGAATCCCTTGATTGTTTGAGTTGCCTGGCATGTGCTGACTTAATCCATTAGTAGATATATTTATTTATTTATTGGTATATGGTACCAGCAATGGTTAATGCAATATTATGATAAATTCTGTACAATTTTCTAACACTTGCGCAACTCATTTGTTTAAATAAAACTACTTTTTACGGATTTAGACGCGTATATTTGTTTTAAATTTTGGCCCGACGTTTCGGAGACTTTGCAGTCACCATGGTCACGGGTGAGACTGAGCTGTAATGTGTCTTCTACGATCAGTTATTACAGGGTTTACCCACATTCGATTTTAATTTTACATTGACCATAAAGATAGACTTTTACTATAAACTATTGTGCTCAGACTACATAAAATCAATAACATTATTCTAGCAACATATATAACATTATTATTATATCGGGCCAAAATTTAAAACAAATATACGCGTCTAAATCCGTAAAAAGTAGTTTTATTTAAATTCTGTACAAGTTATGGTGACGAATCAATTGCTTAACCTACATATTAAGCTGGACACAGCACGCAATACACCTCATACTCTTATTATCTTAGGAAATAAACAAGTGCGAGTCGGACTCGCGCACGAAGGGTTCCGTAAAAAAATCATGTTTGTTGTATGGGAGCCCTCCTTAAATATTTATTTTATTTTATTTTTAGTATTTGTTGTTATAGCGGCAATAGAAATACATCATTTGTGAAAATTTCAACTCTCTAGCTATCACCGTTCTTGAGATACAGCCTGGTGACAGCGAAGTCTCAGTAATAGGGTCCCGTTTTTACCCTTTGGGTACGGAACCCTAAAAAAGCAATCCTCTTGAACAACTATATTATAAAAAAACGTAGTTAGCGTAGTTTTGAAGATATATACTCATATAGGTCCCTACATACAAAAATCACGACATGGTTTTGTAATAAGTAAAGATTACTGAACTGTGACTGTGGAGAAGCCCCCTGCCCTATGGCGAGCGTTCTATTAGTTGAGATTAAGAATAAATACCAAAACTCGTATACAAATAATTAGAGTGCCATATGTGAAAATGCCAAAAGAAAGTGTAGTAATATTAGGTATTATCATAATCAACGACCTAGATGTTCATGACAATTACGTGTGTAAAGCTGGTTACACTATTTATGGCACTTACAGCGTACACGCGATGTCAATGCAATCATACCGAATAATAATTACTATTTGACATAACGGGTATTGGTGCTAATATTGTTATATTACATCGATTTGATTAAACCCTTCTTATGGTTTCGTACAACAAAAACCTTATAGTTTCACCACAGTGTCTTTCTGTCTGTCGGTCTGTCTGTCCGCCCGTCAAACTATTATTACTCAGCTACGGCTGAAGTATCAACTTGAAACTTATAGAATATGTAGATTTGTACGGTCCCTTGCTGCAAAAAAATACAATCAATATTTTAGATCTCCGCATTTAGAAGATACAACCCAGTTACGGCCATTTTTGAGCATTAATACCAACTTAGGAAGTAGCTGAAATGTAGGCGATTTCCTATATTTCAACTACAATATTAGGTTGGTGAATTGGTTAAAGTAAAGCTTAATTAACCGTTTCTTTGCCTGCAGTTAATTGTGTTTTTCGGTCTGGTAGGGACGGAACCCTAAGTGTGCGAGTTTATATCGCTCTTGACAAGTTTGTGTTCTATTCTTGTAGTTAGGATAAGGTGTACAATTCTTAATAAATCAAAATACAATCATAAAGTATGAACGTAGATGGATCCACAGGTGATTGTTAAGTTGTTGAATTCTAGCCTTTACTTAAAATGACATTTGTTACATGTTATCACGCGCGTTTATTAAAAAAAAATGCTCAATTTGTTGCTACGTTTATTAACTATGTAATTATTCATCTATTGATTCATTCACGTACTATGTAATTATTACAGTTATTGTTAGTAACTTTAATAACTATTAAATATGTATTACATATAAATAATATCCGTTCTTAGTCATCATTCCTCGTAATGACTGACGGCGTAAGGAATGCCTTACGCCTTTTATATCATCTACGTCATAAATAAAATAACATTAAAATTAATTGCTAGTTTTTAATATGTTTAATAGTTATGGTTTGTTTGTATTATTGCCATTATCGAAGACATTTTTAATAAGTGGTGTAACAGAATTAGTCATCTCTCCGCGACTGGACACAAATGACACATTACTGCTGTTAAGTACTATTGGTAACAATTCTACGTTTTCAACTAAATTTAACAAAAGAATTAAAACAATTATTGTGTATTTTGCTTCATCGGCTATTTAGTGCGCACATTTTTTTATTTTTTTTTCTAATAATAAAGTTCTGTTAACATTTCTGCACTATCAATTTTGATTTTTTAGTTAAGTTTAGTTGCGCACGTAGTATCGGTACCATTGTTAGCTTTCCAAATAACAATGTACATGAGCCACGTCGTATTGTATCGGTATAACTAGTTACTTGTTGAACTGTAAGAGATGGGTCCAGTCAGGAAAAACAAATTGTATAAAAACATAAATAAATTATGTATTTAATATGCTTATTTCTTCGAAAGTTTGTATTTCCATTTCCCTAACTTTTAACTAAGTACATAACAAATTTGCTATCTATAATTTTAAGTTCAACTTGTACAAGTCTTTGACAGTGAGGGCATTAGCTTGTATATTGCAGGTCATTATTGTTTGGAGGAGGTAGTGCATACCACAGATGAATACTTACATACATAGTACTCTAACTTAAGAGGATACCAAAATAGCTTCGTGCATTTTTCTATGTACGAAGTTTTCATTGTTTCTTTAGATTGAATGGCTAGAGCCCTAATTTTTAAGTATATGTTTTTTCAATATATGATCTAGGATCGCATGAACTCAGAAACGCGATTGAAAAAAGATTTCTCGATAGAAAATCTTGGCGCAACAACCTCTCAAATTTTTTATTTTTTTCATTTGTCGGTCTATTATCGCGTATTAACTAATGAAATAACTTTAAAAACATAGGTAACTATTATGTATAGAAACACGTGGATCAGAATTAAAATATATTTAGTAGATTTTGAGTAAATAGGAAAAGTATCCCTAATCCTTCATTTTCTGTGCCTACTGGCTGTGTTAATATGTACGTGTCGGCGATGATATACGATAATATTGATGTGGCATAAATAGACACGACGCCGCGCCATCATGTTTTTGTGATATTTCATCACTGCCCATTACCCAATCACCTATGGTCGGTGTAACATATATTTTTCTACCATGCTTCTGGTTTTCATTTGTAACTAAATATCCAATAATGTTATTCCAGAGCTGCGATGGCGGTTCAATGTGTTTGGAGCTTGCGCTTGAAGGCGAACGTCTTTGCAAGGCGGGTGATTGCCGTGCAGGTGTCGCATTCTTTCAAGCTGCGATCCAAGCTGGCACTGAGGACTTACGTACCCTCAGCGCAATTTACAGCCAACTGGGAAATGCTTACTTTTATTTAGGCGATTACAATATGGCAATGCAGTATCATAAACATGATTTGACTTTAGCTAGGTAAGATACATAGATGATTTTATATGATTTTACAAAATAGTTAATATGAACTATCTGCCGAGGGACCGGACCATTTATTGACGTTTTAACGATATCAGCTATTGAATGAGTTTAGTTAAACGTACTTTTTTTGTGATTTCAGAACAATGAATGACAAATTAGGTGAAGCAAAAGCTTCCGGTAACCTGGGGAACACATTGAAAGTAATGGGTAAATTTAACGAGGCCATACAATGTTGTACACGTCATTTAGAAATATCTCGAGCATTAGGAGATAGATTGAGCGAAGGACGTGCTTTATACAACCTGGGTAATGTGTACCATGCTCAAGGTAAACAGTTGGGTCGGATTGGACAAAATGACCCTGGACATTATCCCGATGAAGTAAGACAGTGTCTAACGCAAGCTGTTACTTATTACGAGTAAGTATTCTTAATTTTGTACACATACAAATTTATATACATGTTCCGCTTGCGTTGATCACAAGCATAGCAAGTCAATTACAAAATTAATAAATTACTTTAGAAATATACATAGAGTTTTGCCTTTTTCCCATAGGCAGAGACTATAAAGCTACATGTGCTCCTATCTAAAGACACTTTCATGGCTTCATTTACACTCATATATCTCGTCATACGTGCAAAATGGTGACGGTTGGAAGTCCTACTAACGCACTTTTCTAATATTACGCAAAAATCAGTAGGTTACATACGCCATTTTTTTTTTGCTAAAATCTTGCTAGGTCAGTGTGTTAAATTAAAAATACTATTAGTCTATGTGACAGCTTATGTTCTTCATAAAGCTTATACACTTTCGTGAAGAAAGTAAGTTGTCACATATAATTTGTTTTATTTAGAGCTAAATCAGCGCTAGGTCCTGTAACCAAGCACATGCTGAAATGGACACCTAGTTACTGCAGCCTGAAGATACGTGCTTTAATTTGTAAACAGAATCTAGCTATACTTTTAATTGTATGTGTTTTGAAAGGTGTAAGTAATAAACGTTTCTTTCTTTCTTTCTTTAAACATAGTTTTTGTTATAGAGACAATCTGGAACTCATGCGAAGTTTGGGCGATCGACAAGCAATGGGTCGAGCTTGCGGTAATCTTGGTAACACTTGTTATTTGCTCGGAGACTTCTCAAGGGCCATACATTATCATACCGAGCGGCTTCAGATCGCTAGAGAGTTTGGAGATAAGGCTGCTGAAAGACGAGCTAACAGCAATCTTGGAAATTCTCATATATTCCTTGGACAATTTGAAAATGCGGCTGAACATTACAAGTAAGGATGTTAAACCAAATATTGTTTTGTATAGAATGTATTTACGTGCAACCGCAATTGATCAATTAAGCTTTTCAATTTCAATAGAAGCTGTGCGTTCTGTAAAAATATGCTCGTTAACATACTTATTTGTTTCTTCTGATCATATATATATATATATCATATATCTGGTGTTTACTATGTATTATAAGTATGTATTTACAAAAGAAAAGTAGTATATGTATTCTATCCGTACTCTGGTACCCATAACACAAGCATATAAGCTTAGCTTGGGACCAGAGGACGTTGTGTGAAATGTCCGTGAATATTTATTTATTATTTATTATATAAAAGAAAGTCGTTATTTTTGTATGTATGTCCCCATGTCAGCTAATATCTTCCAAACTACGCAACGAATTTTCATGCGGTTTTTTTTAAACGGATAAAGTGGTTCAAGTTCACAACTTTTTTTATATTATTCATCAAGTTATGCGTACGAAGTTGCGGGCGACATCTAGTAGTTTATGTTGCATAGCTTTAGATTACTACTGTGCGATCAAAAATGCCTAAATAGCAAATGTTAAAATATACCGAACTATTTACACATGCTGTATGCTTTGTGTGATGCTAGTACAAACATTTGTATGACAAATAACTACAAATGTTTGTACGTATGTGAGTCTGAGCGTATTCTATGGTATTTGTATATATTTACAAAAATAAAAATAGTATGTATGATATGTATTAAATAATATAAAATAATAAAAATAAATATTCATGGACATTTCACACAACGTCCTCTGGTCTCAAAGTAAGCTATATTTCTATGCTTGTATTATGGGTACCAGAATACGGATAGACTACATATACTACTTTTCTTTTGTAAATACATACTTATAGTTATAATACATAGAAACACCCAGACGCAGTACAAACATTTGTATGACAATTAGAAAAATCACACAAATGATTGTCCCGAGCGGGAATCGAATCCGCGACCTCTTGATCGGCAGTCCGTTACATAAACCACTCAACCACGAGGCTCGTCATTAATTATATTATATTAAATTATAACGCAGGGGTGGCCAGCAGGTCTTACGCGATCGACCGGTCGATCGTGTCTTGCCTTGCCGCGATCGACTGTTAGTCTAGTCGATCGTGGCAAGGCAAAAATATGTTGAATAATATATTGGATTCTTTAAATGGATAATTGGAAATTTCCAAATAAAAACCTGATTTTGCTAAACCAGTGAAAGATGCTTAGACGCAAAGCTCACACTAATGTGTAGGTAAATAAGTAGTTACTGAAAATAATTTTTTAGATTTTGGTAAATCGCCAAGGGTTTCGTTAGTAAATGGAGATATCCACGCTCTAAGTTGGCCACCCCTGATCACAATAACTTTCACATCCCTAGATTGTCATATCATGTATTCTAACACTCCTAGCAACAATACAAGCATAGAAATTTTATTATAGCTTAGTTTGGGACGAGAGGACGTTGTATGATATATCCACAAATATTTATTTTTTGTATTTGTTTTATTCATAGACGTACGCTCGCACTAGCCGAAGAGCTAGGCGATGCGGCCGTCGAAGCACAAGCATGTTACTCTTTGGGTAATACCTATACCCTTCTTCGTGAGTACCGTGCTGCTGAGGAGTACCATGTACGTCATCTGACTGCGGCTAGGAAACTTCACGACCGTGTTGGGGAAGGCAGAGCTTGTTGGTCACTTGGTAACGCTCATGCTGCCCTTGGTAATCATGAGAAGGCACTCTTCTATGCGCAAGAACATTACAACATATCTAAAGATGTAAGTATGATAGGTTTTTTCCCCAATGTTGTCACATTGGATCGATGATGTCGACCCAGGTTTCGAGAGCATACGTTTTGACGTCATCGATCCCATAATATGTATATATTGGAGAAAAGCATCGTAGACATCATCACCTGTAATTAGAGCTAGAGCAGTCATCAATCTAAAGGCCTTGTAATACTGGACAAACTAACTACGTTAGCTACAACATTCTGTTAACTACGATGAGATCGATCCGTGGCTTACGACACGTGTAACTGGTTTGGAAGGATCCTTTTATGAATATTTAACGGGTCACCATTCGAAATCATCAACTAACTACAGTAAATAAACAAATTACTCACCATTGACACAATTTGAAGACTTACTTCACAATCTTGGAACCTAAGTTAAAACTCCTTATGTAAACTATTTTAATCAAGTCTCCTACGACATATATAATATTCCTAAATATGTTGTTTGCTTGTAGTTAGGTGACGTGCTAGGTATGGCCACGGCACAAATGAACATATGTGATCTACAGAAAGTATTAGGACTACCGCCTGATACAGAAACAACAATAATACCATCACCACCCACCGACGAGACACCTAGGACACCTTTCAACGCATTACGTATAAGACGACAAAGTATGGAGGAATTATCTCTTATTCAAGTAAGTAAAAACTAACACTTCTTTACTTCTAATAAAACAAATTCCTTATTTTTGTCTGTATGTCCCTATGTGAGCTTCCATCCATCCATCAACCTTTCTCAGTCCACTGCTGGACATAGGCCTCCCCCATAGAACACCACAACATGCGGTTCCGCGCTAACTGCATCCAGCGGCCCGCGGCGAATTTGAACATATCGTCAGTCCACCTTGTTGGGGGCCGCCCCACGCTGTATCGGCCTGTTCGTGGTCGCCACTCGAGGACCTTCCGTCTCCAACGGTCATCAGATCGTCGAGGGTTGTGGCCTGAACATTGCCACTTCAGCGTGCTAACTCTTCGGGCTATGTCGTACACACCAGTCCTTCTACGGATCTTCACATTTCGGATCTTATCACGTAGGGAAACACCGAGCATAGCCTTCTCCATAGCACGCTGCGCGACTCTGGGTTTTCTTATGAGGCCGTGAGCTTCAAAACTATGGAACGGATTTTGGTGCATTTTTTTTATAGATAATGTGGTTCACGAGGATGGCTTTTTTGTATAATTTCTTAAGGTTAGAATTTCTAAATTCTACCCGTACGAAGTTGCGGGCTGCAATTAGTTATAATATAAAAATAACTCTGAATGTAATATTTTCTAACACTTGCGCGACTCATCTGTTTAAATAAAACTACTTTGGTAACACCATGGTCACGGGTGAGACTCACCCGTGACCATGGTTACTGCAAAGTCTCCGAAACGTCGGGCCAAAATTTTAAACGCGTCTTAATCCGTAAAAAGTAGTTTTATTTTAACTCTGAATGTGTTGCTAAGCGGAAATACGTTGCGTCAGCGTTTCGTTGTGGCCAACTGGCCACGTAGATATTTAACGTATAGAGCGTTATTATGTCCCAAATTTGAAACGGCACCCCCGCCCGCTACGTTTCAGGGTATGCTGCTCTGTCGATGACGCAGTGCATCATGTTGACACTATGATTTTTAGTATAATACTAGCTGACCCGGCAAACGTTGTTTTGCCATAGTAAAAAAAAAAAGGTTTGAAAAATAGATGTTGGCCGATTCTCAGACCTACTGAATATGTATGCAAAATTTGAGAAGAATCGGTCAAGCCGTTTCGGAGGAGTACGGTAACTAACACTGTGACACGTGAATTTTATATATTAGATAATGACGCAGTCAGAGCGTTACGTTAACGCAACGTAAGATGCGACCTGGCCCTAAGTCTTTGACATGATCGGGATTTTTATTTCAGATAACACCAGATGCTAAAAAGAAAGAATCTGAAACAACGGTGGATAAAAAAGCGGACGTTATACGTACTGAGTCTGAGGATAATCCGGGGGAATCGTTCTTCGATCTGCTAAGTCGTTGTCAGTCCGAACGTATGGATGAGCAAAGAGCTACCCTACAAAATAACAAGGAAAATCGACCCAAACCAAAAAGTGCAACACATAAACTACAACGTTCTGCCAGCAGTGGCAATGGTAAAGCCAGGTATGTATGTTAAAACTGCTAAGTGCGAGTCCATGATAGTCCGTACCTTGATTATCATAATATTATCTATACCAGGTGTGGCCAACTTTTGTGCACATAAGATCTACTTTTTATTTTAAAATTGAGTAGCTATCGACCTATTTCTTAGGTAAGAAGGGGTACGATTATGCACTGTGCTTTTATACCGCCGTGCACTCTTGCGAGTTCCAGCAACATACATAAATATTTATTTAAGGGGTTAAAAAACTTTGTCTAGGGGAATGGAACTTGCGAGTGATCGACAAAAAGTGGTCGCGCGATCGACTTGTTGGCCACTCCTGGTCTATACTTATATAATAAAGCTGAAGAGGAACGCGCTAATCTCAAGAACCACTGGTCTGATTTAAAAAATTCTTTCAGAGTTGTATAGCAAATTTTTCGAGGAAGGATATAGGCTATATTACACCACGCTGCGACCAATATAAGGGAAGCACTAAAAATGTTGCAAAAACGTGTAAAATTTTCTAAATCCCAAGCATACGAGGTCACAGACAACAGTTATTGTATTTATAGGCTTTTTGGTCTACTATGCCGTGCTGACCAGGCGTGTTGGTATAGGGTTCAGTTTCGAGTCTTCCGTCTCTTCCAGTTGATATTAATTGCTTATAATATCTTTTAGCTGGCGCTCATAGCACCCTGGAAAAAATGGGGTGGTGACACTAGTATTTTTAATCTGTCACCCACCACACGGACATAAGATGTTTACAATATTGTATTATTAGTAATCAGTCATCAGATAGGACAGAATAATCTCATGGACTGATAATAAATATTAAAGGCTTATATATTCTTTGTTCAAATATCGGATATACAATAATATTTATATATAGTTTGATAACGATATTTGGATCCCGCAAACAGAGATCTGCAATCAAATGTTATGTTTAAATAAACTGCGTTTTAAAAATTATCGTTTTGATTTTTTTATTCCGACATTGCGGACAATATATTACCGATAATTGAATATACACCGTATTAATTTGTTATACATGTAATTATAATAGCTTCAGCACGCAACTTCGCCCGTATTAGTGGCCGAATCGAATTTAAAATCGAACTTAAAATCAAAACTGAAATCTGGACCGTAATTACTAAAATCAATAGCAAAATTAACATCAAAATCGATACTAAAAAAAAAATATTACAATTTAAATTAAGTATGATACCTACGAAATCATAACTAAAATCTAATATATAAAATTCACGTGTCACAGTGTTAGTTACCGTACTCCTCCGAAACGGCTTGACCGATTCTTCTCAAATTTTGCATACGTATTCAGTAGGTCTGAGAATCGGCCAACATCTATTTTTCAAACTTTTTTTTTTTAATATGGCAAAACAACTTTTGCTGGGTCAGCTAGTAGATATATAATAATAAAAAAATACAAGCTAAAATAAAAACTATGTAAAACCTATACTTACTAAAATTAAAGAACTAAAATGGGGCGATATAGTGGCAAAGCGACCAAGCACTTTAAATTAAAAAAAAAATAAAAGAAATGTGTCTCTATAGTCGGAACTGACTAGTAACCCACCATACTAGTTTTTAAGATTGCGACAAAATATTGGCACATATTGCAATGGTTCTGTTCATGTGGTGACGGATTAAGAATACAAATGTCACCACCTGATTTCCTCCCCAGGGTGCAGTTAAAGCTAGTTAAGGGATATAGTACACAGATAACATGAGGATGTTATCTGTTTACTTTCGAGTTTTCGACTCGAAACTCGAAAGTAAACACTATGTCCCATAATCCCTCCCAAACTGGTGGAAGCCTGTGCCCAAGAGTGGGACTTTAATGGGCTGGAGCGAAAGATTGCGATGATCTTCATTTATTAATTAATAAGGGTCGCACGGTTCCCTACAAAATGGTGGGAGCTGTGCGGGGCTGATGTGTGCGTTATACTCGTGAACGGGTGCCTTCTGCTAGGACTTATCGACTTGCTCCAACAAGGCTATTTTTTCTTAAGCTAGTTTTAGTTAGTCGTGATTGTACTGATCGGCATCATTCTCACACCCCTGATACAACTATGTATAATATTATTGAAAAAAAAATGAAAGAAAAGGAAAAAAAATCCATAAAGTTTCTTGTCTATTCTTCTCCATGGGATTCGCGTTTGGAACAGACACCTAGTTTCTGACGTTTCAAAAGAGTTTGTAAAACATGCCAACTTGAAATAAAAAATTTTGACTTTGACTTTGAATTAATATGTAAGGTTATTAAAATTGTATTTAATATTATTAACAGTACCCAAGGTCGAGTTAAGACGACTATTTTATTAGTGTGCTAACACGATTTTTGTATTCGTTATTGAAATGTTCAAATTGACGATAAAATGGTTAATATCGAAGTGATCGAGATTCATTCAGAGTTATCTATATTTAGGAATAAATCTTTATTTAAATAAATCTTCTGTACGTGTGTTTGTAATTGAACTCCTCCTAAACGGCTGGACCGATTTTGATGAAATTTGTTGTGTGTATTCGAGGGGGTTTGAGGATGGTTTAGATTCACAATTGGCTGGACCGATTTTGATGAAATTTTTTGTTGTTGATTTTTACACAGAATTGTATGGCAAAAGAACGTTTGCCGGGGCAGCTAGTAAACTATAAATATCTTTTATAATAACAATAATATCTGCAATAATTCAAAAGAATTTAATATACTAGCAATTAGTCGCAGTATGATGTTATGTAGCTTAAAGCCTTTCTCGATAACTGGACTATTCACAAATAAATAATTTTTAAAATCGAACCGGTAGTTCCTGAGATTACTGCGTTCAAAAAAGAAACAAACTCTTCAGCTTTATAATTATACTCGTAGATAAAATTAGGATTTAAACCCTGTTTTAGAGCTTGTGACGATATTTAGTCGATTTATGTCCAAAACCAATCCTGTTCTTCAATTTCATTACTGTACTGTTGTTTTCGAAATTATAGTAAACATATAAATATGACTCGTATTATTTTTCTATCGAACCAATAATGTCGTGAACACTAACCACTGTACATGACCCGTTAACTATTACGTTCTTATTTTTACAACCAGCTGTTGTCCGTCCGCGTGGAATTTAGAAAATATTCCCCGTTTTTGCAATATTTTTCCTTACTGCTTCGCTTCTACTGGTCGTAGCGTGATGTTATATAGCCTAAAGCCTTCTTCGATAAATGCCCTATGTAACACTGAAAGAATTTTTCTAATCAGCCCAGTGGTTCCTGAGATTAGCGCGTTCAAACAAACAAACTCTTTAGCTTTTTAATATTAGCATAGATATACAATATTTGCTCGTTTATGGATAACCAGTTGTTACTGTGTAGTTTTGAAGATATAAGCTCACCTATCATACTTACAAAAAAACCTGTCAAGAGCGAGGTCAACTCGCACACTTAGGGTTTCGTAACTACTAAACATATAAACATAGTAACTGCATTCAAATAATCATTTAATTAAACTCAAAACAACTCACTAACTTAATTTTGTAGATGAAATATATGGAATCGCCTACATTTCAGATACTTTATAAGTTGGTATTAGTATAAACACTTTTACTTGTGATGTGATGACAAATTATAAGTTTTTGGATTTTTCCCTATATTAGCACTATATAGACTTGATCTATGCCAAATTTCAAGGCTCTAGGGCAACGGGAAGTAACCTGTGAATTTTGATTCCCTAGCATAAGTCGAAAAATTCTTAAAAATCGTCGTAATTTGGTTATATCTTTTAAATGCGTTTCAAGTTGATACCTTCAGCCGTTGCTGAGTAAAAAAAGTTTGACAGACGGACAGACAGACACCGGAGTGATCCTATAAGGGTTTGTACGAAACCCTAATAACAACTTTGTTTTATAAATAAGTAAAGATATATAAATGCGGAACCTTCTATCCTAAAGCTTACTGTGTACTTGACCGATTTTATTATCAGTATTCATCAAACGGACACTCATCTCTTATCGCAATATCATCTTCCTATCTAGACAAACATTGTTAGTTAAACCGCATTTTCCAACTACATGTATTTCCCATACATTTAGTAAGGTATTTATGACACAGTGTCTCATTGTGTCATCATCACAACAGTTATATTTCATGTAAAGCCAATTTTCATATACTTAGTTATCATTTTTCCGTCGATCAACTCAAGTGTATAGTCAGAATAATTTGATACTTGTATCATGAAGGCTTATGACGAAGGAATGAGGTTCGTAAATAATACATTGCCATATAAATTTTAGTAAATTAAATATTTCGCAATTTATTTTATTGTATTGTTTTGAATTGTTATAAAATCTTTACTATTTTTGAAATGAAATGAAAAATCATTTAATCAAGTAGACACAATTTTTGAGAAAAATTATGTGCTTATGACATGTCCAAATTTTCTTTTTCCCTACCACCGGTTCAGGACGCAATCTGCTGAGAAGAACCGGCGTAAGAAACTCAGCAGAGCTTTTAATCAAATCAATATTTTTTTATTTAAATGTCAATTATACTTACAATGCTAATAAAACTTTACAATATAGAATATGTATTGCTCCAGAGCAACCTACTCCCAAGCTTTATCATCTTTAATATAATCAGAAATTTTATAATACGCCTTTTTACATAATTTAGTTTTAATGAATTTTTTAAATTTAGAATTATTAAATTCTCTTACATCAATAGGGAGCTTATTCAAAACTACGTTCTAGATTTTGTTGGGGTTTTTTTAACAGCGAACATGCGACATGATTATGAAGACATGATATAAATCTTTAATTATTATACAACAAAGCAGTAATTTTTGTATGTGTGTCCCTATGTGAGCTTATATCTTCAAAACTACGCAACATATTTTTTTTATATAAATAATCTAGGTTATCCAGGTACATTACAATCTAGCCCATCAGACTGATGAGTAATTTAATTATAACTTAAATTGCTAACTATGATTTACTTCAGAAAGTGTCCATTAACACCTATCTTACTGTCTCTATTATACGCAACGGATTTTGATGCGTTTTTTTAAATATAATTTTTGCTTTTTTTGATATAATTTATTAAGGTGAATACCACGCGTACGAAGTTGCGGACAACAGCTAGTATACGAATAAATGAAAAAATAAAACGTTTAGTTCCTTAGATGAAGATATAACCGAATTACGACCATTTTTGAGCATTTTCGACTTACGCTGGGGAATAGAATAAAAAACAGAAAGACTTAAAATTTGGCATTAGCCAAGCCAATATAGAGCTGATATAGGGAAAAAACCAAAAGCTTGTAGTTTGTTAACACATCATACGAAAAAATTGTTTAAACTAATAACAACTTTTAAGTAGCGATGTAATGTAGGCGATTCCCTATATTTTAACTACAAAATTAAGTCGGTGAAATGTTTTCAATCTTAATTAACGGTTTATTTAGCTGCAGGTAATTATTTTTTCGGTCCAGTAAATACGGAACCCTAAGTGGGCGAGATTATTTCGTTCTTGAAAAGTTTTTATCTTATTTTCTACAATAATAATTTTTGGTATACTCCGATCCTGTAGAAATCTTTGAACGTTCTTTCCTCCTATTGTACCTTTTAAAACAAAATTACGGCTCAAGATTACAGGCCATACCTTAGACCTAACCTATATTATGACGAATACCTGTTGCCCGCAACTCCGTACACGTGGAATTCAGAAAACTTTTCCCGTTTTTGCAACATTTTTCACTACTGCTTCGCTCCTATTGGTTGCAGCGTGATGTTATATAGCCTAAAGCCTTCCCCTATAAATGTACTATCCAACAAAAAAAAAGAATTTTTCAAATCGGACTCGTAGTTTCTGAGATTAGCGCGTTTAAACAAACAAACAAACTCTTCCGCTTTATAATATTATGATGATAATAACCTAACCTTTCTTGCTTTGTACTTAGCCAGTTTTTTATTCACTTGATATTGATTCATTTATTTATGTTTTAGTTCGAATGACGATATGCTCGATATGATAACGGATCTACAATCGGCACGAATGGACAATCAGAGAGCTGAATTACGTCCTGTGCCTAAAAAACTCAGTAAGGAGACTAAAGGGACATCGTTGCCTGGATTACGTCACCAGAATACTGTAAGCGCCAAGCCAGAAGATGACTTCTTGGACATGATTGCACGCGTCCAGGTAATCAACATCAAAAATCATTTATTCATGTAGACACAAAAAATTTTGCCAAAAAAATATGGGCTCTAATGATGTCCAAATTTTTTTTCCCTACCACTGGTTCAAGACATTCAATCCGCTGAGAAGAACCGGCGTAAGAAACTCAGCAGAGATCGTTATCTTTAGTCATATTACTTGCTTTTTAATAATAAATACAATAGTCCTTACAATGCTAATTTATACAATATATGCACTACCCAAGGTTGACTGGTAGAGAATGCCTACGGCATTAAGTCCGCCTTTATACAATCTGTTTGTATATAAAGTTTTAAATAAATAAATATAAATAAATCACAATTATTATGTGTTGCTCTGGAACAATTTACTTCCAGGCTTTATTGTCATTAACATAGTCAAAAATTTTGTAATACGCCTTTTTACATAGTTTAGATTTTATATTTTTTTTGAACTTTGAAATATTTAATTCTCTCACATCATTAGGGAGGTTATAAAAACGTATACCATGCCCCATGAAAGAGTTACTTATTTTGTGGAGACGAGCAACATGCATTACAAGATTGTAATTGTAATTATTTCTCGTGTTAACATTATGGTAGTCGCTTTTCTTTTTAAAGTGATGTACAATAAAATTTTATATATATATTGTGAAGCGACTGTCAAGATATTTATGTCTTTGAATTTCTCCCTTAGGGAATCCCGCGGACCTAGGTTATATATAGCTCTAACAGCGCGTTTCTGGAGCACAAGTATCCGATTAATGTCAGCACAGCTTCCCCAAAGAAGAATTCCATAGCACATTACACTATGAAAATAACTAAAGTAAACTATTCTAGCCGTATTTGTATGTCATCTGTAAGTCGCCTAATTGTTTTACGAGCTAAGTTTTCCGGACATTTTTTCAATTTGTGGGCCCCACTGCAATTTCGAATCAATGGTAATTCCTAAAAATACAGTTGATTGTACTGGTCGCCACTCAAATGTACATTCGTCTCTGCTTTATTTTAATTTAAATGTATTTTTTCTTCTAGTAGGTGTTTTAACGATATAGTTTTGAGAAGGATATCCTATTCTTTGTTTCATTTCGTGTTGGAAACAAAATGGTAAAAATATTCGGCATTTGGGAGTGTTGAGAAATGGCGAGGGAAGGAGGAATTCAATCCATGTTTTTTTATTCTAATACACATTTTAAGAAACCATTACATTTTTCAGGGTTCTCGTTTAGAAGATCAACGTACTGAGATGCCACGCCCCAAGCCCGAGGAGCAGCGTTCTAAGACAGTGCCTGATGATGACTTCTTTGCATTACTCATGAGAGCTCAAGCCGGCCGTATGGAGGACCAACGTGCTACCGTGAGTTATTTTGATTTTATCTATCTAAAGGTGACCTTCCGATGTCTGCAACCGGTCCCTAATCTGGGACAAATATCACAAGCATTAAGCTTAAATTGCGACCACATATTGGTATGTGTGTGTAAAATTTCCTTGAACAGTTAGTTATGGTCATATCTGTGTTCACTCCTTCATATCTTTCTTAACACAATTCCTCCATCTGCATCGGACGGGCCTCGTGGTCTTGTTGTTCATGCATGGGACCCCCCGCTCACAAGGTCGCTCAGTATAATTTTGTGTGATATGTATTTAAATTTGTCACACGAATGTTTGTACTGCGTCTGGGTTTGCTACATGTTATACGTATGCACAGAAGTACCAGAAGGTGGGTTGGCGTTTAAAATTGAGGACAAGTAAAGTTAGCCCGGGCTAACTTGAATTTCATGATCTAAAATAATATGGAACTATAATATAAGTGACATACCATGATGACAGTATTTTTTGCCTTATTTTTTGCAAACGTCACTTTTGAACACACTGATCACGAAGTATAGATACAAGGAGTCCGAACGTAATGTTGAACGAATGGTCCCAATTTAAGGGACAGATTTTTGCCGGTAGAGCGCGCCATTTTTCAAGAAGTACTCGTTTGAACTATTGTCACTTGTGGAAAAAAATATTCTGAGAAACGTGGATATAAATATAAGTTTTAGGAAATTTTTCGAGTGCTTTAAACCCAACAATACAGAGAAGGTCAAGAGATATTCTGATATTCTAAACTAGCATCGGTACGTCCTGTATACTTGCGCAGCCAGTGGCAGAAAATAGAACTATGATCTGGGTTGATTATTGTGTACACGAAATATTATGGAAAAGCCTATACCGTTCGGACTCCTTGTATCTATACTTCGTGACACTGATACAAGTATGGCATTTAAAATCAAGATCTGTTTTAATACACCATATTTAATTGACAACATTGTCAGTTTGTAGTGTGAACGCCGACACGAACAAAAAAACAAAAATCACGAAATGCGCAGTCTTTGGGTGTTCTAGTGTATTAGGATAATTAAAAAATGCCACAACATAGGATTTCACAAGTAATTTTAACTCAAATAATGCATTTTCACATAAAAACACAATTTATCAATTTAATGACAATCATGTTTTGACGGACGTCAATAATGTTGCCCCAGGCAACCGGGCAACTTCACGTTGTACTTCACACACACATAAATATTTTTTTCACCTCAAGCCGGGTCATTGATTTAGCCGTTGACGCACTGTCTTGTATGTCTATGTACGTATGTATTTCCAAAAACAATAGGTCTTTTATACAGGGTGACTTTGCAAGGTGTTGCCAAATTTTTAGGAGCGAATGAATCAGTAACTTAATCAATTTACGTAAAGAACATCAAAAAATTTTTTTTCATTTTAATTAATCCTATCCGCTGTTTAAAAATAGTACGCGAGGATAATTTACTTCATTCATAGAAAAATACGCACGCACGTCACGATAGTTTCGCAAAAGTTAAACTGTAAGTGTAGTAGTGATTATGGTGCGCGAAAATAAGCCTTATGCCTAACAACATAAGGTTCGGGCGCCCGCGCAAGCAAGGGTTAGCGGGAAGCGTAGGCCGACAAATGGAGGGGGAGTGTTTATTGAAGGGTCATTGACCGGTGGCGTGTTGATGAAATTGCACCGTATGTCCACTGCATAAGAACTTGTTGGTGCGCTTGTCGTTATGTGGTCTGCTTAAGGTCGTTTTTGCCTCTGGTCTCTGATGAATGACAACACACGCGGTGTCTCTTTGTGGAGTTACTTTTAAGGACATTTTAAATAGTTTTTTTTTGAAAAATACTACGTTTACAAATAGTTACTACAAAGACGTATTTTAGTATTGTTCTATAGAGCTTATTTAAAAAATTTGGCAACACCTTGCAAAGTCACCCTGTATAGCATGTCCATATTCTGCTATCAATGACATAAGCAAAGAAGCTTGGCTTTGGACATTCCTTTCTGTTCCTGTAAAAGAAAATATATGTGTTATTTAATTTAAGAAAAATATTATTGTTTTTACAGATTCCGTTGCAAGATGCTAACAAAGGAAGTTCCAATTCGAAGAAATAAAACTCAATGATCATACATTCCGTTGTTTAGTTGTAACTCTTTCATTAATAAATTTAGTATTTTCACTTATGATCTGAATGTTGCATGGCTACACAATGACTGTTATAAGCCACGCAAATTGGTAATGCGCTGGAACCTTGTCAAATTAACGCCCTTGTGACATCATCAGCAAAGAAAAAATACAGCTAACAAAATGTAATATTCTCATCTATACGTCACCAACATGGCCGCCAGGCGCATTACCAATTTGTGTGGCTTATACGCACAATTTATATGTATTTTTTTATCATAATTAATTAATATTTTCGTATTAATGGTATTATTAACTGTATTATATCGACTGAACTATAGGTTTTTAGTAGAATCATTGTCATCCCCCTTTTTATGGAAACCTTATCATGCTTTCCAGATTGTTGCAAAATATTATTACTTGTGGTATCCACATCTTCTACCTGGACTTGTGAAAACAAAATGACAAAAACTCATTTGAAAATGGCGACTTTTTTTTCACCTTCTTCCGACGTTTTTGATTTTTTTTATACACTGTCATCATCATCATAATACCGTCACGACTTCTTCCTAAAAATCTCTTTTAATTTAATAAAATTTTTGTTTTAATCAAATTTCAATTAATTATAGTTAGCGAAAAAGACAATTTCTGTTATTTAGGAGTAGCTTATACCATCTGTGCCACATATAAGCAGGCCCGTCTTCTCCACTTGGCACATGCCCAGGGACTCCCAATTATTAGGGCCCCCTAGTCCCAACTTCATTATAAATTTCTACTTGTATCTAATAGGTTACAAAAGGGTGTATATCTTAATATACCCAGGGCTTCTTATAGGCAAAAGACGGTCCTACAAAAATGCTATGGCTAATAATTGTTGTTACTATTTGAGTATTTAGTAGAATAAAGAAAAATCACTCAAATTGAAGAATTCATCCAATCTATTTAGGATCTTATGAATCGTGTAGGTCATTATTTACAATGAATTTATATAAATTTATTTTGAGATTAACATCCAAAGTTTACATTGAATTCAAGTTTTTTTTTTTAAAACTTGATATTTAACGGGTTTTTAATATTTTTTTAATATACCTACTTTTCCGAGCCTTTGCAATTTTTATCAATTATTGTATTAAATTTTGCTGAATATAATTTTATTTAATTAGGTATGTAGTGCATATTTTATTTATAAGTATAAATTAAGATTTATATAGTCCACAAATTTATTATCCTTACTCAATTTTTTTTAAACCTTCCATTCTAGCCTAGTAACAGTCAGCTCTCAAAATAATGTGCAATTCAGTCACTACATTATTTTAGTACATACAGGCCGAGCCAGCTTGTGATAGGCTGTAAATATAGAATTTGAAAAAATATGTCATATATTTTTTTTTTCTTTTCTCTGTCAAGAGGGTTGATTGCGCTTTGCATTTGCCAACGTCAAATGTTATGTTAGTTGCAAAACTGGCAAAAACCTGTTCACACCAATCCTAAAACATGATATTTTTAGTGCATTTAACAGTTTTTTTATTGCAGTTTTGTTATATTCAGGTTTTTAGATGATAAACTAACTCTATAAATTATATTTTTGGCTGTTTGGAAGTGTACCTCTGCCTATGTAGCACCTAACATCACATTTTACAGATACTTAAATTCTAGGCTGATTGGAGTGATCAACTTCTCCGAGATAGGGCCATAGTCTCGAATGCAAATAGGTTCTAATCTAAACTTCTGAGGTAGAAGTGTTTTATAACAAGTGTTTTAACCAAACTACAAATTGTGGGCCGATTTGATATCTCAGTTATTTATGCATTTTAATTAATATGTACAAACAGTATTTAAAGTAAGTCTTTGATATATACTTTACTATTGAGACAACCAGACAACAAGATCGAAAACTTAAAATATGTAAAGATTATCACATTTTGGATTTTCCTTTTCGTAAAAACATTTGTAATTCTCAGATTAAAAGTAATAATTGTATTCTCTATAATAATATAATATTCATGGAAATTTCACACAACGTCCTCTGGTCCCAAGCTAAGCTTATATGCTTGTGTTATGGGTATCAGAATACGGATAGAATACATATACTACTTTTCTTTTGTAAATACATACTTATAATACATAGAAACACCCAGACGCAGTACAAACATTCGTATGACAATTAGAAAAATCACACAATTGATTGTCCCGAGCGGGAATCGAACCCGCGACCTCTTGATCGGCAGTCCGTTACATGAACTACTACACCACGAGGCCCGTCATTCTCTAAAACCTGTGCGACTCATTTGTTTAATTAAAACTACTTTTAACGGATTTAGACGCGTGTATTTGTTTTAAAATTTTAGCCCGACGTTTCGGAGACTGCAGTCACCATGGTCACGGGCGAGGCTGTTAAAAGTAGTTAAAAATAGTAATTCCGTTAAAAGTAGTTTGGTTTAATACTCTAATATTTTACCAGCCATATTATCTAGATAACTGCTAAAATAAACACATAAAAGTTTAAGTAAAATTTTTTGTTCATCACTTTATTATCCCGCCCCAGCCGCCATGCCTAATCACCTTTGAAGACGCGCTACCACCAGTTAAGCTTATGACTTAAGTTTACGATTGTAATTTTTGACCGTCTTTACAATATATTTTTTCGGAGCTAACGATATGATATTACTTTATTAAGTATTAAATGTATTAAATATTATAAATATAAATCGGCCATTTTAAAATAACTTTTACAAACATTTTGAAATGCCCTTATCCCCCCTTTACTTGGGGTTGGTGCAACATGTGCAACATTTTTCTTCCATGCTCTTTTGTCTGACGTTATATCTGTGTTAAATGTATTGTTAGTAATAATTATGATCATATTATATGTATAATATTAATTTAATTAAATAACACCAACTAATCTACATAGCATATGAATTAATTATAAAAAAATTATATCAGTGATTGAAATATTGAATGATTGTAATTTAAAATCAATTGTTATTGTAGGCCAATAAATGCCAAATTATATATGGAATGAATTTTGTTTTATTTCATTAAATATTATCATCAGTAATCATCACACGTTTACCAGATAGTGTCTATGGTAGTTTTCCAATTACAGAGCATAATGCGACAGTGGCGCACAATGCTGAACTATGGAGGCACGAAGTATAGATACGACGTATAGGTATCTATACTTCGTGTATGGAGGGTAGAAGTAAGGAGGACTATCTCAGTATATTAAAAAGCGTCCATTGAAGGGGAGCAAATTATGGTGGCGCTATAGTAGCAAGTGGAAGAATTTTAAAAAGAGCGCCACAAATTATTAGAAAGGAAAGAAATCTATGCCATAAATTACTGACACCTACCTAAACCCATTCATCCTAGCTTATAAACCACGAAATAGAAATCAATTATAAACCTTAATCCACGACCGACCTTTTTAAGGTTTCGACTTTCGTACCTAAAAGTAAAATTCTTGCGATGTCGCCGCAAACCGCCCGCGTCGCGTCGGTCACTTGGGACACACTAAGATAGTGTGTGCGTCATACACAACGAGTATGAGAATAGCTCTCGTGCCTTTTTAATCGGAGGTTGCCTTATAATGTCAGCTCCTGTTGGATTAATGCTCTAAAGTAAAACTTAAAATTCTAATAAAATCTTACCAGTAAAAAGTCGAAAGAAACTACAGAAAATAGTGTAAATAAATTTTTTTAATGGCGCTGCAGTTAATCACGTTATATGTAAAAATAAAATATTATTATGTTCTGTTTAGCAATAAAAATGAAAATACTTTGCTTTAGTGTTTTGAAAGATTTTACAGAGATGTGGAGGAGCGTGGGGTGATCGAGCTCCTCCAACCACAAATGGAGAATTCTCCGACCAGGCTAGGTGATCAGCACTGGCCAGGGCTTTCGCCAGACTGTTGATGTTCAGATGTTGTAGCTATCTTAACTCGTATGCAAATCGTGCTTTCGCAATGTAGGATTCATTGTGACGTCATTTTTGACATTTAACGGCATCTATCGTCATTGTGCTGAACTATGCAGTGACAGCTATTGTTCACTAGGTGTCGCTACATCACTCCCCTCCAAGACCGGAGGTTATTGTAGTTGTTGTGCTCTTGCCAGGTAGTGCGAATTCCAGTGGGTTGGAATTGTGTAGTTCCAGTAAGTCGGAACAGAAGTGTGAGTTCCAGTGAGTCGGAACGGAAGGGCGCATTCCAGTGAGTTGAAACTGAAGTGTCCACGGTGATTCAGGACGTAGTTGCTGCGGCGGAGTCGTCAGTGAGTCAGGGCTTGTTATCCGCTAAGTCCGCAGTGAGTCGGGACTTGGTTGCTGCGTAGTGCGTAGTGGCTTCTGGCTGCTACTAGACGGTGAGAGGTAGTTGCTCAGTTAGCCGTAGTGCAGGGTGCTGTGAAGCCTAGACGCGATGTGGCCGTTGGGTATACCAGGTTGGAGAGCAGGCTGCAGGCTGACCTGTACCGAAGAGGCCATAGTATGAGCTGGCTGGCTGGCTGAGTGCTGTGAGTGATGAGGTAAGGATGTGGATGCGAAGATGGTGGTGGCGGCGAAGATAGCGATAATGACTGGATCTGCTCAGAGTGAAGGCTGCTTGCAATCACGTCCGGGTCACCACTGTGGAGGAGCGTGGGGTGATCGGGCTCCTCCAACCACAAATGGAGAATTCTCCGACCAGGTTAGGTTAGAGATGTTATAGCTATCTTCACTCGCAAATCACATTTTGATATTTAACGCCATCCATCGTCATTGTGATGAACTATGTTGTGACAGCTATTGTTCACTAGGTGTCGCTACAGAGCTATCTTTATGTTTTTATAACTCAAACATAGCATTGAATGAACAAGGCATACATGTAGTAGGTATGAATACACAGCTGAGTATATTTATTTATTTATTTTTAAACTTTTTGCACAAAATACATAGTACAATGGCGGACTTAATGCTAAAAGCATTCTCTACCAGTCAACCATTGGGCAGTGTGGAAAACGGAACAGGTAGGCGCATTACCAAACACTAACCAAATTAAAATATTTCTCACCTAAAAATTAATAGACATATACCCAATGATATATTCAATGCATTCAATGCACATAAAATTAAATACCAGGATTATATCCTAATTATTATATACTTAAGAACGTGTGACCATATTATATACCTACACATACATACACAAATACATATATATACATGCATACTAATCTCATATATAAAATTCACGCGTCACAGTGTTAGTTACCGTACTCCTCTGAAACGGCTTGACCGAATTTTATGAAATTTTGCATGCATATTCAGTAGGTCTGAGAATCGGCCTACATCTATTTTTCAAACCTTTTTTTGTATAGCAAAACAACGTTTGCCGGGCCAGCTAGTAATATATAAACTTATCTTCCGAATAAATGTTCAGTAAGAGACACTATGACGATTGTAGTGAAATATTAGTGTAAAATTGATTAATTATAATATCAAGATAAATATGATTGATTAAATAGTATATCTGTGATATCTGGTAACAGAATTCGGACGAAACCAAAGCTATATAATTATGTTCTAGATTTCTTTAAGTGTTTGAATCGAAATGTCTCTAATTCAATCTTATTGCTAGTTGACACGCTGGTATTGAAAAATAAGTTATTGCAGATCTGTTATTTTATTGTTTACAAGGGTTAAATCACCAGTATCATGCGGATTCGGCTATAGATTGGGACAATAAGCGACAACCGACAACCCTATTCTTAGTTCCATTTGTGTCTAGCTAGATAGCGCTATGTATGGCGTTATTTGTGTTCTCACTGATGCCACCTACTTGCAAATTGAAGGAAAGAAAAATAGCCGGTAAAATAGCCAGAATTAGGGTGATACCGTATTTTTGTATGAATTCGTATATCTGTATTATATTATCTGTGCTATAGTAATTATATTTATGGTAATTATATTTGAGGCAGGTGGATAGTAATTTATATGTGATTTTTATAAAAGTGCTGATGCTTAAGGATACACATACAATAATAATTAATAAATAATGTTGCTGGCAAAAATGTATTATTCTGACTTGCTTTTTTCTCTTTTTATCTGTATGCGTTTTCAAAAGTACCAGAAGTTTTCGGCATTGTTTGATACATTTCCCTACTGTATCTAGCAAAATATACTTTATCTAAAATTTTAATTAACAAAATTAAGATAAGTTCGATTAAATTAGTTTTAAATTCTTCAGTTAATTTGCTTGTTCCACTTAAACCCCGTTTTCCAATTACAGCACAAGAGCGCATTATGCGGCACAATGCTCAACGTTTTTAAAAAAAAATTTGCGTTATCGGTTGTCATTAATGTCATTATTGTTGATAAACACGTACTCTGTGGCTCATCAGTCCACTTCTTGTCAAAGAGTTACATAAAAATCTAGATAGTTTGTGTTTTTGTGTTGGCGATTACGAATTAACTTTTATAAAAGTTTGGTTAAAACTTCTTTTACAATCTGTACTGTGCAATTAAGTTACTTTTGATAGTCTGAAGTGTTAAAAACTATAGAAATCGAGAAATTCTTCAAGTTTCCATGCTTATTTACAAGAAATGGGAGATTTTACGAACAGACCTAGTACTTCGAAGTGTGATCAGTAAGTATTATTAAATTTAATTCATATCTAAACATTGCCTAAACATTAAAAGTTATTTTAAACTACATTCATTACTTTCTAGTAGATAGATAATATTTTTTCTAAGTAACTGTTTTCGGTTTAATATTGTTTATTTATTTAATTATCTAACTATTTTCTGACGAACCTAATGTCTTAGACGACCTTAATCTCAACAATTAAAGATTTTATAATAACCATAATGCATTGGATATTTTTATGTTACAAATAAATGTGTTTAATACAAATAGTTTTTTTATGAGTATTCTTAGGTTTGATTAATATGATATTTATTACTAATCATTAGTTAACTACAGTTTTAATAATATAACCACACATCTTGTACATCATCATAAAACATCGTTCATAATAATACTATTTTAATGTAGAAATAGATTTACTTCTTTTTTTATTTTGTTATCACTATTCAAAGAAATCATTTATTTTATTTAATTAAATCTACTTTTCATGGATTTAGATGCGTGTATTTGTTTTAAATTTCAACCCAAAGTTTCCGAGACTGCTGTTACCATGGTTATGGGTGAGACTGAACTGTAAAGTGTTTTCTACGATCAGTTGTTATAGGATTTACCCACATATGATTTTAATTTTACATTGACCATAAAGATAGACTTTTACCATAAACTACATTACCTATGTGCTCAGACTACATAAAATGAAATTTATCTTAAAATGTGATTCCCATGCTGTTTTCATTATTAAATTTCTTTTTATAATAATATGATTGATGCAACAAGTGGTTGCTACAAGTGCGTGCCTATATGTACTTACATTTGCAGTGCCCAAATGATTAATATAAATAAATACCCTCTTCTGGCCTTAAAAGATAGACTTTTACCATAAACTACATTATGTGCTCAGACTACATAAAATTAAATTTATCTTAAAATGTGATTCCCATGCTGTTTTCATTATTTAATTTCTTTTTATAATAATATGATTGATGCAACAAGTGGTTGCTACAAGTGCGTGCCTATATGTACTTACATTTGCAGTGCCCAAATGATTAATATAAATAAATACCCTCTTCTGGCCTTAAGGGCCTACATCAATATTATCGTCGACATGTACATATTAACACAGCTAGTAGGTATAGAAAATGAAGAATTAGGGATATTTTTTTGTTTACTCAAAATCTACTAAATATATTTTAATTCTGATTTATTTCATTAGTTAATACGCGATAATAGACCGACAAATGAAAAAATTAAAAATGAGAGAGGTTGTTTCGCTAAGATTTTCTATAGAGAAAACTTTATTCAATCGCGTTTCTGAGTTTATGCGATCGTAGATCATATATTGCAAAAACATATACTTAAAAATTAGAGCTCTAGCCATTCAATCTAAAGAAACAATGAAAACGTTTCTTTCTTCTTTAACTTCGTACGTAGAAAAATGCACGAAGCTATTTTAGTATCCTCTTAATTTAAGTTATAATTCTTGCTTGCTTGCTGCCTGTCTCAAGGGTTATTTTAATTTATTTTTAACATACTTTTATTAGTTACGTACATATCTATCATTATCTAATATATAAAATTCACGTGTCACAGTGTTAGTTACCGTACTCCTCCGAAACGACTTGACCGATTTTTATGAAATTTTATATTCATATTCAGTAGGTCTGAGAATCGGCCAACATCTATTATTCAAACTTTTTTTTTTACTATGTCAAAACAACGTTTGCCGGGACAGCTAGTATTAATATATGTAATGGAATCTTTGAAAGACATTTCAGAGATTCGCCCACTTGCAAGTAGTCTGGTTGATTTGATATTTTGTATACATCTGCCATGACAATGCAATAATGTAAAATTTTCAGGATATTCAAGTGTCAAGGTTTTTTAGTTTTTGTACTATGTAAATTATTATTTTATTGCTTTTTCTTTGTTTATTTGGAATTTCAAATATTACTGTGAGTTCATGTTAGCCTCATAGATTGCTTTTATTTTGATGTCAATACTTTCTAATTACTTTTATTTTAGAATAGTTCGATAAGTAGATGTCCATGTGGTGACGGATTAAGAATACAAGCAGCCCCCAAGTGCTGCTCCGAAAAGTGACAGCTATAGACCAGCCAGATGTTACCATAAAAGACGTTTTGTAGTCCGCTGTTTTCTTCGTGAAAAATAAACAGATTTTAAACATTAAACATTTGACAGACGGGCTTCGTGGTGGAGTGGTTTATGTAATGGACTGCCGATCGCGAGGTCTCGGTTTTGATTCCCGGTCAGGACAATCATTTGTGTGATATCCATAAATGTCATACAAATGTTTGTACTGCGTCTGGGTTTTTACTATGTATTATAAGTATGTATTTACAAAAGAAAAGTAGTATATGTAGTATATCCGTATTCTGGTACCCATAACACAAGCAAATAAGCTTAGCTTGGGACCAGAGGATGTTGTGTGAAATGTCCATGAATATGTCATGAATATTTATTTATTATTTATTTATTTTATTTATTTTACGCCATAATATAGGTGAAGTAAATCTATGCTTCTATTACTTTTTCTTTGCTGTAAGCCCTACCAAATTTGTGTATTAAACGCTGTAAAATCATTTTATGACAACCGTGAAAAATGGGATTTGTGGATGGTCATATTTCGTTTAGTAATAATATTTGAAAAAAAAAGAAGCAATACAAGCATAGATATGTAAGACCTAGATACTGTGAGAAAAATTCGTTGCTCTAGCTAGACTCTAGACGCAATATCTAAAAAGAAAATAGCGGAGTACAATGTCCATTTATTTGTTTGGAGCATTTCTTACTGTCGTTTCTTCATATCGAATAAACACACCAACATTTCTTTTTTATGTTTTGGAAATTTCACACAACGTCCTTGTTGTCCCAAAGTAAGCTATATTTCTATGCTTGTGTTATGGGTACCAGAATACGGATATAATACATAATATATACTACTTTTCTTTTGTAAATACAATACTTATAATACATAGACGCAGTACAAACATTTGTATGACAATTATAAACATCACACAAATGATTGTCCCGAGCGCGAATTAACCCGCGAACTCGAGAGCCCGTCAAAAAAGAAACATTGGAGGAAGGCGCGGGTTGCGGGGTATGGAATAAAGCAATAATTTCAGTAGTCGTAGCAAAACCTCACGCTGAGTTCTCATACATTACCTATGTGAGAATAGCGTAAACGTTTAATTGATTACCTTGCGAGAGTAATCTATTTGGGGTGATTTCTGGTATCAACACACAGCTCAAATTACAAATTTGATGAAATTCTGTGTCTTAGCAAATGGAAGTTGCGGGCAAGAGATAGTTCTCAATAAAACCACACTTGAAATTGTAAATTAAAATTTATAAAATATTCAGCTGCACCAATACCAATTGATTGTATTATAGTAACATTTACGTTTCAAGGCTTTAACGGGGTAGTAATAATATACGATATACAAATCGTCTTGGTAATTCATAACCTCGTAGGCCTCTCCGCTGTTTTATTATGTAAATATTTTACAGCAAAGAAACCAATCTTTATTGTTTCAAATATTACAGATAATTGTGAAATATATTGGCGATATTTTTGCAAATTTGCGTTGTATTCGATATTATTTGTTCTACAGACGATACTCTATTGGTTCGTCTTGTAATAAACCTGCTCAGCCTTGTTTTAAAACATCGCAAGTAATTTATTTTATTAAATGAAGGTTAACTTTGACGTTGCTATGTTGTAGTATTCTTATTTTACGCAAATATACATCCTAGTGTTGGAAATAGTTCTGTATTATATTTTTTTTAATACCATAGCTACGCTGATTAGGGGAATTTTTTCGTTGACATGGGTATTTGGCGTCGCTTTTTCTTTGTCTCGTAAAGGTCTTCATCTTCTTATATTTTCCCTCTAATAACTACCATTCATTCGACGAAAATTTATGTTCCCGCCGGCGTCTCTAGTACGTAGTACATAATGTATTTATTGATGGAAATTTATATGCGGCGACTAGCAACAACAACGTACGTAGCGTAGGACGACCTCTGAAGAGCATGCTACGAAAACGTTTAGTTAGGGCCACCGAATGCGAGCACAACTGACAGTACAAAATGTTTCATCGATTGATACGTCTTTAAATATTAATAAGTTATCTATTTAAATCGTCCAAAGTTATTTATATCGTCACATTTGGATGTCTTCCAAATGTTTTTATCATAAGAAGAAATATGCAATATCAGATATATATCTGATACTCGTTAGTACTCGTACCTATAATATTATTTTAATTGAGTCATAATAACGAACGATTCAACGTGTTGGTAGGGAAAAAACTTTTGGACATATCATAGGAACCTTTTAATTTTTGGGTAAATGAAATTATGCTACATTTTTTTTAATCCTTTTTTTTAGACCCAGCGAGGGATGGTCTCGTTAATCGGGGCCTGACCCAACAGGGGGATCACTGGGTCCCCCTGTTGACCACGCGGCGTCCACCAGCGGCCAGCGCGGGGTCCACTGATTGACCGCGCGACGATAATTGGTGATAACGCGGTGTCCACCCGTGGACCACCTGTCGACAACTAGTGGACGCCGTGCGATGAGGCGGTGCGGAGTGGGTGCCGAGTGGCTCTAATGAGCTATGACCTTTACCTGTATTAATTATTGGATTTAGCGAAAATTTCTTACATATTATGGGTACAGACGAATGAGGCGTGTATTTTATAAAATTCAGACATCCACAATTAGACGCGAGCGAAGTCGCGGCCAGCTATTAGAATATATTTTCTGAGCAACTTAATTTAACGATTTTTTCAAAAGGGTCTCTAACCTTTCGTCATTTAAAACTTGTACACCCTTTAAATTTAGATTACAAGGAATTACTATAACAGATACATTTTTAGTTAGTCCATCCATCAGCCTCTCTCCGTCCGCTGTTGGACATAGGCCTCCCCCATAGGACGCCACAGTCTTGTGCCACCTTGTAGGAAGCCGCCCAACGCTGCGTCGTCTGGTACTTGGTCCCCACTCTAGGACTTTTTTCCCCAACGATCATCAGTCTTACGAGCGATTAGGCCTGCCCATTGTCACTTCAGCGTGCTTGTTAGTGCTACTTTAGTTAGTAATTCAAATCAATTAAAAAAAAACTTTATAATAACTTATTTTTGTTTTGGCAGATCTTTTTATTATGTTGATCTAAGACAAATGTTTATTTAGTCCGTCCACTTTGTGAATAAGTTATTTTTAGCGCCTTCACATTTTCACGTACTCAATAACCACTATAACCCAATTTGTCTATATATATTGGTCTCCCACCGCCCCCCTATAGGCCAACAGCGCCCTCAATGGGCGTTAGCGCCTACTTTGGAAAAGGCTAGCTTAGGTGGATGAAGTCGCACACAAAATTATAGAGAAACTGGCTAAATAATAATAATAATAAATAATTTTATCAGATATAAAAGGTAGTTTATACCTTAAACTTAACTTTGCGAGAACTTAATATTGAGGGTCGCTAGTGCTTTCAATCTGCACTGGCTGATCACATTTGGATTGCACTACCACTTGACATAAAGTGGAGTGTAGTCATTTGCCTATCCCTGGTCGTAATAGCTGTGATGACTCTATGTTTTGTTTTTGATTGTGATTAAATAAAACAAATTTATGTTACTATACAGAAGTACCTACATGAGTACCTACAACTCCCAACAGTGAGAGCGGCAATAGAGAAGTCGTCTGATGCCTACAAACAGAGACTCGGAAAACACGTGAATCCATTAGCCAACAAACTCCTTAATACTGAGGACTCTATATTCCGTCTTAAAAGAGTGCGATTAGCCACCATCTAATCACTTAAAAGCAAGATGTGACATCATCATCAGATGATGTGCATGTCTAATGTCATTAAAATATTAATAATCATATCTGATTATAGCTACTGGTTGATTGCAGATAGAAGAGAAAAAAATAAACAATAATAAATAATGTTACTATATGCCATTACTAAAAACATGAGGCTATTTACGTCCAGAAAATGGGTAGGAATAAATATTACGTTATTATCATATGGCATCTGAATACATCTCGCAGTTTCTATGTGTCCTCATTCTTTAGACAAAGCAATAGTTGCAAATGATAAATATGCTCATTTACCCGTTTCTAGGTTTAAATTACGTGGAACGTTTAGTTTTACTTGGTTTTGGTTGCATCAATTCTCTGTTCTTTATACTACTATTACTTAACTCGGGGTTGGGTTAGGGCGCAACAGGTCTCTTTCTTCCATGCTCGTCTTTCAGTCTTTCTCTCTCTTACCTATCAACTTCTCTCTGCCGGGAACATGCCTCTTCCGTTTTTTGAGGGATGAGTTTTGCTGGCAAGGCGTTGCAGGGTTGCTCCGTACAATAGCTAGCTTTTACAGCAGCTCTATAGGTACTACCCTGACGTTTCCCGTCTCTTACAGATGATGTCATGACATGTTCCCTGGGAAGGAAGTTGGGTGACACTTGGATTCTTTACATGTTTTCATTTTTTAACCGTTTTCATCATCATCATCATCATCCTCATTAAAACATCACGCCCTTTTCCCCTAGAGGTAGGCAGATTCAAAAATACTTCCGTACTTTACCTTTTTTTTAAGTTATCTATGAACTTGAAATGATAGAATTATCTAAGTGTATCTGATATCATCATCTCAAGATCACATAGCTTTATTTTATTAAATAATATACTTCAGAAAACATAATATAATACAGAATATATATTTAATATTTTATCAGTATTTTAATTTCTTTATTATTTATTTTACAAATTTTTTTGCATATTTTGACGATGGGATTATAACGGTATAATTTATAACAAATATACATAATTATTAATTATGATGATAAAGACACGGAACCTTTTTCGGTTTATTTTTATCTAAGTACTCGTAATCTGTTGGCCAAGAAAAGTTATGCTTAAAAGCTATTGTTATAACAACATATTTAAATAGATTCTGTACGTAGGATTTATTTCCACTTACAATGAGTGTGTAAAGTTATGGTGAAATATTCGTTTTTAAATCAACACGTACCTAATATGATGCAGCGATTGCGTTTTAACAAGCTACTGACTAAAACGTTGACCATTCAATTTCATTTGTTCCTAGTGGTACAATGAACTTTGTAATACTTTTATAGCTATATACGCTCGTGTACCTAGCCAGAATTTTGACTTCGAAAAGGATTAGCATTTCAGGATAAAATAATAAATAAATAAATATTCAGGACATTTCACACAACGTCCTCTGGTCCCAAAGTAAGCTATATTTCTATGCTTGTATTATGGGTACCAGATACGGATAGACTACATATACTACTTTTCTTTTGTAAATACATACTTATAATACATTGAAAACACCCAGACGCTGTACAAACATTTGTATGACATTTATGGATATCACACAAATGACTGTCCCAAGCGGGAATCGAACCCGCGACCTCGTGATCGTCAGTCCATTACATAAACCGCTCCACCACGAAGCCCGTCAAAAAGAAGAAACTAATGTTTGTTTAGATACGAGAATCTAAATTCGATATTCATGAATGCCATTTCAAAACAACTCCTTTCTTTACTAATATTATAAAGAGATGCTATTCGCTATGTAATTTTCTAAAACCTTTGTCCTTTTGATAGATAGTAGAGCGTTAGCTTGCACGTATGTTGGATTAAAAATAAAAACCTGTCCTGAGCGAGCTAATCTTGCACACTTAGGGTTCCGTACCTAATCGACCGAAATACATAAATAACTAAATACAAATAAACAGTTAATTAAGCTTAGATCAACTCACCAACTTAACTTTGTAGTTGCAATATAGGGAATCGCCTACATTAAAGCTACTTCATAAGTTGGTATTAGTTTAAACAATTCTTTCATGTGATGTGATAACAAATTACAAGTTTTTGGATTTTTTCCTATTCAGCACTATGTAGGCTTGGTCCATGCCAAATTTCTAGTCTCTAGGACAACGGGAAGTAACCTGTGAATTTTGATTCCCTAGCGTAAGTCGAAAATACTCAAAAATGGCTGTAATTCGGTTTTCTCTTCAGAATGCGTAGATCTAAAATATTGATTGTATTTTTGCGGGAAGGGACCGTATAGATCAACATTTGGTATGAGTTTCAAGTTGATACCTTCAGCCGTTGCTGAGTATAAAAGTTTGACGGACGGACAGACTGACGGTCACCGTAGTGAGACTTATAACAAATATATTCGTTCTTAAGGGTTTGTACGAAATCCTGAAAACGTCAGCTTGTTCGGTTAGATTATTTTAACTAAATCAATTAAGAATCACTTCAGCGGAAATTTTGAAGAAATATCACGTTACGTGTCGTCATTCTAAATGTAACAAACCGGCACATTTGTAAAATATATGTTATTACGAAAAACAAACGGTATAACAATAATAAACTTTTGTATGTTTTATAAATCTATGACGCAACGAACGTAAGTTTATAACATGCCCTAGATACAGGCCTATGTCATAGTGTATATTATGTAACGTATTTTGATTTAGTCAACGCATATAAATATATGTATGCACATATATATCATACTCTCGACATTACTGCGAGGTATGAATGCTCTTTTAAAGATATTCTATATTGGCAAAGTTCGTGGTTAGAAGTGCTCTTTAAACTTCGCTTGTGGGTTGTAGTCCAGTCAAATTACCGAAAGAAATAATCACTAAAATACCTAGTTTGGGAATTATGCAGGATCGATCGGGGGGTGTATTCTGAGCTTATATTCCAATTTGAGGGAATCTAGGGAGGTCAGCTCAAGGTCATTTCGATGAAAATGCGTTTAATTCGATATCTCGAGAACGGTTAGTGTTAGGCAAAAAATTGTAGAGACCTTTTCTCTTCTAAATTAAATTTACTAACTATTTTATCCGAAACTTTTTTTTTATTATCAATATTTTTCAATTTATTGCTTCCGAAAGGCAAAAATGTTACTTTCCTTTCCCTTTTTTTTATTTTTCGCCATTTTCTCCCCAACCGTTCAATTTTATTAAATTTTACCCGAATATGAAAGTGTTGCTCTTTTAATTATGAACAACTTTATATGTAAACTTTTTTCTGTAATGCCAATACCTTCGGAGTTATATATTACTTTACCGAGCGAAATCCGTGCCACTGTCGCGACGCGTATTCACAGACACTGTGGCGTGCATTAGTGTGGGCCTTTAATATTGACGATTCACTTCCATCGACCTCGCGTACTTATTTTTACCAATTTTATGACCTATTTTTTTATCAATAAATGTGTGAAACAGTTTCAATTATTCGTTTACTTCTTTTTCTTATCCTTATTCACATTATTATCCCATTGAATGGAATAAAAAATACCCAAATTGAAAAAGTACAATATTTAAATAAATAAATAATAAATATAATAAATATTCACGGACTTTACACACAACGTCCTCTGGTCCCAAGCTAAGCTTATATGCTTGTGTTATGGGTACCAGAATACGGATAGAATACATATACTATTTTTCTTTTGTAAATACATACTTATAATATATAGAAACACCCAGACGCAGTACAAACATTTGTATGACAATTAGAAAAATCACACAAATGATTGTGCCGAGCGGGAATCGAACCCGCAACCTCTTGATCAGCAGTCCGTTACATAAACCACTCAACCACGAGGCTCATCAAATTGTTATTTTATTTAATTAAATGATATTTCAATTATTACAAAATTTAATATTTAAATGAAGTTCAATTTTTTAATAGTTTAATCGATTCACCTTTTGATACAGGTAAGTTGGCTAATAAATGATCATGGAATACTTTAATATTTCTTTCAAATACTAAATACCCACTGATGTCGATGATATTGCGACAGTGGCACGGATTTCGCTCGGTAAAGTAATATATAACTCCGAAGGTATTGGCATTACAGAAAAAAGTTCACATATAAAGTTGTTCATAATTAAAAGAGCAACACTTTCATATTCGGGTAAAATTTAATAAAATTTAACGGTTGGAGAGAAAATGGCGAAAAATAAAAAAAGGGAGGAAAAAAAGTAAAATTTTTGCCTATCAGAAGCAATAAATTGAAAAATATTGATGATAAAAAAAAAGTTTCGGATAAAAAAGTTAGTAAATTTAATTTAAAAGAGAAAAGGTCTCTACAATTTTTTGCCTAACACTAACCGTTCTCGAGATATCGAATTAAACGCGTTTTCATCGAAATGACCTTGAGCTGACCTCCCTAGATTCCCTCAAATTGGAATATAAGCTCAGAATACACCCCCCGATCGATCCTGCATAATTCCCAAACTAGGTATTTTAGTGATTATTTTTCCCATTCTCAGCCGTAATTTGACTGGACTATTGCGACCATAGGCAAATAGTTAAATATCAATAACGTGTACAAACTAGCTACCGTTTCCGCTTGCCATATTATTTTGCAATAAAATTAATGTCGGTTAGCTGACCCAGCTAACATCATACCCCCATGTTTTTCTGATATATTTAAAAAAATGTCTTCTTCGTCTTCTTCAAGAAACGATGAATGGCTTGTGGAAATGAAACACAGAGGGGTAAATATAGACTGACCGAAGAGTATGGGAGAATAAGGCATGTTACGCCGATCCCAAATAAAGGGATAAGGGCAGGTCAATAACGGTAAACTGATTTCATATTTCTTCTGAAGAAAGTATTATTTTTTGTTGTTTGTTCAGGCCCCAGGGGGACTTCCGGATTTGAATAAAATTTGGTACTAAAATAATTATATTGCATTCTAGATTAATGTTTAGTATTTTAATCCCGGGAAACTAAAGGTGTTTTCATTATCATGGACTGATAGCAATACATTTACAAGACATCTGAGAATTTAAGGTTCGTTTAACTTTAAAAGATATATTTTATGTTTTTTTTAAAACTTATTAGTCCCGTTTTTCTCAACCCTCTTTACTTGCTTAATGGCGGGCGCTGTTCATAAGTATTGTCCTTTTTGCAAGAGAGTTTCCCTGGGTTTTAGCGCTCACTTTGTTTCCAGGTAATGCAGTTGCCGACAACGGTGATAGGCGGGTGCCACGCGCTATCAGAATATCCTCAACCCCAACATGATTTGCTCAAATACCAAGATAAAAAAAAATTGGCTACCTGAGATCTTTACAGCCTCGGATATGTATGGTAGTTAGGTTCGAACTGGAGGAAAACCTTAATAGAGAGGCTTTCTCCTCTTTCAGTGGATGAGATAAATTCAAAGAATAATATGAATTGTTTGCATTTTTTAGTACCGTTATTATAAAATTAGTTATTTAAAAAAATTGTCACCCTTATTTATTCGTGATATCGCGCGGTGGGTCGTTATTCCGAGACGAAATGCTCAATTCTGAGGCAAATGTGACATGTGGCCGCGGCGACGCGACGACGGACGGTTCGATTAGCAGGGCCGCCCCTCACCGGGTCATGGTAAGGCTCAAGGCTCCATCTTGACCCGGAAAGGGCGGAATAAAAAAAATACCTTATTTATTTAGTGCTTCTAAAACTTGTTGCCCTATGCCTTTCGATAAACCATAACATAAAACTGTGCTGTTTTATCGAACTTATCGTTTGATAAATCGTAAGGTGTGTATAAGGTGGGTGTTGAGATTCGAATAATGAATTCGAAGAATGCTCTTAGATCTAACATTGTTTCTAGACATACAATCTTCAGATGAAATTATTCTTACTTGTAACATCGAATTGTGAATTTAATGCTCATAGAATGCCGTAATGTTATGAATGTGAGTGAAAATACATTGTAAATAATGGAACTGAAGGAAATCTCATGAAAAATAGAAACCCGTATTTCTAGTGAATAAGCCCTTGCTGGAGTTATTTATTGTTCTCTAAAACCTTTTAAGCATACTGTAACTATTAGAAACAATTGACGCCTTTACTGAGATTCTGTGTACGTAGAAATATCCAAGAATTTATTGTTTAAAGATATTAAATATTCTGCATTTTTAGTCTTTCCTGTAAATACCTGTATTTAGTCTATGATGTCCTTATGGCATATAATAAGTTTTTTAAGTATACATTACCTAGTATTTTATATAATACTTTCATTATTCAAAGTGAATTTTATTGGAAATTGAATTATTGAGTATTTACTATTTGCGAAGTTGTTTTTACCAGTATAAAATGAAAATAATGTGATGATTAGTGCGACAAGGTCGAGTCGCGTGGGAATTTACGACTGTACAACTTAGCAAGGTAAAGTCAAAATTATTAACCTAGCCATAATTATAAAAGAATAATTACATCATTACATATTATTAAACAAAGTCCATCGCGTCTGACAATCTGTCTCTTTGTGATTAACAAATACTAATTGGTTTTTACGCATTTTTGCCCAAATGGATAGAGTTAACGAAGATCAGAGTTATCATGTTATTTCCTTACCAGGGAGCTTAGACTAATCCTTAATCCTGGTTACTCTTAGCAAGGAAGCTGTAAATCAATATAAGCAGAAAACATCTACTGTGAGAGAAGACATAATGAAAATGTAAAGGTAAACCGTATGCCAACACGCCTAGCCCGATAAAATTTCCTCTCGTAGTGGAGAAGGCCTTTGCCCAGTAGAGAGATGTGAACAGGGAGTGAAAAATATAACGAAAAAAAAAGCCTGCATTCTAATTTTTAGTAGAAAGTTGCTAGTCCGTGGAGTGTCGGACAAAGAGAATGCAAGTTTCACTTCCCCATATCTTGCCCGTGGCTGTCGTAAGAAACGACCGAGGGAACCACGTCGCATAACACTTGTGCAAATACCCAAGGAGGGTTGTCGTCAGGCAGGCAGCCGGTCGTAAAAATCAGCCAAATCCCATTGCAACATAAACAAGCAGTTATGTTGCGCCGACCACTAATAGCAGGATAAAGGCAGGAGAATGATAATAGGTCAGCTAGTAGTTTGAAGATACACATGTTTCTCTTATCGTTCGTGACAGCTGTACACAGAGAAGAACAGCGTGTTATTTGTTGCTTAAAAAAATGTTTATGTCTGTTGAATTCGTATAAGTTACTTTTTACAATAAAGTAATACACATTTGTCCTTTTGGAGGGTATTAACTTGCGCAAATATCTTAAAAGATTTAGTTTTTTCAAGGTGATCCAATTTCAGAGGACATTTATCGATGTATGAAACCATTGCGTGCAATTACAAGACAAATTGGCAACTTGACGGACCTGTACCTTCTTCTTATCTTCTTCTTCTCCAGCCCATTTACGTCCCACTGTTGGACACTAGCCTCCTCCAGTTTGGGAGGGTATGGTCTACTGTGCCGCGCTGACCAGGCGTGTTCGCACACGGTTTCTTTTCGAGGTTTCCGTCTTTCACAGAAGATGTTATCTGTGTGCAATATCCCTTAGCTGACTTTTACAGCACCCTTGGGAGGAGATGGGGTGGTGACACTTGTATTCTTAATCCGTCACCACACGGAGAACCAGTACCTAGAAAAGTTAGTTAGAAAACCATGAATTATTAAAGATTTACGCGATTTGAACTCATAATTTGTTAATATTACCGGGACTATAATCTTCAAACGTCGGGAGCAAAGTTATTAGTACGGGATCCGTAGTACATTTTTTTCACTTGATTACTATCAAGCTGATTTTCCGTGAGTAGCTTTATTATGACGAGACGCCCAATAATTTTTATTCCAAAATCTCGATTGTGGTAGCTAACAGAGATAGCAAGGATAAAATATCGTACTACCCGTAAAAAAAGACGTAAGTGAATTTGCGTCAAAAATTTCAAACAAAAATTTCAAAAAATCACTTACTGCTTTCTTCCAGTAATAGTACGATATATTATCCTTGTTACCTCTGTTAGCTACCACAATCGAGATTTTGGAATAGAAAATGATTGGGCGTCTCGTCATAATAAAGCTACTCACGGAAAATCAGCTTGATAGTAATCAAGTGAAAAAAATGTTCTACGGATCCCGTACTATATTGTGCCTTTTTAAGTTATTAACGTTTTTATAGTCCCGGTAATATTAACAAATTATGAATTATTAAAGATTTGTAACGAGGAGATAAGAACTAGATCGCTGAAGAAACTTACGAATTTATCGAAAACTTCCTATTAGTATTCAGAGATAAATATATTTTATTATAGAGACATATTGATAACATAAGACGAAAAAGAATAAAAAATTCAATATGAAGAAAATAAAACCGGCCAAGTGCGAGGTGGACTCCCGTGCGTAGGGTTTCGTACCATTATATTCAATATTGCCCGCGACTTCGTACGTGTGGATTACAACCTTTTTGACTACCGCTCCTATTGATCGTAACGTGATGATACGAGTATATAGCCGATAGCCTTCCTCGATAAATGGACTATTCAACACAAAAAGAATATTTCAATTCGTACCAGTCTTACTGTCATATACAAGTCGCCTAAACTTATTATCAAGCTACACTAAAATTTCTATGTATTGTATTTTGGTTTTCAGTATTTCTTGTCATTAAATACATCTTATAGGTATATCTAATTTAAACTCTTTTGTTATCACTTTTCCTAAGACACAACTGATGACATATGGGCCGGGAGGTCTCAGTATTAGGGCCCCGTTTTACCTTTTAGTATGAGTGCCTGAAAACCTTTAGTTACATTACTTTTTGGATAGAATTTAGTAAAGGGTAACTCTTTAAGCAGTTATTTTTAGGGTTTCGTACAAACCCTTATAGGATCAGTCCGGTGTCTGTCTGTCTGTCTGTCCGTCTGTCAAACTTTTTTTACTCAGCAACGGCTGAAGGTATCAACTTGAAACTCATACGATATGTAGATCTATGCGGTCCCTTGCTGCAAAAAATACAGTCAACCTTTCACCTCGACGCATTTAAAAGTTTTTTAAACGTGTAAAAATTTTCGACGTATGCTAGGGAATCAAAATTCACAGGTTACTTCCCGTTGCCCTAGAGCCTTGAAATTTGGCATAGATCAAGGCTTTAAAGTGCTGATATAGGGAAAAATCCAAAAACTTATAATTTGTCATCACATCACAAGTAAAAAAGTGTTTATACTAATACCAACTTATGAAGTAGCTGAAATGTAGGCGATTCCCTATATTTCAACTACAAAATTAAGTTGGTGAGTTGTTTTGAGTTTAATTAAAATGATTATTTGAATGCAGTTACTTATGTTGTACGTAGGTACGAAACCCTAAGTGTGCGAGTTTACCTCGCTCTTGACAGGATTTTTTTTAAATCGAATAGAACACTCAATTTGCATCATGTATTTTTTTATTGGAGTCGATTTTTTGGCTTTTGCCATTTATATTTTAAATTTAAAGTAAATGTTGCCTGCAACTCCGCTTCAAGTGTTCCATTCCGAAGGTCCAATTTTGCGTCACTTTTTCGAGCTTTTCGGCCTGTATTCCACGAATTACTGGCTGTTCCAAGGCCATTCACTAAACATTTGACGTCGTCGGTCATTCGGCATCAATTCTTGAAGAAGTTGAATTTTATAGGCCTTCAAATCAACAGTAACATAGGCCTAATTGCTTAGCACTCATTTTGATAGTACATAATATTTCTACAATTTGCATTTTCTACAATTTGCTGCTCGTTTGTTAGTCTTTCCATGATGAAATGGCAGAGTTTACTTAAAACTTTTCACTTTCGTAGGTGACGATTAGACGCTATTACCAATAGTGCTGGCAGACTGAAAAACTTAACTCTTAAAAAATCACCCTTTATCTTTACTTATTATAAAACAAAGTCATTATTTTTGTATGTATGTTGAGCTTATATCTTTAAAACCACGCAATGAATTTTTATGCTGTTTTCTTATACATATAGGTAGGGTGGTTCATAAGGATGGCTTTTTTGTATAATTTTAATTTCTTAAGGGTTTTTTATGTTTCTAAATTCCACGCGTACGAGGGCAGCATCTTAGTATACTATAAACTCGCGCTGTTTATAAAATACTTGGTATTAAAAAAAAAAATAGGTGAATAAATATTCATAGACATTTCACACAAAGTCCTCTGGTCCCAAGCTAAGCTTGTATGCTTGTGTTATGGGTACCAGAATACGGATAAAATACATAAACTACTTTTCTATTGTAAATACATAATTTTAATACATAGTAAACATCCAGACGCAGAACAAACATTTTTATGACAATTATAAATATCACACAAATGATTGTCCCGAGCGGGAATCGAACGGCAGTCCGTTACATGAACCACTCAACCACGAGGCTCGTGTTTATAAAATTCTTGTTCATAGAAAACTGCAGTTGTTTATGCAATAGTATGCAATAAACTGCAATATGTTGGTATATACTTCCATGACGAATATCTTAGTGACGAATATGCCCTTGAGCTTATCCTTCACCACGCGTCTATGAATACCTAGACTAAATAATATACCGCGAATACATCGATCGTTTGCTATAGCAACATGTTATTAGTTTTGAACTAAACCGCTAATGTATGTTTATGAACTTGATTAAACAGTACGGAAATCCTAATACATTGTTTACACGTGCAATTATAGTTGAGAAATATTGATGCTTTATGCAGTGGAATACAATCATGGAAGTCGTGTTACTAGGCTTCGAATAAATATGTTAATAAATTTTATTAGTCCGTTGATTACTTGCCATCAAAAGTATTCAATAGCTTGTGGTAGACTTTTTCTATATGTTATACTAGCTGACCTGGCAAACGTTGTTTTGCTATACAAATGTCAGTTTGTTTGAAAAATAGATGTCCGATTCTCAGACCTACTGAATATGCATGTAAAATTTCATAAAAATTGGTCTAGCCGTTTCGGAGGAGTACGTTAACAAACACTGTGAAACGTGAATTTTATATATTAGAAGATTATAAGGTACGAATTAAAAAAATAGAAAATATCGCCTTTTTTTTTGTTTTTCCTACGTTACCTAATATCCCCCAAACACCCCGCAAACTAGGATGAATCCGGAGAAACATAGACAAATGGCAACCCTAAATATGCTTCAACCACCCCGTGACTAGCAGAATTTCCACTACAAATACAGACACTTCAAATTCACAACGGAATTATTTAAGACTAGCTGCTGCCCGCGACTCCGTACGCGTGGGATTTAGAAATTTTTCCCCGTTTCTGCATAATTTTTTACTACTGCTTCGCTCCTATTGGTCGCAGCGTGACGTTGTATAGCCCATAGCCTTCCTCGAGAAATAGGCTATCCAACACAAAAATAATTTTTCAATTTAAACCAGTAGTTCCTGAGATTAGCGCGTGCAAACAAACAAACAAATTCATGAGCTTTATAATATTAGTATAGGTTTCAATAGTCCAGTGGGTGAGGGTTGCGGGGGTCGTGAGGGGTGGCTAGGGAGAGTTGGGGTGGCTGTCATTGCCATGAGCAACAGGTAATAGGATTTATTTGTTTTCAGTTTATAGAATGTCGTCATACGAAATGTATGTATATTTTAAATGAATAACATTATTCATCTTTGTAGGAAGCCTATAAAATTTTAGTTATGAAATTTAGATAATGCTCACGTTAACTATATTACATAACGAAAGATTTGTAAACCTGGAGTAAACATAGTACCTACCTAACTATATGTATAATGTTTTTACAAGCGAGTCTTTATATTATGTAATACGAAATAATACTTTATTAAAAGGTGAAGAATTTGTTTTATGAACGCGTTAATCTCAGGAAGTACTAATCCGTTTTGAAAAAATCTTTTTATGTTGGATATTACATTTATCGAGGAAGACTTTAGGCTATTGCTTCTGTTGGTAGCAGCGTGATGTTTTATCACGCGTATGATGTCGCAGGCAATAATTAGTGTGAAATATGAATGAATACAACTCGATTCTTGATCAGTCAACATTTGCTCTGATCCCATATTGAGCCAGGCACAAAATGTTTTTAGGGTTTCCTACTAAAAGGTATAATGGGACCTGAGACCAGTTTAACTACTTATACGTCAGGGGCCCAAGTCTGGTAATGAATTGTGTCACAATGATAGTTCAATGACACAGTTATAACCACAAAAAATTAACAGTAGACTACCAAACTTGATAAAATTCGCCACTAAGCAATCAGTTATTGCAATTTACATATCACAGTGTCAATATTTTTAGCGTGGCAATGTTGTCTACTAGGATATTTGTAGATATTTAATGCAATAAATAAATATTTACAAACATTTCACCCAATGTCATGTCAACCAAAACTAGTTACATCCTACAATACCGTTATAATAAAAAGTTATCTATTTCCTTCCTAGAGCTTTAGAATATCTTCCTTCCTCTCCAACCCATTTGGGAGGGACTATAGTCTACTGTCCCGCGATTACAAAGCGTATTGGCACGGTTTAATTTCAAGATTTCCGTCTCTCACAGTAGACGTTAACTGTTTTATAATGTCCCATAGCTTCTTACAGCACCCTGGGAAAGAAATGGGGTAGTGACACTTGTATTCTTAATCCGTTACCACACGGACCTTAGAATTAGAATATCTGTGTACCTTTTAATTTTGTTTAGTGGTTCTGACGATGACTTGAAAGATCCACTGAGTTACTATAGTATTAGAATGATGGACAGATTGTTTGTTTGTAGTAGTGTTGATTTGGTTTCTAACTTTATATTACTTTGTAATAAGAATATTTGGGATCTCTATCCGATGGGAACATCATAATAATATATCTTTAGTTGGATCCCTCATTCGGTCGGATGTTAGCGTAAGCGAGTGTTGCGGTTTGGAAACTTAACAAATTGAGTAAATGTTATTAGAGGTAGTTCAAGGATTAATAAACTTGTTGGATTGTTTAATAAACGGTATCGATGTAAATTTAGAAGTTAACGCCCGTAAACAATTCTGGATTTCGGTTAGCTGTAGGATGTAGATACTTTTAATGAAATTTTAGAGTACTACTAGCTGACCCGGCAAACGTTGTTTTGCCATACTAAAAAAAAAAAGTTTTGAAAAATAAATGTTTTCCGATTCTCAGACCTACTGAATATGCATGTAAAATTTCATAAAAATCGGTCAAGCCGTTTCGGAGGAGTACGGTAACTAACACTGTGACACGTGAATCTAATATATAAAATTCACGTGTCACAGTGTTAGTTACCGTACTCCTCCGAAACGGCTTGACCGATTCTTCTCAAATTTTACATACATATTCAGTAGGTCTGAGAATCGGCTAACATCTAATTTTCTAACTTTTTTATTAGTATGGCAAAACAACGTTTGCCGGGTCAGCTAGTTTTATATATAAGAAGATGTAACTAAAATTTCATGACAATTTGTGTTAAAACAAATATAGGTACGTGGCCAAATCCGTAAAAGTGATTATATTTAAATAAATAAGTCGCGCAAGTGTTACAGAAGTTACAACTAAATAAAATTTACTCTTATCGGTTCTTCTTCATCTTCTACGAGATAAAAGAAATAAAATTTCAATAACTTCCAGCTGCTAGTTTCAGAAAAATAAAAATAAATTTACAATTTGTATATAAAAGAAGCCGCTACAATGCACTGCACGGAAAAAATAATAGAGTTTTGGATGAGTTTTGGACATTTTTTTTACCGATTACGTGGGCATTTAAGGTTAATTGAGTTTTTAATAGATAGACGGACAACTGTAAAATGGTATACTTACTGTTTTTTAAAAACTAAAGAAAGCAACAAGACTGCAAAGGTCACCGTATCTATTGCTTAATCATAATTACTAATGACGATATATTTTCACCTGATATCAACGTAAACGATAATAATTGATAAGTTTTATTTTTTTTATTTCTTTTGGCAATAAGTAAAAACTAGCTGTTGCCCGCGACTTCGCACGCGTGTCGTTAAGAAATTTTTCCCCGTTTTTGCAACTTTTTTCACCGATTCTTCGCTCTTAATGGTTTTAGTGTGATGTTGTATAACCTTCCTCGATAAATGTATTATCCAACATTAAAATAATTTTTCCACATCGGACCAGCGGTTCCGGAGATTAGCGGGTTAAAAAAACATACTCTTCTGCTTTATAATATTAGTTATAGATATCAACCCCTTTCACAAAGTACATCCATCTTTTCTTCGGTCTTCCTGACATTATACTTACCACATTAATTCGTAGAACACTGCTAGAAATATTACTTTCTCTCTCATTATATGACTAATAATACGACAAGCCGCTCATTTCTCAATTCTTAACTCACTGTGAGACTTGTTCTAAAATATTGATTTCAAATTTATAATACTTTAAAAATTAAATTATATACTTTAAAAATAGCTTTGAAATCTCGATAGATAGACGCGACCACTTAACCCCACCTTTTACCTACTTTTTTCGCACTAAACCATAGCTTATGCTACGTTATAATGCGAAAATAAGTAGAGCGTAGTTTTCAGCCATTTTCAGAGTGTAACCTACATTTGTACCAATCGTTCATTTAAATCGCTTTAGGACTTTAGTAATTGACACTAGCCTTGTCCAAATTTCACGAGACGCCAAGGACCGCAACAAGTGGAGACGCATCGCGGGAGCTGCACTGGCTAATCAAAATGAAGCATCATTAACCACGACCATTCTGGCAAGAATTAACGACTAAGGAGAATTAAGACTAAATAAAGTATGTTAGGGCTACTTTCGCGTTTATAAAATTTCGTAAAGATTATGAAAATTAAGTTTTAATATCGGTACGGTAAAATTGAAATTTTCACAAAATGATAATGTACAGTATATCTGTTGATGCTTTAACAACAAATACTAATAACCAAAATAAAATAAATATTTGAGAGCTTTATAACAAACGTTTTTAGGCGACATGATTGTGACGGTATGAAGAGTATATTACGACAGACCGTACAAAACCGTATTAGCCATCCTCACTTCTGGTTTACACATTCACTTGACATCAGGTGCAGTGTGGTCATTAGTCAACCCAATCTATAAAAAAAAAGAAGGATTACTAGGTTGTGTGGCAGGGTTGCTTCTTTTTGATATTCCTTGTATCAATTCAACATTTATGATACATTGTTTAGGAGTAGCCCCGCCGAAAGTGTCGTGAATTATACCTACCTGTATGTATGATATTATTATGCACATCTCTGGCTCATTAAACTCCAGGTATACAACATATTTACGACTGTCCCAGCATGGCGATGGATGCGCTGGATACAGATAGACGTATACGTAGACGTTGTTTATTTGAATTATGTTGTGCATTGTCATAAAATTATAAGTAATGCTGCTTTCTATAATTATGTCAAACTCTATGTGTATGTAATAGGTATTAAGTTGGTGTGTTAGTATGTTAAGTATTCATATTATGTGTATATTGCTTAGTATATAGTTGTTTGTGGAATCGCGTGACGTCCTCCAAATACGGCCCAACGGAAGACCAGCGCTGGTTTTTAACCAGCATTATGCTGAGTTGGGTCCGTATTTGTGACTGCTCACATTAATATTTTGTAATTATTTTTATTCACTTTTACTGTATGAGTAGTTACAAATAAAATTTTTCTTTCTTTCTTTCTTTCTTTCTTTCTTTATATGCTGCGCTCGCATGATCATACATGTGAGGCCTGAGACTAACGTATACCAAGGAGTATCTATGCTAGCTGTCATTAGCTGTTATGGTTCATAGAACCTCCTTGGTGTGATTCTAATACACAAACACTACAATACCAAAAACCGGCCGAGGACGACTGGGAATTCAATGAAATTTGTTAAAAAAGTAGCATTGTCATTAAAAACACATAGGCATAGCATTTTATTTCGTTTAATTTCGGTGTCTGCTAAACTCCAAAAGTGGTTTGTTGATTTTTCACGTGTAACCCGCTAAGTTTTGAATCGAATTAGGTACTAAGGTAGCTTACAGTCCAGATTAACTCATCGGGTTCTCAAGCAGGATTTTTAGTTTTTGAACTAAGGAAATTATTATCAAGTACACTATTTTGTGATAAAAATGTACAAGCGAGAGAGAGAAACGCGATGTAAACTTTTCAATTGATGACAACCCTATGACTATAAAGGTCAAAGCGTTTGTTAGTTAGCTAGTGATTAGCCGTGTCGTCTATCGTAACAAGCTCGCCTCTGGTAAGATGATATTTCTATTGGAATCTAGATTTACCTTCGTTATTTTCATTTAATTGTGTATTGTTTTTCTTTATTTGTAGTACCAGCTTCTGCACAAGGCTTCGCACGTATTAGTGGCCGAAAAGAATTTTATATCGAATCGAAAATAAAAACTGATATCTGAACAAAAATCTGAAAAAATTTGTAGATACTAAAATCGATAGCAAAATTTACAGCAATCAACCACGAATGACCGCCGCGTTAGGGTTTTTGGCGTGAAGGTGAACGATTTTCGCATGCTTGTATCCATGAAAGTATCAGATTTGGGGGCCCCAATTTTATGGTGTGGGAAAGAATCTCGATATCAGGCAGAACCTAGTTGGTAATTCTCACAGCTCACCGTTATATCGAGGAGTTCATAAGACCCCATGTGATTTCATATGCACAAAGAATCAACGAAAGATTCCGTCTGATGCACGATGACGCACGTGCTTGTACGGCTGGGACCACCAGAGAAGCTCTAGAGGAGGCTGGTTATACAGACATTGCCTTGCCCTGCGAACAGTGCAGATCTCAATCCCATTGACATGACATGTGGGATTTACTTAAATATAGTATTCACAGCACAAATCAACCCGTGCACAATAAAAGACAGCTCACAAACGTTTTACTCAAGAAAAAGTGGTTCACCTGGTGGAGAGTGTACCATCCAGGCTTCAACAGTGCGTAAGAAAATGAGGTCACACGAAATATTGAAAAATATCAAAAATCAATCATCACCTAGATTTGTTCTTTTTTTAGCTTAAATTTTAATCCGTGTGGTCCGTTTTTTGTTTGCACAAATGTTAGTTTAGAGAAAAAGTGGTGTATTTTTGTTTTTTTCTTAAGCTGTCTTTCCTCCTTTTAAGCTGTTTACAATAAAAATCTATTAATTTATCCATTCTAATCATTTATCAACCATTAAAGCTCTAGATTTCATAAAATGCAGTGGCCCTTATTTTGTTTTGACTAGTATATATTTTGCTATACCTTTAAGGGTAAAATACCACACTATAGTCGCAGCACAATATACAGTGAAATTCGGTAACTAAAGCTAAAGGTGGCAGTAGTACTTAAAAACTAAAAATAAACACGCTTGACAATCCTGAATATTTTGTTAAATTATTGCATTTTTATCAATCATTGTGCATTTTTATCAATCATTGTTAAGGGTGGCAAAATTTAAGAACAATCCGACTGATTCTTATAGGTGAACCGCAAATCACTCAAAGATTTCGTTACTTAGATTAATAGATCTTAAAAAAACACGGATTTATCTCCAATAAAATATAATTAAATAATAATTAATTTTACATAGTAATGTACTAGGATGTCATGCTACATTGCATAATACAACATTATGTTTATACTGCAGCTACAGTGCAGCACGTGTTAAACTTGTATTAGCGTTTCTTTGCTATTTAATCAGGTTGATAAACGTACATTGCATGTTTTGTTTTAAAATGTATGATACCATGTATTGTTGTTATTGTAAGCCAGCAGTGTATTAGTCGTGTGTCGTTTGTAATTTTTTTTTATGTTAGTGCATGGTGTGTGGTAAAGGGCAAGTTCAGGGACGAACGCGTCACTTTATGCAGTTTCAGTCGTTTAAGATTTAATATTATTTCAAGGAGGGATATGTTTTTGATGCGTACCTATCTTGTATGTATGTGTGTAATTTTTAGTACCACGTGTCTTTCAAATGGATGGATAGATTTTGATAATTGGGGTATCGATCCATTCGTCTTAATCTACCAAGTGCTCCAATATTAAAGCCAAAATCGTCACACACACACACACTAAGAGACGACACTGTGCTGTGCTCATACTTATGGTGTAGAGATTCATAGTGTATCTGTACACGATGAGCATTTGCTCGCGTCCCGTCTCTATGGATATGGGAGTTAACTCAGTTATACTTTAGCCGCCTATTTATTCCTTTGTCACACTGCCATTGTATAGAATTTGCTCCCTAGTCATGTTTTTCCTTAAGGCCAATCCAAGAGGAATTAGTATCATTAGGCGACCCATCGTTGAGAATCGAGAATTGAAAAACAAAAATGCTTATACTCATGGCGTAGGCCGACTGACCGTCAGCACCGTGGGTCAGCGTGATACTAAAACCGGCCTTAGTATTCTTCTCCTTCTCCAGCCCATTTACGTCCGACTGTTGGGCACGGGCCTCCTCCACTTTGGGAGGGATTATGGTCTACTGTGCCGCGCTGATCAGGCGTGTTGGCACAGGGTTTATTTTCGAGTTTTCCGTCTCTCACAGAAGATGTTATCTGTGTGCAATATCCTTTAGCTTGTATAGCACCCTTGGGAGAAGATGGTGACACTTGTATTCTTAATCCTTCACCACATGGACGGCCTTAGTATACGTGAGGTCATTATGGACGCGGCACGAAGGACGAAATGACGTTATAGTGTTTTTGTGCTTTACCTCGGCAACCTACCGACCTGACAGAATATTTAACAAAGAAAATAGCATATGTAACAACTCCAACAACTGTTGGTTTAATACTCTAGTTTCCACGCTCTTACAATATGAGGTGTGATGAGGCATATGGTGGGCCGACAAGATGAGGATGATTAGGACGGCTAGTACAATGGACTAGCCGTCCTAACATTTGGATTACACCCCACTTAACATCAGTCTAGTGTGTGAGAGGCGTGTGCGTGTAGGTAAGGTAGGATTACACGGAGTGCCTGTCTACTCTAGCTATCAAAAATTCCGTGTTTCATATTTAATTTGAGCTGTTAAGTTATAAATCTAGTTATATATTTCTTAATATACTCATACTGCTTTTTTGATAAATTATTTGTTATCTTGCTTTCACTTTTTAACCTTATTCAGCCGGTTTTGCCAGACAACTCTTAACTCCTGTCTTATTTAGCTGATTATTTAAAAATATCGTAATATATTGTTTGTTGTGGGCTTAACTACATGGCTTCGAAGGAAATCTCGCAGTATAGAGTTTAGCCTCAGTTCAGTAATATAGTGCTATGTAGTATTAAATTCAGTAGCGCGATAACGTCGTACGGAGCGGACGTAAGTAACGTTTCACTCCTACGTGTCGTGGTATGGCACAGGAAACTAATATGCAGATTCAGGATTATTACCTACATCTAAATGAATTGCAAGCACCAACGGCTCATCATTATGATGGTTATGGCACGATGCAGTAAGTATAATTATAAACATAACAGACTGAAACATTTTTATTACATTATTCTATTTTGTAAATAATCAATCCATTGTTTAAAACAAATTTGTTTATAGTAAACAAATTTGTAAATATGGTCTTTACAATTTTGTTTAAAAAATGGATTGATTGAATACTAATGCTAAATATTAAAAAGAATATAAAAATATTCCTACAAATTGGAATTCTATTTTTAAAAAGTATTATTCTTAAAAAAACATAATCACACCTGTGGAAGCAGTTTTAACAAAATTGTTTACGAAGTAAATTTTATTTCTAAATGCCAATTAATTAAAAATATAGTATTTTGAGCTGGTAATCAGAAACACTTAGTTAACAAAAGCCGTAACTAGCAAAGCAAAATATAGCAATAATGATGTAAATATTTTGCTTTTATATTAATTTTGCAGAAGATAACAAAAAAATTATTATTAATGCGTGTGTACTGGTTTAATATTTTCCTTTTTTTTTCAAACGTCCAGAAATAGTTATGTTTTTCGTGTTTATTATGAACGTATGTGTTTATGTATATTTGTAATTTTTTACCGACTTAAAAAAAGCAGCAGGTTCTCAATTCATCTGTAAGTTTTTTTTTTATATTTTTTTCATGTTTGTTACCTCATAGCTTTTGAGTGGGCGAAGCGATTTTAATGATTCTTTTTTTATTTGAAAGCACCAGGTCAGGATCTGATAGTTATCTCCTGAGAAATCGAGGAAAGCCTTCAAATTTCAAAGGCAACATGAAGTCAGTTGAACATTTTTTTTTAAATACTCATTTATTTTATTACTTAGTATCATCTAAACATGATCAGTTTTGGACAATTAGGGTAAGTATCAATAGTTTTGTATAAATCATTTCGGATATTTTAAAATAAAAATTTTGTAGAAAATATTTAAATGGGGTATCAAAATAAAGAAAATTAGCAAGTAATTGCCAATATATAATAATATTTTAACTTTATTTCTCTCTTCAGCCCATTAACGTCCCATTTTTGGACACCGGCCACCTCCGCGCTTAACTTTGGCATAGGATTTATTTCCGAGTTTTCCATATCTGATGATGTTATCTGTGCAATATACCATAACTGGCTATTTTAGCACCCTGGAAAGGAAAAGGGGTATGACAGTGTATTCCTAAGCAATGAACAATTTTAGTGCATTATTCAACAATTTGTCGACTGGCGTCGAGTGGTTCATGTAACGGATAGCCGTTCTAAGGTCGCGGATTCGATTCCCGCACGGGATAATTATCTGTAATAACGTGAGGACGTTGTGTATTATGTCCATTAATATATATTTATTATATTTTATTATTTATTATTACTTGCAGTCGGACTTTTTAGTTATTATATCTTGTTGTTGTTGAGTAAATTATAATAATTTGTTATTTTAGGTAATAACTTTTATAAGGAATGCATGATTAAAAAAATTTGAAAGACTCCGTGCCGCAGCAATAGTGTAATCGACTTGCGTTTAGGTGGTCGTGCATTCGATACGCGTATAAAACAATAACTGTGTGTGATAGAACATGTACTACTTCTGGATGTTTTCATTGTACCCTATAACTATAATTTATTTTGATGATGTGATTTGCCATAGCACAAGTACCAATTATGCAAAAGGTAGGATATTATAGCGTAGCGTACCACAGATCTACAAATTAAACGCGCCAACTTTGGAGGAAGGTGCGGTTTGTGACTTGCGAGATATAAAATAATGCATATTCATTTCTCATCGTTCAGTTTTCGTTCGTAGTATGTACGTTAGCGCACATGTTCGGCGTGCGTTGATCACGTTGCGTGAGGAATCTTTTGGGGGCATTCTGAGATGCGTAGGTACATAAATAATAAACCGATTTACAAGTTCCACTGACAATCACTTGGCTTAGGCCCGTATTATCATTGTTTTTACCGGATAGCAGAGAAATATTGATTTATAAAACAAATAATTATAATAATGAACTTATCTTATTTGACCATATAAAAATAATGTAATGATATATATCACAAATGCTTACAACGTATAAAATATTCAAGACATTTCACACAACGTCCTCTGGTCCCAAAGTAAGCTATATTTCTATGCTTGTATTATGGGTACCAGATACAGATAGACTACATATACTATTTTTCTTTTGTAAATACATACTTATAATACATAGAAAACACCTGTATCTACGAATAATATCTCGTTAGAAGAGAATAAGTACATTTTTAGCGTAATTACATCTAATGGATCTAAATTGCTGAATACAAGGCAAATGATGTTGATCACATCGAAAATCAGCAAATAGATACGTCATACGTTAATGCTTAAGCCTTACTTATATATAAAAGTGAAAGTGAGTTTGTTTGTTTGTGATGTTTTCACGCAAAATCTACCGAATGGAATTGCATGAAAATTGGTATACAGATAATTTATAGTTCTGGAAGTAAAATAGGCTATATATTATATCGCTAAAAACTCTGTACGAGATATTAAACGCAAATATTTGTGAAATACGGTAATAAAATAATTACCAATAATTGTACCGCCATCTTGATTTTTTACAGTTGTCATAGCAACTCATATAATCCGTTGACTTATAGGTAATTTCTTTTTCTTTGGCTAAAATGGTGACACATGCGATTTACGCAGTAGCTTGGAATAGAAACTCCTTGTGTAGTACTAGGTGCCATTTAAAATTCGATTTGGGATGTAATACGTGCGATGCCGCGTGCAGAAACTAGTCCCTACTTATATATAAAAGTAAAAGTGAGTTTGTTTGTTTGTAAAGTCGTGAAAATAACATTGGCCATATATTATATGGCTAAAAACTCTGTACGAGACAATAAACGCATACGAACAATACTCATGAACGCAGACCGTAACATAAACCACTAGACCACCGAGGTCGGTACAAATTTCCAATAGGTAAAACGGAACTGGCCAAAATACGACCATATTTTGCTGTAATTGTTTTTCCTTATTATATAAAAAAAGTCTTATCTTGTTTATCCTTATATGAGCCTATCCCCCTCACCCCTACCTAAGATAAAATTAGGTATGTTTTACCCTTTATATAATTTTAATTTTCTTTACGAGTATATGTTATAATTTTGTTAATGTATTTAGAAACTAAAATAATGTTATTGATTTTATGTAGTCTGAGCACAATGTATGTAATATGATATAGTTTATGGTAAAATTCTATCTTTATGGTCAATGTAAAATTAAAATCGAATGTGGGTAAACCCTGTAATAACTGATCGTAGAAGACATATTACAGCTCAGTCTCACCCGTGACCATGGTGACTGCAAAGTCTTCAAAACGTCGGGCCAAAATTTAAAACAAATATACGCGTCTAAATCCGTAAAAAGTAGTTTTATTTAAAGTGTTATTTTGTTTGTCCCTATATGAGCTTATATCTTCAGAACTACGCAATGGATTTTGAGGCGGCTTTTGTAAATGATAAGGTTTGGTTTCTTAATTCCACGCGTACGAAGTTACAGGCAACAGCTAGTATTAGTATGATTATATAAAAACATGATAAAAATAATGCAATCGCTTCCATCCATCAACCTTTCTCAGTCCACTGCTGGACATAGGCCTCCCCCATAGAACGCCACAACGTGCGGTCTTGCGCTAACTGCATCCAGCGGCCCCCGGCGTATTTGATGATATCGTCGGTCCACCTTGTTGGGGGCCGCCCCACTGCAATCGCTTACTGACCCGTATTTAGCAAAGTTAGTCCAGTTGTATTTATATTAAAATGCTTACAATAAAAAATATTAAAAAAACTTATCAAGAGCGAGGTAAACCCGCATTCTTTTTAGGGTTCCATACCCAAAGGGTAAAAACGGGACCCTATTACTGAGACTTCGATGTCCGTCCGTCCGTCCGTCCGTCTGTCACCAGGCTGTATCTCAAGAACGGTGATAGCTAGACAGTTGAAATTTTCACAGATGATGTATTTCTATAGCCGCTATAACAACAAATACTAAAAATAAAATAAACATGATTTTTTTACCGTTTCTTGCTCGATACTAATAACGTTGCCTTATGTTGCATAGATAATGGTACAGAACCCTTCGTGCGCGAGTAAGACTCGCACATGACCAATTTTTTCAAATCAAATCAAACCAATTTTACTTATTTATTTGTGTTCATAGGTCTACATGATGGTATAATAAAAATTACATTTTAAGATCCGGCTAACTATGTCCTGCTGCAATATGGCTATATTCTGGCCGATGTGTAAGGTTTTTTACGCTATTTCCGTTACCTACGGAATTTAAATTTCGTTTTTTGTGGAATCAGTCTCGACGCTCAAGGCCCGCGATAGAAGCTATGCAATAGCTTAATAACATACAAAAAATAAAATACTAAAACTATTAGGGCCTCTTTCACGATCTACAAGTAAACCGTTGAGTAGTTACTTTCCGAGTAGCGCTAATTGTCAAGTAAAAGTTACGAGTATCTTTTATCAATTTCACAAACAAAATCTAAGCTCCGAGTAACTACTTACGGGATAAGTGAATGACGTAACAAATTGAACATTCATTCACTCAATAATAACTCAACAATTTAACTCAGGTGTACTGTCAAATCTGTCAGTGCAGTTGTCAATGTCATTTATTTTCATGCAGCTATTGTGTTTGTGTACGATCGTTTTATTAACATTTTTTATTCAATGGATAAACTAAAACTTGATAGGAGTGTTAACTTTACCTTACATGAGAGGAATATTTTAATAACTGCGTCCTTCGATAGCCGAAATCTGGCAAAAAAATCTGTTTCATCTAAGTCCGTAAAATAATTAACACGCAATTTAAATACATACAAGAATTCACGGTAATCGAAGAAGTGACGAATTTTCTAATTCATCTAATTGATGATCAATTAAATCAAATAAATCCATTTTTATTAATCATCAGTCAAATAAATTAATGTAGAAATCAATTTTTTTTTTAATAATTAGAACAAATAAAAACTGTGATGTGGTTTACTTGTTGGTTAAATACGTTACTTGGCAGATGAAGCAGCAAGTAAGTTACCGGCTAGTTTATCCCTTGGTTAGCGCTACTCGAACATTGTGAAATTCAAACATCAACTTAACGGTGACTTCATCTTGCGAGTAGCCTACTTGACACTTTACTTGTAGATCGTGAAAGAGGCCCTTAATGTTCTAAAATAATCAAATAATGGGTCAAATATAAAATGTCAAATTACATAGAAAAAAGAAATATGTCATAAAATGTCAATCGATTGTATCAGTCAAAAATTATTCAATTGAATTGAATAATAACATTTATCTATTAAAAAAACTTTTAAGCTCGATTTTAAATTTACTTGATTAGGTTTAATAAATTACCCCTTTACATCCTTGGCTTTCAGCATAATGATAAAAAGCATATTCGTTATTCTCGTCTATTAGCTATGCAGCTAGAAAAATCTATTAGTCTTTGCGGGAAAGAGCAGTAAGAAACACTCATCCATCCATACGATATAACAAATTTCATGTTTAAGACGTAGTAGGATGAAAGTACCTATTATACAACGTGATTACCACTAAAGTAAAGGTTTATTCATCCCTATTGGAAGCAGTTCAAGTATCCTACTAGAAATTAGCACTTATACCATGAACCAAGTTATATGGCCCGTTAATTATATTATTTACGTGTGACCAACAGCTAAAATCAGTGAGAAACCAGTTTCTATAATGGAGTTGGCGTTATTTGATGACCTTGTATTCTTTGTTAATTTTAATGGCAACACGGCTGGTATGACCGGAATTATGATCTGTACTTTTTATAGCCAGATATTTAAAACAAAAAGAAGCTATTGTTAGTCTTATATTAGAAAGAATCTGACTGATGATTAAATGCAAAGCCAAAACTCCGGTGGTTCGAAAGCTGAAGTTTTCATGTTGATTCCCTTTCTACAGCAGACGCTGTAAGGCTGCCTGCTAGTGTTTAGCTCTCCTTCACGTCGTTAACATCACATTGACCTTATTACTGAATTTTCGTGTCTCAGCCACTGCATAAAATAGGAAAATATATATAAACAAACATCTAGAGATTTTTGAGTTATGTACAAAAATTTTAATTACCGGATTAAGGGGAATCTATTTAGCAATTAGATCTTTTTTGTGGATACAATTAAAACATTTCTGGTTACAAACTTAAGATTATGAATATCTCTTTTTACGGCTCCGTATGCAAATGAAACCTTTATTGTACAGATTTACAGCTGGATATCTCGAATTCCTAGGTGAAATTCCTATAATGACTGGACTAAAACTTTTGAACTTTCGAACCTAAATCTAGCCTTCCAAGTTGAAAATACCTTTTAGTGCCATCTTGCCAAAAATATCAATCGTCTTTGTCCTTACTTATAGGATTTTCTTTTATTAATGTTGTCTATCAAATCTTCTCTGAGACTCCTAGTTGTTAAAATACTTTTATTAATCATGAAAAATAAAAGATTAAAAGTGTTGTTTAGATTGATATAAATCGATGAAGTTAATTGAAACTTTTTAATTGGCATTTATATGATGCTACCCTTTACTTTGTTATAAAGCTTCAACGCTAATTGGAGAGATTTATTTTGCAAATAAAATACTCTAGTGCAAAGCAGCCTTGCATTCTTATGACGTCATAGGTACTTCTGTGGTCGTAGGTGCTTCTGTGGTCGTAGGTACTTACTTTGCTTAACAGGTGGCATAAGTATTCAAACTTTGTTTTCTTTATTCAAAAATCAACAAAATACAGCCTACTGACAATCGGATGGATAGCGAAGTCTCAGTAATGGGGTCTCGTTTAACTTTTTTTTCTTTTTTTTGGTTTTTATTCGTTATTCTATAATATACCTCACCAGTCTATTTACGTCCCACTGTTGGGCACGAGCCTCCTCCATTTTGGAGGGATTATGGTCTACTTTGCCGCGCTGACCAGGCGTGTTGGCACAGGGCTGATTTTCGAGTTTTCCGTCTCTCACAGAGGATGTTTTCAGTGTGCAATATCGCTTAGCTGACTTTTACAGCACCCTTGGGAGGAGATGGGGTAGTGACACTTGTATTCTTAATCCGTCACCACACGGAGGATATTATTATATTAAAATATACACTAACTACGAAATAATAAAAAAACATATTTAAGCGACTTTAATTTATATCTGAAATTTGTTCCAGCAAAATTTTAACTTATTAAAGAGACAGTTGAGTCTAAAGCCCTGCTATTATTGAGGACCTCTACTCCTATTATTTTAATGTGCAGGGTCTTTAGCACAGACTAAATAAACAACTAAATAAAATAAATAAATAAATATTCATGGACATTTCACACAACGTCCTCTGGTCCCAAGCTAAGCTTATTATGCTTGTGTTATGGGTACCAGAATACGGATATAATACATAAACTACTTTTCTTTTGTAAATACATACTTATAATACATAGAAAGCACCCAGACGTTTGTATGACGTTTATGAATATTACACAAATGATTGTCCCAAGCGAGAATCGAACCCACGACCTTGTGAACGGCAGTCCAGTACATGAACCACTACGCTACGAAGCCCGTCAACTGTAACTGAACTGTACCTTTAGTAAGTAAACTCCTGGGGTCTAAAACAGAACTGAAAATCTCAGTTTCTCAGAATTTATCCACGTATTAAGGAGATTGTCTGTCTGTCTGTCCATTTAGACTGCACCGCAACCGCGGTAGTGGACACAAGCGCCACGAGGCCGCTTGTGTCCACTACTGCACCTACGTACTCAGTCGTACTTACAAAATTTATTTAAAATTCTAGCTTTTATTAGACCGAAAACGTAAATTATAAAATACACTCGATACGCGATTTCTCCCGCGCTTACAGTTATTGAGACCCCTTCCCCAAATATACACCAAACCATAACAAAAATACAGAAAAGGCTATCTGCTTGAACCACTCAATCATGAAAAACAAAATCGCATCAAAATCAGTTTTGTAGTTCTGAAGATATATAAGCTCACATAGGGACATAAATACGAAAATAACGACTTTGCTTTATAATAATAAAATAAATAAATAAATATTCATGGACATTTCACACAACGTCCTCTGGTACCAAGTTAAGCTTATAATATGCTTGTGTTATGGGTACCAGAATACGGATAGAATACATATTATACTACTTTTCTTTTGTAAATACATATTTATAATACATAGTAAACACCCAGACGCAGTACAAACATTTGTATGACAATTAAAAACATCACACAAATGATTGTCCTGACCGGGAATCGAACTCGAGACCTCATGATCGGCAGTCCGTTATATGAACCACAACACCACGAGGCCCGTCATATGTTTAAATATGTTTGTGGTTTTTATTCTGGTTTAACCTTGAATTTAAAGGATTACTGCACCTGAATCTGTCATCTAAACTGATTACATTGAAACTTGTTGTGCAGTTTTCTGAATATAAATAAACCAAATACATTGACTTATGAACACATCAGTATAAATAATAGTTATTTTCATTGCTTACACTGATTGCGTATGTACAGAAACTTGATTTTTTTTAAGCTAAAGCTAAGAATATAGCTTCTTCTTTCAAATATAGCTTTCTTTCTTTCATATATGTTGCAACGAGCCCACGACTTGGTTCAGCTAAGCCAAACCATAATTATCACGACTATCATATTATGCTGTAATTTAATCATATCGTCATTAGCATATTATTTACTCTCTCTTTTTCTCTACCCCATTAATGTCACATTGTTGGGTACGGGCCTCCTCCTTAGCTGGTTTTTACAGCATCCTGGGGAGGAAAAGTGGGTGGTGACACTTGTATTCTAAATCCCTCACCACGCTGACCATACATTTAGATGCATAATAATGTTATTACTGTGGTTTCAACTGCTAGCGTGTCTGACAAACTAATCTTATAAAATAATTGGTCAAGTGCGAGTCGGACTCGCGCACGAAGGGTTCCGTACCATTATCTATGCAACATAAGGCAACGTTATTAGTATCGAGCAAGAAACGGTAAAAAAATCATGTTTGTTGTATATTAAATATTTATTTTATTTTATTTTTAGTATTTGTTGTTATAGCGGCAATAGAAAATTTCTTCTAGCTATCACCGTTCTTGAGATACAGCCTGGTGACAGACGGACGGACGGACGTACGGACGCACAGCGAAGTCTCAGTAATAGGGTTCCGTTTTTAGGGTTCCGTACCCAAAGGGTAAAAACGGGACCCTATTACTGAGACTTCGCTGTCCGTCCGTCCGTCCGTCCGTCTGTCACCAGGCTGTATCTCAAGAACGGTGATAGCTAGACAGTTGAAATTTTCAGAGATGATGTATTTCTATTGCCGCTATAACAACAAATACTAAAAATAAAATAAAATAAATATTTAAGGGGGGCTCCCATACAACAAACATGATTTTTTTACCGTTTCTTGCTCGATACTAATAACGTTGCCTTATGTTGCATAGATAATGGTACGGAACCCTTCGTGCGCGAGTCCGACTCGCAATTGACCAATTTTTACCCTTTGGGTACGGAACCCTAAAATACTAGCTGTTGCACGCGACTCCTACCCTGTGGAATTTAGAAAATTTTCCCCCTTTTTGCAACATTTTTCACTACTGCTTCGCTTCTACAACCTAAAGCCTTCGTCGATAAATGCCCTATCTAACACTGAAAGAATTTTTCAAATCGGCCCGGTGGTTCCTGAGATTAGCGCGTTTAAACAAACAAACAAACTCTTAGCTTTTGTATAATAGTATAGATGAATTGCTGTTCGTTAGTCTCCGAACGGCCGATTTTGATGATTTTGGTCTATAAATATTCGTGAAAGTCCAGGGAAGGTTTAAACGGTGACAAAATATATGGGGATCTAAAATTACATGCGTACGGAGTAGCGGGCATCAGCTTTTGTTTGATATAATATGGATACGAAAAATTCAAGTTTAATTTCTTTTGAATGTATCAGGTGCGAACTATAGGTACTATACAGAAGGTCTATTGTAATGTTTGACCCTTATTAAATGTATAGTATTGTATACCTACTGAAGTATAATACATTCTACTATTAATTTGAAAGCTTTTGTGATGTAACAATCTTAAAGATGCTGACAAAATAAGCACTATCTCTGTTTTAACGAATTTAATTAATAAAAATGTGGACAACGAAGTAACCAATTAATCAAAATACGCCATAGTTGTTTTAATTTTTAGGGTTCCGTACCCAAAGGGTAAAAACGGAAACCCTATTACTGAGACTTCGCTGTCCGTCCGTCCGTCCGTCTGTCACCAGGCTGTATCTCAAGAACGGTGATAGCTAGAGAGTTGAAATTTTCACAGATGATGTATTTCTATTGCCGCTATAACAACAAATACTAAAAATAAAATAAAGTAAATATTTAAGGGGGGCTCCCATACAAAAAACTGATTTTTTTTACCGTTTCTTGCTCGATACTAATAACGTTGCCTTATGTTGCATAGATAATGGTACGGAACCCTTTGTGCGCGAGTCCCACTCGCACTTGACCAATTTTTATTAGGGTTTCGTAAAAATCCTTATAGTCTCATTTCGGTGTCCGTCTGTCCATCCGTCAAACTTGTTTTACTCGGCAACGACTAAAGGTATCAACTTGAAACTTATGCGGTCCTTTGCTGCGAAAAATACAATCAACCTTTTACATCTACGCATTTAGAAGATAAAACCGAATTACGACCATTTTTAAGAATTATCGAATCAAAACCTACAGGTTACTTCCCGTTGCCCTAGCTAGAGACTTGAAATTTGGCATAGACCACGCCTGTATAATTTTTGACGGGCTTCGTGGTGGAGTGGTTTATGTAATGGACTGCCGGTCACGAGGTCTCGGGTTCGATTCCCGGTCAGGACAATCATTTGTGTGATATTCATAAATGTCATACAAATGTTTGTACTGCGTCTGGGTGTTTTCTATGTATTATTTGTATGTATTTACAAAAAAAAAATAGTTTATGTAGTATATCCGTATTCTGGTACCCATAATACAAGCATATAAGCTTAACTTGGGACCAGAGGACGTTGTGTGAAATGTCCATGAATATTTATTTATTTATAATGCTCATATAGGGAAAATCCAAAAAAATGTTGTTCGTACATGAAATGTTCGATTTACATGTAAATGTGCTTTGTACGCATGGAATTTAACAAAAAATTTCCCGTTTTTGCAACATTTATCACTACTGCTTCGCTCCTATTGGTTGCAGCGTGATGTTATATACCCTATAGCCTACCTCGATAAATGTACCATCCGACACTGAAATATTTTTTAGAATCGGACGAATGTTTTCAGAGATTAGCGCGTTCAAACAAAGAAACAAACTCTTCTTCTTTATGATAATAGTTTTTGATCATGTTACAATAATTATTTCCTGATTTTACAACCGGCCGCCAGTCTGACGTCAACCCTCCTTCCTTCTTTCTGTTCCTTTAATAAATATTTCAAAATTAGCACAGTCCTACTTACTGTACTGAAACACAAAGAATAATAACTACACTTTGAGTTGCTTTTAACTGAGGAGGCAGACGCTTGCAACAATTGTTGTTTGTGCTTTTATGTAATCAGATATAGTTTACTGTATTGGAACTATTTATGCAAACGGGGCTTCCGTTAGCATAAGTCTCAAAAATAACTTCAGATAGATTGGTTCGTTTCTGTATAATTGCTTTCTCTTAGAAATCAACTCTGGCATTGAAGCCGTAGAAGTGTCGCTCCTTTGCATTGCAATACCAGAGAGCAATTAAGTTTAAAATGTTTAGTAACTTCGTCTAAGTTCCCCTAGTTATTATTCAGAAGTTACCCTGTGATCGTTAAATTTACCTTATTATTTTTGTTATTTTTTAATAAATATTTATAGACATTTCACACAGCGTCCTCTGGTCCCTAGCTAAGCTTATTATGCTTGTGTTATGGGTACCAAAATACGGATATAATACATATACTTTTCTTTCTTAAATACATACTTATAATACGTAGTATAATACACCCAGACACATTACTAACATTTGTATGACATTTATAAATATCACACAAATAAATGTCCCGTGCGGGAATCGAACCCGCGACCTTGTGAATGGCAGCTACAACAACTAGACCACCCGTCATTAGTTTAACTTTACAGTCTACTAAACAATGTTCCCCGCTGTGTCTGTTCATCTGGTTCTGATAGATTTGACCCTACCAAGTAAGAGTTGTACTCATACTATGTAAGCGGAATATCGTCATATACATTTTTAAATTCTGCAATCCTTCTGCTTTCATACTTACACCAATTTCCTTATACACATTCTTTACATGAATGTCTATTATTAACAAACGCTGTATTGTCAATTAAGTCATCAGACGCCAATATAATAAATATATTTTAATAAAACCAAGAATTTTATTCTTTCTTAATTGTTTTTTTAATTTGTTTATAATGTAGCCTTATATATTATCAGCTTTCATACAAGCGAGAGCTCCACATCTGTTTGAGCAACACTTCAACTTGCGAGGACAGTCGGAGTTGTACTCATACAATTCCATATCGTTATTATAATAATGCTAGCTGTTGCCCGCGACTTCGTACGCGTGAAATTTAGAAATTAAACCTTAACAAACAGAAGTTTACCATATCTGAGTGATATAGATGGCGTTGTGCAGTTTTTTTAAATCCCACTATGATATCCCACGATTTACGAGGAAATTTATAAACGTTTCTCTCTCCAGCCAATTAACGTCCCACTATTGGGCACGAGCCTCCTTTCCTTTGGGAGGGATTATGGTCTACTGTACCGCCCTGACCAGGCGTGTTGGCACAGGGTTTATTTTCGAGTTTTTAGTCTCGCACAGAGGTCGTTATCTGTGTCAAATATTTCTTAGCTGGCTTTTACAGCACCCTGGGAAGGAAGAGAGGTGGTGACACTTGTATTCTTAATCTGTCACCACTTCTCCTTCTCCAGCCCATTTACGTCCCACTGTTAGGCACGGGCCTCCTCCACTTTGGGAGGGATTATGGTCTACTGTGCCGCGTTGACCAGACGTGTTGGCACAGGGTTTATTTTCGAGTTTTCCGTCTCTCACAGCAATGTTATTTGTGTGCAATATCCCTTAGCTGACTTTTACAGCACCCTTGGGAGGAGATGGGGTGGTGACACTTGTATTCTTAATCCACACGGACCTAAAATAAAGTAAAACAGTAAAAAGCTATTGAGCAGGTGATCTAAAACAATGATTATATCATACGAACAGGTGCATTTTAAAATTTAACAAACATTGTATTGTTTAACAAGACATTATATTAATATTTATACTGTTTTCAGAATATGTTACATATTCTTGTGATTGTATATTATTTTTATCACTTCTCTAATAAATAAGACCACTTTTTAACTTTACCACTTAAAAAAATGGAGGAGGTTCTCAATTCATCTATTTTTTTTTAAGTTGTTATTTTTTAGTTTTTAGCTGAGCGAAGCGATTTTAATGATTTTTTTAAATCTGGTGATTCCCGTGTGGTTCCATTGTCATCTCCTGAGAAATCGAGGAAAACCTTCAAATTTCAAAGGAACATGAAGTCTGTTAAACTTTGTTTTTAATACCTTATTAAAAGATACGGATTCAGGCGCGTGTATTTGTTTTAAATTTTAGCCCGACTTTTCGGAGACTTTGCAGTCACCATGGTCACGGGTGGGACTAAACTGTAAAGTGTCCTCTACGATCAGTTGTAACAGGGTTTTACCTACTTCTGTGGTAGAAATGATTTATCTTTTTCAATTAAATAAATATTCACGGACATTTCACACAACATGTTATAGTATGTATGTGTGTGTATGTGTATTTAAAAAGTATATGTGTATATCTACAACTGTCACTTACTTCTGTAAAATGTCCATGCTCAGGTTGCCTGGAAGAAATCGCTTTAAGCGATAAGGCCGCCCATTGTACTAGTTTTTTTTATCTTAAGCTAATTTTAAGATCTATGTATGGTGTACAATAAAGAATAAATAAATAAATAAATAATAACATGTTCTAGTCCCAAGCTAAGCTTATATACAAACATTTAATATAACTAGCTGTTGCCCGCGACTCCGTACACGTGGAATTTGGATAATTTTTCCCGTTTTTGCAATATTTTGACTAATGCTTCGCTCCTATTGATCGTAGCGTGATGTTATATAGTCTATAGCCTTCCTCAAAAACTAAAAAAAAACTCAAAAATTCAATAACAATAATTTTTCAAAACGGACCAGTTGTTCCCGAGATTAGCGCATTCAAACAAACAAACAAACTCTTCAGCTTTATAATATTAGTATAGACATCACACGAATGATTGTACTGTGCGCAGATCGAACACGCGACCTCGTGACCTGCAGTCCGATATATGAATCATTAGACCACGAGGGCAGTCAAAAAATAAATGTTTTGTTTATCCCTCTTGTTCCTGTAACTTATTTGTTGGTTAAGTTCTTGTTAATGCAGATATTAATGGTCTTATTCATAATAACTTATCGGAGGTTTAGAAGCTCGCTAAAATCCGTTTGCGAAAATTGTCAAACCTTGTATCCGTAAAAAGTAGTCTTAAATTAATTTTTATAGTTAGACTAGCTATTGCTCGCGCCTTCGTACGCGTGGAATTTAAAAACCAAAATCTTAACAAATTATACAAAAAAGCCGTCCTTTCAAACCACTACCACACACAAACGTATTAGAAGACACCGCATCAAAACCCGTTGCGTAGTTTTTAAGATATAAACTCACATACATAGAAAAATAACGAGTTTGTTTTATAATAAGTAAAGTTATATATCATCACCCTTTTTTCCAATGATAGTAGGTAGTTAAGGTTACGTAAGGTGATGTTGTTTATTTTTTTTAATGGTAAGATTAAAAGGACGGTTTGGGCGTGACGAAAGTAGGGCCGCCCACTATGCGCCCCGCCTTACGATTCAATCATGCATGCACGAATAAAAAAATTACTTAACTTCAAAGTAGTTGCCATTGCCCGAGACTGTCTGTGCGAAGCCAAGAAAACAAATAACAACGTTGTTGACTTTTACGGGTACATTAGTTCTATTAACTTAAGAGTTCAATATCTTTTAACTACAGAATGCCCTAAATATGAGTGTAAATGAAGTCAAGGAAGTGTGTTTGGATCATAGAAGATGGCGCTCTATAGTCTTTGCCTACCTCTATGATAAAAGGCGTGAATTTAGGACAATGAACACGCTACATATACTCGTAGTTATACAGACATATCTATACTAATATATATATATATATATCTTATAATGCTGAAGAGTTGGTTTGTTTGTTTGATCGTGCTAATCTCTGGAACCACTGGTCCGATTAGAAAAATTCTTTCAGTGTTGGATAGTTTATTTGTCGAGCAAACCAATAGGCTATTTTAACATCACGTTGCGACCAATGGGAATGGAGCACCAGTGAAAAAATTTTGCAAAGACGGGAAAACTTTTATAAATTCTTCTTTCTTTGTTTATTCAGGAGCTGTTAGTCCTTACCAAGACTAGGCCAGCTCTATAGTACCTTAACCATTAATAAATAACTACTTATTTATCTACTTAATTCTTAAGATAATACTTTCTATTCCAAGATATTCAAATAATATTACAATGTTCTGTAATATTTATAAACCGACTTCAAAAACAGGAGGAGGTTCTCAATTTGTCTGTATGTTTTTTTTTATGTTTGTTACCTCATAACTTTTAACTAGGCGAAGCGATTTTAATGATTCTTTTTTTATTTGAAAGCTGGTGCTACCCGTTTGGTTCCATTGGCACCAGGTCAGGATCTGATGGTTATGTTCTGAGAAATCGAGGAAACCCTCAAATTTCAAAGGCACATGAAGTCGGTTGAATTTTTTTACTTAATTATTTGTAACTAACTAATGCCCGTAGATAATCTCGCGTTAAAAGTTACCTTTCTCCTTGCCTTTTAGCGCTATACCTACTGTAAAAAAATTATTCCGAGATTATACCCCCTAACACTGCAGGTCAGTCAGTACAATTTGAAAGCGCCATCTATATTGCTATTATGTATGATGTATTGTTTTATAGATTTGCATTTCTATTCATAGTAATGACAAGAAACCTATACATCTAATATATAAAATTCACGTGTCACAGTGTTAGTTACCGTACTCCTCCGAAACGGCTTGACCGATTTTTATGAAATTTTACATGCACATTCAGTAGGTCTGAGAATCGGCCAACATCTATTTTTCAAACCTTTTTTTTTGGTATGGCAAAACAACGTTTGCCGGGTCAGCTAGTAATTATATATATGCCTCGATCGCAAACAACCTATATAGCTGCATAAGCACATTATGCTTATTATATAGGTTGTTTGCGATCGAGGCGTATCACTAATGATATGGATTGTGTGTATTACATTGCATTCGTTATGCAACGTTTGATGCATTTCCGCAATTGTGACGTGGTTTTTTGTTTTCTATGTGTTGATCTGGTTATTGTTTTCTGCGCCTCTGTTTTATAAATTATCTCGTCTATGATAGGGTTGTCGAAAAGAAAGCGGTATTTTTTCGATATGTCGATATTTTTATTTTGATATATTGTAATTTTTTCCGATTTGTATTATTTGAACGATTTATCGATACAAAATTCATTTCAATCGTATCAAATTTGTTTTATATAACAAAACAAAGTGACGACCTGCCAAGTAAGATACATTCGACAAGAAGAATTTTTTAAATTGGTAGGACTAATTTCAGAAACGTGTTCTAGTAATCAGCTGAATACCTACATAAAAATACATGTTTCGAGAACTTCCTACGTTTCTAGGGTTCCGTACCAGAAGGTAAAGCGGGACCCTATTATCTACTGACGCTTCGCTGTTCGTTTGTCCGCTATATCGTTGGAACGGTAGCTAGAGAACAAAAAATACAGTTTTTGTAAATCTCTAACAACATAATCTACTTAGTTCAAAAACTAAAAAATACGCTTGAAAATCCTGAATATTTTTTTAAATTATTGCATTGTCATCAGTCCTTGATATGTGTGCAAAATTTCTGATCAATCCGACTACTGCAAGTGGGTTAAAATCACTTTCAAAGATTCCGTTACATAGATACTTAATGAACTTATATGAGGTGTTAAAATAGATACACATCACCACCATTCTCCTGCCCTTATCTTGTTATTTGAGGTCGGGAATATGACGAATATATTATGATAATAACGCTACGAAACCCTTCGTGTGCGAGCCCAACTCGTACTTGACAGGTATTTGCACTTTCATACAAAAACAACCGCATAGATTTGAATTAAATTTTACAGATATGTAACCATTTTACAGCTATCGTCACACTTAAAGCCAAGGAGTGCGGCAGTCGGTATAAACTGGAATGAAATTGCGGGCGTTAGCCTAGTTATCCACTAATAGTTATGGAAAACCAGAGCCTGGAAATTATGCACAAGATTTTGTAAATTAATGTCTATTGTAAACATCACAATGTTTTAGTAAACACTGCCTATTGTAACCTAGAGCTGATTGTAATTAATGAGACCATGATTCAACGATATCGGAAACACCTAATAATTGCAAGTATCGATTTTTAAAGCGAGTTATTAGCTGTATATTTATTTTCTAATCGATTTGAAAACTGTTATTCGATAATTTTTCATTCTCATTTGTGGTTTAATTTAACACATATAATCTTTTAAATGGTATTTATTATAACTGTTTGTGAGTGGGTATGCGTGTATGCTTTCCCCAGCGACAAAAAAGGGTTGGGCAAATGACAGCTTTTCACCTGATATTATAGTGCTAGACTTTTAACCTAGTAGTCGTTATTGGTGATTATCTAGTCAAATAAGCAATTCCTGGAACATCCATTTTTCTAAAGATTAAAAGTAGGTATGCTTCTATAATATATAATTTATTATATATAATATATAATGACGGAAAGAGAAAACGCATGAATTTGTCTTAAGATTATGGTGCCGATTTCACGTTTACAACTAAACATAACTAAAAAATAAATATAACTATTGCTATATTTTGATTATTTGGGTATTTTGTTGTGCAGATGTAAATCTTTAGTCTATAATAAATAGTTTTTAAACCAAGAAAGATCCGTTAACATTGCCGAATTGTGTTATCGACAATATCTTAATAGTTTTTTTAGTAAAGTTTTGTTTAGTTTTCCGCTTAGAATTGATACCTATAACTCTTGCTTGACCTGTAAGTAGCTTTGAATAACCCTTTACATAAAAGGCTAGAATCAAAAACTTCTCATATAGTCAAATAAATCAATATAGTCAAGTAAACACTAGCCGCTATCCGCTTGAGAAACTACCGATCTTATAAAAGTTCTTTTTAATTTTTATCACTTAACCCTTATTTTTCTTTGTAAAACCAACAAATCTAATATCAGTTATTTGCCGAGTGAAAATCGATCCAGCCGATCCGCAGATGATTAGCCACATAAACAAACGCACAGACAGACAAAAAAATTATCCTCGTTTGTCAGTAGGATATTTCTAACTCCTGACAATTTTTAATCTATTAAAAAATGAAAAGAGAATGCTGTTCTCAGTAGCTTATTGATATTTGATGTGCAGGTATGAACAAAAGTTTACATTGGTCTGACTTTGACAGCAAGTATCGAAGATATAATAAAATAATATTTTCTAACACTTGCGCGACTCATTTGTTTAAATAAAACTACTTGTTACGGATTTAGACGAGTATTTTTTTTTTAATTTTAGCCGTTGTTTCGGAGACTTTGCAGTCACCATGGTCACGGGTGAGACCACAGAAGAGTTTAAGACGTCTTAAACTCTTCTGTGGGTGAGACTGAGCTTTAATGTGTCTTCTACGGTCAGTTATTACAGGGTTTACCCACATTCAATTTAATTTTACATTGACCATAAAGGTAGACTTTATCCATAACCACGCATAACATAACCATACCACAGCTCAGTCTCACCCGTGACCATGGTGACTGCAAAGTCTCCGAAACGTCGGGCCAAAATTTAAAATAAATATACGCGTCAAAATCCGTAAAAACTTGTTTTATTTATATAATAAAATATTGAAAACGGCCGTTAGTAAAACAATTATTTGGACAAAAGAAATTCCATTGCCTTATACTGGCTTCTTCGCCTGTAACAATAGATTCATCTCAATTTGTTTTAATACTTACCTTATTGACTTTTTAAATTAAATTTATCCAAAGTATTATGAGCTTTATCAACTTCTTTTGTGACAAATATTAAAATGTCAGTGTAAAAAGGTGTTTGACATTAAAGAGGCAGTCAGGTCGCTAAGATTTATGAAATCTATCGTCTTTGCTAGCCGGGTCGCTGCGGATGCGACACTACAAGAAGGCTAGATAGGCTTGGTGGTAGAAGTAGCCTTCTTGTAGTGTTACTTACAAAAATATTAAAAAAGATGTTCTGTAGTTGCTGTTTTCTTCGGTATAACTAAAATAAATAAATATTCGTGGACATTTTACTCAACGTACTTTGGTCCCAAGCTAAGCTTATATGCTTGTGTTATGGGTACCACAATACTGGATTAACTAACAAAATTTTTACCCCAGAATGTCGACGAAGAGTATAGATCTTTTACCGTAGGTAATTCTTTATCCATTTTGTATAACTATTCCAGGGTTTTAAGATTGTATTTTTTACATCAAGGGACCTCCTATATAACCTACTTATAGTATAAGTTATAAGTGACTTTCAACCCTTGCTAAGTAATAAACGTTTGCCAGATCGCAGACAGACTATAAGGGTTCCTTTTTTGTACGAAACCCTAAAAAGAAGGAAAACATCGTCCCTTTATAAGAGCTGTTGTCCATAAAGAAAACAGAAGTGCCCACCAATTAAAGAGTTACATAACTTAAAAGAAACCCCAGCAAAATTTGCACAATAGTTGCTCTTGTTTTCCCCAAGCTATGGTTAAAAAACAAAATTGTTCAAAAAAGTGCTATGTATTACAAGATGACAACGCTAGTACAGTGTTTTTATGATTATTAGTAGCGTTGCTAAAATGCTGCAATCTAGGCACCCTGGCGTGGCTAGCATTGATTAATTTATTATCAAGTTGATTTGTTACATGAGTCAGCCCTGTTTGTGTATTGTTTATATTCTCGTATACAATTATGTGTAGTTATTACATATGTGTGGGTAATGGCACGTCTTTACGCTCGAGTAAGGCAATGTCAAGGTCGTAGCGAAGGATTCACGACACTCGTGAAACGTACTTCGCGATTTATCTTTGACTAGCTGTTGCCTTCGTGATTAGTGATAGTGACTTCGTACGCGTGGAATTTAAAAAAAATCCTCGTTTTTACAACATTGTTCACAGATGCTTCGCCTTTGGAGGACTTATTTGTATTCTATTTATTTTTACATCCTTTGTACCCAATTTCACAATAATAAAGATTATGATTAGAGTAGATAGGGTCCAATTTTCTTATTGGTTTAAGAGGTTGGCTTTTAGGTATAATTTGTTAAGGATTGGTTTCTAAATTCCACGCGTACGTAGTTGCGGGCAACAGCTAGTATTATTTATATATTACGAATATTTGTACTTTTTTTAATAAGATTTATATAACTGTTAGAGATACCTTGACTTACAGCAGGACTCAGAATTGCGCGATATACATACTATAATATTTATCCAGTTTCTACGTATAAACCTACGAGTAGGTACCTTGTTCTTCTCCTATAAAAAGCATTCGTGGTGACACAGGACCGTTGTCCGTGACTTGTAACGTCCTATGGAGGAAGCTTGTGTTTGCCAGTAGATGGTAAAAACATGAATGACCTTTATTTTCTAGTGCGATAGTTTTAGGAGTCGGGTGTTTTTATAACTATGTGTTTAAACAAGAATTTAATTGTTTTATAGGAGCGGCCCGAGCGCGACATCGTTGTATGAGCTGACGACGGGTAATGGTGGCGGTGTCTACACGGATGACACTGCCTCCATGTCCAAGCTCGTCACGCACGTCTCCCATAAGCAACAGATGCAGACCCTACAGGTCCCTCACACCGACCATCGAAAAAGAAAAATGACCTACTAGTGAGTAATCTACACAATCCTTATCCTTACTTATATATAAAAGTGAGTTTGATTGTTTGTATGTGACGTTTTCTCGCAAAATCTACCCAATGGGATTGCACGAAAATTGGTACAGAGATAATTTATAGTCCTGGAATTAAAACAGGCTATATATTATTTTGCTAAAAACTCTGTACTACGTAGTTAACTCAAATATTTGTGAAATACGGTATACAATAATAGTATCACTATCTTGTTTATTTTACAGCTGTCATAGCGACTCACAGAATCCGTCTACTTATGGGTAGGTATTTTTTTTTTACTTGGCCATGAATGTTTTAATCCCATACTGACGCATGCGATTTACGCGGTAGCTTCAAATAGCAACTCCTTGTGTGGTACTTAGATCCAATTCTTTTCTAAAATTATAATGTTTTCGTATTTAAAGAGGTTGAAATAGTTAAGTGTTTATATTCTACACAACGTCGATTTTTTTTTTGAATTATTGCTTTAATAATTTGTTTCAATTTTAATAACAATTGAATTTGTTAAAGAATGTACAGGAACATTGTTAAACTACACTGACGAATGGAAGCCAATATGCTACGTTTTGAGGAGTTTCCGCAATTGACTGTAGATGACATTATATTATTTGCTTTGGGGACCTATCACATTTAACTTGCCTAATCATACTGTGCGATACATATTCGGAAAGGAATATATAATACAGAATTGTTTAGAGATAATAAATCAAATGATTTACTAAGATTTAACATTCGTGAAGATAATGGTACCGATTCTACATGCACTACTAAACTTAACTAAAAAATCAAAATTCATAGTGTTCATGACACAATTCGGCAATGTTAACTGAACTTACTTATTATAATAATTGGTCAAGTGCGAGTCGGACTCGCGCACGAAGGGTTCCGTACCATTATCTATGCAACATAAGGCAACGTTATTAGTATCGAGCAAGAAACGGTAAAAAAATCATGTTTGTTGTATGGGAGCCCCCCTTAAATATTTATTTTATTTTATTTTTAGTATTTGTTGTTATAGCGGCAATAGAAATACATCATCTGTGAAAATTTCAACTGTCTAGCTATCACCGTTCTTGAGATACAGCCTGGTGACAGACGGACGGACGGACGGACGGACGGACAGCGAAATCTCAGTAATAGGGTCCCGTTTTTACCCTGTGGGTACGGAACCCTAAAAACTGTCAATTATAGATAAACGATTTTAATTATAATAAATATGTACAAAGAAATAGAAAATCGATACTAATATAATAAAGCTGAAGAGTTTGTTTGTTTGAACGCGCTAATCTCAGGAACCAATGGGCCGATTTGAAAAATTCTGTCAGTGTTAGATATTATCAATTATATAGTATCGTATATCAGCACTATTATCGAGGAAGGCTATATATAACATCACGCTGCAACCAATAGGAGGCAAACATCAGTGAAAAATGTTGCAAAAAAGGGGAATATATTCTAAATTCCACGTATAAGTACGAAGTCAAATTTATAAAAACAATTTAAATTTGTTTTAGGTTTTAATTATATCCAGGGGCATAGCGTGCCATGGTGGGGCCCCGTAGAAAAATTTATTTGGGGGCCCTTATGAAAGGTAAAGATTAGTACTCACAAAAGAAAAAAGGGGGCCCTCGTAGGCCGGGGGCTCCGTATAATTTATACGGCAGATACAGTGGTAACTACGCCCCTGATTATAACATTCAAATATGCATGTTAATTATTAGATGGTATGCTTATTTACCAGTTTAGTTTATAAAAATTTTATTTTACGTAGGATTTTGTAACTATATGAATTAATTGTCGAATGAATAATTTTTATTATAGAAAACTAGCTGGCCCGGCAAACGTTGTTTTGCCATACCAAAAAAAAGTAAAAAAAAAAATTAAAAAAAAAAATGGACTATAAACCTCACGGAGCCCGAGACCTTTCCCAACGAATGCAAAACCGTGGAAATCGGTTCGTGCGTTCTGGAGTTATAGCGTCAGGAAGGAAAACCCGACTTATTTTTATATAGTAGATAATGTAAAACGCGATCTTTTATGGAAAAAATATTGTATTATTTTTTTAGGAACCCCTAAAAAATTATTAATTGACTTTTTATCGGACGTTATAATAATATTGAAACTATCACCATGTCTGTTGGTCAGCTGGGACACCGGTCATACAATTTTTTGCATGGTCTTTACAATTCTAGTTATAACCGTTTGTCGGCGGGTCTCAGTAATGGAGTCTCGTTTTACCTTTTGATATGGAACCCTAAAAATTATGTCAATAAAGTCTTAAGGTACATCTGCGTATGTTGTTTGAGGAAATCTTCGTATCAGCTAAACCGATTTTCACTAGTAGCAATTTTACAGTGAGTTACTTGGCTACATTCATTTTACAAAAATAATTCAATCTCAACATTATTACAACTTATTTACATCAGTGAAATATTATTAAACACAATGTCATAACATTGTGATTAATTATAATTATAGAAACTATAACGTAATATTAATTTCGTTTGGTTACAATCTCTTCGTGGGTTTCAACTAAAATATATATTAATCAAATTACTAACGTCGATAGTAATGCGAATCAATATGGAAGCCTTACAAATAGTGCAAGTTTGCCTTTTGAACGGTGATACAATGCGAAACGCTTGGTTGTTGACGACATGAGAACACACCTACCACTTTATAAGTTGCAAAAGAATGTTAACTGCCTCCTCTGCCTCGGAAGGACATTTGGTCTTCGATTGGTATTGGTCTACTACAGGCGTGTTGACAAATAGTTCTGTTTTGAGTTTTAAAATTTATTATTTACCCGGTATGATAACTAGTAATGTTCGTCATTATATACGTATTTCAGCTCTGCCACAAGTTCTTGTGAAGATGACCAGGATGACAACAAATCTAATCGCAGCGTCTCTGAGAAAAAGTAAGGATTAATACTGTATATTATTGTCCTTTAAGTACTAGGTACCTATTACCCAAGACAAGATGTTGACTGCGAATTTGTAATTTTTGGAATGTAATAAATTGAATTATGGTGGAAAAAGTCATTACCGCAAGCGGGACTTGAACCCACGACCTCAGAATACCGTTCCGTAGCTCTTCCAACTGAGCTTATTGCGATCGTGCTTTTCAGTAATCAATAAGCCATCACATTCGTCACTCGATTGAGTTTATATATTTTTACGTACAACGCCATCTATGAAATTGGAAGAGCTACGGAACGGTATTCCAAAGTCGCGGGTTCAAGTCCCGCTTGCGGTAATCACTTTTTCCACCATAATTCAATTTATTAAGTAAAAGCATAGCATGTCAATTGCAAAATTTATATATTACTTTTGGAATGTAGTTAACAAACCTTAACAAATTATTCGATCAAACCTTCCTCTTGAATTACTATATGTATAAAAATAAACTACATTAATAACTATTGCGTAGTTTTAAATATTTAAGCTTTCCCAAGGATCTAGACAGGTAAAGTCTTTGTTTCTATCTATAGATAATATATCGTTATATCAACAGATTTACCAGACAGTGTGACTACTGGCTATGTCACTCACACGGCTTTAAGCTATAGCATATTTAAGTGCGCGGTAAAAATATATCTATTTCTGTTTCTGGTACAGGCTATATGTCATTGTAATAATATTAATCTATGAAGTAAGATTTAGCCAAGCTAAAAAAACGTGTCTTCAAAATTCATCGCTTACCCACTATCTGGTAGTTCTGTGCTTACATCTATGAAATTGTACTAGATTTAATAAATTGAATTTTGGTAAGAAAAATAATAAGCAATAAGCTCAGTTGGGAGAGCTACGGAACGATATTCCGAGGTCATGGGTTTAAGTCCCGCTTGCGTTAATCACTTTTTCCACCATAATTCAATTTATTAAGTAAAAGTATAGCATGTCAATTGCAAAATTAATAAATTACTTTTGTACTAGATTTTGCCTGATACTTATAACTTTGAAAAAATAAAACTAATATCGATGTCCTTAATTACAACCGGATCTACAACTTATTTTGTTTCGTACAAAAAAGAAATTCTTATAGTCTGTCTGTGTTAGTCAAACTTTTTTACTCAGGAACGGCTGAAGGTATCAAGATAAAAATACAATCAACCTTATACGTCTAAGCATTTAGAAGATATAACCGAATTACAACAATTTTTAAGTATTTTCAACTTACTCTAAGGAATCAAAACCTACAAGTTACTTCCCATAGCACTAGAGACTTGGAATTTGGCCCATGCCAAATTCCAAGTCTCTAGTGCTATGGGAAGTATTTTCCTATTTAAGCACTATATAGGCTTGGTCCATACCAAGCCTATATAGTGCTTAAATAGGAAAATATCCAAAATCTTGTAATATGTTATCAAATCACACTAAATAAATATTTCTACTAATACCAACTTATAAATAAATAAATATTCACGACATTTCACACAACGTCCTCTGGTCCCAAGCTAAGCTTATATGCTTGTGTTATGGGTATGAAGTAAGCTAAGTACTTATGAAGTACTTATCTGAAATTTAGGCGATTCCCAATATTTCAAATAAAAAATTAAGTTTGTGAGTTGGCTTACGCCTAATTAACTATTTATTTGCATGCAGTTGTTTATATTAGGTCTTGTTTTGGTCTAGTAGGTACGGAACCCTATGTGTGGTACTCTCCTGACAGGTATTTTTATCATTTAGTAAAATCACGGATTTTAATGCAATTCTCAGCAACAAACAGTATGATCGTACGAGAGATGTGAGGAACTGATCTACTAAAGTCAAAATTATGCCGCCTGGAACTGCTTCGTTGCGAAGATACTGTACTGACAAACTTATAAATTCTTATTATATTTTTTTATTTTTTTTATTACACAGGCACAATCATAGTGAAATAGAAAAGCGAAGACGAAATAAAATGAATACGTACATAACTGAATTGAGTGCACTAGTGCCGATGTGCGGGGCCATGTCGCGAAAACTTGATAAGCTGACTGTGCTGAGAATGGCTATACAGCATCTACGTACTATTCGAGGAACGTTATCAGTATGCCCGTTAACTGCCAGACCGAGGCCGACTTTTCTCTCTGAACAAGAATGGAACTCCCTTATATTATATGCTGCTCATGATAGTTTCCTCCTTGTCGTTGGATGTGATCGGGGAAGATTATTGTATGTTTCTGCTTCTGTTACAAGAATGCTTAATTACGAGCAGGTAAGTTACAGTCTATTAGTACCTTTAGCAATATTATACTTATGTATATTTTCGTGATCCTCTTTTTATTTTTTTTAATTTGATACCTTAATATTTGGTTAATTTCTAAGGTTTCGTACAGAAAAGAAACCCTTATAGTTTCACTTCGGTGTCCGTCTGTCTGTCTGTCCGTCCGTCAAACGTTTTTTACTCAGCAACAGCTGAAGTTAGTACTCTATACTCTTACGATATATAAGAATGATCTAAGCGGTCCCTTGTTGCAAAAAATACAATTAACCATTTAGATCTACGCATTTAGAAGATATAACCGACTTCTGCCCATTTTTAAGCATTTCCGACTTACGCTAGGGAATCAATACCAACAGGTTACTTTTCATTGCCCTAGAGACTTGAAATTTGTCATGGACCAAGCCAATATAGTGTTGATATAGAGAAAAATCCAAAAACTTGTAATTTGTTCATCACACGAAAGAATTGTTTAACCTAATACCATCTTATTAAGTAGCTGAAATGTAAGCGATTCCCTATATCTTAACTACAAAATTAAGTTGCTGAATTCGATTAAGCTTCTTTCTATTAAGCTAATAGTGTTGATATAGGGGAAAATCCAAAAACTTGTAATTTGTTATAACATCACACGAAATAATTGATTTAAACTAATACCATCTTATTAAGTAGCTGAAATGTATGCGATTCTCTAAAACTCAACTACAAAATTAGGTTGTTGAATTCGATTAAGCTTAATTAACAGTTTATTTGGCTGCAGTAAATTATCATGTTACTATTTCGCTCAAAAATCCGCCATTTTGTTTTCCATTTTTCAAAAACCAATCTAAGAACACTCGGACTGATACAGACGAATCTATCGATGCGTTATTTGTCGAAATCTATCCGTCTGTTTAGGAGATAAGTGGTGATAAGGAAATTTACAAATATACTGGCAAAACAACACCCCCATGACAGTCGAGCAAAATTAACACAAAAATACATACATACATTGTTATTGACTTTGTATTGAAAGTAGTCGCAGCCGCATTCCTTTTAACTATTAAATTGTCTCTCCTGACGTAACTCTGTAATTATACACGTGTTTTTTGCGAAAACTATGTCTTTGCTGTTCAGAGTCAAGGTGAAATGAATATTTTAACGCAAGTACTGTAGAATAATGGGAATGGTCATATGAAACATGTCAAACGAGTAATATTTAAATGTCTCAAAGCTACGAGTATATCACATCTATACAAAATAATATTTAAAACAAAATCGTTATTTTTGTATTTACGAGTATGTCCCTGTGTAAGCTTATATCTTCAAAGCTACACAACTAATTTTGATGCAATTTTTCTTTATTAGGATAGATAGGTTCAAGAGGATGTCTTTTTTTAGGGTTCCGTACCCAAAGGGTTAAAACGGGACCCTATTACTGAGACTTCGCTGTCCGTCCGTCCGTCCGTCTGTCACCAGGCTGTATCTCAAGAACGGTGATAGCTAGAGAGTTGAAATTTTCACAGATGATGTATTTCTATTGCCGCTATAACAACAAATACTAAAAATAAAATAAAATAAATATTTAATTGGGGCTCCCATACAACAAACATGATTTTTTTTTTACCGTTTCTTGCTCTCATACAACAAACGTGATTAATAAAGTATTGTGTGTGTTGTTTGCTCATTTATTAATAACGTGCCTTATGTTGCATAGATAATGGTACGGAACCCTTCGTGCGCGAGTCCGACTCGCGCTTGACCAATTTTATATAATTTGCTATGGTTTCTAATTCACGCGTACGAAGTAGCGGGCAACAGTTAGTCTATACTAATATTATAAACCTGAACAGTTTGATTGTTTGTCTTAACCACTGGTTCCAATTTAAAAATTCTTTCAGTGACAGACTATAGGGCCTATAGCCTAGTCATTGAAAGAATTTTTAGGCTATATAACATCATGCTGCGACCAATAGGAGCGCAGAATTAGTGAAAAATGTTGCTAAGATAGGGAAAAGTTTCTAAATTCCATGTGTAAGAAGTCACGGGCAACAGCTAGTGAGTAAATAAATGGAACAGAGATAAAGTTTCATAAAAACGTGCACCGACTCCAAATAAAGGGATAAGGTCGGAAGAATGACGATAATATTTTACTTATGATTAGCTCAATAATAGACCGCATTGGCATAATACACAATAGTTTTAGTTTATATTAAAAAAAAAGAAAAATTGGTCAAGTGCGAGTCGGACTCGCGCACGATGGGTTCCGTACCATTATCTATGCAACATAAGGCAACGTTATTAGTATCGAGCAAGAAACGGTAAAAAAATCATGTTTGTTGTATGGGAGCCCCCCTTAAATATTTATTTTATTTTATTTTTAGTATTTGTTGATATAGCGACAATAGAAATACATCATCTGTGAAAATTTCAACTGTCTAGCTATCACCGTTCTTGAGATACAGCCTGGTGACAGACGGACGGACGGACGGACGGACGGACAGCGAAGTCTCAGTAATAGGGTCCCGTTTTTACCCTTTGGGTACGGAACCCTAAAAAAGTAACAACTAGACGTGGGTGTTATTTCACGTAGTTACAGTAACTAGCTACGCGGCGTTTAACAGAATAAATAGTTTCCAGTTGAATTACAAGTGGTGATTTTTGTAAACAGCTACTACGACTGTTCAATCAATTCACATGGGATGGCCCCATGTGAATTGATTATTTTTTTAACATAACATTACCTGTATAATATCTAATATATAAAATTTACGTGACACAGTGTTAGTTACCGTACTCCTCCGAAACGGCTTGACCGATTCTTCTCAAATTTTACATACATATTCAGTAGGTCTGAGAATCGGCAACATCTATTTTTCAAACTTTTTTTTTTAGTATGGCAAAACAACGTTTGCCGGGTCAGCTAGTATTTTTATAAGATCAATCAAGTATGCCATTGTATACGTCTGTAAAGATAGCATTTTTATTGTGAATAAAAATTAAATAAATAAATCTTTATATATATAAATCTTCTGTACGTGTGTTTGTAATTGAACTCCTCCTAAACGGCTGGACCGATATTGATGAAATATTTTGTTGTTGATTTTTTCACAGAATTGTATGGCAAAACAAAGTTTGCCGGGACAGCTAGAAAATTATAATACTTAACTATACCAACTGCAGTATATTATCGATAAAAAAATTACCTATATGTTAAAACAATAAGTTGCTATTAGCCACTTTATTAGAATAATATAATTACACACTTAATAATAAGATATTTTATCTAAAACAAGATAAAAACGAGGGGTTTTTAAAATTAGGCTTCAAAAAATTCGTCCGCATCTCAGTCATTGGATAACGTGCCCAAAAGACGAAAAAGATCTATGTTGTCATTGTTACATGTAAATAGCGCTTTTACAAATTTCAAAATGTTATGATTATTACAACAAGATGGACTGACGATATCGTCAAATACGCCGAGGGCCGCTGGATGCAGTTAGCGCAGGACCGCGCGTTGTGGCGTTCTATGGGGGAGGCCTATGTCCAGCAGTGGACTGAGAAAGGTTGATGGATGGATAGATGGATGATCATTACGATATGAAAAATATTGTTGCCGCGTAATGTGATAAGAAATTCAAAGTTTTCGGATTTTTCCCAAAATCACCAGTATCTAGTGTAACTTTGAGCCAAATTTCAAGTCTCTAAAGTAACCGCGAATAGATGCAAAGTTTTGATTTCGTAAGGCGTCTAAAACTACTCAAAATGGCTTTTCCTTATAACTCATATTTTAAAATATTTTCTTATTGCTTAATAGACTAATTAGGATGATTTTATATTTTGCAATAAGGGACTGTATAGATCCACATATCGTATAAGTTTGTAGTTGACACCTTTAGCCGTTGCTAGGTAAAAAAAGTTTGACGGACGGACAGACAGACGGACACCGAAGTGAGACTATAACCGCCTTATTACAAAACGTGGACTAAGTTTAAGCCACAGTTTAAGCCTGGTTTTTAAACACTTCAATTGCGCATTTCAAGCAGATTTTTCTCAAATCCTAGATCTAACAACGACCTTAGTCTTAAACCGACGCCAAACTAGTGTCAGAGCGGGTCTAACTATCCAATTCCTCGTAAATAAATTTTGTTAAACCTGGGTTTAACGTTGAGCCGCGTTTTGTAATAAGGGGGTAAGGGTTTTATACGAAACCCTAAAAATTACCCGTAGGTCGACGGAATCTATTATCTATGGGTTGTATTGATAACTGTAGAATAATCAAAAATGACTGAGCTGTTATTTTATACCATATTTCACAAAAGTATTCATTTTCTGTCTCGTACTGCGTTTTTAGCTAAATAATAAATAGCCTATAGATGTTATTTCCAGGACTATAAGTTATTTCTATACCAATTTTCGTACAATTCCATTCGGTAGATTTCACTGTTATATACAACGAGTAAGGATAGGGATTATAAGGATTGGACTTTTCCATTGGACCAATTACATTGCACTTAGTACCTACTTGTAGTAATAAGACGTTAATCTATACAAATACTAGGGTGAGTGCCAACGGCCCCGGTGGAACCGCCACGGTACCGGGGCCGTTAGGAAAAAAAGTTGCAACGGCCCCGGTGACGCCGGGTCCGTTGGCACAAATCATTTCCCAACGGCCCATACGGCCCAGACGGCAACAGTCAAGCTAGAAACGCACCGGGGCCGTTAGGAAATGATTTGTGCCAACGGCCCCGGTGCGTTTCTAGCTTGACTGTATTCGGCAAACGTTGTATAGCAAAACTAAAAAAAAAAAGTTATGAAATATAGATGTTGGCCGATTCTCAGACCTACTGAATATGCATGTAAAATTTCATAAAAATCGGTCAAGCCGTTTCGGAGGAGTACGGTAACTAACACTGTGACACGTGAATTTTATATATTAGAAAGAAAGAAGATTAAAAAGCTGAAGAGTTTGTTCGTTTGTTTGAACGCGCTAATCTCAAGAACATCTGGTCCGATTTCAAAAATTTTTTTCAGTGTTGGATAGTACATTTATCGAGGAAGGCTATATGCTATATAACATCACCCTGCGACCAATAGGAGCGAAGCAGTAATGAAAAATGTTGCAAAAACGGGAAAAGTTTTCTAAATTCCACGCGTACGGAGTCGCGGGCAACAGCTAGTATACTGAGAAAAATAATTGTATTAATTACTTAGGTACTAAAGCCTATGTTACTGAAGTATAATATATTTTAATGGTGAAGGAATTATAGAAATGTTTCAGTTTATTCATTACAAACATACAAAAATATAGTGTTTTCTCCTTATCACATTATATTATTGAATGTATCTATTTGTCTTATCGATGTAATACATAACAAGTTTTGTTATTATTTCAGTCTGAATTATTAGGTCAAAATTTTTTTGAGATTCTGCATCCTAAAGACGTGGCAAAGGTAAAAGAGCAGTTATCGTCACCCGATCTCAGCCCACGTGAAAGATTAATTGATGCCCAAAGTGAGTATATTTTTTTAAACTTGAGCTAAATATCTATTATTGTATTATCTCTTTAGTTCTAAATAGTAAAACAATAAATTGAACAGTGGACTCTACCACCGACAAATTCATAATTCGAAAGAGGCAACTGTGTTTATCACCCAGTGTCACCCAGATTTTATCTATAAAATGATTTTTAAAAAGAAGCGTTTCGTAGTCTACTGTTTACTATCGTGAAAACTAGATCGGTTTTAAGATTTTAGCTTTATGTTATTGATAAAAAGTATATAAGCCTTTGGTTTTTCTTATATATATGTATAAACGCTGCAAAATCATCTTGAAAAGCTTATTTTTAGGTGAAAAACCTTATTTTTATGGTCAAAGGTTTACTAAAGGTACCTTTAGAGTAATATAAATGTAAGTTGATATGAATCCACGAAGAAAACAGCGGAGTACGATGACGATATCAATACAAATATATGGAGCATGGCTTACTGTCAAAACAATTTAAATACTAGTTAATTTTGGTACCAATTCTTCATGCACAACTAAACTTAACTTAAAAATGGATAATGATGCGAGTGAATAAGCGTGTGTCAATAAAACAATTCGGAAATGTTAATGGAACTTTCTTATTATAAAAACTGTGTATTATAGACTAACGATTTTGATTAATAAAAATGTGTACAATAAAATAGCTAATTAATCAAAATACGCCATACTTGCTTTCATTTTTTAGTTGTGCACGTAGAATTGGTACTATTGACAATCTCCGAGCAAAATCCGTATTCTCTTGGGAAGGTAAATAAAAGTTTTGTCTATTTAATCAGATTTTAGAGATAGGGTTCCATATATGTAATGGGTTATCGTGATACAGCTATGTTACCAGTAAAAGCTGAAACAGCTGCAGCGAGCACTCGACTCAGCCCTGGTGCTCGGCGTTCATTCTTCTGTCGTATCAGATGTAAACTGAACCCAACAACAGAGACTAATAAAGAGGAGGTTAAGGATGAAACAGAATCAGTTGTGAAGATCAAGAAGAAACAACATGAGAAAAAGTATCGCATTATTCAATGTACCGGTATGACATGTATTTAGTAAATTTTGCCCGCGAATATAATCATTCACTGCCTTTTTCCCTAATTACTTGGAATCGGAGCAACATGTTTCCCCCCTTTATAGTGAAACCCAGCGTTGGGGGATCAAACCCACAACATTATGGTGAGTAACGTCCGATTGCTTCCCATGGATGGGACGCATAAAATAGACATTTCGCTTAGTATTTTATTTATAAGTCTGTTTGCCTATACGTATTATTTGACGAGCTTCGTGGTTGAGTGGTTTATGTAACGGACTGCCGTTCAAGAGGTCGCGGGTTCGATTCCCGCTCAGGACAATCATTTGTGTGATTTTTCTAATTATCATACAAATATTTGTACTGCGTCTGGGTGTTTCTATGTATTATAAGTATGTATTTACAAAAGAAAAGTAGTAAATGTATTCTATCCGTATTCTGGTACCCATAACACAAGTATACAAGCTTAGCTTGGGACCAGAGGACATTGTGTGAAATGTCCATGAATATTTAAAAGAATAAAATAAAAAATAAAAACATATTATAGTAGGTACAGATGTCATTTATTTCATGTTTGTGTCCTCCAATGGGAGTTAATAAAAATTTCTATCTCTCTGATACTCTTCTGCCAAATGTCATCTCTGAACTTACACTTATCTTCTTCATATCCTCTTCACTAGGCTTAGGCTTTGGCCTAACATCCCCCTATTTTCATGGAAATTCCGTTCTCATTCTATTCATAACATGAAATAATAATGTCAATCATCGATGTACCTCGTGGTCTAGTCGATTATCTAACACTTATTTGTGTGATATTTGTATTTGTCACATAAATATATATTTGCACTGCGTCTAGAAATTTTTAATGTATGTTATTATATGTACTATATCCGTGTTCTGGTTCCCACAACACAAGGCAAATAAGCTTAGCTTGGGATCAGAGAACGTTGTGAGAAATGTCCACACAAATATTTGAACTATGTTATATGTACTATATTCATTTCTTCCCTGCGTTGTAAGAGCTAAGGGATATCAGCAGTTAATATCAAATATAAAAAACTATTAGGCAGGGTCCTCCTCCGGTTCGGAAGAGATTATGGTCTACTGCGCCGCGCTGACCAGGTGTGTTGTCACATGGTTTATTTTCCACTTTTCCGTCTCTCACAGAGAACCCATGGAAGTTAAGAAATGGGACTTTAATGGGCAAAAAGATTCTTCCAAAATTCCTAATATAATATAAACGAAATCTAACAAAATTCAATATTGCTGTTGCGTTTTAGATATTAGCTAGATATTGGTTAATTGGTAACAATTCTGCTTGCACAAACTAAACTATTAGTAAAACTCACAATTTGTAACTAATAAATAGTTACATAATATGTAAAACTTTTTTGCTTTAAACAATATTATGTACTATAACTATTCAACAAAAATACGCTAGTTACTTTGATTTTACATGATCAAATTCACGCATTCTGCGACATACATTTAAAGATGATTAAAATAGTGACATTATTTGTAATGCTAATGCAAATCACATTTATATATAAAAAGAAATAAAATTATTGTCTGTTTGTTATGTTAAAATACTAGTATTTTACAAAATATTTCAGGATACTTAAAGTCTTGGGAGCCACTGGAATTGGGTGAAGCTGCTGATATATCAGAGACTAATGAGGATGGCGATGGTTGTAGTATAACATGTTTAGTCGCTGTAGGTCGAGCATTACCAGATTTAGGACCTGCACACTATTCATGTTCAACACCACACACTACAGCCTTCCAATATGTGTCGAGACATGCACCTGATGGAAAATTCACATTTGTGGACCAAAGGTAATTCTTTAAATAAAACTACTTTTTACGGATTTAGACGCGTATATTTGCTTTAAATTTTGGCTCGACGTTTCGGAGACTGCAGTCACCATGGTCACGGGTGAGGTCAGTCTCACCCGAAACGTCGGGCCAAAATTTAAAACAAATACGAGTATATGTGTCTAAATCCGTAAAAAGTAGTTTTATTTAAACAATTGAGTCGCGCAAGTGTTAGAAAATAAAGGTAATTCTTTTTAGGGTTTCGTACAAACCCGTATAGTCTCACTACGGTGTCCGTCTGTCTGTCTGTCCGTCCGTCAAACTTTTTTTACTCAGCAACGGCTGAAGGTATCAACTTCAAACTTATACCAAATGTAGATCTATACAGTCCCTTGCTGCAAAAAATACAATCAATATTATTGATCTAAGCATTCTAAGCAGAAGATGTAACCGAATTAGAGCCCTTTTTGAGTATTTTCAACTTACGCTAGGGAATCAAAATCTACAGGTTACTTCCCATTGTCCTAGAGACTTGAAATTTGGCATGGACCAAGCCTACATAGTGCTGATATAGGGAATAATCCAAAAACTTGTAATTTCTTATCACATCACATGAAAGATTTGTTTAAATACCAACTTATGAAGTAGTTATGTCCGTGTGGTGACGGATTAAGAATACAAGTGTCACCACCCCATCTCATCCCAAGGGTGCTGTAAAAGTCAGCTAAGAGATATTGCACACAGATAACATCCTCTGTGAGAGAAGGAAAACTCGAAAATAAATCCTGTGCCAACACGCCTGGTCAGCGCGGCACAGTAGACCATAATCCCTTAGAGGAGGCCCGTGTCCAACAGTGGGACGTAAATGGGCTAGAGCGGACTTCCTCTCTAACTCCAACTACTTAGTTGAAATGTTGGCGATTCCTTTTATTGCAACTACAAAATTAAGTTGGTGAGTTGCTTTATGCTAAATTAACTGTTTATTTGTATTTAGTTATTTATATTTTTTGGTCAAGTATGTACGGAACCCTATGCGTGCGAGTTCACCTCGCACTTGACAGGTTTTTTTTTTAAATATAACATATTGGCACTTTATCCCATGGCACCTATTGGTCCATGTCCATGAATATTTATTTATTATTTACTAGCTGTTGCCCGCGACTTCGTCTGCGTGAAATTTAGAAATAAAACCTTAACAAACAGAAGCTTACTATACCACTCGATAGATGGCGTTGTACGTACGTTTTTAAATCGGACTATGGTTTGGCTTAACACTTAATCTCGTCAAAATTTTTGGTTATTATTCCGTTTTTCGTATTTATAACTTTCTAAGGATTTATATTTCAGGGTGACGTTGGCTCTTGGTTTCCTACCACAAGAGCTTCTTGGTACCAGTTTATATGAGTATATAAGTGGCCCTGAATTAGCCGCAGTGACAAGAGCACATAAGGCAGCCCTAATGCAGTTAGATCCGTTATTCACACCACCTTATTTATTTCGAAAGAAAGATGGGACATACATACGAATACAAACACATTTTAAACCTTTCAAGTAAGTAATTTTTTTATCTAATCCATAACTTTTACAGCAACTTATTGATTATGTAATTGACTTGCAATGCTTTTAATGAATAAATATATGTATTATATGTAAGTAGGTATATATTTAAAAAAAAAAGTATACATGCAGTAGATTCGTATCTTGTAGCTACCCATTACACAAATCTATATACATACCTACATATAATAAGTCTGTAGAAAAAAGATATACATTTAATATATCTTCAAAAAAAATAGTCCGATGGTTATAGGACAACCAACAGAACCCATTTCCAGCATTTTAGAAATTTTTGTCTGCTTGTCTGTTAAGAGGATACCAAAATAGCTTCGTGCATTTTTCTACGTACGAAGTTTTCATTGTTTCTTTAGATTGAATGGCTAGAGCTCTAATTTTCAAGTTTTTTTTTTTTTCAATATATGATCTAGGAACGCATAAACTCAGAAACGCGATTGAAAAAAGTTTTCTCGATAGAAAATCTTAGCGAAACAACCTCTCAAATTTTTTATTATTTTCATTTGTCGGTTTATTATTGCGTATTAACTAATGAAATAACTTTAAAAACATAAGTAACTATTGTATATAGGAACACGTAAATCAGAATTAAAATATATTTAGTAGATTTTGAGTACCTAAACAAAAAAAATATCCCTAATTCTTCATTTTTTGTGCCTACTGGCTGTGTTAATATGTACGTGTCGGCGATGATATACGATAATATTGATGTAGGCCCTTAAGATGTTTGTCTGTGCACGCATCACGTAATATGTACAATACTTATAAATATAAATGTTATACGTAAAGATTGTACATAACTTAAGGTATTACTTGGTCTTTGTTTCATCGCAATCGGTCCAATCAATCAAGAGATATTTAAATAATACGAAATTTCTCAACTTGGTTACTTGCAACGCCATCTGGTGGCAAAAAAAATCAAAATATTGATTGGATCGATTGTTTCGATCGAAAAATAATCGATCCACGCGGATGGAGTCGTGGACACAGCTAGTATATAAATATACCTAATTAATTCACTTTGAGACTATATTTTTCAGAAATCCATGGACTAGAGATATAGAATTCTTGGTGGCCAAAAACAGCATAGTGACCGATGCTCAGATGCAACAAATAAATGCAACGTCTGACTCATCATGTGACATATACAAACAAAGTAAAATATATTTTATTAATACTTTTCATCATTATTTTATACTAACTTTCATTTCATATTCAGAAAAACTATTTGTTTAAAAACTTTTTTCCCCCTTGTGGCAACCAACTGGTTTAGCGGATTATTGCCAGGCCCATATAATGGCTTTTCATGTGGTTTAAGTGAAGTTATAAAACTTAAAACCGGCTAAGCGCGTGTTGAACTCGTAAACGAAGGTCCATACCGACCCCAAATAACGGAACTCTAAACAATGGGTTAGAATGATTATTATAAGTAAGTTTTGCTTTAGCATCAACCGAGATACACAAACTGTGAAATTTTCAACTCTATAGATAGCTATCAGCGTTCCAGTGATAAAGTCTGGTAGAGACAGACGGGCGGACAGCGGAATTTCAATAATAGGGTGCAGTTCTACCTTTGTACCCTAAAAACCACCAAAGTAAAACATGATTCGCCGAGGAAGTCATCGCCTATTAATATATCTGATCGAATAAGATTTATTTTCGCTGCGGTCCCTTTTCTATTCTCTTTCTATCTCCAGCCCATTTACGTCCCACTGTTGGGCACGGGCCTCCTCCACTTTGAGAGGGTTTATGGTCTACTGTGCCGTGCTGACCAGTCGTGTTGGCACAGGGTTTATTTTAGACATTTCCGTCTCTCACAGATGATGTTATCTGTGTGCAGTATCCCTTAGCTGACTTTTACTGCACCCTGGGGAGGAGATGGGGTAGTGACACTAGTATTCTTAATCCGTCACCACCTTTTCTATTCAGTTGACACAAATATATCAAACGCTCCGTTAGATAAAAACAATGGGTGCTGTAACATGGACCTTGTCCATGATATTGGCCTTTCAGAAGCTGATGCTGAAATACAACAGCTCATTGAGTCCCAAGTGGAATCGCATAAGATTGGCAGTGCAATAGCAGAGGAGGCATTAAGTCGACCATCCGTTGAATTTTCACCTGAGCTGCCTTTAGATATTCTTCAAGATGTGGTCTTTGATCAACAGGTATGTTACTTTATCATCATACCTTATGTTTCTGGAGGGACAGATTATAACACCATTTGCTTTGATCATCTTGCACTAAATGTGCTATTATTTCCCAGTAAAGTCTTAGTTTACACGAGCGTTTTTATAAACGTTGCGGTAATAAAACGGCGTTTTTAAAACGTTTATGACTGAATTACATCATACTTTCTCCATAGGTCTAGAGGGACTAACACCAAATGCTATAATCTAAATACTGTGGCTTTATTCATACTAATACTTGAAAAAAAAACCTGACCATTTGGAAGCAAATCACTAATGAAATCAGACCATTTCCTCCTCGAGTGTCCTTTCCCAATGTTTCCACTTAACCCTACCGTGTATATAATACGTACCGAATTTTCATTAATCGTCTCGCTATCCATCTTCCACATAACCAACCCTAAAAATATTTACCTTTGGGTCACGTCATATTATTTCAAACCACAGTGTTCTCTTATAAATTATTTTACTAACCAACCACGTCGTAGTGAAACCAATTCCACAACTTTATTCTACTTTTAGCATCTTCTGCCACAGCCCACATCCGCTTCCGTAGAAAAACGCCGTGATGAAAATGTAATATAATTTTTTTATTAACACACAAACATAAAAAGCAGTCACACATACACCTGCGAATAATAATATTAAACAATAAATGTCAATAACTATGTCTACGGTATGTAGTGCGTTTATTTTGGTCTTGTGTCTTTTCAGGTTATCTGAATAACTCCAATAATAAGTAGTTTTAATGCTATAGCCCTATGACTTTTAGTTTTAAGTTATAGCTAGAGACAATACGAACAAAAACACGAACAAGGGTTGTATTAGTTATTTTATTACGTTGAAACTGTAGACAATATTACTAAATATAATAACAAACATTTTGGATGACTGAATGTTATGAATCTTATGAAATACATGCCGCTTTCGTCTTTATGATTGAATTCATGGTTTGTGGCAACTTTCCATGTTAATATACTGATGTTGAGAACTTTCCTGCTAACCGTCAAATTTTTATAAACTAAAGTTAATTTATCGTTTCAATCAATGCTTAATCTCCCTCTGGAAACTGCATCAAAATTCGTTTTGAACTTTCGAAGATCCGGGCATTACATACTTTAAACAGGTTTTCTCAAAGGAATACCGGGATAAATGTATCCTATACTTTAAGTTAGACTTCTACCAACATATCATTGAAAGCAGTATTCAATTCCATGCAGTAGTTCTGGCGTGATGACGCGTACAAACATGCAGACAGACAAAAATATTAAAAACCATTGTTTTGGCTTCTGTTTCGCCAATAGAGACCCCTTCTAATATTTTTTTTTCAATATCTTCAAAGTATTCACCGAGATGTTTAGATTTTTCTTATAGAATAGATAGATAGATTCAGAGTTATTGTAGAAATTTTACTATACCATAATGACGATGTTCTTCAAACTTGGAGCACCCTGGTGACTTATAGTAGGTACTCAAAGTTATTTTTTCATGTTCCACTGAAATATTAACTCGCACGAGCGTTAAATAAACGTCGCGGTGATAACACGACGTTTGCGTTTTTAAAACCCAAAATAACATATCTACTTCCACTAGGGCACATAAAAATTACTCTAAGTCTAATATATTTACAAATTTAGTTAAAGAATTCTAAAATCAACAGAAATTCATTGTTTTCTTAGATATATGAAAAGTTATTGATACTTGAAGTTTTAATTTAAAACATATTTTATCTTGTTGTTCTAAAGATTCGCAGACCACTGGTCTATACCAGTTACCATCGACCACAAAATATACAAATAAGCGTCACGCTTTAAAACTATGTCTAATTTATAAAGATACTTATGTTTTTGGGTTAATTGAGCGATTTTTTAAGCACGTTAAAAACGCTCGTCTGAATGAAGTCTAAGAATTATTTTTTTTTATCGCACAGTCATCACTTGTGGACAACATTCTTGGCATGGATATCGAGTACTGTGAAGTAAGAAACAATGTACCACTTAGTGCTGCCGGGGAATCTCGTAGTCCGCCCCCTTCCGGTTCTGAAGATATTTATACAGGTACAGCGACAGCGACAGCCACACCGGCTGTTTCACCACCATTACCTGCTTTGGGTCTTGATGGCAACAGTGAAGCAGCAATGGCTGTTATCATGAATTTCTTGGAAGCTGACGCTGGCCTAGGACATCCTATAGACGAAAGTTGGCCTCTGCAATAAAACCTATCGCATATATTCATGTATACATTATTTACATCGATACAATCAATTTATAATTTATCAATGGTGCTCACAATATTAATCTAATCGAGTAATATGTCCAATTTTTTTCTAATATTTATTATAAAACTTATACATCAAAATGTTTGTACAACTAAGAATATTTATGGCCCAAGCCTAAGGCATTTTTATAAGTTTTGTAATATTCTCAAACAATTGCGCAACTCGTTTAATTAAAACTATTTTTTACGGGTTTAAAATATTAAATCAAAACAAATACACGCGTCTAAATCCGTAAAAAATGGTTTTATTTGTAAGTTTTACTTCTTGTATCATGTAAGCGTAAAATGTCGAGAGTAAAATTATAACGGTCGCGGTGCACGCGTACATTGTTGCTTTCCAGTTAAACGTAGATAACATGAAAGTTATTTATAGGAGTAAAACTTCTCAGTTATGTTCACATTATTCATTTTTTTTTATTTAAATACACATATTTATTTAATTTAAACACAGATTAGCTATCGGAAATACAATAACATGAGCTGAAAATTAAAACATAATATTAAGACATTTAGTAAATTTTGAAATTTTTATGGAATTTATTATTGAGCATTATACTATTAATATATTAGCATTAACAGGTGTATTATATCCTAATTACATCTAGTCCAATTTCAAGATATAAAATAATTACATTTTATTGTTATATTATTTGTCCTTGATATAAAAAAGCTCTCAATAGGTAAACTGTAAACTCCTTATTGGTATACTATGTGAACAACTTAAATAAAAAATTAAAATTGATAGTCGGTATAATATATATTATTTGTTATTTTGTGGTACTCATTTATATTCATTAAAATTGTTATGGCCTTATTCATAATGACTTATCGGAGGTTTAAACAGAGAATTTATCGGCGAGATAATAAACGTTTTAGCGTAAAAAGACTATTATCTATTATGAATAACAAGTTTTGACAATTTTCGCGAACCGATTTTAGCGAACTTTTAAACCTCCGATAAGTCATTATGAATAAGAACATGAGTCTATAATACACAGTTTCTATGATAAGAAAGTTCAATTAACATTGCCAAATAGTGATATTGGCGCTACCAATTTTAATTTTTAAGCTATTGCATAGCTTCTATCACGGGCCTTGAGCGTTGAGACTAAATGCACAAAATTCGAAATTTAAATTCCGTAACAAAGTAAGCGTAACTAAAAAATACTACACACGGCGCTACTGCCGCCGCCCGCTAGTAACGCCGTTTCGCTGTTCGCGCAGGTGACTCATGTCAGTTTTGGCGTTAGTTTTTTTTTATTGACATTTGACTGACAATCGCTATTTTATCATAATTACCATAAACAATGGACACGTGTAAGCATCAGTAAATAAGGATTAATAATAATATATATAATAATAATAAGGATTTCCCTAAGATGGTCTCACAAGTTAAGGTGTTTTAATTCAAGTGACATAGTAGTTTTTGCAAAGTACAAACGACACTTTTAAGTACAAAAGTAAGCAATAAAACAAGTATTCAATTGGGAAGAGAAGACCTGTTTTATTGGTCTATGGTTCAATTTACCCTGTTGCTGCAATGATGTAGCCATAGACACTGTTTGGTGAATCTGTGTACAATAATTATACAAGGTTTATGTATTTCTTATCATATTTCAAGTTACCAATAGTGCATAATATTATCACGTAAGAATCTATAGAAATTTTATTTATCAAAAATAATGTACATAAATTAAAATTTTATTTTTTTATATTTAATTAATATTACTTAAAGTAATTAAGTTATAATGGCCTATATTAAAACTGAAATGGAATTAATTTTAGTAACAATAATTTCCATCTAACGGACCGAGAAATTACTAGATCGCTGGTGCATAGTGCCAATTCTGTTGCGCCAAAAGTTGTTAACTAAATATTTTGGTTAAATAGCTATTTAAATTAAACTTACTAGTCTATTTTTAAACTATTTGATAAATATTAAGAAAGAATGACACAATTCGCGAGTTTGACTTTTTTATTAATTCATTTGTGTATCTAAATTTAATACAAGCTGTTTTAAGAAAATATAAAAAAAATTAAAACAGGCTAAGTACGAGTTGGATTCGGACACGTAGGGTTCTAAGAGTCCGTTTCTTCTATTGTTTATCAATAAATGATTCTATCTCTCTTCAGCCCATAAATGTCCCACTGTTGAGCGCGGGCCTCCAATTTGAAAGGGTTTTTGGGGTTTTTGGTCTACTATGCCGTGCTGACCAGGGAGTCAAATCTGCATATACATTGTTGTCACAATATGGTGCCATTATGGAGTCATTTGTCACAAAAAATTATGTTTGGTGTCATAATGACGCCATAATGGCGAAATTTTATCAAGTTTGATAGTCTTCTATTAATTTTTTGTCATAATGACGTCATTATGGCGCCATAATGGCGTCGGTAACTGACCATTATGACAACATTGTAATAACAGAATTAGCAGGCTGGCCGCCAGCCGTTTTGGCATAGGATTTAGTTTCGAGTTTGCCGTCTCTCACAGCTAGGAACTTATTTGCTTATAATATCTCTTAGGTTGCTCTTACTGGGCAGGAAATAGGGTGGTGACAATTGTATTCTAAATCCGTCACCACAAGGACAGATAAATTATTAGTTTTGTTTTAATAAAATTTCGACGAAAATATGGCTGAATTTTGATGAAACTTCACAAAGCAGTCGCGCCAAAGTTACTTTTCTATGTCAGTGGTACCAATTCTACAGGCACAACTAAACTTAACTAAAAAATTTAAATTGATTATGTCAATATATTTTATCTTTTACGTGCTATTTCGTTGTACACGTTCATATTAATTAAAATTGTTATGGCATAATGACTTATCGGAGGTTTAAACGAAGATTTTATCGGAGAAATAATAAACGTTTTAGCGTAAAAAGACTATTATGAATAACAAATTTTGACAATTTTCGCGAACCTATTTTAGCGAACTTTTAAACCTCCGATAATTCATTATGAATAAGACCATTAGTCTATAATGCAGTTTTACAATAAGTAAGTCAGTTAACGTTGCCAAATTGTGCTATTGACTCTATTAGTTAACTTCAGTTGTGCGCTTAGAATCTGTACCAGTATAGGCCTAGGCCATCTTGACAAGTCTTACGTCATAATTTCAGGGTTTAAATGTGATTTTATTTGTATTTGTTGACATTGTTAAGTTTATATATAAATAATTTAAATAAGCATAACTATATTTAATTTTAATTATCTTTGAATTTATTAGGAATTTAATTAATTTAGTTTTTTTTTTAATTTTTTAAATGAATAAGACAAGTGATCGTCTGCGAAAGTTGATAGTATAGTCGCTATTGATTTCATTGTCCAAGATAGGTTTGATTTAAATTCATTACAATAATGTTATGAAAACATATCTATTTTGAGTTAAAATTTAATAAATTAAAATAAGTTTCTTATATTATGGACTAACATAAGAAACTTATTTTAATTTTTGTTATTTTATTTAGAAAAGCTGAATGTTATGTATTAGCTAATGCCCGCAGTTTCACCCGCGTTTATGGTTATTCAGATACACCAAAACCTTAACAAATTATACAAAAATTCCATCCTTTTGAACCAGTATATCTATTAAAAAGACCGTATCAAAATCCGTTGCGTAGTTTTGAAGATATAAGCTCACATAGGGATATACATACTAAAATAACCACTTGGTTTTATAATAAGTAAATATAATCAAAAGTTCTCTCGTGCAAGAATCGAACCATCACCTCCATGTTATGCCATGTTTATCAACCTAAAATATTGTATTAGGTATTTAAAAGTAATAAGAAATAATTTTATAATGTATCATTCCACGTCATAACATTACGCCTTTTTCAATTGGGGTTAGGTAGAAACTATAGAGCGCAATCTGGTTTTAAACATCTGTTATTAATACACTGGTATCATCTGGTACACACTGGTATCTGACATCAGTCGTATAAAAACAGTGGACCAAGTGGTATAATGTGATAACGAGCTTACTTCCCTTTCCAGACCATAAACGTCCCACTGTTGGGCTTGCTCTTCAAGATTGGTACGGTAATTGGTCTACCTATACCAAACTCAACAAGCCTGTTGTTATAATGTTTAGTTTTGGGTATTTCGTCTCTTCCAGAGGATAATAGCTAACTCACAGCACCTTGGGGAGGAAATAGGATGATGACACTTCATTGGCGTAGCTACCAAGGGGTTAGGCGGGGCAGTGCCCTGGGGCCCTGAAGCTCAGGGGCCCTCGAATCCTTACCAGAAAGGTTGATCAAACTGAACTAGCTCTTTTATAGCATTTTAGAAATATTTGTATATTTCATATTTTTATTTGATTAAACCTAGTCAGTTTACATAGCAGTGGGCCCCATTGTTTAATTTGCCCCAAGGCCCTTGGTTACCTAGCTACGCCAGCTATTTCCATGTTAGGTGTACAATAAAATAATATAAATAAACTAGCTGACCCGGCAAACGTTGTTATGCCATACAAAAAAAAAACCAAAAAGGTTTGAAAAATAGATGTTGGCCGATTCTCAGACCTACTGAATATGTATGTAAAATTTGAGAAGAATCGGTCAAGCCGTTTCGGAGGAGTACGGTAACTAACACTGTGACACGTGAATTTTATATATTAGAAGATATTTTGTTATATTTAAATTAATAATCGAATTTATACAATTAGATATAGAAATTAATTATTATTGAAAATATGTATTGTACAGATTAAGATGTTATAATAATTTAGTTTTATATTACGTATACGAAGTCTTGTATATTTTATGGGGCTAAAACGAAAATTTACAAATCTTTTTTATTGGGTAATAATGGTTCCAATTTTACGTGCATAACTTAACTAAAATATGATAATTTATAGTGTATATATAAGACAATCAATTAAAATCGTTAGTTTATAATACAGTTTTTATAATAAGAAAGGTTTTAGTTAAGACGTATAGTTGTGCACTTAGAATTGCTATTTTTATTTCGTATGTTTTATTCTAAAATTTGGGCTACGGGCAGCAAGATGTAATATTTTAATTTTCTAGATAGAAACAAAACTATTGACATTTCATAACAAGCACTAAACGAGCGTTGTTGTTTATTGTAAAGTTGCTTTAAAGATATTATTTTGTTATCATACATTTAAGTTGACATGTTTAAATAAAACTGCTTTTTACGGATTTAGACGCGTATATTTGTTTTAAATTTTGGCCCGACGTTTCGGATACTGCAGTCACCATGGTCACGGGTGAGACTGAGCTGTATATACGCGTATACGTATATACGCGTATATATAATATACGCGTCTATATCCGTAAAAAGTAGTTTTGTTTGACATGTTTTCTAAAAATATTTACTTTCTTAGTAGCCTAATAAGAATAAGAGAAGTTTTTTAATTGAGTTCGTGTACCAGTTATTTAACTGGATAGATTGTAAATGTTTATATTTTTTATATCAATAAGACGGCTTGTTTACCATCATCATTATACCACCTTTTTCCTATGAGGGTAGGCAGAGACTATCTTCTTCTTCTTCTTCAGCCTCTCTCCGTCCACTGTTGGACATAGGCCTCCCCCATAGAACGCCACAACGCGCGGTCCTGTGCCACCCCCATCCAATGTCTCCCCGCGACCTTGACGATATCGTCGCTCCACCTTGTCGGGGGCCGCCCAACGCTGCGTCGTCCGTTACGTGGTCGCCACTCTAGGACCTTCCTTCCCCAACGATCATCAGTCCTACGAGCGATGTGGCCTGCCCATTGTCACTTCAGCGTGCTAACCTTTCGGGCTATGTCGGACACGCCAGTTCTCCTACGGATCTCCGTGTTTCGGATTTTATCCCGTAGGTAAATAGTCCGCCTTTGCATAAATGTATGTGCATGAAGTGTAAAAATAAATAAATAAATACCGAGCATAGCCCTCTCCATAGCACGCTGTGCAATCTTGAGCTTATTTACGAGGCCAACATTTAAGAACCACGTCTCTGTTCCGTATGTCATCGCTGGTAACACACACTGGTCATAGAACTTCGTCTTCAGGCACTGCGGAATGTTGGACGAGAAGATATGCCTAAGCTTCCCAGCAGAGACTATAGTACGGTCCAAATACAAGCAGTTACCATAACCTCTGCATACTAGAGGTGTCGCTTACGCTTTACTGACTAAATAAAAATATTTTTTGGAAGAATCCCATGCTGTAGTACTTAGAAACGTCGGCAGTTAGTTCATAACACAAAAGGTATGAAAATGAAGTCGCTGCCGATGACGAAACCTTTGATAAATAATTAAGTATTATTTAAAAAAAGTTCAACCGATTTCAAGTTCCTTTGAAATTTGAGGGTTTTCCTCAATTTCTCAGGAGATAACCATCAGCAGGGGCGTGCGCTCCATAAAGGCAGAAAAGCCCTGATTTACTTGCCATTCACAGATATTTTAATAAAACGTTCGTATGTTTTAGATGACTTTATTCATTTATTTACTATTAATTAAACAAAATATTATAACTTAAAAACGCCTAATAATTCATAAATAGCACCAATATGTGCTTGCAAATTGGTGCTTTTTGCCAGGCGTTTGGCGAAGGAATAATATTGGTCAGACGGACGAAAGTAAACTCGACACCACCCGCCTGCCATGAGTTCATATGTGTGTAGAAATTTTGGTGTCCGTGCACAGTTTACAAACGCACACAGGCTTGCATATTGAAGACGCCTTGTACCGAGTCTCCTGCGGCATGCTTTGGCGATCGGATGTTCCCGCGAGTATTCGGCGTTCGTTCGTTGCCTTCGGATTATCCGAATAAAAATAAAATGTCGGAAGTCTAATAAATCACGTAATTTTTGTTTAGTAAGGTTTTATCTATGTAAATAGCAGAAATATTTTGGTTCGACGGAGGCCATTTTATTTTTTCATGTGATTCATTGAACTGTTTAATATTGAGTTTCTATAATTTAATAATTGTATGGATTTCGTTTGTTGATTTTAAAATGTTATTTGATTGTGAAATGTGTGTTGATAGTGTGTGTTTGTTAAAAATTAAAAATAACTAGTTCTCACAATTGTCATTCAGTGAAAAGATTCTGTGTACCCGAGTTACGACAACTAAGCCAGCAAAAAGGTAATGTAACTCGAAAATTTCATGTTAAAAGTTATGAAACGTATGTACATACGTACATGTACGTATGTATGTACGTACGTAGTTATTGTTTAGTAATTCTAGTACAGTGTGGACTGATTCGGGATATTCAGATTTAAATTTGTTCTGTTGGCATGGTTTCCGACTTAGAGATCCGTCGCGTGGCTATGCTAAAAATCTATAAAAGAGAAAGTTTTTGTGACTGAGTACTGCGACGCATACCCAGTGTCATATTCCTGTGCACGCCACTGACCATCAGATCCTGACCTGGTGCCAATGAGACCACACGGGAACCACAAGCTTTTAAATAAAGAAAGAATCATTAAAATCGCTTCACCCAGTTTAAAGTTATGAGGTAACAAACACAAATAAATTTAAAATAAAACATGCAAACGAATGAGAACCTCCACCTTTTTTAAAGTTGGTTAAAAAGGAACCGAAGCTTTCTTTAAAATAGTGCCAATATTTTAAAGAGTTCTTCGGGATACTCTTTATAAATGTTTGCATAAGCAGCCCAAAGATCTTGTAGGTACTTTGCGTCAAACGAAAGTTAAAGGTTTTTGTAAATAGAAATTTTCAGTTATATTAAATAATTATATACATAAGTACATATTGTTTTTTTTATATTTGTTATTTTTATATTATTATGTTATTTTTATTATAATTTAAGAAATTGATATTTATGTAAATGAATATTAATATGATGTCGTTAGTTAATTTTACAAAATATTTAGCGAAATTTGATGTACCTGATTGACATAAACAAGGGCACAGTAGAGATAAAGTAAAAGATAATTTGTAAATTGATACATTGGTGCCAATTCTACGTGCATAACTTAACTAAAAAATGAAAACAACTACCTATTGCTTTATTTTATTATTTGGCACATTTATATTAATTAAAATCTTTATGGTCTTATTCATAATGACTTATCGGAGGTTTAGAAGTTCGAGATTGTGTCGCGAAAATTGTCAAAACTTGTTATTCATAATAGTCTGTTTACGCTAAAACCACTAAAGCGTTTATTATCTCTCCGATAAAATCTCCGTTAAGTCATTATCTATACTTATAATAAATCTGTAGAGAGGTCAATTCTGTACATGAAATATATTTTCAAAATAACTATCAGGGGGTGATTAGTGATCGATATTGATGCCAAAAAACAATCAGTAAAATTTTTGTCTGTCTGTCTGTCTGTCCGTCTGTATGTTCCTTATAGAAACAAAAAACTACTCGACGGATTTTAACGAATTTTGATACAATTATTCTTCATACTCCTGGGCAGGTTATAGTATACTTTTCATCACGCTACAATCAATAGGAGCAGAGTAGTGAAGGGAAATGTTGGGAAAACGGGAAAAGGTGCTCCATTTTTTAAGCTTCCGTCGCGTGTGCAGCCTTAATGGTTAAAGTTACATAGAAATCATGTATGACGGAAATATTCTTCATAAAATTGTCTAAAAAATATCCCAAAACAGCACATATCTATATTTTATGGTTGACTCACAATAACACGTGTAACTCCTGATAGCTTAGCAGTTCGTTCATTCTGATTATATTATATTTTGTTTAATAATGAAAATATTGGAATATTTTGACGACTTTTAAACTTGTATGTCGTACAAAGTGTACTTAATTCATTAAATAACACTCTTTTTTATTAGCTCGGGACATATATATCAATGTATTAATCTATGTAACGGAATCTTTAAATGCGATTTTCACCTACTTGCAGTAGTCGGATTGATCTGAAATGTTGCATACTCGACAAGGACCGATGACAATGCAATAATATTAACAAATATTCAGGATTTTAAAGGTTTTTTTCGTTTTGTACAAAGGAAGTTATTTTACAGAAACTTGACTTTATATTCGCTGATTCTGTGAGTATATAATATTTAAATATAATAGTTTTAAGTTTATTAGCTATTATTATAAACGAAGTAAGTAAGAAATACATGTTTATTTTTTATCTCACTAACTTTCGTTTGAACTAGAGTATGTAAATACATGAATATCTGATACTAATTACGATAGCTTCCTTTAAAAGCTAAGTAGAAAACTTACATTTGGGCTTTAATTACGTGTTTGAAAAGTTTAAGTGGATTTTTCTTTTAAAGAAGTCACCACAGCAATTTTTTTTTGTGTAATTAACTGCATTCAGGCCGCCACAAACGGCAGATTACAATATATTAATATACCGAGGAAAAGACGAGGCCAGAAAGAGACAGATATATCTGTCGATGACGTCATCAGTATAGATACATCTCGATATATTAATTATATATCTTTCTTTCTCGCCTCGTCTATTTTCTATATACATTTGTCTCTCTCGATATATTAATATATCGTAACATACCGTTAGTGGAGCCCTTATATCTGTTTTATACTTATATTATTTTGGTATCAACAGGGGCATACCATGCCTTCTTGGGGCCCCCTATAAAAATTTATTTGGCAACTTCTTTTGTGGGAAATCTTTACCCTCCATAAGATTTCTCACAAAAGAAAAAAGGGGCATTAGAACCATGTTGTTCTATTCGCACTATTGAGGGTTATAGTTTAATTATTTTTCTAGTTATTTAAGTTCAATTAGATATTATTTTTAATTAATACCTATGTTTTGCCATAATATTGCCTAAACTTGAAAGACTAATAATACTATTATGCGAATTTATACTCCCTAAAAGTATATCAATTACAGTATACCTTATACCTGTGAATGGCCTGGCATTTATATAAAGTCGGCTTTTAGCAAAGTGGGCGATGGAGCCCCCTTGTGACCGCTGCAGGACTATGTGCGGTAAGAAATCCAGATAAAGAATAGGCTTATAGTAAGTAGGTTTTAAGTGGGTGAAAGAATGTGGGCACCAAAAATAATTTGTTCTCAAAGTGGGCGGTTTAGGCACAGCAGCCGAAGCAATATTTTTAAAGTTACAAATTCGCATCAATCCGTGAGTCTTTCGAGTTTAAAATTTAAGAGGTGATAGGATAACCTATTGTATTGTGCAATTAAAAATCGAGCGATAATAAATAGTCATATTTCAATTATTGTATTGTTGTTTTATGTTACATATTATAATAAGAATAAAGTGTTTTGATTATAGCGTTTCGTTCAAATGCCTTTTGTTTTATTGTTGACTGCCTGTTCATATATGAACATACATGCGGACAAGTCCACCCTAGATACATACCACCACGTAATGTAGGTACTGAGCGTCTACTACGTCCGTCCTAACAAGATACAGAGTCTACGCAATCTTGTTATAAACTCTCATCACAACCCATTGCCAGCGTGTCCATTGCCGTTTTGTGTTATTCCGCTTTTCTTCTAAACGCGATTGTTTTAATAAATCATCACAGAGGTGGTATCCATTCTTTAAAATATATAAAATTACTAGTTGACCCGGCAAACGTTGTTTTGCCGTACTAAAAAAAAAAGATTTGAAAAATAGATGTTGGCCGATTCTCAGACCTACTGAATATGTATGTAAAATTTCATAAAAATCGGTCAAGCCGTTTCGGAGGAGTACGGTAACTAACACTGACACGTGAATTTTATATTATAAGATAAAAGTTTTGATTTTTTTGTATAAGCCACACAGATTGGTAATGCGCCTGGCGGCCATGTTGGTGACGTCATAGTGACGTATAGATGAGGATTTAAGCCATTTTGTTATTTAAGCCACGCAAATTGGTAATGCGCTGGAACCTTGTGAAATTAACGCCCTTGTGACGTCATCAGCAAAGAAAAACTACAGCTAACAAAATGTAATATTCTCATCTATACGTCACTATGACGTCACCAACATGGCCGCCAGGCGCATTACCAATTTGTGTGGCTTATAATGAATAGCGTTTGAAACTACTGGACCCACTTAGACAATTCTAAATCGTACACGCTTAAGTACTTAGGCCCATAGCACACGGCGTATTTTAAACGCGCAGACGACGCGCGTTTCAGGAACGCGCAGACGACGCGCGTTTCAGGAACGCGCTTCTTCGGCGCCGTAAACGCTGATTCTTGCGTTTGCATTGATAATAGAAACGCGCGCATGAAGCGCGTATACGCGCATTTGAAGCGATACAAACGCGCGTACAAAGGAGCGAGGTACGGGCAGAGGGGGGCTGGGATGCTCACGCCACCCGTCACCACTGCGCCCGCGCCTCTGAGTCTCTGATCGAAACGCAAAAACTACGAGTGACTATAGCGCGTCTGTACAGCTGTATCTGCGCGTATACGCGCAGTAGAGGCGCGTTTTACAATCGCCCCGTGTGCTTAGGTTACAAGGTTGCGATCAAATCTCGTTTAAACCACGTATACGCGCGTCGTCTGCGCGTTTAAAATACGCCGTGTGCATGGGCCTTACTTAGCGAGTGTAATTTCAAATAACGTTTTCGTGAAAATTTTCTTATTTATCTTTACGCCAAATGTAATTTGAAAACAATACTATGAATGTAAATATTATACGCTATTTACGCCGGTTAAAGATGGCAAAAATCCCGTTTTAGTAAAAAATAATTCTTTATGGCAAATATAGAAGTGTAACTTTTTTAAGACGCTTTTATATGTTCGTGGTCTTGTTCATAATGACTTATCCGAGGTTTAAAAGTTCGCGAAAATTGTCAAAACTTGTTATTCATAATAGTCTTTTTACGCTAAAACGTTAATTATCTCTCCGATAAGTCATTATGAATAAGACCATCGGTATCTATCTATCAATGAATTAATCTATGAAACGGAATCTTTGAAAGTGATTTTCACCCACTTGCAGTAGTCGGATTCATCTGAAATTTTGCACATATATCAAGGACTGATTGGATGACAATGGAATAATAAAAAAAAATCTGGATTTTCAAGCGTTTTTTAGTTTTTGAACTAAGTTGATAAATATTTCTATGTCCCATAAGACAAAACAAAAGCTACTACTACCCCATCAAAACATTCGTTCCTTGAATCTCCAACAGATGGCAGCCTATTGTAAAGATGAAATAAAACCAGTATCTAAATACAACTACATTTATTGCTTTCAATAGTTTAAATTGCTATGCATTAAGTACTATTTAGTTTTCTTAATGCCTAATATCTGTTTTATTGCTCATATCCGAACAAATATGACTCAAAAGTGGCACTAAGAACACAAAAGTCATTTAATGCGTACTTTGTAACAACTGTGTTGGTAAAACACTTGGTTTATTCCATAACGTCGCCATACTTGTTAGTTGGCGTTGATGGTGTATAAGGCGTTGGTGCTGCACGTGGTCGTGTCACTACTGGAGCTGAATCTATCGGCCTGGAACAATCAGTCAAAACTAAGTTACCATCAAAATCGTTCCACCAAATCGAGTATTTTTTCTTTTAGAAAGTAACTAGCTGTCCCGGCAAACGTTGTTTTGCCATACAATTCTGTGTAAAAATCAACATCAAAAAATTTCATCAAAATCGGTCCAGCCGTTTAGGAGGAGTTCAATTACAAACACACGTACAGAAGATTTATATATAGAAAGTAATTGGTGAAACTAAAGTGCAAACCTGTTGGCTAGTAACAGTTTTGCTATATAAGTAATAACGTAGAGTAGCTAAAAGTTAGTTTTATGGGGAATGGGTTGATATTAAACTAAATTTTCGAATAGGTTTGAACTACTGGATCGTGCCTCAGTCATTTAGGCTTTAAAAATTAACAATATATAAATCATAAATATAGCTAGGCCTTTTTCCATAGGGTAGGTACACTATAAAGCGCCATCTAGTACCGTGCAAACACACTATTGGCTTTATTTACACTCATACATGCATAATATAAAACTATGCTACAGTGCCATAAAAAAAATAAAAATATCAAGTGCTTGACTACATCTACATTTACTATAACATGTGCTAAATAGTTTCGATTTAAGTTTTGAAAATACTAAAGTAGGCCAATAACAGATGACTGGACACTTAATTTCTTTTTTGGAATTGACGTCCCAGTCATGCCACCTTGTGGCCCTCATTAAAAACTTAAAAAATCAAGAATGGAAATGTCTTAAGTCCATCAACCATCATAGGCCTTTTACAAAAGTAAAATATTAAACATAGTGTTTTGTAGCGTACACCATTGTTTCTGGAATGTTCTTTTGTCATAGTTTGCTTCTATTACTTTCCACACAAGCGAATTGTTTCCATTACCTGTGCCCAAAATATAAAGGCTTTAGTTTTAGAAAATCAAATACCAGTAGGTAAAGTGTGTTTACACACGAAGGATCCTACCTTCTAGAACTGTAAAAATTTTCTGTCAAAATAAGCCTTCAAACTAACAGTGAAATTTAATTTTTTTGTCAGTCCCTCGTATTTTCACAGCAATACAACTAAACGGATTGAAATAAAATTTTGTGCACAGATAATCAAGAGCCTGACTACAGATAAGGTAGACACCCAGAGACCAACTCCGCCTGGGAACTTGAACCTAGATTAACAATTGAACCTCACTAGGACTAAATACTGCCTACGCCTTATGATCTTTCCCCCCTTAGACTAGAGGCTCGGTACGCCCATGGACATAGGTATATGGTGACATCAAATTCCACGAGTAGAAAGCCGTGAGCAACAATGAGCATATATTACAACACAACAGGTTTGAAAAGGTGTACCTGTAAGGATCCTGTTTTGTGTTGGCATAATCCCCTCTATTCTTTCGTCTCAAGTCATCATAAGAGAGTGCTGGTGAAGATGGACTTTCTGGCGCCGGAGTATTCGGGGCTGATGATAAACACACAAGTTGTTATGTACCAAACTTAACTTATCGTATAAATACGCGGGAGTACGGCCCTTGCGCGGACGCAGTCCGGCCCCGCGCGCGACGCGGCTGTCGAGCGCCCCTCAGTTGAAAAATCGAGTTGAAAGCGAGTTGACGTTCGATTGTGACTAGTTGTCACGTGTTCTCGCAACGGTTTTTAAAAGTTAAAAATTGTCACTAGAATTAATTGTTGATAAAACTAATTATCCTTGTTGTGTGAATCGATAATTACAATTGAAAACAAAACCTTGAAATGTCACCGCGAAATGTAATCTTCGCCAAATTGTTGGACATAAATGTGTTATAAACACTAGTGAATTTTGTGTCTCCATACTTAATACGATTTGTGTGTCTATATTTAATGCTATTTAATGTGAGTTGAACTGTTTGATAACTACAATTGTGATAGTATAATTGCATTAAGACGATTGGTGAAAGTTCACGGCTTAAGTCGCGCCAAATGTGGTCATTTTGAGGACTTAAAGAGTTCGTGTCTGCCTGCCTAAAGTTAAGTATAGTTTGATTAGCATTCTGCGTTATTTTGGCCAATTTATCGTAGTTAGTTAATGAAGCTATAGCTAGGGCTTGACACGGTGAAGACATTGTTGAAGAACAAACAGGGTAAGTTTGTACTATTGTAGATTTGTAACGCTGTGAAACGCAGATTTTAAGTTCGTTCGTGTTGGCCTGAAGAATTAATACGCTTCCACAAACTAACACATTAAAAATCCCAGGTTGAACGCAACATATTTTTGGTACCCAGAGCGTGGTTTAAACTCCGTTTCTCGAATGTTCCATGTTGAACAAACTATACCCTCATTATTTGTGAAAATTGATTTAATTAATTTAATTAATTTAATTTGATTAATTTAGTTGTTTGTTTGTTTAATCTAAATTGTTGGTATAGTTTTAAATAATTAATTTGAGTACTTGAATTGGCAATTAGATTTTAAAGGATTTGATAATTATTTGTGCTATTGCTAATCGTATTTGTTGTTGCTCAGGTTATTATTTAATATAAATTATTATTTAATTATTGTCTAATATTGAACAACGTTATAGTTAAATTGTGGCGTTGTGCGTTTGTGTAATACAACATTTATTTTATACGTTTGTTTGTTTGTTGGTTACCTTAAAATAAATAATTTAAGTCTTAAATTAATTGCACATTGGCAAGGAATTGTTTGTTTGTTTGATTTAAAATATTAAAGATTTGATATTTGTTTGGAGTAATAGCGGCTTGTCTCATTGAAAGATATTTTGTTTTTCGCTATTGTAATATTGTTTGTTTGTGAAAGATATTTGTTTTTTTTTTGTGTTATTATAAGATTGTTTGTTTCGTGCCGTTTGTGCTTTGAAGATGTCTACCGCCGCGTATAATGTTGTCCGCGAGACATATTCCGGGATTGCGACTCATTTGAGATGGTTCACGTCAGCTGCCGCCTTGGTGAAAAGGGAGAACCGAATCGAGGCATTGTTGGACAGGCATGAGAAATGCCCTACACGACTTCAGGAGGTGGAGGCGCTTTACCGGCGCTTCATCTTGCATCTGGATGATGTGCCCCTGGAGTCATTCCCCCAGGAGCGACGGGACCAAGTCCACGAGGACTACGTCCAAATTATGGACCTTGCCGACGACATCGCCCAGAGCGCGCGGGAGATTTTAGCCTCGCGCGCCGGAGTACCGGCTCACCGGGCCCCCTTGAAGACTCCCGTGGGCCTTTTGACCAGGTTACCCAACTTGGATCTTCCACGTTTTGATGGTCGACTAGACATGTGGATGGGATTCATTGGTTTGTTTGAGAGCCTTGTGGACTCGAGGGACGATTTGGGTCCGTCTCAGAAACTGGCCTATTTACTCTCCGTGCTTGATGGAGAGGCGAGGGGCTTAGTACAGCACCTCCCAATATGTGACGGGAGCTATGGGATCGCGCGGGCGTTGCTCACCAAGCGCTATCACAACCAGCGCTGTCTGGCAGATACCCACGTTGACCAGATCTTGAACCTTCCCGTCGTGAGCAATGCTGCCCAGTTGAGGACCGAGCTGCTGAACCCCCTCCTAATAGCCACCAATTCGCTCAACCGCTTAGGACTGCCGGTTGCCAAGTGGTCTTACCTACTGGTGCGTATCGTACTCAAGCGATTGCCGGTGTCTTTGAGGGCACGTTTTGAACAGGGGCACACTAGGGATGAGGCATCTGCTCTCCCTACCTTTGACCAGCTCCTGACGTTCCTGGAGGACGAGTGTCGCATGGGTGACGTCATGGTCGCCGACACGCCGGTGGAAGCATCACGTCCCAGACCCACCAACCAACGGCGCAATGCCCAACCTGCACCAAGAGGAGGTACGGCCGCCCGCTTCGCTGTCGCTCAAGCTGCGCCACCGGACTGCCGGTTTTGCAAGTCGCAGGGACACCAAACGGTGCGGTGCCCAGACTTCGCGGTCCTGCACGTGGCCGCTCGTAGGCGGATTGCCCAGGCCCGCGGCTGGTGTTTCTCTTGCCTAGGGGACCATTACCAGCGCGCCTGCCCCGACACTCACCCGTGTCCTATTTGCGGAGGGCACCATTTGAAAATCCTGTGCGCCAACGCGAATGGCCGTCGCGACCACGCGGGGTCGCCTTCGGGCGGGTATGCCAGTGGACACCGGGACCAGTCCCGCAATTTGGAGTCCGGCTCATCACCCCCACGCCGCGCAAACTGCGCTGCCGTTGATCGCCGAGTTGGTTCGGCGCGCAGCCCCACGGGCGGGTATGAAAGCGGGCCCCGGGTTCAATCCCGCACCTTTGTGTCCCGCTCGCCCTCCCCGCTTCCACGTGATCAAGCGAGATCACCTCCAGTAGTGTACCACGATTACCGTGACGCGCGTCCGGTACCACTACCGTCCCCCCCTCTGGCGGAACGTCCCCGTTTGGAGACGCGCAACCCTCGGTACGGACGCTCCAGGCGCTACGAACCGCCGTCTATGGCTCGTGGCAGTCGTCACCGAGAGGAGGCCGAGTTTAGGCACTACCCGCACTTTGATTTGCCGTCTCGGGACAACGGCGCTCAGTCGCCGCCACGCCAACATTAGGATGTTGGCGTCTGCCCCCGCTATGCACCGCCCCCTTTTGAGACCGTCCTCTTGCCTACGGCCCATGTCAGGGTCTGGGGACGGACGGGCGCCTCGGTTGTAGTCCGAGCGATATTGGACACAGGCTCACAGGGGTGCATAGCCTCGTCTTGGTTGGTAGGGCAGACTGGCCAGACTATTGAAAAATATTCAGATGTAATAAGGGGTGTCGGGAACGCCCCCGTGGCCACGGTAGAGGGCCGCGTTTGGTTTGAGTTCTCCCCCTCAAATTCTCCACGTCCGACGTTGGAATCGTCGGCCATTGTGATGGAGAATATCTTAGGCAATCACCCGCAAGTTCGTTTGTCTGCGGATGCGGTTAAATTGACCGCGGATTTGAATTTAGCTGACCCTAAATTTGACCTGCCTGGCACGGTCGATTTGTTGCTTGGTGCCGATGTTTTGGGTAAAATATTACTCGGCAAGGATCGTGTTTTGCAGCCAGGTGGCTTGGTAGCCCTCCGGACCATATTTGGGTTCGCACTGATGGGGCCTGTATTGAGGACTCCCCCCCCTGCCGAACTTGGAACGGCCTTGATGGTGGGGTCCGCCCTTTCTGACGCCGTGCAGAGATTCTGGGAAGTGGAGGAGCCACCACAAGCTCCCCGCTCTGATCCGGAGCATGAAGAGTGTGAGCAGTTCTACAAGACCAACACCAGTTATCTCCGTTCCGGCCGGATCATGACAAGATTGCCATTTCTCGCCGTACGTCCGCCACTTGGCGTCTCGCGGCCTATTGCAGAGAAGCGTTTGTTGGCGATGGAGCGCCGTATGAGCAGGGACCCACTACTCAAGGAGAAGTATATTGACTTCATGCGGGAGTATGAGGATTTGGGACACATGTCTGTGTCAAAATTGGATTGGCGTTCGACGGAGCACTTCTTTCTTCCGCATCATGCTGTAATAAAACCATCAAGTGGTAAGTTACGCACAGTATTTGATGGTTCTGCGCAGACTACTTCAGGAGTGTCATTGAACCAGTGTCTGCATCCTGGTCCCAAATTGCTGAAGGACCTTTGTGACGTCATCACGCGGTTTCGACGTCATCAATTTGTTTTTGTGGCTGACATCAAGATGATGTTCAGGCAAACGGTAATTCACCCGGATGATCGCCGATACCAGCTGATATTGTGGCGAGAAAACCAGCAAGATCCCATGCTTGTCTACGAGCTCAACACGAACACCTACGGGCTGCGGTCTAGCCCCTTTTTGGCTATACGTTCGCTTTGGGAGCTCGCGGATCGAGAGCGTATGTCGTTTCCTCGCGCAGCCGCCATTTTGAAGGAGGACCTATATGTTGACGATGTGTGCACTGGCGCGGCCACGGAGAGAGAGGCCCTGCTCTTGCGTGACGAGTTGATTGGCATTCTAGCCTCCGCAGGATATGAGTTGCGTAAATGGATCTCCAACTTACCTGCGCTCTTGGACGGGCTACCGGATGACCACCAGCAGGATCCTCACCTATTTGAGAACCGTGACAACCCTACCATGATGTCAGTGCTTGGAATCCAGTACAGACCAGTCCAGGACATCTTTACATTTAATGTCAATTTGGATTCGCATCACACTTGGACGAAACGACTGGTTCTGTCGACTGTCGCGAGAACCTTTGATCCCAATGGCTGGATATGCCCGGTCATATTCTGGGCCAAATGCTTCCTGCAGAGACTTTGGACTGCAGGTCTTGGATGGGACGAGCCACTTCGCGAAGCTGTTTTGAAGGACTGGCTCCTATTTGCTTCCTCATTGCCTGCCATCAATAGGATATCGTTACCCCGTGCTCTGCTTCCGCCAGGGAAGCACACCGCGTCCCTTCATGGTTTCTCGGACGCTTCGGAACGTGGGTACGCAGCAGCTGTATACTTGCGCACCGTGACCACAGATGGTCAGGTGAAAGTGTTGTTGGTCATGGCGAAGAGCAAGGTCGCGCCTCTTCGAACTGCCTTGACAATCCCTAAGTTAGAGTTGTCAGGGGCGGCCCTTCTTGTTCGCCTTTTGAATCACGTCATGTCCACCTTGTGCACGTCAATTGACATTTCCACGATATATGCATGGACTGACAGTCAAATTGTGCTATGTTGGCTGAAGACGTCAGTTCACACCTTAGAGGTGTTTGTAGCAAATCGTGTCTCTCAGATACAGAAATCGGAGACCCCGTTGGTTTGGAGGCATGTGCCTGGCGAGGTCAACCCTGCTGATTGTGCGTCACGGGGATGTATGGCCCCCCTTTTAGTTGAGCACTCTCTGTGGTGGGGACCTGAGTGGTTGACCAGATCAGAATCTAATTGGCCGCGAACTCCGGCCTTAGACATTGTCGCACTGCCTGGGTTGCGAACGCTTGCGCTCGAACGGCAGGACCGTCCGTTCGACCCCGATTTCTTACTTAATCGTTACAGTTCATTGGACAAATTGTTGAGTGTCACCGCTTGGATCAAGCGCTTCACGAAAAATTGTAGACATCCACAGAACAAATGTTTGGAGGCCTTCTTATCGCCACAAGAGCTCCAAGATGCTCTTCTTCACTGGGTTCGTTCTGTGCAAGAGGCACATTTTGAAGACGAGATTGACATCTTGAGGAAAGGCAAATCCAAGCTGTCTGGAGCCATTTGTAAGCTGAACCCTTTTTTGGATAGTGAGGGTCTTTTGCGTGTCGGAGGGCGTCTTAGGAACGCAAACCTCCCTTATGGATCTCGTCACCCCCTCTTATTGCCAAAGAGTGGCCACTTGGTGAACCTGTTGGTGACTGATCGTCACATCAAGAACTCCCACGCCGGCTGTAATGCCTTATTGGCCATTTTGCAACGGGAATTTTGGATTTTATCGGCCCGTCGGACGATCCGTAGTGTGGTCTTTCGTTGTATGCCTTGCTATAGGCTCAAGGCCCCTACCATGCAGCCTATCATGGGTGACCTTCCTTCGGATCGGGTCACTGAGATAAGGCCCTTTGCTGGAGTTGGTACGGACTTTGCAGGCCCTTTTTTTGTTAAGACCTCGACCCTCAGGAACAGTAAAACTGTCAAGGCTTATTTGTGCGTCTTTGTCTGTCTGTCCACCAAGGCGGTACATTTGGAACTCGTCTCAGCCCTCTCGACAGAGGCATTTGTTGCGACGTTAGATAGATTCGTGTCACGACGAGGACTACCGTCCTTGATTCGGTCGGATTGCGGTACCAACTTCAAAGGCACAAACAACTATTTAAAAGCGATGTATGATTTTTTGTCGGCTAACGAGACTGAAATTGCGTCTAGACTAGCTACACGTAGAATAACTTGGAGGTTCAGTCCCGTGTCATGTCCCCACTGGGGAGGAATATTTGAAAGCGTAGTAAAGGTTGCTAAGACACATTTGCGACGGGTAATTGGCGAGTCTGTATTGACCTTTGAAGAGCTCGCAACTGTGTTTTGCAAAATCGAGGCCGTTTTGAATTCACGCCCGTTGTGCCCGATCTCTTCAGATCCTAACGACTTGGAAGCCCTCACGCCGGGCCATTTTTTGATTGGGCAGCCACTGAACGCCCTGCCGGAATATCCCTTTGTTGATGTGAGACCTAATCGTCTCTCGCGGTTTGAATTGGTCCAACAACTCACTCAGAGCTTTTGGAAACGTTGGAATTTAGAATATTTGCACATTCTCCAGCAGCGCGTTAAGTGGACTGACAAGACTGATCCACCTCATGTTGGTGACCTCGTTCTGGTTAAGGACGCTAACTCACCGCCACTGTGTTGGCGCAGGGGGCGCATTCTCAACCTCGTCTTTGGAGCAGATGGAGTGCCCCGTTTTGCTGAGGTCCGGGTGGACGGTTCAATTTTGAAGAGAGCTGTATCAACCTTGTCGCGACTGCCAGTAAATTAGCGGCCAGGTAGTCCTGGCCGAGGCGGGTAGATGTTATGTACCAAACTTAACTTATCGTATAAATACGCGGGAGTACGGCCCTTGCGCGGACGCAGTCCGGCCCCGCGCGCGACGCGGCTGTCGAGCGCCCCTCAGTTGAAAAATCGAGTTGAAAGCGAGTTGACGTTCGATTGTGACTAGTTGTCACGTGTTCTCGCAACGGTTTTTAAAAGTTAAAAATTGTCACTAGAATTAATTGTTGATAAAACTAATTATCCTTGTTGTGTGAATCGATAATTACAATTGAAAACAAAACCTTGAAATGTCACCGCGAAATGTAATCTTCGCCAAATTGTTGGACATAAATGTGTTATAAACACTAGTGAATTTTGTGTCTCCATACTTAATACGATTTGTGTGTCTATATTTAATGCTATTTAATGTGAGTTGAACTGTTTGATAACTACAATTGTGATAGTATAATTGCATTAAGACGATTGGTGAAAGTTCACGGCTTAAGTCGCGCCAAATGTGGTCATTTTGAGGACTTAAAGAGTTCGTGTCTGCCTGCCTAAAGTTAAGTATAGTTTGATTAGCATTCTGCGTTATTTTGGCCAATTTATCGTAGTTAGTTAATGAAGCTATAGCTAGGGCTTGACACGGTGAAGACATTGTTGAAGAACAAACAGGGTAAGTTTGTACTATTGTAGATTTGTAACGCTGTGAAACGCAGATTTTAAGTTCGTTCGTGTTGGCCTGAAGAATTAATACGCTTCCACAAACTAACACATTAAAAATCCCAGGTTGAACGCAACACAAGTCATAAGTAATTTCGCAAATTTGTAATGTGTAAATTATCCCTCCAGTAAGTCCTTTGAAATATTACAATTTTAGGACCGAGTATTGAATTTCTTAGAGGACGCAATTTTATTTTTGGAACATGTAGGGTGGGGGGTCAATAGAAGCTTAACTTCAATTGTGTGGGGTCGCCACCCTTGTCATTCGGCCGCCATCTTGAAAAAAGGGGTGAAAACACTTTTTTCGATATATCGGAAACTATGCGTCTTACAAAAAAATTGTTTGGATATACATTGTAGAAAATTATCTTGCCTACAAATATGTTTAAATAACTTTTTGCCCTAAATTGAAAATCAAAGAAAATCAAATTATAAGCGAAAATGTGAGAAAATTTTTATTCTCTCTAATTTATCTATTGACCGCCCCCACATGTTCCAAAAATAAAATTGCGTCCTCTAAGAAATGCAAAGCTCATGTACCATTTCAATGGAGTAAGTGTCAAAATACAATTGCAAAAGCAAATTTTGAAAAAAGAATCATAAATAAACTAAGTCGCATTTACATTTGTAAGTCGTGACTTGTCGCATCAGAAACGTAAAAATTATGTAGCTATATAAAATTTTTATTTTTTTATCAATACAAAAAGTTGTAATATTTCGCAAATGCAATTATCGGCAGGTATAATTATTAGCAGATATACCTACCATCACTGTTGGTTGGGCGATACGCATCGTCGGCGAAGAGTGGCCGATCCGTGTCAAGATCAAGTGAACTGCCAGGGCCAGCATCGGAGTAAATGTCACCAGCTTTAGCACCAAACATTGTAGGGCCTTGATTCTGCTTCACGTTAGCCCTACTATATGAAACTATTATGAAAATAAATATAACATTAACTATTATTAATATTAAATAAAAATTGGTCAAGTGCGAGTTGGACTCGCGCACGAAGGGTTCCGTACCATTATCTATGCAACATAAAGCAACGTTATTAGTATCGAGCAAGAAACGGTAAAAAAATCATGTTTGTTGTATGGGAGCCCCCCTTAAATATTTATTTTATTTTATTTTTAGTATTTGTTGTTATAGCGGCAATAGAAATACATCATCTGTGAAAATTTCAACTGTCTAGCTATCACCGTTCTTGAGATACAGCCTGGTGACAGACGGACGCACGGACGGACGGACGGACGGACGGACAGTGAAGTCTCAGTAATGGGGTCCCGTTTTTACCCTTTGGGTACGGAACCCTAAAAAGATAGAATAAGATTAAATTTACAGTGGGATGCAACTGGAGAAGAGTTGCATGAGACAGAATCCAATGGAAGTCATTAGAGGCCTTTGCCAGGAGGCACTCTAGGCTATGTGACATACTATGGCCATATGACATACTCAATAAAAAAACTCCTAGAACCAAATAGCTCAGGATTTAAAGGCAATTGAAATTGAATATTCCTTTTGTAAATGTCAATTTAAAAAAAATATTGTTAGCTTTTTTGGTCCGCTACATAAGAACTGTCAATCAGGAGCATTGCGCAGAAATAAACCAAAATTGAAACAAATGTTTAATAAATCAAATTATGGTGGAAAAAGTGATTACCGCAAGCGTGACTTGAACCCACGACCTCGGAATACAGTTCTGTAGTTTGAAACAAATGTTTTTAGAATACTTAATTAAATTACATGAAGGAAACAATATTTTTAAATACTTACCCTCCAAGTTTACCATCCCTGCGCTCACGTAATAGTTGCCCTATATAACTGCCAGGAAGTGCCATTAATTTCTCAGCACAAGCTTGCTGATATGACAACTTGCCAATAAAATATCCGGCAATTACTGCTAAGGTTACCTTTGGGAATGCACCAAACCTAGGATTGGGTTTCAGATGTCCTGTAAAACAAGCAATAATCTTGTATGACAATCAAAATGGATGCAGTGATATAAAAAGTGCTTGATTGTGTTTATTTGTGTTTAAAGATCTTTATTTACTCAAGAGCATTAGTCCACTTAAAGATTATAGTGACTTAGACATGTGTTAGTAGAAATTATTTGCATTGGTTCAATAACATGTCCAATTACTCAAAAATGTTATGTACAAATTGTTACAATCTATCAATTTATTACAACATTTATTTTCATATCATACATGAAAATAAAATAGCCACATTTATTTTCATATCATATATGAAAATAAATGTGGCTGCCATTGCATTGTATTAGCTTTTATTGAGAGCAAAGTGGTGACAGTTTGAGAGCACACGTGCCACTACTCCAATTTCTTCCATAAGGTGCTGTAGGAGCCAAATAAAAGATATTTTATAGTCAGACAATATCTGTAAGTGCAGGGATGAGTTATTACAAGACAGGCCACTTCATGGCACATAATTCTCTGCCTTCCATTTCCAGTTCCTTTTTTCTCTTTCAAGTCATAAGTCTACCGAACAGAGGCCATCTTGACTTATCCTTGGCCTACTAGAAGCTATCTGCTTCTCGGCCATCAGTTGTTCTGTGGCAGATATGACTAGTACATTGCCAGTTCACTTAAAGTAGCATATTTATAAAAAAGGCCTCAACAAATTTTGATTAGCATTATTGGAAAATTTTACTAGTTTTATAACTAAAATCAATTTGTGTATTATTTTAATTTTATAATAGTTATGTAAGAATGAGTGTTATTAAAGTTGTAATTGATTTTAATTAAAATACACAAATGCAGATATTCAAGGTAAGTGCATAATTTTATAATGTAATCTTTTGATTACGATGAAAGTATAATAATTATATCAAGGTACCTACAAAAATAGTAGGTATTACTTATTGAAAATTTTTTAAAGACGAATTTGTCAGAAGCTGTACATATAGGAGATCGCTGTGCCGCTTTTGTACATAACCGACCAAATTTTATGACAAAAATTGTAATGTGAAAACACTGACCTTTCTGAATGGCTAAGAAAGTGCCTGCGCCGAAAATGGTAGCGAAGGGCATCGAACGTTTGACAAAACTCTCCTGATTGCAATCAGCTAACACTCGCAACTCGTCTTGTGAGAACTTATACTGCGACTGCATCAAAAATCTCGTGGATTACACAAAGCCAAAATAAAAAATTACCGGATAACCCTGATTACAAGATAACCTTACCGGGGTAATTGGTCCAGCTGCTTGGCCCTGTAACGGATACTCGACATTTTCCTGTTGCCCATATCCAAACGGACTAGGCTCATTCATTATTCTATTATTTATATAGCTCGATTTATTAACAATAATAATATCATAAATCTATGAAATTCAATTATTTTGAAGTTCAAGATTTTAATTGACAGGACTGACTGACTGAACAACAGTGAACGACAATTGAATTGACACAATGACACTAGACAAATTAAATGTCAGTGAGTAATGACATAACTAGAGCTACACTAATTCAAAGATTTTCAATGACATAGGTATCGATATTTTAACAAAATCTTACCGACAACAGGAATCTGAAGGTCACAAGATTTTAGTCTACAGCTACATAAAAAACCTTTACGTGGGCCTGGCAATAATATGCTGAAACCTGAATTTCTGATTTCTACTTTCGGAGATTACCCCCCACATATTTGTGTATTTAGTCAACAACGAGCCATACACACTATTTTGATTTTGTTTTATTTTAGCAGAATCATAGAGTTAAATATATGGGGGCGTAGTAAGTGGTAAACAGTTCTCTGCTTTAATTAAGAGCGAAGCTATGATTTTGTTTCGGTAAGGGTTCTTCGTTCTTCTTATATATACAAAAACAGATTTGGGTTAAATCCATTGGGCCTCCATAATCACAAAGCCCTGAGTATAAAGCTATAAGTAGTGGAGAAGACAAGCCTAGTTAAGAAGGAGATTCACTAATTCTACGTTATTACTTTTTAACTGAGATTTTTAAGTAGGTATAATACACATATATGCAAAATAAAGAGATGCTTACTCTTACTTGTAGCGTTATCAATACCAATGCCTATACCTACATAATTTTGGGGTATAGTTTTTATTCAACATTCACACAGTCCTAAGTTTGTATTTAGTTCACATAAACCCACAGAAGAACATAAACCATATTTTATTAGACCTTGAAGCACGATTTAGCCAGGTTAAAGTTACGTGTCTTCAAGATTAATTAATCGCGTATTTACTTTCTGGGGCCCAAGTCTGCTAATGAATTGTGTCACAATGATAGTTCAATGACACCATTGTAACAACAAAAAATTTACAGTAGACTACCAAACTTGATAAAATTCGCCACTAAGCAATCAGTTATTGCATTTGTTGATTGCATAATAGCGAATTTTATCAAGTTTGGTAGTCTATTGTTAATTTTTTGTCACAAATGATACCATTCAATTTAACTTTCACTGAACATTGAATTGCAGACATGAACCCCTGGTAAATCTGTGGGATAAGACCGTAATAATTATCATGACCATCTGAAATACTTATTACAACAAACTATCTATGAGGCATGCTATAGGACCTAAGGTAATAGTGGCAAATGGGTTAAAACTTAAAACAAAAAAAAAATTAAGTTTTCCACAATACATAATATTTGATTTATTTTTAATTGTAGACACAGTTTGTAGAATATTTACCAATGTTTTTTTACTACATATTATACAACAAGCAAATGTAATAGAATTTATTTTTTATATCTTACCATTATCCATCTATTACAGTAGCAAGAAGATTGTATTAATTTGGAAATACAAAAATAAATAAACACAAAAAAAATAATAAAATACATTTACACACTACGCGATTTCTTAATTACAGGCGGTGGATTATTTTCCAAATGATACTTCTTTAGTATTTTTCCCAAATAACTGCCTTCAGATAATTTCATTCTAAGTTTTCTGTCACAAATCGAAATGTACGAAAAGCGACCGTAGAAATGTCCAATTATCGCAGCAACCATAACTTTGGGGAAAACTCCGAAGTGAGGATTTCTCCGCAGGAAGCCTAGAATAAGAAAATATCCATAGAAGTAAGAAGGTGAAGAATGGGAGGAACGTCACTTATTTAGGAATAATCAAAATATTTTAAGTTCGTACTAATATTCTTACTTCTATGAAAATTTTCGTGGCGTCCCTACCAACCTTCTATGGCAAATAAAAATTATTTATACTTAAATATTGATTAAGTTATGGCTTACCACTTCTTATGGCAGCGTAGGTAGCCGTAGCAAACATTGTGCTAAAGGGCAAGCATCGCTGATAGAAACTCGCCCTGTCACATTCTTCCAAGGCTTTCATTTCCTCTTGAGTAAACTCATAATAACGCTAAAACAAAACAACGTTTAAGAAAATATTAAACTTTAAAAACCGATCATGTACGAGTTGGACCCGCAACGGAGGGCTCCGTACTGTAATTAGATATTATAACGCCATACCGACCCCAAATAATACGAACTAACAGGATACCTATTAATAAGATAAGGGAGGCCCGATGAATCATCGGCCCGCCATGCTAAAATGCCATGCTAAAACAACAAATATTCATCATCATCGGCGATGATGATGAATATTTTCATCAAATTAGAAGGCTGTTGATAATCGCACGACAATCGTATGAATAAAAAATAATTATTTATACGACTACTTTATTATTTGTACTAATTACGTTTCATATAACTTTAGAAATTAAATAAAATAAGGTTTTCGAAAAAAAAAAACCCTAACCTAACCTTCACTCGGTTAGCTTCGAGATCTAATAACTCCGCAATTTTTATTAATAAATTTATTACTAAGAATTTTTTTCGTGAAAAAAGTGAAAATCTTTTTCGACACTATCCACGGAGCAGAAGATTAACTAAGGAGCAAAAGGAAAAAATTGCGGAGTTACTAGATCTCGAAGCTAACCGAGTGAATGTTAGGTTAGGGTTTTTTATTTTTTTTATTTCGAAAACCTTATTTTATTTAATTTCTAAAGTTATATTAAACGTAATTAGTACAAATAATAAAGTAGTCGTATAAATAATTATTTTTTATTCATACGATTGTCGTGCGATTATCAACAGCCTTCTAATTTGATGAAAACAACAGCATCAGCGATAATGCGTAATAATGCGATAACCGGACGATTAATATATTTTATTCATCCGATAACCGGACAAATATTGAATATTAGTCGTCCGTATAACCGGACGACTAGCAACAGCCATATATTATGTCTTATTAATTATAATCCCAACAGATGCTTGCCTTTATTTTAAATATAGGATACCTAGGGATAAACTGGATGGTCATGCTTTTTTAATGAGATAATAAGAATAAAAAATATTAATAGACTGCCTATGGCTTTTACGGTAATTTAAATAAATTTTGATTGATTTTGCCTACCAGTGGATGGGTCACATTTTGCGCAGGGGGACACGACTTTCTTGTGCGGTTATCCGCATAACAATCACAATCTTCTTCTTGCTTAGCATTCCCATCTTTTTTATCTTTTCCACTCATAACTTAATGTATTTTGTAACTTGTTAATTTACATTTTAATGGTAAAATATGACGGAGTTTACATTATTATTTATTTATTGGATGACGAGAATTTATTTTTGTAATATCACTTAAATGAATGGTGATTTTGACAGAGGTATTTGACACATTTCAGGCAAAATAAGCAATGCAAATTCAGCCAGTAATTACAACAAAATGTTGGTCATTTATCATCACCGTAAGAATGTTTATATATTATAATGTATATATTAACTTTTAAAACCTACTTTTTAACATTTTAGCAAAGTATTTTAACAATGGAGTAATCCCTTATTGCATTAAATGAATCAGGCATGTTATATTTTTATTTTGATGAAATGTCATCCAATACAAATGCATGTTAAAAACTTCAGTGTCAAATTTACAGTTACAATTGCAAAAATATGTCGTTAACTAGGTGTTTTTTAGATAAACCGCTAGTTAAGGAGTCAGTATAGTGTCGGAGTTATTAAAATCTTGCCCTTTTGACGGTGCAGTGAGGTTTGGGGGTTGCGGCATGGAGCGTATGTTTCTACTGGCATTGACGTGTGCGGCTGCAGTGTCAGCCGTTAGCTATGTTGACTACTCAGGTGTTAAAATGCCTCAGTACATAGGTATTGCTGATTACGAAATGGGCCGTGACCCCCCTTCACAGGCGTCCGAAGACTATCATGGCAATTCGCCAGATGCACCAGCACCACTAGATTATAAGTACGAAGAAGATCTGCACAGTAAGTATCATTACAATGGTCTTACATAGGCAGGCACACAATAAAGATACACCAGTGCTTCCAAAATGATACAATAGTTTCCTTAACGAACACTGTTTAAACTTTTATTCTGAAAGTAATGCATAGGGGACACTTTCTCGTAATGGGTAGTTATGGTGAAAAAGTCATTAAAATTATTTTTGCATTACTTTCTTTTTAAATTTACAGTTAAATCAGAAAAACCAAGAAAACGTCTTGATGAGTCAGATGCTTGGAGAAAATCTGCAAGAAAACAACGAGGATCAAAGCGGATGGCGAGCAATGATAACAGTATACGAAACAAATATAATTCTGATGGCGATGACGATGAGGCACCAAAGCTGAAAGTGAATCGTCGATTTCCTAAACACCGGTCACGACTCAAAACTGATATAGATCATGCAGAGGAGGATATCCCGCCCAGACGTCATAATAAATATAGTCAAGATAGGAAAGATGTTAGTGATATAGATAGGAAGGACTATTTCCATATAGATCAAGATTATAATCCTGATGATAAGAGTAAAGATTTTGATGAAGATATAAAATTTCGACCAACCACTATCAAAAGATTGATCCATAGAAGACCTAGAGACAGACAATTTAAAAAGCAAAAAAGCACATTTTTGGATAGTTATGAAGAGGATTTAGAAGCTGATAGGCAAACTATGTCTGATTTTGAAAAAGTCGATAAAGACAGTCGTTCTGGCGATGATATAATACGACAGCAACCACTAGAACAACATGTCACAACAAACCGGGTTCGTCACCGAACCACAGTAAATGATGATGATGAGAACAGAGATAATCCCACAAAAAATAGACCTGTAAAAAATAAACAAAAAGATTATGATGAATATGAGGAATATTATGATATGAAAAGAGTTAATAATTTAAAAAACAAACTGCCGACTCTACTGCGCAGAACTACAGGTACGTTACTTTTCACTTTCTTTTAAAACTTTTCTCTATCTCACTTTTTATTTAACAATTCAATGTGCCTATTTCATTACGGATAGCATTAGCAATATTGTTTTATTTTAGTATCTGCGTATTGCAACAAACTTTAATTAAGGTTTTTTTCGTTCTAGTAGGTACTATTCCTTAATGTGCGAGTGTCGGTAACCCTCTATTGATATCTTTTGTTTGTTTTCTAAAATCTAATCAAAAGAAATGAGAAACGCCATTTTTTTTGAGATCTAGTATTGAAGATAAAACAAGCTAACGACAGGCTCATTACTTGTGCTCAGTGGGAGAGTCGGAGGCGAATACGAATGTGATGGATATGCTGACACATCGCCGCTCGTTGGAGACTTCAAAGCCGTCTTCTACCGCTAGTACTCTACATTCTACGACCACATATCACACCATCGAGAGCTTCATAGTAACCACAAGTATACCAACAACGCTTAGTACTATAACAACTACTACAATCGACTTTAACAAAAGACAATCCAATATTTTGCGTGACCTATCAATGGCAGAGAAGTCGAGGCTTTCTATACTGAAGAAAGCACAACGCAAAGAAGGTATGGTTGTTCATTCGACAAAGAAGCCACCGGTCTTACTACAGGTGACTAGTCATATGCCTACTGTGGTGATGGTTGAACCTCCATCACCTTCTGCACCATGGATGCGTGCCCAAGAGTTTGTTGATGATTCGCCAGAAAAGATAGAACGAGTGAAAAGTTTAATGAGACGTAAGTTAGTTGCAGAGGCAAAGAGTATTCATGATTTGACAGACAACTGGGATGAAATGATATGTGATTATATTGATACATCTTTAATTGAAAACAAAGCTACAGGGTTATCATCAAGTTGGTGTTCCTTTATTATTGGCCTGCAATTAATTATGTTTGCTGTAAAATATTACTTTTCAAATGTTTATTGACGCATGTTTCTAGACTGACAAGGCAAGTAGCAACACAATACAATAAATATTTTTTTTATTTTACTCTTTTGTGATTAGTTAATTGTACATATATTTGTGTGATGTTTTAAAGAACAAATTATTATTCTTCTTAAAATTAATGTGTTAATTTATTTTTTACTAGCTGTGCCCAAAGGTAGGTAATGTTTTTGTAGTAAAATATATCAACTACCGTGATATATTTTACAGCTTGCGTTCAGATGGACTGACAGCGAAGTCTCAGCAATAATAAATTAAAACAGGACCCGTTTTACCTTATAAGTCAGAAATCTAATAAGAAATAAATCTACTACTTGTAGACTAATGAATTATCGGAAAAATGTTACTTACCCTATAAGACAAACGTATTCTCTTTTCCGCTGCGGCACATGGAATAAAGACACCATTCACCAGGTGCTCAAGTCCACTATTTTGGAACAATTGTCATACCGGCACAATACCGGCACGATACCGTTGCAATTGAAGTCAAATATCCGTAGTCTGCTATATGCCGTCATAACGGTCTTTCAATGGTAATAGAATTGTCGATCTCTTTTATCTATGCATTGAATTTTCGGTCTCTTTTATCTATGGATTGTGTTAGAATGGTATGTATGTGTTGCCGTTTTTAAAAAATGCGTTAGTTGAAGTCATTTTCGAAAAACTACTAATAAATTTAAACATTTAATCATGCTAGACTTCGTTTAAATATATTTGTACATACTATTTATTAGTATAAAAAGCAATGTGAAGTTTAGGAGATTAGTAAATTGCAATAAATTACAAAGAACAATTTCTAATATTTCTATCTATCTATTATTTATTTATGGCAATCTGTCGACACAGGACAATTTAAAAATATTACTGTCAAATTCAAAATAGCAGACTACCGAAACATTTCAGTCATTGAATTGCAATTGTGAAGCAGTTGTGTACGAGACTAGCAATTTATGTCACTTTGACAATTGTAAGACAATGATGAAGTCGTTATGACGACACATTATTAGTAGACTACCAAAAACTTTACTATTGCACCATAATGGTACAATAATGGTACAGTTGTGACACCGTTGAAATACCCGACTCAGGGCCCAGTTTGTAAAACAATTTTCGTCTTTTAAACACCTTTATTCATCATTATATTAAAAACTTTCCAAAAAAACTATTTGATTACAGATTGAACGATTTTCGGCGTCATATTTTCCGTTGAAATTTACAACACATCATCATAATTATCATCATAGCATCGCGTTTTTTCCCATGGGGGTAGGTAGAGACTATAGAGCACCACCCGCTACGATCCAAACATACTTCCTTCATCCACACTCGTACATCTGGTCATACATACCAGACAGTTGTAAGTAAGACGGTTTACAATACATACTCGTAATAGCATTGTTTGTCGCTGTGTTCAGATTCCGAGACTCACCCGACAAGCGTGAGCGTTGCTGAACGAGAGCTGAAGGCAGCACTAGGAGCGATGGGGGCACGCCGTCAACGTAAGGATGTGACCCTGGACCCGGCATTAGCTGCAGCGACCCGCTCTGAACTAATGCCAGTCCCCACATTCGCACCAAATGCTGTATCACCCGATGTAAAGCAACAATGGCAAGAGTTCATAGCGGCTAACAATTCAAAGTGTCTTAATATTTCTATGTATTTTATTAATTTTTTAGCTTTAATAATATTTTTTTTGCAAAGATACGGCTATTGCGATATTATTTACTAGCTGTGCTCTGCGGTGTTACCCGTGGTAAAAAGAATAAAAATCTTATCGTTTTTTATTATCCCAAGTGAACATTGCACTCTTTTGGGATAAAAAGTTACCTATATGTTTTAAATAAATAAATAAATAAATATTTATGGACATTTCACACAACGTCCTCTGGTCCCAAGCTAAGCTTATTATGCTTGTGTTATGGGTACCAGAATACGGATAGAATACATAAACTACTTTTCTTTTGTAAATACATACTTATTATACATAGTAAACACCCAGACGAAGAACAAACATTTGTATGATATTTATAAACATCACAGAAATGAATGTCCGAGGCGGGAATCGAACCCGCGACCTCGTGAACGGCAGTCCGTTATATAAACCACTAGACCACGAAGCCCGTCTATGTTATTCTAATGTATAAGCTACATTATTGTACAGTGTAATTAAAATCCATTCCGTAGATTTTTCGTGAAAGAGTAACATCCATACTTACAAACTTTCACATTTATAATATTAGTAGGTAACATCCTCTGTGAGAGACGGAAAACTCGAAAATAAACCCTGTGCCAACACGCCTGGTCAGCGCGGCACAGTAGACCATAATCCCTCCGAAAGTGGAGGAGGCCCGTGCCGAGAAGAAAAATATTAGTAGGATGAAAGTGAAAAAGGCCAGGAGTCAGATCCATTTAACAATCTCCTCCAAAACGACGCAACCGAGTTTTATAACATTTTGTGTGAATGCTTGTCAGAGAATCTGGTATAATGTAATTTTATACGCCTTGGTCACAGAGGGAGTTCCAATAGATACCCAAGTGAAACCGGGGGCTCAGTTAGCTATATTTATTTATTTATTTAATTTCATATGACAGATTAACTTATGAACAAATATATTTGGCCGTGAGTACTTAACCCTTCATCTATTATAATCCCAAGACATGTACTGATGTACTCCGCTGTTCTCCTTATAAATATTCATGCTTGATTATGAATATTCATATTTAACACAGAACATGTCGTTCTTTTACTATAATAATTTGTTGTGACATTGTATTTATTTAAGTCGAATATTTATTTAATTTATGAAGACGAATACCTACTAGTAGAAATGAATACTACAACTGCTAGTACATCTTCAACACAAGCTCCGCAAAAAAAAAAAAATAAAAAAAAAAAATAAAAAAAAAAAATATTTAAGTCAAAATCATTGCTAAAGATTTTTTAATATGAAAACTGATCTTTCTAATTAAATTAAAAAATTGGTCAAGTGCGAGTGGGACTCGCGCACGAAGGGTTCCGTACCATTATCTATGCAACATAAGGCAACGTTATTAGTATCGAGCAAGAAACGGTAAAAAAAATCAGTTTTTTGTATGGGAGCCCCCCTTAAATATTTATTTTATTTTATTTTTAGTATTTGTTGTTATAGCGGCAATAGAAATACATCATCTGTGAAAATTTCAACTGTCTAGCTATCACCGTTCTTGAGATACAGCCTGGTGACAGACGGACGGACGGACGGACGGACGGACAGCGAAGTCTCAGTAATAGGGTTTCCGTTTTTACCCTTTGGGTACGGAACCCTAAAAAGTAAAATTAGTAGAATAAAACGGCACGTGTCATCTTTTACGGCCATTTTCAAAAACGAACTATGGATTACGGATAAATTTTTATCCCTGTTTATTAGTATGATAATGGTACTAAAAATACTCCTCCTCCTCCTCCAGCCCATTAAAGTCCCACTGTTGGGCACGGGCCTCCTCCACTTTGGAAGGGATTATGGTCTACTGTGCCGCGCTGACCAGGCGTGTTGACGCAGGGTTTATTTTCAAGTTTTCCGTCTCTCACAGAGGATGTTATCTGTATACAATATCCCTTAGTTGACTTTCACAGCACTCTTGGGAGGAGATGGGGTGGTGACACTTGTATTCTTAATTCGTCACCACACGGAGAATAAAAAATACGCGCACAACTAAATTAAATATAACTGAAAAATTAATTTTGATAGTGTCGATAGCACAATTCGGCAATATTAAACTTTCTTATAAAATCTGTGTATTATAGAATTTTAATTAATTTATACAACAAAATAGCTAATTAATCTAAATACACATATGGTTGTTTCCATTTTTTTTTGAATTGGCACCATTATCTCCCCTTTATTTGACAACCGAGAAAACAATTTTAACAAAAGAATTAGGTACTGTTATATATTATCACGGATGTATTGCTGAAATTTTGATCAAATTTAACTGAGACTGTAAGGTTTTTCACCAGTTTTAATTTATCCGGTCGAGGATTCGATTAAAACGTATAAAAGATACAGTTAAATTGAGAAATTTCTTTTTAAAACCGAGTAAAAATTGTCCGAGAGGCGACAAATTTGTGTTGGACGACCTACTTTAACATGGTAGAGTCATGGCAGAATCATTGGATACGGACGATAAATCAAGACCGAGTGTTCTGGCATTTGGTCCCGCGATACTTTTTAATATCAGAAGGAGGAGGATCTTTAAAAACCGTTAGTTGGAGCAGATCTGGTGATACTTATAAAGTGGTAGTCAAAGCTAAAATATTTGTAAGTCAAATATTAACGTTATTTTAAGTTATGTTCTGTGTTTTTCTGCGTTATAATAGAATAATTCCTTTTATATGTTAATTTTACACGCCAGAAACATAAATTTATTCTATTTTTACTTCATTAACAGTCGTTGTATTTTTGTTAGAACTCTACCAAAATAACTAGAGAGAAAGATTTGTATGCGTAATTGAGCCCTGTAGCGCCATCTGTAAGATATAGACAAGTGCTTAGGTTCATAGCTAGATGGCAGCAGTTTAATAACGCGAGTGGCGCCGCGGCACGGGATTGATTACGCGGTGAGAGAGTACGGCAGAGTGCCGGAGTATTTGATTATTTATTCGCCGCGCGAGCCGCGGGCCGGAGGTCGGTCGCGATTGAGTGTGTGCGGGGCCGGAGTGTCTACCCGTCTGTGTTGTTGTATCGAGTCTATACCGGTGTTGTAAGTGACTATTATGAGTGACAGGGATAGATCATCGCCTTCCCTCACGGACACCCCACTGAAGACCTACATCGGTCGTCACGACGACGACTATCCCCTTATAAACGGAAATGGTAAGTGCACCTTGTTCAGTTTAAAGTTCAGAGGTTGGGCTATGAGAGGGAGCTGAAGGTGGCGCCTTATGTTGGGCGTGCATCACGCGCTCGGAGTGGTCTGCACGCGCTAGGTGAGCGACAGCCGCGCGCCGCGTGCTCGCGGTACACCGGGGCACTGGGTCAGCAGTGCTAGTGTTTAGCGCTCGTCACACGGCGTGCTAGGCCTCTGCGGATCCCCGCTAACGATAAGCTTTGCCGCATTGAAGCTTCCGCCGTTTCGATCGACCCGTCGTCCTCCCTAAAGCCACTACCCAAAATGTAGAGATAGTTCGTGATGCCTATGTATACATTCTAATTTAAATGAAAACGGAAACTAACAGAAAATTATCTTTGAAATTGTGTATTGGAAAGGTTTGTGCAATATTGTGCATCCGGGTTGATCGTATGCTGGTACCGAATGGAAAATGTAAATCATATGTTGGTGCGGTCTCCAGCTACCGTGGATCGATACCCGGTGACCTTAGGTCTGAAAGCCGAACGAATTGGAAGGGTGATGTCGGTCGCGGTAAGATAAGGCTGGCACTGCCGGTGGAGCGCTGCGGCAAGCTTCCGCACCGTCCATAAATATTATTTACGTGAACTGTAACTGCGTTCGTTCTGGGGAAAGAATTTATATGCGTGGAGGTCAACATCGGCTCGACGTTCCACATTTATATTTCTAATGATGATTCTTGTTCTCAAATAATAAGTGTGTATATAAATAGATAGTTGTTATTTCTAACCTTTATATTATGTTTCTATATAATTTGTAGTGTAAAACATTGTCAACAGTTTGTAAAAAATTTTGTAGCAGTAAAATGCGTTTTTCGATGTTTGCAGCAGGAAATACTATCTATTTGCTAACATATTTATTGCTTACAATTTATTATTAATTATATTACTTTCATTCTTTCATTTAAATCAACAACGTTTTATAATCATTTAATATAGTTAACTTATTTGAATTAACTGATGTATTTGTACCACAACTATTTTAACTAATTTGTGAAGCATAGCATCCATGTTACATTAGATTTGCAACTTGGATAGTAATGTTATGTTTTGTGACCATTTTGTTTTGTTTTATCATGGGCTATTAGTTCTGGTTTAGGTTAACCACATATAATTATCAGAATATCTAGTTTCAAACTTGGTGACTCAAAATTATTCGTTTTTGTAAACGATAAAGCTAACCTTACCAATCTAATATATAATATTCTCCTGTCACGGTGTTTGTAATTATACTCATCCGAAATGGCGCGACCTATTTTCGTGAAATTTTGTGTACATATCCGTTAGGTCTGATAATCGGACAACATCTATTTTTCATCCCCCTAAATGTTAAGGGTTATCCACCATTAATTTGCCGGGTCAGCTAGTAACATAGAAATTGCTAGATTTTTACGTATTTACTGCTTATACGGCTTTTTTGACATTTGTTTTAAAAGTTTATATTTGTTTTGTTTTTAATGTTTTGATTTTTTATTTGTTTGAAAAGCTTTTGATTTTATAATGTTCATCATACTATACCATGGCCCCGTAGAGGAGGGGAGAAGTATCAAAAATGTATTGTACCACCAATTATTATTTCACCATATTTACTATAGTATTAGTTAGACGTTTTCTTCAATTAATTAACTTTAAATATATTTGGAAACCGATCCTGCGGTGTAAAGGTTAAATAAACTAGAACGGAACCATCTACCTATTATGGTTTTTGCTTTAAGTATAGCTATTAATTTTACCCATTTAGTTACTTAACAAGGAAGTTTACCTAATAATTCGTAATTATGTATCTAACTCTATTAACATTTATATTTTAGTTTGGATTTACTTGTCCAATCAGAATTGGCATTATTATTTACTAACTGTCGGCCGCGACTTCGTATGCGTAGAATTTTGAAATGGTCCCCTTTTTTCACAAAATTTTACACCGATGCTTAACTCCTGTTAGCCGAAGCGTGATGTTATATAGTCTTAAATCTTCCTCGATAAATGTACTACCCAACACTGAAATTCTTTTCAATTATTGATTTTAAACTTAGGCGATTTGAACTCATAATTTGTTAATATTACCGTGACTATAATCACGTTAAAAAAGGCACAATACCTCTGCTCAGACCTGATCAGCTCAATACCTCCGCTCCGATCGTGGTCACGGGTCGACCCTTGACCACGATCGATGCAACTCGGTCGAAACGTCAGGAGCAGTGGTATTGTGTCTTTTTAAGTCTTTTCAAATTGGACCAACCGTTCTAGAGATTAGCGCGTTCAAACAAACGAACAATAAACGAATAAACTCTTATGGTCTTATTCATAATGACTTATCGGAGGTTTAAACGGAGATTTTATCGGATATATAATAAACGTTTTAGCGTAAAAAGACTATTATGAATAACAAGTTTTGACAATTTTAGCGAACTTTTAAACCTCCGAAAGTCATTATGAATAAGACCGTTTAGCTTTATAATATTTGTATAGATTAGAATTTAGTGTGTTTCTTAAAATCAATTGCTTCCATGTTCTTGACAGTCATTGCCTTGCGTCTATCGCAATATCTATAGCAACTACATATGCGCAGTAATTATCGGCCCTTATCTTCTTAGTGATAATAGTCCACGATGCGCCACTATAGTATACAACAGTCTGATGCGATCACTAGGCCATTAAGATAACGTCAAAAAAAAAAACTAAAATAACACGCAACTACGACATTAGCAAATATTGTTTAAGAAATTAATAGAGACTTATTTATCACAAAGAAAACAGATCTGAAACATTTAGTATTTAAATATTTCGTACAATCATTTCATGGAATCAGTTTCTGGTTGGTTCATTCATAATGACTTATCGGAGGTTTAAACGGAGATTTTATCGGAGATAATAAACGTTTTATCGTAAAAAGACTATTATGAATAACAAGTTTTGACAATTTTCGCGAACCGACTTTAGTGAACTTTTAAACCTCTGATAAGTCATTACAAATAAGACCATTAGACTGTAAAAAATGTAATATTCTGACGTGCTTCGTGATCTAGTGGTTCATGTAACGGACTGCCGATCACGACGTCTCGGGTTCGATTCCCGCTCGGGACAATCATTTGTGTGATGTTTATAAATGTCATACAAATTTTTGTTCTGCGTCTGGATGTTTCTATGTATTATAAGTATGTATTTACAAAAGAAAAGTAGTATATGTACTATATCCGTATTCTGGTACCCATAACATAAGCATATAAGCTTAGCTTGGGACCAGAGGACGTTGTGTGAAATGTCCGTGATATTTATTTATTTATTTATATGGTTAGCATAATCATGTAACAAATGTACCCATAAAAATGTAAGTTAATTCGTTGAAATAAAACTACTTTTTACGGATTTAAACGCGTATATTTGTTTTAAATTTTGCCCGATTTCGGAGACTTTGCAGTCACCATGGTCACGGGTGAGACTCGAAACGTCGGGCCAAAATTGAAAACAAATATACGCGTCCAAATCCGTAAAAAGTAGTTTTATTTAAACAAATGAGTCGCGCAAGTGTTAGAAAATATTAATTTGTTCAGTTTAAGTTTATCTAGAACAATTACAAAATTAATTAAAGTGAAATTTGTTTATTTGTTACGTTATATTCTATGAACTAGCTGTTGTCCGTAACTTCGAACGTACCCTAATAAATTATATAAAAAAGCCATCGTCTTGAAGCACTCTATCTAATAAAAAAACCGCATTAAAATTAGTTGCGTAATTTTGAAGATATAAGCTCACATAGCTCTCCGTGTGGTGACGGATTAAGAATACCAGTGTCGCCACTCCATCTCCTCACGGAGATGGAGTGGCGACACTTGTATTTCACATTCACAAGGGTGCTGTAAAAATCAGCTAAGGAGAAAGAAGAAAAAAAAAAAAAATTCTCGAATAGGTACACCGGGAGCATTATATCGAAAAAAGTATCATAGAAATTACCTGTATTTACAGCCAGAGTAGTCATCTATTTAAAGGCTTTGTAATACTGGACGAACTAACTACGTTAACTACAGCATTCTATTAACTACGATGAGATCGATCCGTGGCTTACGACACGTGTAACTGATTTGGAAGGATACTTTTGTGAATATTCAACGGGTCACCATTCGAACTCATCAACTAACTAAAGTAAATAAACAAATTACTCACTATTGACACAATTTGAGGACTTACTTCATAATCTTGGAAGCTAAGTCAATACTAAAAATCCTTAAGTAAACTATTTTAATCAAGTCTCCTACATATACTTATATTATATAACAAGACATGCATAAAAAAAGAAACAACTTAATAAAGTTAAAAAGGTTATTTACAAAAAGCGACAGCGACCCGTGTGTCGGAAAAATAGGAACGCTGCTCGGCTATTGTTGTGGGGTAGATATATAATATACTAGCTGGCCCGGCAAACGTTGTTTTGCCATACCAAAAACAAAGTAAAAAAAAAAAAAATTAACTATAAACCTCACGAGACCTTTCCAACGAATGCAAAACCGTGGAAATCGGTCCGTGCGTTCTGGAGTTATAGCGTCAGGAAGGAAAATCCGACTTATTTTTATATAGTAGATAGCTGGCCCGGCAAACGTTGTTTTGCCATATTAAAAATCGTAAAAAAAAAAAAAAATTACTATAAACCTCACGGAGCCCGAGACCTTTCCAACGAATGCAAAACCGTGGAAATCGGTTCGTGCGTTCTGGAGTTATAGCGTCAGGAAGGAAAATCCGACTTATTTTTATATAGTAGATATATCTATAGGCGTTGTGAGATGGTTATATTATGACCATCTCACAACGCCGATTTTCAGCAGCGTCCAGCCCGTAAAAACCTGTCATCGGTCGTACGACGGATAGCAATTGCCGCAAAGATTTTATATAAAACTACGATTAAAAAAAAATGTATAGGGACGTAAGTTTCGGGAAAAACAATATAAAATAATATTTCAATTAGACAAACAAAAAACACAGCACAAAATACAGTACAGTACAAACACAATAATAAAAATAGGGTCAAACCCAAGATCAGACCAAACAGACAAACAAACAATACATAAAACAATGCCATAGAAACTACACTCTAAGCTAAGCTCAGGGATTTTGCACACAGATAACATTCTCTGTGAGAGATGGATAACTCGAAAATAAACCCTGTGCCAATACGACTGGTCGGCGCGGTACAGTAGACCATAATCCCTCCCAAAATGGGGAAGACCCGTGCCCAACAGTGGGGCGTAAATGGGCTGGAGAGAAGGTCACATAGGTACATACATACAGAAATAACGACCTCGTTTTATAATAAGTAAAATAATATATCCTAATCATGTTTTTTAATCGCTTTATGGCAAGTTAATCTACTTATGAAACCCCATATAAACATTTCAATTTGCTACCGAGTTTTCAGAAAAACAGGAAGTACATAAGCATAAAACAATTTCTTGCGATAAAATGAAGCTTTAAGAAATATAATCGCTTTTCCCTCAACAAAAAGAATTCGTAATAAGGATACACGAATTTTAATTTGATAAAAAAATATTAAGTTGCATTTAAGGGCCTACATCAATATTATCGTATATCATCGTCGACACGTACATATTAACACAGCCAGTAGGCACAGAAAATGAAGAATTAGGGATACTTTTCCTATTTACTCAAAATCTACTAAATATATTTTAATTCTGATCCACGTGTTTCTATACATAATAGTTACCTATGTTTTTAAAGTTATTTCATTAGTTAATACGCGATAATAGACCGACAAATGAAAAAAATAATTGAGACGTTGTTTCGCCAAGATTTTCTATCGAGAAATCTTTTTTCAATCGCGTTTCTGAGTTCATGCGATCCTAGATCATATATTGAAAAAACATATACTTAAAAATTAGAGCTCTAGCCATTCAATCTAAAGAAACAATGAAAACTTCGTACATAGAAAAATGCACGAAGCTATTTTGGTATCCTCTTTATATGACAAATAAGAAGATTTTGGTTATTACGAGTGTAAATTATTTGCACTAAGATATAAAAAGTGTGTTATATTAAGAAATAACTACACAATTGTATGTGCATGTGTTAGGTATACCTATTGTTACAAGTATTTATATGTTTGTATTTATAATTAGGATATTATAGTATTTTAAATATTTGAATGTATGTTGCATAATGTGTAATAAAAAAGATTTCTTGTACACTATCATGACCCGTTATAATTAAGATTTGCTGGTAGAAAATTTATTTATAAACTAGCTGTTGCCTGCAACGTCGTACTCGTGGAATTTTAAAACGAAATCTTTACACCTAATATAAAAAAAAAGTCACTTAAAAACGGTCTCTATTAAAAAAAAAACCGCATCATAATCCGTCACGTTTTTATGAAGATATAAGCTCACAAAAGGACATACATACAAAAATAAAGATTTTGTTTTATAATAAGTAAAGACTAAGCTTGTCTTTGTACATTTTATGTAATTTCTGTGTGCAATAAGAATACTAAGAATACTAATATTATTGCAAAACTCGCCTCTTAAGACGGGACGATACCAAATTATGCTCCATACAAAAGTATGGGTATCGTACTTCCGTTTTTTCTTCGCGAAAGTTAAACCGATTTTAATACAAATACCTAAATGAGGAGTACAGTACCCTCTTAAATCTGGGATTTATATGCTTTTCATCGTTGTGTCTCCACAGTTTATTATTGTATCTTTACATTGCTTAATTATTGTTATCTATATTTAAACTATCATTCAGTGAAGATAATGTTTAACCACATTGAATAAGGGAGCTGTGGGTCGTTCTGTTTCGTATTGGCTGGCATCAGTTTTTGGCATGCAACTCTGCTATGCTCAATTTAACATCAAACGCATACGCTGACTGCTCCATTCAGATTTCACAGCCCTTTTTATCAAGATGATGTTGAATTGATTATTCTAACCGCGGAGAGAAGGCATTTTAGAATAATTTACGAAGAAATTTCTTCTTACTGGAATACAGCTCGTGGTTTGTCATTGATAATCATGTCACGTAATATTACCTTCCCTTTTATAGGAGAAAAGTAATGGTCTCATTAAATAAAATACAATTCTTAAGCATCTCTCTTAAAATTCAACCTTTTTAAATAATTCTTTGTCTGACACTCCTTTTATTTCCACTTCCTTGATATATGTACAAATCAATGTAACGAAATATCAAAACATGTTTTGAAAACGTTCAATTAATCTGAAATAACTTGTTATCAGATCGTTAAGTTAAACTAAAAAAAATTACTTATTGTTTTTTCTCATTCGATTATTATCGTGGCAGATTTTTCTAGCGAAGTCAGGGAGACCTAGGTATATTCTTTGCTTCCTAAAATAGCTACATGGTTCTTTTCAAACTTGCTCGCTTGGTTCTGAGCCTAAGTCCTCTATTCTTTAAGACATGACCCATTTAGTTCTCATAGGATAGTCTATTTTTGGGTCTACCCTTTACCGATCATTATTCTTGTGATCTATTTCTTTAAGAGCATACAAGCGTTCGCTTTTAAATGTGACCCATGTGCTTAGCAACTGTTTAATATTAATTAGTTTAAAGTCTAAAAATGTAAGCTGGAAAATTTTTCATATTTGAAATTATTGCATTGGTAAAATACTGGGTGAATCCGACTATTATCCATTGGTAAAAATAATTTTAGACCTGACATGGATTAATAGATAGGTATTTTTTCAATAAAATATGTTAGTGGAGATCCTGTTCCATCTGAAGGTTAGCAGCGATGGAGTCTCTGATGGTATGGCGCACCGAGTGTTACCACATTGTAGGTAAGCCTCCGGGAACACAGACGTTCGCAAATTGCTTCAATCCTTGATAGACATAGATAGATAGATACAAACGAAGCTAATAGAAGCATCAAGAGCTAATTTTTACGTGTTTTACGGCTTCAAAGTTACGCAGCTGAATTTTAGAAACTCATTACATGCAGTGGAACATTAAAAAACATAGTTATATTTTTATTTTATTTAGAATTATGTTGAATAGATACCTGTTATCTGTTTATTACTTTTTTCTTTGGATTTATCGTTTATAGAACGTTTTTATCTTGTAAGTACTTACGTACATCGAAAAATCGCTCGTTTAGTTTACTATATAGCGTCAATCATCTTGTGCGTCGCGGAAGTTTGCATTCCACTGATTAGATTATTTCAACATGAAGATTTTCAATCTTGACTTTAAAAATCGGCCAAATACGAGTTGCTAAAGGTTGTGTAAAAGGTTTCGTACTATCATAATTTACTACATTATAAAGCTGAGGAGTTTGTTTGTTTGAACGCGCTAATTTCAGGAACCACTGCACCGATATGAAAAATTCTTTTAGTGTTGGATAGCACATTTTTTGAGGAAGGCTATAGGCTAAATAACATCACGCTGCTGCCAATAGGAGCGAAGCATCAGTGAAAAATGTTGAAAAACGGAAAAAAATCTAAATTCAACACCTACGAAGTTGTTAAACAGCTAGTTGATCTTTAAACATATCGTCAAAAGGCTATTAAAAATTTTTTTTTCGTGTCTTTTTAATATTTTATTCATCCTTTTTGCTTAAAGTGATACTAATGTAAACTTTTGTCTCACTTGCTAAGCTACTGATGACAGCATTCCTTATTGAAAATTAAAAAAAATTTACTGATAAACGAGGATAATAATCTATCCGTAATCATAAATTGGTTATTAAAATAGCTGTAAGGGTACCATCAACTTACACAAAAAACGTTTGTTGTATGGCAGCATTTATTTATAGTTAATTTGTTTATTATTAAGTGTTAGGATTTCCTTCCTGGTAATGCACTATAAATTAAGAACTGTGAAAGATATTAGTTACATACATTAGATGTGGATTCTAATTGCAGATCCATTCTGTAAGGTGCCATATAAGATACCAATTGCCTTAGAGGCAATTCTGAAACACGATATTGTGATGTAGATACTATTTCTCAATTATCTCTATGGTAAGCGGCCAACGTGTCTTATTACTTAGTAGATTTATCTTACGTTATTATAATATTATTTATTTTAGTAATCAATAAATAAATTCAGAGTCACCACTCCATTTTCACCCCAAGGTGCTGTAAAATCCAGCTAAGTAACGTTATAAACAGATAGATTCTTCAGAAATCAGATCTTCTCTAAGAGACCAAAAGCTTACACCAGCCTGAACAGTGTGGTGAACACTATATGCCACACTGTTCAAACACCCTTCGGAAGTGCTTGTGTCTAACATTGGGATGTGAATGGGCTAAAAAGAAGAACCGGCTTTTCGTCATTTAGTTTTTATTTTCTGCGAGTTTTAGCGAAGTTGGTACGTTCTGAATCTGGTTCAGATTGGTTCTTTTATTATATTTTCCCGTCACCAAGAGTTAGTCAGTCATCTGAGCGTTTGATTAACGAGATTAGAGTATTGTTCGTACTAGATCCGTGCCTCGAACCGGTTCGAAGTGAATAACTCGCTTTTATCCGCCTATATCTTGGTAACAGGAAAATATCAAATTAGACCCACGCCACGTTTCAGTAGAATTGTGTTAACCATGTTCATTGCCTATTAAATTGACGTCAGGTTAGATTATAATGTGAACTACAATGTATACAAACATTTAGTTATGTATGTAATTTGTTACTGAATTAGCTAAATTTTTAAAAGAAATTATATTTAAAATCAAATCAATTTACTTTTATCTGTAAGCCTATTCCTTCCTCTAAATAAAACAACTTTTAAACGGATTTAGACGAGTATATTTGTTTTAAATTTTAGCCCGCAGTTGTGGAGATTTCTAGTTTAGTTTATTTGTGTACGTAGAATCGGTACCAATAACTTTTTCTTTATAGTTTTACAAATATAAACGTACTTTAGTTTTTGTCCGAGCTCATAGTTCATATAATAATAAAACCAGCAAGGCCATGCCTTCCACATATTGTTGTCAGCCCGCAGTCGTAAAACATCTACTTGTCCTTATCCATTGAAATGTACAACATAGATATAAAATTGATTAGTTAGAATATTACCCCCATATACAAAACAAAATTGTTGTTTCTGTATGTCTTTGTGTGTGTTTAAATCTTTAAAACTATGTGTGATGCGGTTTTTGTGTTTCAAGAGGATGGTTTAGTTTTTTTATAATTTGATGAGATTTTGTATCAAAGTGTCACTTTAAACAATAATCCACCCTCCTCCTTGCGGATGGACCTGGACGCCCTATATTTGAACCAGAAACCACTACGAATGGCTGCCTTACTCGTAACCAACAGTAGGACGTTAATGGGCTAAAAAAGAAAGGGTTTTTATAAACAAACAATATTTTAAAAAGAACCTAAACGAACTTTCAGTTTTTTTTTAATTTTTTTTTATAAATATTTTAATTATTTTATTAATGTTATATTAATATTGAGTTTAGATCTTTATTAAACTTGTTGTATAATCTTGGACAGTATAACGTCCCTGTGGCCTCGATCAAGTTTCATCTATTTAAAGATATTTACTGAGAAAGCCCAAGTGTTAGGATTTCAGAACATTGATGTGTCTATAAAATATTAAATTACAGCGTAAAATAACACACAAAATATTTATATTATGTTTGTCTCTACCTTTTGTATAGCTTTGTATTTGATGACTTTCTGCTGTTTGCGTGTTACGGAAAAAACCGGTCAAGTTTTTTTTTAATATTCATAGACATTTCACACAAGGTCCTCTGGTCCCAAGCTAAGCTTATAATGATTCTGTATATAATTTCCGATGAATGTACCAGAATACGGATACCTACACTAGATACATTAACCACTTTTCTTTTGTAAATACATACTTAAATATAATACATAGTAAACACCCAGACGCAAGACAAACATTTGAATAACAGTTATAAATATCACACAAATGTTTGTCCCGAGCGGGAATCGAACCCGCGACGTCGCGAACGGCACTCCGCTACCTGAACCACTGGACCACGAGGCTAGTCAATTTCACAATCAATCAATCAATCAAGTCAATTTCAACAAGTTCGAGTTGACTCGCACGTGAAAGGTTCCGTGCCCTTAATATCATAATATATGCGCCATATTCCTGCCCCTAATAACAGGGAAATGAATGGAGAATGATGATGACGAGTATTTTATTGTCATCACACCAACAACGTTTTAGAGATACAGCCCGATGATAGACGGACAGCTAAGTCTCAGTCATGGGGTGTCCATTTTACCTTTTGGTACAGGACTCTAAAATTACTGAGTTATTTTTTTTATTTAAACCTCAAGCGTTTTGTGAACGGTAGCCTTTAGAACATAATAATGTAAAGATATTTCTCGTAGTATTTTACTTTACCCATACTATAATATAAAGCTGAAGAGTTTGTTTGTTTGTTTGAAGGCGCTAATCTCAGGAAACACTGGTCCGATTTGAAAAATTCTTTCAGGATTGGATTGTACATTTATCGAGGTAGGCTTTAGGCTAAATAACATTACGCTGCGACTCAAAAATCAGGAAAGATCAATGATTTTATGAATTTCTAAATACCACGCGTACGAAGTCGCGGGCAACAGCTAGTTATTCATAAATTCATTGATTTGTTGCTCTATTTAAAGGCGAAAAAGAAATTATGATCACTTATTTATGGAATACAATGTTTATGACTAATTCGTACTAGTTTTTGTTAGTTTGACTCATTTAAATGCTTAAAGAGCTCGTCATTATATTCAATTGCCGTGTACTGTGTATATTGTTACAACTACAATGTTTTGCAATGCTAAATAAACTCATTATATTCGCTATAAACTTAATAACGGCTCAAAATTTACTGTAACAAATACTTAAGTTCTAAAACATTATTTAGAAAATAATTGCGCGACTCATTTGTTCAAATGAAATCACTTTTTAAGAATTTTACTAATACCATTAACAATAATTCACTTGTAAATCATAGTATAGCGTGGGTTTTGATCGGCCCCACGCCACAACCGACTTCCTTCGAAGCCATGGACTCCCCTACTATGTACTACTAGTTCTTTCTTGATTATTGATTCCACGCAAAATTGAATAATTGTAGCAGTCGGTGTACGAAATATTTCTAATTATTACTGCAGAAACTTCTAACGAAAACAAATATTAAACGTCTAGCTAGACGGAAAATACCGACTTACTATTTCGCCAATAACATCCACGATTTATCTTTTTACTTTTAAAAATCTATTTAATAATACTCAGAAGGTTGAAAAGAATGTAACAATCCTACTCTTAAAATCCACTCATCGAGTTGGATGGTAAAGTACAAAAAAAAGTAAAAGAAAGGAAGACAGAAAAACTTTTTATTACTGGTTAATCAATTTACATATCAAGTATTACAATAAAGAAATAAACACTTAATTATCAAATAAACTTAATTATCAATAACTTTACAACTTACATCTATCAGTAAAGTACATACATAAAAGATAAGAGCCAATATATAACTCCCTCTTCACAGTTAGACATTGCGATAAAAAGAAGCAGAGTACAAATGAAAATGCTACCAAAAGTTATTATTTCACGCGTGAGATGTCGCGGGTAGAAAGAGAGAGATTTCCTAATAATGTTTAACTATACAAATATTATAAAGCTGAAGAGTGAATATTTGTTTGAATGTTTTAATTTAAGAAACTACCGGTTCAAATGGCTATATAACTTCACGCTGCGAGCAATAGGAGCGAATCATCAGTGAAAAATATTGCAAAAATGAGGAAAGTTAAGCTATTGCATAGCTTCTATCGCAGGCCTTGAGCGTGGAGACTGATTCCAGAAATTCCGTAACGAAAATAATGTAATGAAAACACATGAAGAAAATCTTACGTTATCGCCGCTATTGCGCATGCGTAATCCCCTCTTCACTCCGCAATTTATTTCATCCTGTTGATACCAAGGGTAAGCGCCTTCCTCAAATTAAACAGCGTATTAAAATAAGGATTTTTTATCGACAATATATATCCTAAATGTTCAGATAACAGCGTATTTTAGATTTTAATAAAGTAAAATAATGTTTATTTTATTTGATTGACAATCGCTATTTTATAATAATTACCATAAACAACGGACAGATGTAAGCATCAGTAAATAAGGATTATTAATCTCATTTTAGTTTATGGTACATATTTGGATTCTTGCATAAATAAAATAAATAAATAATTATAATTGCATAAGTTGATAAAAAATGCTATGCAATAGCTTTACCGCGGCAGTCCCCGAGTGACACACGTCTTTTTTTATTCTAAATACCACGCATATAAGTCTTAGCAAGATATAAGTCGCAAGAGCTAGTAAATTTATATAGCCTCATATGTGTAACTAAACCCTGGTTATATTAAGCTCATTTGTTAACACATTTACCGTCGAGGCCAGGAAATAATACTCCTATTTTACATTGATCGTTATTGAGACGTAGCGTTATTTATTATCAATAGTTTGTAAGCCGAGATTAATTATTGACAGCTTTTGTACTACCATGATCGACTTGCACTTATTATATTCCTCGTTAATTTTATTTGGCTTTCATGGTACTGGTGAAATTCTCTCCATAGTAAATTATTTAATTTAATAAACGGACGGCACATTTTCGAGAGTCGTTCTGCAAAGGTAGATCAACGCATAATGACAATCTTTTGCGTGATGAATATGGTGACGGGCTAAAATACAAGTACCCCATTTACTTCCCGGGGTTCTGTAAAAGCCAGCCAAGGGATATTGTACATAGATAACATCCTCGGTGAGAGATGGAAAACTTGAAAATTTATCCTGTGCCAACATGCCTGGTCAGCGTGGCATCTTAGACCATAATCCCTCCCAAAATCAAGGAAACCAGTGTCCAACAGTAGGACGATAGAGATAGAGAGAGAGAGAGAGACTTTATTAAACAATTTGTAACCTTTTTTTAGTAACTAATTCTGTACTCTTAATTAATGTATGTATTTGTTTTAATAAGAGTAAAAAGTACGGACACTGTTCGTTACGTCACGAGATACGTCAAAATAATTATAGTTATAGAGACCGGATGGATTGCGCTTAGTTCAAGGTTTGGTTACATTGTGGCATACAGTTGCCGACATGTGTAGCCTAATGTTACGATTCATTGGACCGCGTGTAGTCTCCGTAATACGAACAACTTTACTGATAAACAAACATTGTTCCAATAATACACGACATGATGTTTAGGGCTGTCACTTCATTATAAAATGACTTTTTTGTTAAAAATAAAAAATATGTTTCGTTAGACACAAGCGATGTAGTTTTGTGTTTGGTATGTGAATTTGCAATAACATTTGTTTTGCACACACACGCTGCTTACTTATGTGTTACGTGTGTATATTCCAAGTATATCACAACAGCGAGTTTGCATTGATGAACGAATAATCAATCAGTTGTGAAAAACCCAAAAGTGCTGACACAGGATCTTAATGCATAGAAGACACCGCGTTGATGTGGATCATGTGGAGAGGGCTAAAGGTCACTTTTTGGTCGACCGCCGACCTAACTAGGTTAAACTCTATCTTTACTAATATTATAAAGTGGAAACGTTGTATTTATGTAATTTTGTAACGAATAAACTCAAAAACTGCTGTTACTCATGTTACTCAGAGACTAACAGACGTTGTGAAAAATCTTCGTGCATACTGATTTAACTATTTATTTAAAAACAGTTCGTTGACAACCCTATCTACATTACACAACAGAGATGCATTATGTTAAACTTAATAGTCAGTTATTTGCAGCTCAATAATACGTTTCTGTTGAAATGTTATTGAGTTATATAAATAAATTTGTCGAATTTCTGGAGAATAAGGAAAAATACAAAGTTACTTATAAAAATTATAAAAATTAAAACACTCCCTTCGCGTCAGACTTAAGGAAAACTTTCAAGATATCTAGTTGTAACTTGTTTGACGGGCCTCGTGGTGGAGTGGTTTATATAACGGACTGCTGATTATGAGGTCTCGGGTTCGATTCCCGGTCAGGACAATCATTTGTGTGATGTTTTTAATTGTCATACAAATGTTTGTACTGCGTCTGGGTGTTTACTATGTATTATAAGTATGTATTTACAAAAGAAAAGTAGTTTACGTATTATATCCGTATTCTGGTACCCATAACACAAGCATAATAAGCTTAGCTTGGGACCAGAGGACGTTGTGTAAAATGTCTATGAATATTTATTTTATAAAAAAGATAAAAAAAAGAAAACTTATGCTTAAATGAATATAGGTATTTCCAAACTGCAATTTTGTACGCTAACTTGGCACAGTGTCTCCATATGGATTTTGTGGTGGATATCTGCTTTTGTATACAAATACATGGTAGTTGACTTAGAGGTAGGAAATAAATTTGCGATGAGCAGGAATCAAATTATAACCCATGCTTATTATGCCTTGAAAGCATAACTTACATAGTAGTACTATTTAAAAAAAAAAATTGATTAGGAATCGAAACTTGGACGGAATGCGTAAACGTAAACCCCGCTACCGTTTGCACCAGGAAGCTACTCGCAAATGTCATAATATTATCGCATACCGAATAAAAAATATATTCTACATCTCTATGGAGTGATATAATTATGTGATAGAATAACGATTTCTTTGATATACCTATAATATTATGATACAACGATAACGATACTTATCTATATGTTTTATCAAAACCCAGTAATTATCTTAACATATTAGGGGCCTGGCATTTGATAAAATTCAGTAACAATTTGTATTGGAATTAATTAATTTTATTTTATGGAACTAAGTATTGGAATTAATTAATTGGTAATTTAGTAATTTTTTACCGACATGTAAGATATGATATGATAGAATAAGGTTCTAGAAACATAGAACCTTATCCATTTTACTGATGTCGGAAAAAATATACAGCTAAACGGCTGTAGGTATTTTTTTTTCTTGTGTTTGTTCACTGATTTGTCCGTCAAATTATCAAAATTCTTTCTGATGAATCAATTCATTACAGGCTAGCTGTTGCCCATAACTTCTTCCGCTAGAATTTTCAAATCACGATATACCTATAGACACAACATATAGCCTATAGCACTCTCGTAAACTGTAGCTTCCTATTAGTATATAAAATTTTATGACCGGATCATTATTTTCGGAGATTACCCCTACATAATATATTACCAACATTACTTTGTTAATAGTATAAATAGTTAAGTAAATCTCTAATAACATGAGTATGTATGGATGTTTGTTCTTATTTCACGGCAAGGCTAAACAGATTTTAATGAAACTGCGACTATTACAATGCTAAGAACCTGTCTTATAAGCATGTAACTATAACTGAAGAAGGAGTTTGACAACATTGATCTACTAAGGTTATAAAGGGTTAATGGGGTAATGCGGATGTAGTGTATAGACATAGAATATCTTATTGATAAACAAAGATAACAATCTATCCGTAAACGCAGATTGATTAAAACAACTTTAACATTAGACCGATTACATGAAAGTGGTTATTTCAATACCGCGATCCACCTAAATGTGTTTATGTCCTCAGATATTATACTCTTATCAAATCTCTCTAAGACTTTACTTAAATTTATTGTCTGTTTCATCTTTTATCTGTTCCTATAATGTTATGATTCATTATGTGCCAAACATATAAGATAAAACACCATTGCAATAATTTTTTGTTTTATTCTGATAATAGTCATGAAAATAGATAAAAATATTTCGCCATTTCGAGCGCTTCTTTCACTGGTTCCTCCTCTCTCCTCTCCAGCCCATTTACGTCCCACTGTTGGGCACGGGCCTCCTCCACTTTGGAGGGATAATAGTCTACTGTGCCGCGCTGACCAGGCGTGTTGGCACAGGGTTTATTTTCGAGTTTTCCGTCTCTCACAGAGGATGTTATCTGTGTATCCCTTAGCTGATTTTTACAGCACCCTTGGGAGGAGATGGGGTGGTGACACTTGTATTCTTAATCCGTCACCACACGGAGGTTTCACTGGTTCAACCCTCCCAAACTGCCGCTGGCTGCCCATGACTTTATTAAATGTTTTTTTTTTAGCACGGTACGGACCTAACGGAATCCTTGAAAGTGATTTTCACCCACTTGTAGTTGTCGAAATGTTTTGCACACATATTAAGGACCGACGGCTATGAAATAATTTAAAAAAACGTCTAGTGATTTTAAGCGTAGTTTTTTAGTTTTTGAACTATTCAAATTATTTATTTATTCACGCATATCTTTACTTATTATAAAACAAAGTTGTTGTTTTTGTATGTTTGTCCCTATGTGAGCTTATATATCTTCTAATGCGCAACGGATTTTGATGCGGTTTCTTTCAATAGATAGAGTGGTTTAAAATGATGGATGTTTTGTATAGTTTGTATTGGATGGGTTTTCAATTCCACGCGTACAAAGTAGCGAGCAACAGCTAGCTATGCATATATAAAAAAAAACAGACTTAATAACCACATATTACTAAATAAATACACGAATAGATTGTCATCACGAAAGTATTGCTAGGAGAAATCCCGAAATAAAGAGTATTAAAAAACGGAAAGATATGCCGATACAAAAGGCAACAGAAAGATTAATCGTAAGCGGAAATTTGAGATATAAAATTCAAGAGATTCTATAGAAAGTTAACGTTTTTTGATTAGAATAACATAAAAATTTTATTGTGAACTTTTATAGGCCCATTAAATTTATAATCCTACAAATTTTTTAAACGCTAAAGTTTGTAAGAATGTATTTTCGCCTGGATTGATGAATGTCCGGATGTTTACTGCTCATTCACGCAAAAACTACTGAACCGATTTTAATGAAACTTTGCTGTTACATAGCATACACATAGGCTGTATATCATTACACCAAAACCCAGGCAGCGAGGCAGTAACTATAGACGCGACTAAATCTGAGAATATTTTGATATAAAATAAGAAAAGTTTTGGTTGATTTAAACCACATTTCCTTTTAGTTGTGTTTAAAAAGGAACGGCTTGAGCAAGTACTACTCAATGCTTGCTTGCTATAGTTACTGACTCGCTCCTTTACTTCCAGCGTGATGATCTTTACAACTTATGATTATTGAGATCTATAACCTACACAGCTGTAAAGTTTTATTGAAAACGATTCAGTAGTTTTTTGTAAAAGAGTAACAAACATCCTACAGCCATACATCCTACAAACTTTTAAGTTTATTGTTTTAATAGGATAATCTGCTATTCCGTGATATATTTGTAATACTACATACTTCACTGATTTGCTTATATATCTTCTGATAGCAAATGTATAGCGATATCGCGCAGTATCGCCGTAATTTGGGTCGATTCGTGACATTGTTCAGACGTCAAGCTACTTATAACCGACACACGAATTTTCCTGCATATATAAAAACTATTTCTAACTATACCTTATCAATCTTTAAAAAATGGAGTATAAAAAATGATTTTGCTATATTTTTCCATTGCTTATTTAAGAGCGGAATAAGGAGCCAATTTACAATGAAGGTAGGTTAGGGGAATATTTTATTATTAGTAAAGGTTAGTTCTGCACGAAGAATTGGTACCAATACCTACCTATTTAATATTTTTCTTCCATCTCTAGCTGTCGCACTATTGGGCCCGAGACGCCTCCAGCTAGTTATTTTGTCTAACTATGGTACCGATTCTGAATGCACAACTAAACTATAAAATGTAAATTGATAGTATCAATAACACAATTCGGCAATGTTAACAAAACTTTTTTATTAGAGAATCTGTATATTATAGACTAACGATTTTAATTCATAAAAATGCGCACAACAAAATAAACTATTAATCAAAATACGCCATAGTCGTTTTCATTTTTACACGCTTTATATTAGCTTCACTTGTATGTTTGTTTGTATGTTTGTTTGTATGTTTGTATGTTTGTAACCGACTCCTTTGGACGATATTTTGACCCACTTTAAACGGTCAGATTCTATTCAAATTTTGCACACCTGTCAAAGACCGATGACAATGCAATAATTCGATTAAATAAAGCGTGTTTTTTAGTTTTTTTAAACTAGGTATTATTTTAGTTAAGTTTACTTAGTCGTGCACTTAGAATTGGTATATGTCAATCTCATTGGGCGTGTTTGAATAAGTTTACTTTCTATCTATATATAGATCTCCGTCTCTCACAGAATATTTTATCTGCATATTACTCGCTTTTACACCACCGCCCCTAGTAGGACATACGGTGGTGACACTTGTATTCTTAATTCATCACCACACGGATGGCGATTGTTTATTTATATTAACTGCAATTAATCTTAATTGCAATTATAAGATAATTTTATTATAAATTATCTTTGATGAACTTGGACTTAAGATCACATCGCATGAACCAGGATTAATAATATTATTTTAATACCTTAGACAAACAAATTTCGCTTTAAAATTGTATGCTAAATAAGGGATGCTTTTTCGTAGCAAGGTGAGGTTATCTCAGGATTATTAAGTACGCCCCGGGGGTTTGCGTGTTCACAATCCACCCTACCCTACGTGCCATTTTCTCGCACACAATAGCAGCCACCCCAAACACTGTAAAGACAGAGATACTCATACAACTATAGCAATTTTATATCCTTACTTCTATACAAATATAGAGAGCAAAGTTTTGATTGTGATTTGTTTTATAAGGCTCTGAAACTGCTGGACTCACTTAAAATCTCTTTTTCTGTGGAGTAGCTACACTATCCCTGGTGAAAATGGTCTATAATTTATTGCTGAAGCCAGTTTGTGCAAAGCCAAGCATTAGGTACTAGTATTTTTAAATGCTAAATTCTGCCTGCCGTTTTTCAAAAGCTACACAATTTGGTATTAGTCTAGATTTCTAGAGCCTCTAAGCACACATACAAATTCCCGGGGCTCATCTAATTTATTCATTCAAAGTTGAAATAACTATTTCATACTAAGTATGTACTAACAAATAGGGTGAGTCATATGTTTCCGTATATTTTAGTATACATAGATCCTCCATCGAAACCTATATTTTTGGCACATTTCCAAATAACTAATCCTTGCGACTAGACGGATTAATGGCCTTGTAAATATTTATAGACTATTATTCTTTATATCTATAGTAAGTATTGTATGATAAGCTTACTTACTCCTAATACATCGTTAATTTCTTAACCGTTCTCGAAAAAAAATCTTAACTCGAATTCACAACAAAACGCACATCGATGAATAATAAAACGCACATATAACTATTTGCCAAATTGACAACACTGCCAACCTACAGAAAGAATTTAGGGGAATTCCCTAAGCATAACTTGTAAACTTCTCTCAACTGAGTTGTCGTGATTACAGTGGGGTTGCAACCTGTCATCATATTTATTTTGAAAATGGGAGTTTTCAAAAGTTCAAATCGATCGTCATTTCTGGTAAGGATTCGAGGGCCCCTGAGGTTAAGGCGGGGGCCTTAACTGCCCCACTGCACTGCCCCGCCATGCCCCTTGGGTAGCTACGCCACTGAACATACAGTAAACTTATTCGAAAAGATTAAGTTGACTCAATGTATATGTCCCTCTGTTAGTTCATATCTTCAAAACTACGCCACGGATTTTGAAGCGGTGTTTTTTTAATAATTTGTATAGTTTTGGTTTTTAAATTCCATGCGTACGAAATTGCGGGCAACAGCTAGTGGTTTTATAAGTTTGAAATCAATACCATTGCTGCGAGGCTGACAAATAAAGTTTAATAGTTAGCTTAATTTGGGACCAAAGGACGTTATGTAAAATGTAAATAAAGTATTTATGTAGTGTTCAGTTTTATGGAGGGAAAAATATACCTAAAATATACAACGTGAAACGGAAATATGTACTATAGTATGCTTTCAATGCTACATTATTTAAGCCATCTATATTTGTACGATGACCATTAAATTTTAATAAATCAATTAGAAAAAACAATAAAACGTTCTTACAAAAAAATATATTATTTTCAGATTTCTTTTCTTAGACAACCCTGACTATTTATAAAGTGACACGATTCGTCAAAAGTGATTAAATAATTAAGAGTGGACAGTGGCATAAGTGACTTTTTTACCTAACATAATTTTATGCAAAATTATATCATCATTCATCTCTTCTTCATCTTCCATTCCCTCGTCACATTTTACTTGTAGTTGCAACTTAACTTTTCTTTAATTCACGTTCGTTATGTTCGTCATGCAATTATTCATTCCTTTTTCGGTCATATTCATCAAATTATATTCATATCCTAACAAAATTCGTACATTTTTTTGTCTTGTTCGCGCTTGACTTTCATCAACATCCAAAAAAATTTTCTTCTCCATCTAGGAATTTTTTTAACAATATTCCTCACAGAGGCAAAGAGCAGTAGGCATTTTACGATAATCTCTATTATGAGACATGATCACTATTAGGTCAAATAGAGTTCATAAAAACAGCTGATTGGGGTTGCGCAACTTAAAAATTTTGCAAAAACTTACAATATCAAAAATCGTATTAATTTATAATGCAAGTTAATTTCTAACTTCACGTAGTCATTAGTGATGACCTAAAGAATGCCTAGGCATTCTTTAGGTCATCACTAATAGGTCTAGACCTAAGAATGGGTTTCAAGCATAAAATAGGAGATTTGTTTCACGCTGTATATGACCGTTAATATACACGTCGCCTCGGCAGCAACACGTATAATTATTATTCCTCAATAGAAACCGTACGTACCGAGATTTCTATAAAAACTAAACGGACCAAGCTTTGAGGAAGGCACAGTTGACGGGATATGGAATAATGCGTTTTCATTGGTCGTAACAAAATCACACGCCGACGTCTTAAACATTATGCAAGAACAACGCATACGTTTGGCTTGCGTTGATAACTTTTCTTGCGGAGTCTATTAGGTGTAATCTTTGGTTATAATATAGGTAACTATAGTTGTTAGAAGTAATAACCCGAATCTGTTTACCTTCGTAACGGTATGGCGAATACGCATACCTTCGATTTGTGGGTAGCGTATCATTATCGCTGAAGGACTCAGGGTTTAATGATACAACAACAGGTGTGTCAGGTAATACTTAAGTTATATCCAATTTTAAGCACGTATATCAGTGTGTTATACACTCGATTTTGTGAAGAATATCCTTATTTTGGATTTTATTTCACGGAAAAATACCAAGCGTTTGCCTACGCTTGGTATTTTTCCGTCCTTACAGCTGTGTTACTACACTTTTCTTTCTTTCTTCTGCTTTTTCTTCCTAGCTCATTAACGTGTGGGACGTTGGGCACGAGATCTCCTATACCGCACTGAGCTGGCGTATTGTCACAGGGTTTATTTTCAATTTTACCGTCATTCACAGAGAATGTTATATGCATTTGATGGCTTTAACAGCACCCTAGGCCGGAAATGGGGTGGTGATACTTGTATTCATAATCCACCACTAGTCCATAGGACGCCTGGTTTACCACACCATATACCATGTTTATTCATATAATAGAGAAATATCATGGTCATAACTCGTCCCTATTCGTACTAGATGAGTTAAATTGTTAGCAGGAAGGCGCTAGTTTTCACAGACCCTGCGTCACAAACATGATAATCATTGCACTCTAAATGCGCACTTATTTAAGGAACTGTCACAAAAATGAGATTATCTTGGTCACCTGTAATACAGTTCACACTAGCACAGGAACCAGTGTAATTAACACCTTTTTATTTTCAATCTATCAATGTATTAATCCATGTAACGGTATCTTTGAAAGTGATTTACCCCAACTTGTAGTAGTCTGATGGGACTACAGTCTTAATTTATGTATTTGCCTTGGGTATAGGCATGTCACGAGATGAGAGGAAAGTAACATCGTTAGAAGAGTTCTGCGTATAAATGTGAAGGAAAAAAGTCTACAGGAAGACCTACGAAAAGATGGATGGACTGTGTGAACGAGGACATGAAAGAAAGGGGAGTTAACACAGATATAACGGCTAATAGAAGACTATGGAAGAAAAATACATGTTGCGCCGACCACAAATAATGGCATAAGGGTAGGAGGATGATGATGCCTTGGGTATTGCTAGCCCTATTCCTGAACCCTGTGCTGAAAGGGAAATATATTTGAGGCAGGTTTTACCACAGGGTTTTACCTACAGATTCTTTGGAAAAAAGACGTTTCGCAGTCGTCTGTTTTCTCCACTAAAATGAAACTGATTTTAATATTTTTTACGTATTTATTATATTTTATATTTTATTATAGTATCTTAGCTTCTATCACTTATTTTGGCAAAACCTTACCAAATTAATGTGATAGACGCTGCAGCTGCATCTAAAAAAAACGAAAATAACGGGATTTTTGGATGGTCAAATTTCTTTTAATATTGTGTTTAAAAATAGATAAAGGAAAGCGTTAGAAGCATAGATTTATAAGAGCTAAATACTTTGAAAAAAATTCTTCCCTTTAGAGGCAATATCCACGAAGAAAACAGGGGATTACGATGCCCATATTTTTGTATAGAGCATAGTTTAGTGTAGTGCCCTCTTAATATCATTGAATAAGGCTAAGATCAATGTCATGCCTATTACGCGGCGCAATTCATTCAAACTTCCGTATCAGTTGGGAATATGATTCTCAAAATTGCTGTTTGTTATCTACGAACGAATTTACCTTGACAATATTAAAGTTTATGTTAAAAATTTATTAAAAATAATGTAGGAAATAGAAAGAAAGTTTTATTTCTAACCGTATAGATACAGTATACAACAATTAGTTGTTGTCAGTGATTTACGTTTTAATATTGTAGTTTGTATATATTTTATAGTTAACCATTACAATATCTACAATTAAAAACTAAAATATAAAAAGGAAATATGTACAGTATTAAAAAAAAAAGTTAAAATTATATGTACAAATTAGGCGTCAAAATACTCCTCCTCATCGCTGTCCACAGGAAGTGTGCCCAGAAGGCTGGCTGCATTGCCACGTTGTATGGCAATGCTTATTTTTTGAACAAAATAAAGGCCAGCCTTTTGGTCACGAGAGGCGTCGATCAGTCGGCTCGCCAAATCTTTATACAGATTTCGGGCACTCGGGCCCCATGAGCCTAGCGTTTCGACCCCAAGCGGCGCAAAAATATAATCCCCTAAGAGATTATTGTATTTGCGCCGCTTGAGAGTCTTGAGAGTTTTATTTAATTACAATATCTTAAACCAATTAAAACAATCGTATAATTGAACTGAAATATATATATTTGTTAGTAAGTTACGTTTTATAAACATTCAGTATTACGAAATGCTATAAAAACGACGTGTTTACTACATTCCAAGGATGAATAAAATAAAAATATATTCAAACAAATTGTCAGTGGCTACTAGGCACGTGATTGTTTGTCATAGTCTAATTTCTATCTTCTATCCGTATATTAGTAGAAACTGTGTGACGTTATGTGTCTACTAGCAAGACTGCAGTAAAATGGACACCTGCATGACGGTTTCTTTCACGTTGAAGACGAGCCCGAATAATATTTATTTTAGAAATATTTTTAAAACAAACCTCTTAAATAATACCTCATTTTTAGTATTTATATGCGTATATTTGTTTGAATAAATGAGTCGCACAAGTGTTAGAGAATGTTACAAAATAAGGTTTCGAGTTTTTGTAAAAACAATGAACAGAAAATCAATTTAAAAAATCAGTAATCGTAAGCTTTTTTATGGTAAAATAGTGTTTTTAGATCGTAGCAGATGATGCTCTATAGGAGACTATAGAGCGTCATCTGCTACGATCTAAAAACACTAGGTAAGCAGAGATTGCCCGACAGCCCTTAAGCTCTATCTTTTTCTAACGTCTAATTTCTTTTTCTAACTTGTATAGTTAATTACCCACGCACACGTGCCATTCAATTCGAAGAATTGGCAACAAAATACCAATTCTGGACTCAGTAAACGTTAATAATATCAAAAACAACAATTTATAAAAATCGTGCCTGTTTAAAAATTGTTAACAACTTTTTTTGGTTCCGAGTTTTTCTAAAGTATTATACCATTTTAGAATCGTCTTTAGTAGCGTCAACTTTTAAAAATACTTGCCATATTAGTGTCAGTACAATTTTTTTAAACTACGCTTAGTGAAAATGAACTGAGAGTGAAAAACTTTCAAAATTTTAGGGAAAATATCAACTTTGATTACTTATTGCGTAAAACCTTTATGTACTGTGGGCATTTTAGATATTGTGGTAGACAGCAGTACTAATACGGTTACCGATACAAAAAAAAAATCGGAAGTATTTGGAAAATTGTGGTAATTATAGTTAAAATACATTAGGGGGTGTCAATTTTCAAAGGTTTTAATACTTTTCTGGATATCTCTAAAATAAATTACTATATATTTTTTTTTAAATTTTTTCTTGAGTAGTCATGAGTAGGTCTAACTTCTGGTGCCCGCTTATCGTTGAATTTTGGGTCACCTTGTATATGGATGGATTATAGGAGGATGTTATTTATGTACAACTAGCTGGCCCGGCAAACGTTGTTTTGCCATACCAAAAAAAAGTAAAAAAAAAAAAATAACTATAAACCTCACGCAGCCCGAGACCTTTCCAACGAATGCAAAACCGTGGAAATCGGTTCGTGCGTTCTGGAGTTATAGCGTCAGGAAGGAAAATCCGACTTATTTTTATATAGTAGAAGATATTCCGTAGCTGGCTTTCAGCCCGGCACATTAGACCTTAATCCATAAAATAACATAAAATATAGTACTTATATTTTTTGTTATATACATATATTAACACCAGGTTTTTCTTAAAAAAACTGTCCTGAAGACATAAGAACAAAAATTAAATAAAGCTGAATAATCTTAACATCCGCGAAACTAGCTCTAATAATACATCTCGAACACGATTGTCTTATAAATAGCCCATTTGCAGCAGCTAACTGACTTCAAGAATGCATTTGTGTATTTATATATTTTGTGAAATTATTATTATTATTTATTTGGGCAAGTGCGTAGCACTTACAACCGTCGAGCATGTATGACCGGATGTATGAGTGTGGATGAAGCAAAGGAAGTATGTTTGGATCGTAGCAGATGGCGCTCTATAATCTCTACCTACCCCCATGGGAAAAAGGCATGATGTTATGATGATGATGTGAAATTATAAAACTTTACTTTTAGTGAGGAATACAAAAATACCGGCCCAGTACGAGTTGAACTCGCACGCGAAGGGTTCTGTAAACGCCCAAATAAAGAGATAACGGCAGGCTAATAATGATAATGCGTTATGTTGTTGTAGCATCTGACATACATTAGCTGCGAAATTTTCAGTTCTCTAGCTATTACCGTTCGAAAGATATAGCCTGGTAAAAGACTCAGTAATACAGTCCTGTTTTACCTTTTGATATGGAACCTTCAACAGATTTATTTAAATCGATTGCGTGTTTCTGGAGACTTGCGCTTAGGAATACCCATAACACTTAGCTTAGCTTGGGACCAGAGGACGTTGTGTGAAATGTCCATGAATATTTATATTTATTTATTACACTTCTGTTTTCTCTATAGAGTTACAGAATTCCGTATCTTGGTCGTGACCCATTTAGCGTCAACAAAACAGAGGAGCCGGCGCGGCGACACCACTTTATTTAAGTAATATATTTGGCTCGATTCTTCATTCCCTTTTCTCCTCGCCTTTACTACACTTTATCTATTTTACTCTTGAGAATAAATCAATTTAATGCAATGCAATATAAGGAATGCTTTATTGTATTGTCTCCCTCTTTCCAGCCCATTAACGTGTCATTATTGGGCACGGGTCTTCTCCACTTTGGGGGGATCATAGTCTACTATGCCACGCTGACCAGGCGTGTTAGCATACGGTTTATTATCGAGTTTTCCATTTCTCACAGAGGCTGTTACCTGTGTACAATATCCCGTAGCTGACTTTAATAGCACCCTGGGAAAGAAAGGGTATGGTGATACCTACTTGTATTCTTAAACCATCACCACACGAACATTTCTTACAATGATCTTTCCTTTTTATATCATACAGAAGTTAAGCCTATGTGTTTGTGGAATAGCAAGTCCCGGTAGTCACAAGCGTGCGTCCATAACCGTTTACTAGGTCAACGTAGAGTATGTACCGAATATTTCTTACATTGATTTAAGTAAAAACGTCTGCGTCTATGTTAAAAATAATAAGAACAGTTTTATTGTGTATCAACAGCTCTAGATAAGCAGTATTAATTTGTATAAAATTTGTTTACATGAATGGATTAGTCCGCTTTATTGTATGAGGTACCAAATCTAAATTTTTACAGTAATTTTCTAATTGACTTGCTATGTTTTAATTCGATGAATCAAATTGTCATTCATTTGTCCGGTTATCATTATTTTAATTTATTAACTATAACTTCGAAAAGTTGAATTACAAAACTGCAAAAATTTTTTTCCTAGAAACGCCAGGATTCTCTTTATAATATAAATTCAATTCAATTCAATTTCATTTATCTGCGATAGTGGGTAGTAAATAAGATTTTTGAGATATTGATTGAATAAGATTGATATTATTATTATTATTTTGTTTTATACCTAATGTTATAGCTATAAGCGAAAGTAATTCTGCATAGAGCCTGACAAAGGACATATTATGCCACTTTTTAATAAACACTTCATTGCTAAAGATTGCGAAATGTCTGATATCTACTTCTGCTATTTGTCTTTAGATTGCGAAAAACTGACGACTATTTACGAAAAATAATATAGAAAAGATATTGTTGCTAGTAGATACCGTGATTTGTATTTGAATACAACACTGTCTCGCCCCTAAAGGCGGTAGGATGTACTCCGACGAGGTTGGTAACAGTTCGCCTGAGTAGTGGAGCCTAATGGGAGAGAAACCGTCGAACTATACGGGCATTGTCTAGCAAGACTGCATTTGCAGCAGTATTTAATATCGTTTATAATAAGTAGGTAAGTAGGTATGTTTTTTGAGTGTGGATGAAGCCAAGGAAGTATGTTCGGATCGTAGCAGGTGGCGCTCTATAGTCTCTGCCTAACTCTATGGAAAAATCGTGATGTTATGATGATGATGATATATGGTTTTTTGTTTCTAATTGTATGAGTGGTTGTAAATCAAACTTATTCTTTCCTTCTTTCAAAAAAAATAATGTGACGATGGATGTTTAAGAAGATGTTTGTTGTTCAATCATACAAAAGCTACTGAATAGCTCTACAGACAAAGATATACCAGATGGTGGATTGACTTTTAAAATTGAGGATAAGTAACCATGAAGTAAACTTAGCCTGGCTAAATCGTCCTTCATAGAATAATGACGTTTCATATGACGTTATAGCCTGTATCATTGACACACATAGATCAATTATGGCTTCAAGCCGACAGAGGGATGTAGTGTCCACAGATATATAACTAAGGATTGAAGAAGACATGTTGTATCGACCACAAATAACGGGATGAATTCTTTGTCTTCAGATGACACTTATTACTTCTATTGCGTAAAATTTTGGATGTATAACTTAAACCAGGTTTTCGCGAAGAAATAAGTCACGCAGAGATATCCCTGGATAGTGACTTATTTCTTCTTATTTCTTAGAGTTAGATCTATCCCAACACATAACTGAAAACGTTATTCAATTCCATGCAGTAGCTTTGGCGTGATGCGCGTAAAAATTTATACAGACAGACTGACAGGTAGACTGACAAAATTTCTATAAACCATTGATTTGACTTCTATTACGCCAATAAAGGACGCCTATACAACTTTTTGACACGCTTATATAAGTTCAGTATGTATCTATCAATGTATTAATTTGTAAAAGGAATCTTTGAAAGTGATTTCCACCCACTTGCAGTGGTCGGATTGATCTGAAATTTTGCACACTAAAAGGACCCATGACAATACAGTAATAAAAAAAAAGTTCAGGATTTTCAAGCGTGTTTTTTTGTTTTTGAGCCAAGTAGATTATTTCAATATAGTCAAAGTACCTACTGACAGCGACTTTTTAGATTTTTATAATATGTATCGATATTAACTGACTTAATTATGGGAAGATTTTGTATATTTTTACACCATAGAAACTTGTGTACTCATTATCCCTGACATGTGTGTTGACAGAAAGGTATATATTTAGCCGTTAGTATCGTTTGTCATAGCCCGCTACCGTGATTTATGTTAGGTACAATACAAATTGTATTTATAGACTATTAGTTAGCTGTGCTCTGTATGTAATGCACACGTTAATTTCTACTTATTAATACTGCCGACACTTCAAACTTTAGCATGATGTTTTGTAGATTAACTTCTAAATATTACTAGCGTTTTAAGTTACTGTCCCGCTCCTTGGTTTTAAGCGTGATGCTATGTGTTATACTGATCTATATAAATAAATAAATAAATATTCACGGATATTTCACACAACATCCTCTGGTCCCAAGCTAAGCTTATATGCTTGTGTTATGGGTACCAGAATACGGATATAATACATATACTACTTTTCTTTTGTAAATATATACTTATAATACATAGTAAACACCCAGACGCAGTACAAACATTTGTATGACATTTATGGATATCACACAAATGATTGTCCTGACCGAGAATCTCTATCTAGTAAATTTTGCTTGACAGAGCCACAAAAGATCTTACACCCATACTTTGTATAAACTTTCGCTTTTATAAGATCAAGTTTATGCTATACTAGCTGTTGCCCGCGACTTCGAACGCGTGAAATTTAGAAATTAAACCTTAACAAACAGAAGCCTACCATATCACTCGATAGATGGCGTTGTACAGTTCGTTTAAATCGCGCTATGGTTTGGTTACACATATTAACACTTAAGCTCGTCAAGATTTTAGTTTTTAATCCCGTATTTCGCATTTATAAATTAGTAAGGATAAGGAAGGATACACAGATTAATCCCGCGGTGTCACCAGCGGTATTAAGGATAAAAAATCTGTTCGTTTTTAGGGTTCCGTACCCAAAGGGTAAAAACGGGACCCTATTACTGAGACTTCGCTGTCCGTCCGTCCGTCCGTCCGTCCGTCCGTCTGTCACCAGGCTGTATCTCAAGAACGGTGATAGCTAGAGAGTTGAAATTTTCACAGATGATGTATTTCTATTGCCGCTATAACAACAAATACTAAAAATAAAATAAAATAAATTTTTAAGGGGGGCTCCCATACAACAAACATGATTTTTTTACCGTTTCTTGCTCGATACTAATAACGTTGCCTTATGTTGCATAGATAATGGTACGGAACCCTTCGTGCGCGAGTCCGACTCGCACTTGACCAATTTTTTATTATCCCACGGCCGCCCACGGGCACATTGCATTCTTGCGGGATATAAAGTAGTCTATGCCTATATATTATTCTGATGTATGAGCTATTTTATTGCAAAGTTTCATTAAAATCCATTCAGTAGTTTTTGCGTGCAGGAGTAACAAATATCCAAATTCCAAACATCCGTACTATGAGTACTTTCACATTTATAATATTATAGGATAGCATGTTAGTGCTTACTGACTATAGTTATGCTATCTGTAGACGACACTTCTGTGGCTAGATGTTAGTTGTTTTGTCTCGACACATGTACACATGTGGTACACAAAGTTTCAATGACATGAAAGCGTATGAATACACAATTTCAAGCGTCGGTTACGTTTTAAGATGGCAGAGCTGAAATCATTAAAATTTTCAGTTAAAATCGCTAACTACTTAATCTTCATAATATGATTTTACTTATTTTATCTAAACCACTTAATAATATAAAGCTGAAGAGTTTGTTTGTTTCAACGCGCTAATCTCAGGAACCATTGGACCGATTTGAAAAATTCTATCAGTGATGGATAGTACATTTATCGAGAAAGGCTACATAATATCACGCTGCGACAAATAGGAGCGAAACATAAGTGAAAAATAATAAAATACTAATAATAATAAATATTCGGAACATTTTACACAACGTCTTCTGGTCCCAAAGTAAGCTATATTTCTATGCTTATGTTATGGCTAACAGATACGGATAGACTACATAAACTACTTTTTTTTTGTAAATCTATACTTATAATACATAGAAAACACCCAGACGCAGTACAAACATTTGTATGACATTTATGGATATCACAAAAATGATGCAAAAATGAAATGAAAATGTTGCAAAAACAGTGATTTTTTTTTAATTTTACATGTTCGGAGTCGTGGGAAACAGCTAGTTTTCGTATAAGTACTATACGAAATAACATTGTTTTTATTTAGGCATGGATCGCTACGCTTTTTAGAATAAAATTTAGCATGGTAACAAGGTCTAGTGTGGCTTGCGGCTTGCCGGTTATAGACCGATGACAATGGAATAATAAAATAATTTTCTCAGTTTAAAAACTAAAAACACGCTTGAAAATCCTAAATATTATATTACATTATGGCATTGTCAATCGGTCTCTAATATTACTGCAAGAGTGAAAATCTCTTAGATTCCATAACGTTGCCATAACGTTAATACATTGATAGATGCATACCGAACTAATAAAAGCGTGTTAAAAAAAGAATAATGCAAGCCTGTTTTTTTAGTTTACGAGCTACGAAAATACTGTGTTAAAAACATGATATTATAAACAGAAGTTCAAATAATATAACAAATTAAAAGTGTTACGTACACCGGGAATAAAAATACGTTACAATTTCATTGAAATGGGTGGTTTCATTAACGAGGCATATTTCCCCTTGCTTTTGTTTCACGAACTTCGTGAGCTTTTACCAGGCCTTTAGTATGATGACCTCTTAACCTATATTATTTACATCGTTATTTAATTTTTTTTGAATTACAATTATTATAATTTTGTTTTATTTTAATTAGAAAAAGAATTGCTTTTTAAGCTCGGTGGAAGTGTTTTTTTACCACGAGCCACGAGGCTGTATCTCTGATACAGTGATTGGTAGTGAGTTGAAATTTTTACAGTTTGTGTTATATTGATTGATGCTAAAGCAACAATTACTCATAATCATCATTGTCTTATCCTTATCCTATTTATTGCGGTCCCGTTTCCTCTGGAATGGTGGTACCTAGAAAACTGAAAATTTCACGGTTTGAGTATACTATCAGTTGATGCTACAACAACAAATACTCATTGATAATAATAAGTAATTGTTCTCTTACAGTTATCCCATTGTTTGGGGTCCCGTTTTTTGTCTAATTGGGTTCGGTATGACGAATATAATAGGACAATAACGGTACGGAAGGAACCCTGAGTGTGCATGTCCAACTCGAACTTGACCTTTTTAACACGCTTATATTTTTTGTTTAACACCATATTGTTGTGATTTGTTCATATAAACTTCTATTGAAATAAATTTCCATATCCAAATAAAGTCCAGTAATACTGTTTAAATATTAGAGTTAAATAATTTGCTTAGATCAGAAACTAAAAAATTGGTCAAGTGCGAGTCGGACTCGTGCACGAAGGGTTCCGTACCATTATCTATGCAACATAAGGCAACGTTATTAGTATCGAGCAAGAAAGTAGTCAGTTTTTTGTATGGGAGCCCCCCTTAAATATTTATTTTATTTTATTTTTAGTATTTGTTGTTATAGCGGCAATAGAAATACATCATTTGTGAAAATTTCAACTGTCTAGCTATCACCGTTCTTGAGATACAGCCTGGTGACAGACGGACGGACGGACGGACAGCGAAGTCTCAGTAATAGGGTCCCGTTTTTACCCTTTGGGTACGGAACCCTAAAAACACGCTTTAAAATCTCAAATTTTTTTTTTTATTATTACATTGTCATCAGTCCTTAAATGTGTGTAAAATTTCAGAAAAATCCAAACTGCAAATGGGTAAAAATCGTTTTTAAAGATTCTGTTACATAGATTAATACATTGATAGATACATACCGAACTAATACATGCGTGTTAAAATAAAAATACAAAAATCAAAACACAAAGCTTTATTGATATATTAAGGAACATAAAAGACCAAAAGTCAATCCACTCCGTATTGTAGAATACCTTACTATAAATATTATTTCTTGGTGCTTATAAGTGCTTCAACAATAAGGTACTTATAGGCTTTCGCTTTGACGTCGCCTTTAGATCTTACAAGTAGATGTTATGAGAACAGATATTTCTAAAAGAATAGCACTTATGGATGTTATTGAAATTTTTCTAAATAATACTTTTTGACTTTCCTTATTCGTATATCTGTGCTACTAATGTTATAAAGCTGTAGAATTTGTTTGTTTGAACCCTCTAATCTTCGAAATGAATTTTTTTTGTGGTGGAATGTTCATTTATGGAGGAAGGCTATAGACTATATAACATGACACTGCTACTAATAGGAGCGAGATAAAGTTGCAAATACCGGAAAAATGTTCTAAATTTCACGCGTGCGAAGTCGCAGGCAAGTTAGTATTTATATACATTGGTTATCATGAGGTCTCGGGTTCGATTCCCGGTCAGGACAATCATTTGTGTGATGTTTTTAATTGTCATACAAATGTTTGTACTGCGTCTGAGTGTTTACTATGTATTATAAGTATGTATTTACAAAAGAAAAGTATTATAATGTATTATATCCGTATTCTGGTACCCATAACACAAGCATATAAGCTGAGCTTGGGACTAGAGGACGTTGTGGGAAATGTCCATGAATATTTATTTATTTATTATTTATTTTTATAGCTGCATATTCTGTCATGCATTTTTTTATTATTCGTCAAATCAATCTCAAAGTTATGTTACGCCGAATACTGTGCAATTTTTACAGTTATTTGTATCTCTTTTTACATTAATCATTACAGATTCAATAGTCTGATATCGTGTGTTCTTATTAATTGTCTAGAGCCTAGTCTAGGACTACCTATCGATACTGTTTTATTATTTTAGTATTTAATTACACTGCTCGGATGTCCGAGCAGTGTAATTAAATACTAATATATATTAGACAGACAATTACTACTAAGGCTATATTTAGTACCTACCAGTATTCTAGCGTAGAATGTGCTAGATTTAAAGGCCTTTATAATGTTTAAAAGTATAGTTATGATAAGTTAGTTTGAAGTATTTCATTTATAAAACAAGCTAATGCCCCCGATTTCAGTTTACAGTTATTGAACCCCCAATATATACAAAACCTTAATAAATTATACAAAAATGCCATCCTCATAAACAAATTAAAGTATTAAAAAAACTCATCATAATCCGTTGCGTAGTTTTGAATATATTATAAGCTCACATAGGGACATACATACAAAAATAACGACTTTGTTTTATATAAGTAAAGATAAATATATTTATTACGCCTTGAATTCGCTTCCCGATGACAATTAACTATTCATGTTACGATTGCAATAGGACTCACACTATATTAATTTTAAAACATTACACAAAAGCTGCAGGCTGACGCGTCACTGAAGATTAAAAACCTGTCTAAAGTTAAGGAGGCGCGTGTCTGGGCTGAAGAGAGAGAAAGTTAACGCCTGCGGTTTCACCCATGGCTTTTAACTTTATAATTCTATGAGCCTATTCTAATGTAAAGTTTTATCAAAATCCATTTTCTAGTTTGATCGCCATTGAGTAAGAAACTTTGATCTTTACAAACTTCTACAATTATTGATATTGCTATAATAAGTACTTGTTGTCGGCCGTCTAAGAATGCAGCGAGCGGTTGGCGCGGGGAGTCTATGAAACAGTAATATTTACGTATTACAATCTTTGGGCGGACGGACGCAGCGCATCACCTCGTGCTCATCGTTTCTATTCTTATTCACGTTATGTTCCTATAGTTTATATTGGAAAGGATGAAAGCGTCATTATTTTACCACATTAGAATATAAACATTAACGACATAGAAAAAATAATTTGATTAAAACTATGATAACAGCGACTAATTGATAAACCTACAATAGATCGCAATTATAACAATAGCCTTTTACGGCACGATAGCAACAAACGCTCCATACAAGAATATGGACTTTCGTACTCCGCTGTTTTCTTCGTGGATAGAATTTTTGAATTTTTCTGACAATAGGTCTTATGTATCTACGCTTCTATTACTTAATTTTTTCGAAAATACGATAACTAAAAGAAATATGACCATCCAAAAATCTCGCTTTTTACGGTTGTAATAAGATGAATTTGCAGCCTCTGTCGCACGAATTTTGTAAATTTTTTTCAAAAGAGAAAGAAATAGAAGCATAGATATACTCTTCATCTATAATATGGCGATAGAATTATAAAAATAGATATTTTTTTCACTAATAAAACAACGGACTACGAAACGTATTTTTCAAAGATTTTGTAGATAAAATCTGACTGAACTATATTTGTCCCTTTCGGTGCGGCGTTTGGGAATAGGGATATACCTACTGCAAATATTTAAACAGAAGCTGTAGTCCCTAACATCTATATGTACTAGATATGCCCTAACAATAATTTTGGTTGAATAAATAGATGCAATCACTATTTGTATATAACACACTGAGGGAACTTTGTTCTTATACCTATTCCAGAAAGTTTTAAGTAAGTACGAGTTTTGGCCTTCAATCTTTGGTCTTTAACGCCGCGGTGATCAGTATAGAATTTAATTTCCAAGTTTTGCGTCTGTCATAGAAGATAAATTATTAACTTATATCATATTGCTGGGTTTTACGACTCCCTGGGCAAGATATGTATGTGTATTGTACTTGTATGTACTTGTATTCTTAATCAATCACAATACACAGGGATATTGTCTAAACAAAATGCTTTGAATTATTAATATAATCAATATCTATACTTCTATAGTTAATATTATAAAGCCGAAGAATCTGTTTGTTTGAACGTGCTAATCTCAGTTTGAATTGAACAATTGGTTTTGTGTCGGATAGTCTATTTATCGATAAAGGCTATTTAATATCACGCTGATTAATGTTACAAAAACGGGGAAAAAATTTAAAATTCCGTTTAAGAAGTTGTGGGCAACAGCTAGTTAGGTATTCCATGTTGATGAGAATAATATGACGGCTGATTAAGAAAGTAGAGAAGAACGTACGGTGCCTTTATGTATAATAACTTGCGGAAAGGGCAGGCAGAAGCAGAAGGAGACCTTATTCGATACCCTCTGAAAATATGAACACCTATTTGAAAATAGTCCTGTATAGATTGATCTTAATGGGTGTATAAATATCGTTACTTGCTACAATGTACTCGTTGGAATGAGGAAGTTACATTATGCGTTAGTTGTCTCTCAACACATGGACTGTGTTTTTTTGTTTTAGCGAAATACGTCATGGAGGAAGTTCTCTATTTAGTTACAATTAGTAGATATAGACATGGATCGACATATACAGGTTTAGTTAAAAAGTATTTATTTAAAATATACTCAAATAAAAACCATTAAGTATTAATATAATAAAATTATATACAAAGCAAAAAACTAATAAAATATAATAAAGTTAGTGAATCTTTATACGTGTTTAGACAAATATCTTTGTTTCAAATTTTTGGCCGACGTTTCGGAGACTTTTCTCTCACTTTCACCATGGTCAGGGTTGGGACTGAGTTTTAAATCAATAAAAAGTGGCTTTTAAATAAGTGAGTCGCGTAAGTGTTAAAGAATATTATGTAAATATTATAATAATGTACAATTGTACATATACATAGGTGGTGGTGGCTGGGCGTGACGTCGCTCGAGGTTCTAGCAGAATATCAGCGCTTCTTCATGTTAATGAAGGGCTTATGCTGAGCTAGAACCATATTGTTCTTATTAAAAACAAATTTATTATGTAAGCTATAATCATTTAATGTTGATGTGATATGAAGAAATAAATTAAACTTTCTTTCTTTCTTATAGTCTTTAAGAATTTTGTATATTTTTGATTTAAATCTAGCTCAATATTAAGATACTTCCACCGTGGTCACAGGTAGGACTAAGCTGTACAGTAAGATGTAAAGCTTAACGCCTTCAAAAGTCATAAAAATATATGCGACTAAACGCGTAAAAAGATTCGCACAATTAGAGAATAATATAAAAAATATACGTCTACCATTTTCCCCAACTGTAAAGGATGTTTCTAGCAAGTATGTCATATTTTTATTTCTGTGTATCATTTATTAACTTGATTTTAATACCTTGTTACTTTTATTCGGGTATTAGATTTGACATAACAGTTACAGTATTTTTATACATTTTTTGGGAATGAAAGTCAAAATTGCTTATTTTTGGAGCGGAATAGCATGGTGAAAATACATAGAGTCGGGTTTATATTAAAATCTTAGTTCCGTGGGATATTTGTTTCTCTTGCTTATTGATTATTTATAAAGGAGATAGTGATATTAGTGTTCTTAATATGTCACTGTACGGAAAAAAATATTTTAATTCTTATTTGTTGTTTTTTTTTTGCAGGTAAGCAAAGAGTTCAAGTACAGTCAAGTTTCAAGTTTTGCGGTTAACGTTTCGGCTATTTGTGTAAGTTTTTAAGGAAATGTGCCCGATTTTTTATTTTTTGTGCTTCCGAGTTAAGCGCAATTGACGCTTGACGACGGACTGCGCTTTAATAATTATAAAACCGGTCAAGTACGAGTTAGACTCGCACACGAAGGCTTTTGTATCATTATTATCATAATACATGCGTCATATTCCCGACCCCTAAATAAATATATTCGATATTTTAGACCCTAAATAAGGACAGGAAAATGATGATAAGCGTTTGTTGTTGTAGCATCAACTGATATACATAAACTGTGAAATTTTCGGTTCTCGAACTATCGCCGGTCCAGAGATACAGCGAGGTAATAGACGGACAGACAGATAGCGAAGTCTCAGTTATAGGGTCATTTTTTACCTTTTGATATATGTTTTTGAAAACTGAGGCCTAATCAAAGGTATAAATTATTACGTGCAATGCTATCTAATGCTACTATACAAGTCATTGCCCCTTCTTTGATAAGGAAAACTGCATCTTTTTCTAAGAATGTAATACTGATATAATCTGATATCTGGTTTACACATATCATAGCTACAAACCTGTTCATTTTGTATTTATCTGATTGTTAAGGAAATATTATACTATACGTAACCTGTATGTATATTTGTAAACATGCTTATTACTAAACGATGTCAATACTTTCATCTATAACATAGGTTTTACCTACCATGGACATGATTATCTCACAAAAGTACGTGAAAAGTGTAATAATAGTTGAAGTTTCTGTATTTGTTGGTTTTTATTTACCTTTGTCATCATCGTTATAACATTGACTTTTTCCCATAGGGTTAGGTAGAGACAATAGATTGAAAGATTACTTAAATGTATTATATGATTATATGTATTACCTTTGTGAAAGAGAATAAATAAATATAAATAAATAAATAAATATTCATGGACATTTCACACAACGTCCTCTGGTCCCAAGCTAAGCTTATATGCTTGTGTTATGGGTACCAGAACACGGATAGAATACATTTATACTACTTTTTTTTTGTAAATACATACTTTAATACATAGGAACACCCACAGAATAATAACCACAGAATAAAGAATTTATTTATCTATTTACTTATTACTTATCTCTTACTAATTTATCTCTTATTCTTGTTGCTACTAATCTCAATTTTACTTACATATCTAAAATGTAAACATAATTTGCTATATATTTTTCATTCCATTAGAAATTATAACAAAATTAAATGTAAAATATGTATTGTTAAATAAACCGCTGTATTTATTCCTTGAATAAGTAAACATGTTTCCTTAGAAAACGTTGGAAACATGTTATTAAACAAATACATTCAATGGAGGATAAAATTTTATATTAAGAACTGTTTAAGTTTCATTTTTATTGTATGAATAATATGAGTGCTCTTCTTTTGTACTCGTGAAGAACAGTTGATTTAGCGGTGAAGTTAATAAGTTATTGGTACCGATTCTACTGGACAACTAAACATAACTAAAACTTTTTTCTGGTTCTTGATTATGCCATCGGTATTTATCGGGTATGGATATTTATTATGATCTTCTATTAAAGACATTCATTTAATAATTATCCCGAATTTTTATAGTGTCAAACACCCTGTAAGAGCCAGCTAAGGGATGTTGTATATAGATAACATCCTATGTGAGAGACGGAAAATTCAAAACTAAATCTTGCCAACACGCTTGGTCCAAGTAGACCATAATGCCTCCCAAGTTGAGGAAGCTAGTTTCCAACAGTTTGACGTTAATGATTTGGAGAGAGAGATAGAGATCATAAGTAAAATAAATAAATGAAAACTATAAAAAAAAATTGACGATGACATAAATGTAGGATTTAATTGTTACAAACATTTCTATTTATTATAAAATATTTCTGAACGAATGAAAGAATACTGTACGCATGCTGTGTGAAAGGGACGGATGCACCTATAGCTCTCTCTCTCGCTCGGCGCCGCCATTAAGACTAAGACGTGTTTAAGGTGCTCTATAAGAAATTAAATAAAAAATATAGTTAAAACCAAAAAAAGTGATTTCATATAGACCCACAACTACATAAATTGAAAAAATTACGATCAAAAACGGCTCCAAAAGTACATCATGGTTGTAATTTTCTTTTGGTACGCAAGTGAACCTGTGGGGCGCAGCTAATAATTATAAATAATCTACTAATCACGGCAACAGAACTAATTATGATAGTAAATAAAAAAAACGTATATCTATTTGAAGGTAATTCTACGGGGTGTAAATGACCTGTACATACAAAAAAAAAGAAAAAGTAGGAGCTTGACTCGCACAAGAGAGGTTCCGTACCATTACTATAAAGCTGTAAGGCTAGAAGAACGACGATGAAGAGTATTTGCAACTGATATAATATATGTACATGAACTATAAAATGGTTGAACTCTCTAGCTATCACCACATAATACACATACATTTTTCCATACTGAGTGTTCCCATTCTTAATCGTAGCACGCGCTCTGGCTTAAAATGTCATTTTACTGTGGCCATAATTTATTGTTAAACAAAATAAATGTAGAGAATCGTTTATATGAAAAAATTCCCAAAAATGGATTTCGCTTTCTACGCACGTGTTCTCTACTTCTTACAACATGAGGTCTTTCAAGTATGGCGTGAAGAGGAACCTTGCAGTACGGCTAGGTGATGGCGGCTATAGTACTTTTACACTGTAGCTGTCCTTTGGAATGCCCTATACTTAACATCAGGTGGAGTGTAGTCATTTGCCTAACCATAGCCATAAAAAAGAGAGAAAAAACCCTTTCAGAGATATAGCCTGGTGACAGAAGGACGGTGAAGTCTCAGTAATAGGGTCAAGTTTTACCTTTTCGTACGGAATCCTATAAAATAGCAACTTATGTATTTACTTATTACGAGCGAGGTCGCGGTCAGCACGCATTGTTTACATAAACATGTAACATCAAATGTAATACAGATGTTAATAAAAATAACACCTACGTCATTAATCTTATAGCAAACTAACTAATACATACGGATTCACCCGCGTAATATCTATCCATCTATATTTGCTGGTGCATTAACGTTGAGCACGGGCCTCATCTACTTTGAGAGGGTATTTGGTTAAATACGCCGCGCGGACCAGCTGTCGTATAATGAGCTCTTATTTCCAGGCAGCTTACGCCGTGAATTGAACTGCCTGCCAAATTCGCAATATGTACATAACTCCCAGCCAGTTAGTTCGCTAAACCAGTCATAGATTAATATCCTTATAGAGAAGGTACAACTAAACGTTTAAGTACTAACTAAAAATTTTCAACTAAATGTTTTATATCTGCCATAATACGTAATTTAGCCAGGCAGTGTACGGCCGGCCTGGAACTTGCATGATTTTTAAAAAGCTCATAATACGCCCGCAGGTATCTTGGAATTGGGCTTGAAAATCTACGTCTCTCGCAGATAATATTATTTGTGTATATAAATAAATATTCATGGACATTTCACACAACGTCCTCTGATCCCCAGCTAAGCTTATATGCTTGTGTTATGGGTACCAGAATACGGATATAATACATAAACTACTTTTCTTTTGTAAATACATACTTATAATACATAGTAAACACCCAGACGCGGTACAAACATTTGTATGACAATTAAAAACATCTTACAAATGATTTTCCTGACCGGGAATCGAACCCGAGACCTCGTGATCGGCAGTCCGTTATATGAACCACTAGACCACGAGGCCCGTCTATTATCCCTTAGTCCGATCTTACGGAATCCTGGGAAGAAAATGATCAAACATGTATTCTTAAGCCATCACCACATAGATAAGGCATGGTCATTTTGTACATTAGTGATAGATACAAAAATTATTTGTCATCGTAATTATGAGCAGACAAGATTTGATTGTTTGTTGGTCTGAATTGAATAGGCTCTGAAATTACTACAACAATTTTAAAAATATCATTCATCAGCGTCACATCACGATAGGCTATCTCTCATTTTAAAAAGGACTGAGCTCATTGCCTAAATATGTAAATAACAGAAATTTTTACCATTAATGTTATCCGTATGAAGTTGGAGCGGATTTCTAGTTAAACCTAGAAATTTTTCTAGGTTTATTTAAGTTTGTAGATAAAAAAATGCATTTTATTGTTTACTAGCAGTTGCCCGCAACTTGGTACTCGTGGAATTTGTCAAATAAAAATAACATAACAATTTAAAATTACACAAGATAGCCATCCTCATAAACGACTCTACTAATAGCAGAAGAGCACACCAAAATCCGTTGCGGAGTTTTGAAGATAAATATACGCTCACATAGGGATCTCTCTTTTTCCAGCCCATTTACGTCCCAGTGTTGGGCACGGGCCGCCTCCACTTTTGCAGGGATTATGGTTTACTGTGCCGCACTGACCAGGCGTATTGGCACAGGGCTTATTTTCGAGCTTTCCGTCTCTCACAGAGGATATTATCTGTGTGCAATATCCCTTAGCTGACTTTTACAGCACCCTTGGGAGGAGATGGGGTGGTGACACTTGTATTCTTAATCCGTCACCACACAGAGAAATATTCACATAAGGATATACATACAAAAATAGCTTAATAATACATACAATAATAACTTTGTTTCATAGTAAGTAAATAAGTTTTGTTTGAAATAACTCATACAATACATTTCGTTACATAATACTGAGGAGTTCAATACGCTTTGTTATTTGCATCTTTACAATAAAGACAGCGGTAGGTATGGCTGCTGGCAAGGTCATTTGCTATGACATAAAAACCTGTTCGTTGTATCAATATGTTGACTTTATAGTTATAAACCGTTAGTTCGGCTATAAAATCTTGCCAAGACATTAACAAAATTATATAATTGTTTATCAAGTAACATTTTATGAATGAATGGCGTAATTGTTTGGGATAGGTCATGGCATCGTTCATAACTTCATACTTATGTGATGAACGGTGTGGGTGTCATACAGAATGACGCGAATTCATCGTCTCTACTAATATTGTGAAGAGAAAATATTTGGTTGTTTGTTTGTAAAGGCTTTAAATATACATTTATTTCTTTCTTTCTTAATGCCTTCCTCGATAAATGTACTATCCAATACAAAAAGTATTTTTTTAATCGGACCAGTTGTTCTTGATATTAGCGCCTTCGAACAAACAAACAAACTAAGAGTAGTATAGATAACCCAGGGTGGCAAAATCTGCCTTCAAATTTACAGTTTGAACAAACAATAGCTTTCGTCAATAATTTAAGCCGTGAAACACCGGGGCAGGTTACTAGTATGCAATATTTGTGTGACCTAAATTGAGGGTCATGTAGTCAGTGCCAATTGATAGCGCGCGATGCTCTAACTCAATTAGCGAAAACTGATGGGTAGATCATGACGCGAACTTGCCATAACGGAACACTAGTCTACAAAAGCTCACGTTGCGTATACTCGACTTGTTAGTGAATGGGGTAATAATTTAAACAAAATTCTTTCTTTTTTTTTCAACTTATTTGTTTATTCAATCATTGACATAATTACACACACTTAATATAAAACAAGAAAAAAAGGGGGTGTTAAAATTAGGCATAAAAATAATTCGTCCGCATCGCAGTCATTGGATAACGTGCCCAAAAGACTGGCCGCATTGCCACGTTGTATAGCAATGCTTATACGAATTTCCAAATACAGGCCAGCCTTTTGGTCACATGAAATAAAAAATATTAATTAAATTAAAATTTAATATTATTAGTATTTTATGAATTTAATTAAATAAAAGTTTTCGTATTGAAATTTTCGTGAGTTTGAGTCATATTAGAAATACTATATTACCGGCTAACACTCACTGAGTGCACGCCGGAAGGTCGCAGACGCCGCTGCGCACTCGTCCTGAAAATGAGCATCGGATATGCTCGAAACCTGGGTCGACATCTTCGATCCCAAAACTGTAAATAAAAGTTAATTAAATTCTTTCTGTTTCTTGTATTGCCTACATTTTATCTAAGCACAAATATACCAGCTAGTGTGTCAATCTATGTGTGTATGAAATATGTTCTATGTGAGTTTTTGATCACGTCACAGGTTTAATTTAATCAAAGACTAATAAAACAGGACTTTTCTCTCCCCAATGACACAGCAATGAGATACATGTTTTATTGCCTGTAAAAGTAACGTTTGTTGTTTACGAAAACTATTAAGTCACTTGAATTAAGAATACCTTATCTTATTAGACCATGATGTACGAATTAGCGAGGCAAAATTTTCAAGATTGAATCCCCTGTCTGTTAAATCTATGTATCCAAGTACATCATCTTTTTATATCCTGGCAACATTAATTACCTTCTAAATAAAAAACTTTCTGCTCAGTATTGTCGATGTACGTATACTCTTACAAACCAAGCTTTTGTTATTTCCAGATATTTGCAGACGTAACTTCCTTTCGCGTTTTCTTGACAGAAGATTGTATCTTTGAATCATGTCTTCTAAGATTCAATTTTCTGATAATCGTATGTGGTTTTTAAACGTAGGTATTTTAACGCCCAGTTCACAGTCACGTAACTTGCTAAAGGCAACTGGCTATTGTTTTTCTATGGGATATGAAATATGGAGATTGGAAGGGAAACTGCTGGACCTACGCCTTTTTAACCGACTTCAAAAAAGGAGGAGGTTCTTAATTCATCTGTATGTATTTTTATGTTTGTTACCTCATAACTTTTAACTGGGCGAATCGATATTAATGATTCTTTTTTTATTTGAAAACTGGTGGTTCCCGATTAGCACCAGATCAGGAAATGATGGTTATCTTCTAAGAAATCGGGGAAAACTGTCAAATTTTAAAGGCACATAAAGTCGGTTCATCATTTTTTTTTAAATACCCATATTATTCTGTCCACTCTCAACGGTTGCCTGTGGATAAAAGACAATCACTAAGACTGCAAATGTCAGTACTATTGTAACAAAAACTGCCGCAAAGTAATTTATATGCACATTCCTCGCATATTAAAAAAATGTTTATATCAGTATTCCAATGTTGGTTTCACATAATCGCAAATACTCCGCATGCCCGTAAGGAATTGTGCAAACTTATGCATCATGCTTGTATTCACTACACGTCGTCTGTTACTACGTGTTAGGAACTGCGAACAATAATCAATGTAATCCTCGAGGCTTAAAGCCAACATACTTTTGACACTTTTCACTGAGAAATAAGACTTTAGATGAAATCTGTCCGCGTGGTGACGAATTAATAATACAAATTTCACCACCTCATTTCTTACCCAGGGTGCTTGTAAGAGTCAGCTAAGGGATTTTAAACAGATAAACATCTTCTATGAGAGACGAAAAACTAGAAATCAGTTTGATTATTAGACCAAATACCCTCTTAAAGTAGAAAAGGCCCGTGTTCAACAGTAGGACATTAATAGAATGGGCTGGGAAGGGGAAGCAGATGAAAATATGCTTAACAATGCTATGTCTGTTATGGTACGTCTAGGTATATAGAAAGTTGCTTTAATAGAAAATAACAGAGATGTTTTTAAAAATTATGTTTATCGCGGCTATATTCAGGATACCAACATCGTATAAGATTAAATCACGGATTTAGTTGACATGCATAATTTAAAGAGACATGAGTAGAACGTGACTTGTACCGAGAATATAATAAATAAATATTTAAGGACATTTCACACAACTTCCTCTGGTCCCAAGCTAAACTTATATGCTTGTGTTATGGTTACAAGAATACGGATAGAATACTTAGACTATATTCCTTTTGCAAATACATACTTCTTGTAATACATTGATAAAATACATATCTAACGGAGAAACATGATAGAAATTACCTGCATTTACAGCTAGAGCAGTCATCTATCTAAAGGCCTTGTAATACTGGACAAGCTAACTACGTTAACTACAACATTCTATTAACTACGATGAGATCGATCCGTGGCTTACGACACGTGTAACTGGTTTCGAAGGATCCTTTTATGAATATTCAACCATTCGAACTCATCAACTAACTACAGTAAATAAACAAATTACTCACCATTGACACAATTTGAGGACTTACTTCATAATCTTGGAAGCTAAGTCAAAACTAAAAATCCTTAAGTAAACTATTTTAATCATGTCTCCTACGACATATACAATATAATAAAAGTATAACAACTTATATGCGGCTAGTATTGAACATTACGCAATTTCGCAGATATGTTAAGATCAATGTTCATACCAGACTTTTTACAAAACAGGTTATATTAGGTTTTTATAGGAAATCTTTCTCAATTTAGTTTTCACTTATGATCCTAGGAGAACTGTGAAGACACAATATTTGTCGTCTCGTTCTCATCAAGAGACTCTGCATAGCTTCCTGAAATTCATGTTGGTGATTGTTTAATATAGGTAACTATGCTTCGATCATTCGCCAACCAAACAGATATAATTTATTGCATTCAAAATTGTCCAAGGTTCACTTATTGAGCTAGTTATTTTTTATTACGACCGGCATAATAAATAAAAACGTTTCTTGAAAATGATGGACACTGAGCGCAAGGCAATAGTGGTGTCAATTATAATGAACTTTTCGACCTTGCAAATTTGCTATTGTTCCGTGTTCAGATGTAGAAGAATATAGATATTTTATTGCCTGTAATATACTTATTTCAGGCACAGTTAAAGTAGTTATATGGCTATTAAACTTACTTGGTATAATTAGGCACACATGAATACACACACACACAAAATAAAATGACTAAACTTCACCTATGTTATCTTACCCTTTCAATACATATTTAAATTAGCATCAACGCACTACCTAATTAATGTTTAAATTTAAGGAAATGTCTGAACTCTGTCTGTTGAGATACAGGCTCGTCCTAGATTAAAGGACAAATGTATTCTTATCACATAAGAATACAGGTAATTATATAGTGCAAAAGTAAACATTTTTAGAAATAAATAAATATCTTAACTTATTGATTTTGTTGTAGATTAGAAAACACAACGGTAGATCATTCCATTTATTGAATTAACTTACTGGCAATTTTGTCTTATTACGTCCATCGCCGACATCGTTTATATTGTCTTTTAGTTGACAAAATTTTTAAAGATAAATTTCACACACTTGCAATCGTCCTATTTATCTGAAAATATTCAGGATTTTTAGGCGTTTATTTCTGTACTAAGCAAATTATTCTTTAGTGGTACTACGTACTAATATATATTGGGTTGATATCAAAATTAGTTTCTTAATGAATTATTTTTACTGCGCAGTACGTTTTTAAATGATTGTATAGTAAGCAAAGAGCAACATTAGGCTTATCTCGTGTCCACAGGTTATTTGTAGACATTAAAATTTGGGTCATATGTGTACATATTGTATGTATTTAAAACATTAACGATTAGATACATATAAATGACTTCTTAATTACTAATAATATTTTTATTCGCTTCATTCATTCCTATGTAGCTATCTTTACCTTTTTGTACATATGTCCTAATGTGAGTTTATATCTTCAGAACTACGCAACTGATTTTGATGCGGTTTTTTTTTAAATATATGGAATGGTTTAATACGATGGTTTTTTATATAATTTGTTAGGATTTGGTTTTTAAAATCCACGCGTTTGAAGTTGCGACTAACAGCTAGTTAATCTATACAACGGAATGCTGGAACGAGATTTTCAGCCTCTTGAGTTGGTTGGATATATTTAAAATATTGTGCACTGTAAGACCGAAGACGTAGTAGGTAATCATTTATAGAAAAATCAGAGATTTTTATTCAAACTAAATTATTTTTACCTCAACAAAGGTAATGTTGAGAAATCAGGGATTTTTATGACGAAACTCGTTAAACAAACTAAAATATCTTCACCTCAATAAAAAGACTGCTGTTATAAATAATAAGCAGATTTAAATTCACACTTGAAAATTCTGGATTTTTTTGCGATATTATTGCATTGTCATCGTTCCTTAATATGTGTGCAAAACAGATCAATCTACCTAACAGTTAGGTAAAATCAATTTCAAAAATTTCCTTATATAGACTAATAGATACATAGATAGATACTAGATACGAACGAAGTTATTGAAAGTCACAATATTTTGGGACCAGTAATAAGTCAAACCGTATATGTAAGTGTATGTGAACCCTTGAACCCGATGACAGACGGACAGCGAAGTCTCATTATCAGGGTCTCGTTTTATCTTTTGGTATGGATCCCTAAAGAAGAGCTAATACATATCGCACCTTTAAAGACAAACCGTTTCTAAACGAAAATAATTTTTTTGAAAAGTGGTGTTTTGAAAAGTGGATGGTGACACAATAACAATTTTGACGAGCATAAGTTATTGTGTGGAACGAAACGATAGCGCGATTTAAATAACATACAACGCCATCTATTGAGTGGAAGAGTAATATTCTGTTTGTTAAGGATTGATTTCAAAATTTTACGCGTACGAAGTCGCGGGCAACAGCTAATACAACATAAGCGGCTTGATTTTTCCGACATTTTTCAGCAATTATCGTCTCGTCACAACCTGGCAGACGTCGTAGCGTCTTCCTGCACGCAAGAGCAGCGCCACGAAAAAAACGATATTAAATTTTAACAGACTATATATTATAAGCCACACAAATTGGTAATGCGCCTGGCGGCCATGTTGGTGACGTCATAGTGACGTATAGATGAGAACATTACATTTATTTGTTATGTAATTTTTCTTTGCTGATGACGTCACAAGGGCGTTAATTTGACAAGGTTCCAGTGCATTACCAATTTGCGTGGCTTATATGTACATTTTTATTACTTTTTTGATTCCATATTTATTTTTAAAGTATTTAAACTTTTTTAATTTTTAACACTTGCACTCTCTTTTGTGCAAATAAAACCACTTTTTACGGATTTAGACACGGATATTTGTTTTAAATTTTAGCCCGACATTTCACAGAGGACACCTTACAGGTCCCATCCGTGCCCATGGTCAAAGAAAAGAAAATCAGGCTTATATTTAAAACAAATATACGCGTGTAAGTACGCAAAATGTGGTTTTATTTGATGAAGCGTTTTTACAACATTTTTCACTAATGCAGCGTGATGTTATATAGCCTATAGCCTTCCTCATTAAATGTACTATCCAATACTGAAAGAATTTTTCAAATCGGAACAATGAATTTTGAGATTAGCGCGTTCAAACAAACAAACTCTTCAGCTTTTTATTATTATTAGTAGCTTTATAACTATAGATAGACATTTATATCTGCTATATACTAAGTGAAATAATAGATTATGTTTTAGGATTTTGTTTAAATTGTGAATATAATTTATTTATAGCTTTGCCTAGTTACGCAAACAGCGATTTTATCGCATTTGGTACTACTGTTTAGAAGTTGTTGTGGATGAAGCCAAGGAAGTATGTTTGGATCGTAGCAGATGGCGCTTTAAAGTCTCTACTTACCCCCATGGGGAAAAGGCGTGATGTTATGATGATGATGATGTTTAGAAGTTTATTCATATAAAAACTAGCTGTCCCGGCAAACGTTGTTTTGCCATACAAAAAAAAAAAGTTTGAAAAATAGATGTTAGCCGATTCTCAGACCTACTGAATATGTATGCAAAATTTGAGAAGAATCGGTCAAGCCGTTTCGGAGGAGTACGGTAACTAACACTGTGACACGTGAATTTTATATATTAGAAATATACAAAATAATTGTCAGTTTAATAGTAGAATGTTTGACATTAAGAGCCACACATCATAGACGTCAAGAGACGTACCTATGTATACGTCTCTTGACGTCTTGGCTTTCATGTCAGCTATGTGAATGCATATTTGTCATACAGCTATTTTTGTCTCAGTAACATACATTCTAAGCTGTCAATGAAAATTATTTTTGCTAACAGAAAAATAATGTTGTAATTTTTTATGTAGGTATAGGTATACTTATTTTTATAGTCAGGAGTAACAAACATACACACGAACAAATTTTCTGGTTTGTGATGTAAATGGAATTTGAATTCGAATTCACATACGTAACAAGGTCAGTTTTTTAATCAAATACTCAAACACTCATAACGTTATTGCACGTCATTATTCATTTTATGATACAAATACATTAGTTATGTAGATACATACTCATAAAAAATCAATTTTACCAATAATTGCTGTAAAAAAAAATATTTAAAATATTATTAATTAAAGTAAACAATTAATAATCTGAATATTTTGTATGAAAATTATGTTAACTTTGTATTAATTAACAAGCAAACTGAATTGAAATTATTGATAGATTTTGGAGTTTGTGTACGCATTCATTAAATTGCTAACAACAAATTTGGGTTGTGGATATGATTGAGTTTGAGAAACTGTCATTTTCAGATATTCTACTATTGTGAATCTATCTTACTCACTTCAATTAAATTTTAATACAATTTTGTTGTTATCTCTTGTGTACCTGAATTCGTACATTTTTCAAGAACAAATTACAATCTATATTGTAGTAACAAGACATAGTTCCATTTATCCGTCCATCACCCTTCTTCCGTCCAGCGGGCGTATTATGAGCTTTTTAAAAATCATGCAAGTTCCAAGCAGGCCGTACACTGCCTGACTAAATTATGTACCTATTATGGTAAACATAAAACATTTAGTTGAAAAATTTTAGTTAGTTATTAAAGTTTTAGTTGTACCTTCACTATAAACATATTAATCTATGACTGTTTTAGCGAACTGGATGGCTGGGAGTTATGTTCATATTACGAATTTGCCGGGCAGTTCCATTCACGGCGTAAACGGCCTGGGAATAAGAGCTCATAATACGGCCGCAGAAGGCCGACCAAGCGTGCGGGTTTGCACCGCTAAATTTAAATCTACTCTACTTGATGGTTTATTTGGCTCTGAAACTACCAGATTTATAAAATCTTTCACCGTAGTGTAACTAGACAATTTTCGGTAAAATAAAGTCACTATTCTGCGTACATTGCTAATACTGTAGATTTTATTAAGTTTTTTTTCTTTACATCTATAGTACTCATTATTGCTTATAAAAAGTCCTGCATCCTTTTTTATTTAATCAATTGTTATAGTTTTTCATTCATTAATAATTATTACATTATTATATTTCTTACCCATTTTTTTAAATAATTTCATAATTAAGGTTAAATAAATGCGTGTAAACTACAGTTTATATTAACGTAATCGGAAGGCTTGTTTAACATTTATGACGGGTATAAAAATTCTCTGTATTAGAAAAACAGAATGGGTTGAACTGAAAGTAGCTTTCGTCAAACAAAGCCGGGGCGGATTGCTAGTCTCTTTAGAAACTGGTTGACCGGAGTTATCGGCGATGTAGTACTGCAAACAAAATCGAATAAAATATTTTCGACAGTTTTATGCTCCCAATTCGCGACAAATAAGACTTGGTTCGTTAATGTCGGTTGTTTTTTGTATACAGCAAAATGTTTATTTGTTTTTTTCGTAAAAACATGTTGAATATTAAAAACTTTGCAATGCATTTTTGGAAATACATCGCCACGTATTATTTTGTATCCGAAATACGTACGAGAACAGGTGCATTGCCCGACAAGGTCTGATAATTATGGGCATTTCACACAACGTCCTCTGGTCTTAAAGTAAGCTATATACGGATAGATAGATGTATACTTTCTTTATGCAAATATATTTTGTTAATAGACAGTAAAGACCCAGAACCAATAAGAATAATTGTATGACATATACAAATATCACACAAATAATTGTACTGTGTTGGGATTGAACCCGCGACATCGTGTCCAGTCCGTACACGGCAGTCGGCAGTCGGCAGTCCGTACACGAACCATTATGCCTTGAGGCCCATCATGGGCAGATATGGATGATGGATAAATATTTTCTGTAAGAAATGGAAAATTCTGCGACACAAAAGCTCCACAATCGTTACTACTACCTTTCTTTCTTATATATTATAAAGCTGAAGAGTTTGTTTGTTTGTTTGAAAGCGCTAATCTCAGGAACTACTGTTCAAAATTCTTTCAGTGTAGAATAGAACATTTATCGAGGAAGGCTACAGACTATATAATATTATTATCACGCTGCGGCTAATAGGAGTAGAGCATCAGTGAAAAATGTTGTTAAAAACGGGAAATTTTGTACTCAGTTATTCAGCTAGTTACTCATATACAATAGTCAACGTCCAAAGGTCACACGGGTTTCAGTTGAAAACCGGCGTTAGATATCAGATGCCTGTTATACACTGAAGGAGCCCTTTTTGGCGAGGTCAAGAAAGTCATGAGAAACATGACTGCATGCAGAGGTCATATCAATTTGTCACGGCATGTTGTCGTGTTCTCGATGTCTAATCTATATTACGTATATGTATACTACTATAATAAAGCTGAAGAGTTTGTTTGTTTGTTTAAAAGCGCTAATCTCAGGAACTTGATACTTACTACATCCTATTTGTTTATAGTAATTATGACTGATTGTAAGATTTAAAAAAAATCTTAAGAGCTAATTTTTTTTTGAAAAGAAGTTATGTTATCAGAAAATCTGTATAGTATTAAATATAGACTAACAAATTTTAATTATTAAATCAAATTTTAATTAATAAAAATGTGCACAATGAAATAGCCAAATTATCAAAATTAATTTTTAGTTAAGCTTAGTTGTACACGTGTGGCGTCACGCGAATGGATAAAATAAAGAATTAATATATTATAGGAAGTCTGAAAGTGATGCCAGTGACTGAAAAATTGAAGAATGAGCGGATGTCCTGTTATGGGCATGTCATGAGACGAGAGGAAAGTAATGTCGTTAGGAGAGTTCTGACTATAATTAATGTGGAAGGCAAAAAGTCTAGAGGAAGACCTAAGAAAATATGAATGGACTGTGTGAAAGAGGACATGAAATAAAGAGGAGTTGACACAGACAGGACGCCTAATAGAAGACTATGGAAGAAAAAGACATGTTGCGCCGACCCCGAATATTGGGATAAGGACAGGAGGATGATGATGATTTAGTTGTACACGCGGTATTGGTACCTTTGTGTCTCGTGTACTAATATTTGATTCCACATTAACGTGTCATTTTACCAGTCGTATGATGGATAGCTTAATATCGTGACTAGCTGTTGTCCGCGAATTCGTACGCGTGGAATTTAGAAAATTTTTCCCGTTTTTGCAACGTTATTCTTGTCAATCCTCTGCTCCTATGGTCGCAGCGTGATGTTTATAGCTCTCCTCGATATTATAGCTTTCCTCGATAAATTTACGATCCGACACTGAAAGATTTTTTAAAATCTGACTTATGGTTTCTGAGATTAGTGCGTTCAAACAAACAAACTCTTCAGCTTCATAACTTTTGCATAGATTAACGGTCTTATTCATAATGACTTATCGGAGGTTTAAACGTAGATTTTATCGAAGAGATAATAAACGTTTTAGCGTAAAAAGACTATTATGAATAACAAGTTTTGACAATTTTCGAGAACCTATTTTAGCGAACTTTTAAACCTCCGATAAGTCATTATGAATAAGAACCATAAGCACACAGTACTGCGAGAAGATTGAGATAAGATTGAGAGCCTGGATATGTATGTAAAAAAATGTAGGTCTGTATGTTTGAAGATTCCGGTTCAAACGAAATGTAAATTACAATGTAAGTCAGTACCTTACATTTAATTGTGTTATGGGTACCAGAATACGGATAGAATACATATACTATTTTTCTTTTGTAAATACATACTTATAATACATAGAAACACCCAGACGCAGTACAAACATTTGTATAACAATTAGAAAAATCACACAAATGATTGTCCCGAGCGGGAATCGAACCCGCGACCTCTTGATCGGCAGTCCGTTACATAAACCACTCAACCACGATGCCTGTCCACATTCTGTCGACACAACTATTCTTGCTAAGAAAAAATCTTACAAAAAATTAACTTCAAGCTTAATAAAATTGGAGACATCAAATGCTGTTACAACAAAACAGAGACTTCAGCAAAATGTGTTACAATAACGCCAATTGACTTGGAGCGGGTCGATAGTTAGAGTAGGAGGGAAAATCACTGAAGGAAGGATCGCTTAGATCGCTTAAATACATAAGTACCACATTATTGTTCTGGTTAAAGCACGTGGAGCTATGGATTAGCGGATTTTGGATAGGTATTGGAGTAAATTTCTATAATGCAAGATTATGGAAATTTACTCCAATATTAACTGTATAGTTAATATTGGAGTAAATTTCCATAATCTTGAAAATGTCACAAAATATGGAGTATTCCATATTTCATAAAATTTTCCGATATTCCACCATTTAACTGGTTTTACTTTACATGTAAGGTGTTTAAAGTATTAAATTTAGGAAAATATTTGTTATTTCATCACGAGGTCGCGGGTTCGATTCCCGCTTGGGTAGGCCAACCATTTGTGTGACATTTATAAATATCATACAAATGTTTGTACTGCGTCTAGTTGTTTACTATGTATTTACAAAAGAAAAGTAGTTTATGTATTCTATACGTGTTGTGGTACCCATAAGACAAGCATATAATGTACCTAGTGTAGGTATCCGTATTCTGGTACATTCATCGGAAATTATATACAGAATCATTATAAGCTTAGCTTGGGACCAGAGGACTTTGTGTGAAATGTTCGTGAATATTTATTATTTCATTTTTAATTATTATTTTTCTATATTAACAATACGATTTTGAAGTTGTTCTGTTCTACGGAAGTTCGCCTGCCCTACTACACTAGGTTACTTAAATAATCAAGACTCTAGCTATACTCATGTAGTATTAAAATAAATTCTTTTGTAAATAAATAGAAGCCGTGGGAATACCGTAGCATAAATAAAACGAATTTTAAAGTAGTTAAAAGCGATAAAGCAACACGCAATCAAATGTAATGTGCCCTAAGTGAGCTATTTCTGATTCTTGGAATATGAATGATAAAAATATAAATGGCAAAAATGTGTAGCAAATGATATCATTAAGTTGAACGCGTCTTTTGTGCCTCCCTCCGGCAGAAATGGGTGTTAGTAGGATTATTAGACTCGCACCGTTTATTTTGACTTGAAAAGTATTGATGTTTGCTCCTTTAATATAATGATGCGCTCAGGCTCACACAACGCTCTTGAGGAGTATCTGATGCGAAATCGAATCTAACTCAACATTGTTACAGAATTCTTCTCTTAATTTTTTTAATAGATTATTATTCATAAATGGAAGTAATATACGAAGTTTTACGTTTATCATATCCTGAGCGTTATCCATCGTTTGCAACTAACTTCAAGGTGTCGTTGTTTAGTGACAATGTGCGCGGGTATCCTTACCTTATTTTTAAAAAGGGAGCCTTTTCCACTGCATCTCTGAAAATACTTTCTTATGGACGAAACTTTCAGGGTACTTAGCTTGAGTAATTTTCCGTGTGGTGACGGATGAAGAATACAAGTGTCACCACCCCATTTTGCCCAGGGTACTGTAATTGGGATTATGGTCTATTTTGCCACGCTGCCCAGATGTGTTGGTATAGGGTTTAGTTTCAAGTTTTCCGTCTCATGCAGAGTATTATCTATATGCAATATAATAAGCTGGCTTTTACAGCACTCCGGGGAGGAAATAATAATAATAATAAATAAATATTCACGGAAATGGAGTGGTGATTTGTTTTCTTAATTCGTAACCACAACAATATTAACAACTCTATTAAAAACTCTATTAATATACTTACAATCAGTACGTATAAAATAGTTCACCAATAATTAAATTACATCTACCACTGCCTTTGAATTATACCTAGTGTCTACTTAGTATTCTGTGGCTGTACATGAGTACAGCCACAGAATGAGGAGGAGAATACCTGTTTTATTGGATCATGAGATCCAATAAAACAAGTATTCTCCTCCTGTATGTGGAATATCAATAATGTATTTGTCAATCATTGAACAAGTTCTAAAGCACCCTACTCACAGTGCTGCCTGTAGTATTAGCACAATCTTTAAATATGTCTACCGTAGCCTGTTTCCTGTAGATAAAGAAGGATATACTTGAGTTTTTTTTTAAAAGTTCAACCTACTTCATTTGACTTTGAAATTTGAGGGTTCTCCTTGATCTCTCAGGAGATAACCATCAGGGCCCCAAGTCTGCGAATTGAATTGTGTCAATTTAACAGTAGACTACCAAACTTGATAAAATTCGCCACTAAGCAATCAGTTATTGCATTTGTTTGCAATAACACTAAATAACTGATTGCTTAGTGGCGAATTTTATCAAGTTTGGTAGTCTATTGTTAATATTTTAGGTTATAATGTTGCTATTGAGCTACGATTATGACACAATTCAATTAGCAGACTTGGGGCCCAGATCCTGACCTGGTGCCAACGGGACTATACGGAAACCACCAGCTTTCAAATAAAAAAGAATCATTAAAACCGCTTCGCCCAGTTAAAAGTTATGGGTAATAAACAAAAAAAAGTAAAAAAATACATAGAGACGAATTGAGAACCTCATCCTTTATTTGAAGTCGGTTAAAAAGATTCTAAAGATTCTAATCTATATTACCTACATATCTATACTAATAATGAGCTGAAGAGTTTGTTTGTTTGTTTGAACACGCTAATTTCAAGAACCACGGGTCCGATTTGAAAAATTCTTTTAGTGTTGGATAGTACATTTACCCAGGAAGGTTATACCTTATAACATCACGCTGCGACCAATAGGAGCGAAGCGTCAGTAAAAAAAACGGGGAACATTTTCTAAATTCCACGCGTACGAAGTTGCGGATAACAGCTGTCAATGTTTATGGACATTTCACACAACGTCCTCTGGTATCAAGTTAAGTTTAATATGCTTATTGTATTAATAGTATTTAGGTGTGTAAATAATATCCTGTGCCAACACGCCTGGTCAGCGCGGCACAGTAGACCATAATCCCTCCCAAAGTGGAGGAGGCCCGTGCCCAACAGTGAGACGTAAACGGGCTGGAGAGAGAGAACAGAGGTGTGTAAGAAAATACTCGACGTAAATCACATACACACATTTTGAAACTTGAATGCCGTTTCTGAAGTTATTGAAATGAAATTCATTATCAATAGTGTTTCGCATTTAGCATCCATATACGTAACGTTTGACATCGCAATATCACTTTGTACCTACTGAAATTAAATCTTGCAATATAAAAAAATCCAATAGCTTTATAAAGTGTGCATCGAGCCTGGAATAATCCAGTTTTATTAGCACTATGTTCTCTGTAGTCTGTAAAGTGAATTAGCAATTTTAAACGGTTCGTGCTACTTTTAGAACGACTATTTAGTCGGTCTAAAAGTCGCTAAAATGTCGCTCACTAGAATTTTCTACAGCGCGACGTTTTTCCTAAAACAAAGAAACTAGCGCGTAGTAAATGCATGTGACGGTCCACAAAGCTTTATTTCGCCTTAGCCTTCAACAAAGCTATATAGAATAGTTGCATATTATACTAATGATCTTATTCATAATGACTTATCGGAGGATTATAAGTTCGCTAAAATAGGTTTGCGAAAATTGTCAAAACTTGTTATTCATGATAGTCTTTTTACGCTAAAACGTTTAATTATCTCTCTGATAAAATCTCCGTTTAAACCTCCGATGAGTCATTATGAATAAGACCATAAATGTCTATCCAACGTAACAGAGTAAACCTTTTAGGTTTTTTGTTGCTTTATTTTAGATCGAATTTGATTTAATTTTTTTTTAGCTTCATTTTAGTTGAAGCCGGAATTCAACGGAATTTTTGAAAGTGGAATCGTCGGATTGATGTACACTATTGCAAACAAAATTAAGGACCATAACAAAGATAACATTAAAAAAAATCAGGAATTTTCTGTTTCAGCTAACATTTAAGCGCTTTTTTTAGTTTTCAAATAAAGTTATTAATATTATTATTAATTTAGCATACGCTTTATTATAATTTAAGAGTTGATTCAGGAGCTTTTTCAGCCTTGATCAATAGAAAAAGTACAGTAAAATCGTAAGAAGTTGCTACAGACTCACATTAAATTTAATAAACAGCAGTTACTGTTCTTTAATTTGGTTAAGAAGCCAGCGGAAGGCTAATATATGACTGACGTTAATTCTGTTACCGGATCTTAGATTCCATGAATCCAAATAGATATTACATAGTGCGCTAGCTGACCCGGCAAACGTTATTCTGCCAATAAATGTAGATTTATTTCATTAGAAATAATCCCGATAGTAACTATTTCGGTGAATAGTTTGGTCCTAAAAAACCTCTCACGACAAAAATTTATCGTAGACTACCAAATTGGATAAAATTGACAAACTTACCAAATATGACAAACTTGATTTTTTGTCACAACTGAACTGTCATTGTGAGAACATTGTATTAGCAGACCTGACCCACAGGCTGCATCATATGAACGATGATAGTTAGAGAATTGAAATATTCATAGACTAGCTGTTGCCCGAGAATTTGAACGCGTAGAATTTAGAAACCTAACCTTAAGAAATTATACTTAATAAGACGGGCTTCGTGGTGGAGTGGTTTATGTAATGGACTGCTGATCACGAGGTCGCGGGTTCGATTCCCGCTTGTGACAATCATTTGTGTGATATCCATAAATGTCATACAAAATGTTTGTACTGCGTCTGGGTGTTTTCTATGTATTATAAGTATGTATTTCAAAAGAAAAGTAGTTTATGTAGTATATCCGTATTCTGGTACCCATAACACAAGCATATAAGCTTAGCTTGGGACCAGAGGACGTTGTGTGAAATGTCCGTGAATATTTATTTTATTTATTTTTTATTATACAAAAATGCCATCTTCTTGAACCATTCTATCTATCAAAAACCCGTTGCGTAGTTTTAAAGATATAAGCTCACATAGGGACAAACATACAAAAAGAAGGACGTTGTTTTATAACGAGTAAAGATGCTGCATTTTAGTTGCTGCTATGTCTACATATACTAAAACCCCGAATACACTTTCGGGCACTCGCAGTCACAACAAACATTTTCATTTTAACTGATGATACGGTTAAACGCAATGATGATTTTATGATAAAAATGTTACGGAATCCTTCGTGAGAGTCCAAATCGTACTTGGGCGGCTTTTTATTCAGCAGAATTCATAAAATACAATGTTATAAGGTCCTATATATTAAACTAGCTGTCCCGGCAAACGTTGTTTTGCCATACTAAAATTAAAAAAAAAAGGTTTGAAAAATAGATGTTGGCCGATTCTCAGACCCACTGAATACGCATGTAAAATTTCATAAAAATCGGGCAAGCCGTTTCGGAGGAGTATGGTAACTAACACTGTGACACGTGAATTTTATATATAAGAAGATTATGCATCGAAATATTAATAAAATTTTAATGAAAATTTTACATAAATGTCCTTTGGTCTTTTGTGATATGCTCCTGACTACAAACATTATTCATTTATTAGTTTTCTTTGTACTTTGTAGGTAGGTATGTTAAGAAGATTATTTAATATACGCGTTCTTATTTTATATCACTGTCAATGTCCCAAACTAAGCCCAATACCCCACCAGGTAAACCCCACGCAACGGGGCCACTACTTAAAATGGTGAGGCTCAGGGCACATACCATTTAAGGATACAGAGTTATGGCGAGGAGAAAAAAGCCTAACCTTAATATTCTTGTGCTATAGATAACATATTTTCCGTGTGGTGACGGATTAAGAATACATGTGTCACCACCCCATCTCCTCCTAAGGGTGCTGTAAAAGTCAACTAAGGGATATTGCACACAGATAACATCCTCTGTGAGAGACGGAAAACGCGAAAATAAACCCTGTGCCAACACGCCTGGTCAGCGCGACACAGTAGACCACTGTCCCTCCCAAAGTGGAGAAGGCCCGTGCACAACAGTGGGACGTAAATGGGCTGGAGAAGAAGAAGAAGATAGGTAACAGATTACGTCTTGTGTCCCGAATCCAAACCCGAAATCACGTAAACGCATGTCGGTTACACAACTAATATGCTTCAATGCCCGTCAAATAGTTCAAATACGGATGACGAGGATTGATCTGATTAAATCTGCGATGATCTCAATTAACTTGTCAATTGCACCAAGTACTCAGTCGGCTGTTCTGAACCACGTAGGAAACTTTGACTTTAAAACTGAATATTTACGTACCTATCCGGACGACATGTCGCGCGACGCGCACTTATTTGTAATTAATCCCCCAGCAATACACATGAGCCTTGTATAGTATTTTATATGTGTATATGCATTTGGGTTAAACGCGTACAAACATACAGACAGTAATTACAAACAAAAATTAATAAAATTTACGCGTTTGTTTTATTTCTTAGCTGTGTTTTAAATATCTCCAATATATTGATATTGTTAAAATGTTGCTGTAGGTATATATAGATATGTTGTATAGTTAGATAATAGATATAGGGCTGCCATCACATAAATTGCCGACGTCGGATAAACACTGCAAAAAGAAAACCAAATATTTGAGTGTATTATTAATTAATGTGTGTTGTTAATATTTGAGTGGTTATTTTCCCGGACGTTTCAGCAAATATAGATTAATTTATTCATTGAAAGTCAAAGTCAAAGTCAAAATTTTTTATTTCAAGTTGGCATGTTTTACAAGCTCTTTTAAAACGTCAGAAACTAGGTGTCTGTTCCAAACGCCTATGGAGAAGAACAGACAAGAAACTCCATGGATTTTTTTTTTCTATTCTCTTTATTTCTTTTCATTTTTTTTCCAAAAATATTATACATTGTTGTATCAGGAGTATGAGAATGATGCCGATTAGTACCTACAATCAAGACTAACTAAAACTAACTTAATAATAAAATAGCCCTGTTGGAGCAAATCGACCAGTCCCAGCAGAAGGCACCCGTTCACGAGTATAACGCACACATCAGCCCCGCACAGCTCGACCATTTTGTAGGGAACCGTGCGACCCGACGTGCAACGCTACCAACTTCGAGACATTTGAGTGGCACAGTACATAAAGCATTTTAGACACAATTATACATAACCAAAGGAAATACACTAGGTTCGGCATAATACTCACACCTTTACAGTCTTATTAATAAATAATTACAATATAGATATATATAAATATAAATATAAAGTTTCTGACAACATACACAATCATTTAGTCAAATAATACTTGAAATCGTTAGCGGTTACAATACGATATTAAAGAGTACTTATATGACAGAAGTTATCATATCTGACGTCAACGAAGCGAGAAAATGCTAATACAATTATGCAGACAAAATATTTTCCGTATCAATGAAATTATTTATTTCATTGCCAGAGGGCCGCCGCGAAGTGAAGACCAAGCGTGTTTATCTTCCATATAATGTTTGGTACTATAATATGCTTCAGAAATTAGCGTGTTCTTAACGACCTGTTTGAATTTATTGTCTGGTAATTCAGTGACATTGGGTGGAATTTTGTTATAGAACATAATACTTATAATCATAAAATTTTGCTAAGCCTAAATCTAGGAATAAGCTTTTCTTTATTGCATTCTTTTATTAATTAATTCATCTCTCATGACGAAAGTGTCCAGATTTTTACAATCCAATTTTTAAATATCTGTTGATCTTGGTACCCCCATTTAAATAAGGATAAACCTGGAAAGCCCCATACTTTTGCCAACCTTATGTAGATAGTACTTGAACCCACTTTCTTGCTTCGTAAAACAGGATTAACATCTTAAGTGTATCCTAACCACATCCATCTTGTGAGATTATTCTAAAGAGCTTTATCATAATTCATTCTAGATATATGGATATTGGATATTAATGGATAATATTTATTATAACATCCGGATAATAGCTAAATGTTGAATATTTCAGTTAAAATTAAGCAAGTAATAATGTGGTTTGCTATTAAGGGCCTACATCAATATTATCGTATATCATCGCCTACACGTACATATTAACACAGCCAGTGGGCACAGAAAATGAAGAATTAGGTTATATTAGGATATATTACATAATAGTTACCTATGTTTTTAAAATTATTTCATTAGTTAATACGCGATAATAGACCGACAAATGAAAAAAATAAAAAATGAGAGAGGTTGTTTCGCCTAGATTTTCTATCGAGAAAACTTTTTTCAATCGCGTTTCTGAGTTTATGCGATCCTAGATCATATATTGAAAAAACATATACTTAAAAATTAGAGCTCTAGCCATTCAATCTAAAGAAACAATGAAAACTTCGTACATAGAAAAATGCACGAAGCTATTTTGGTATCCTCTTAAACCCGTATGTAGGGAATAATTTTAACCTAAATATTATTATTAGGTACTATTTGCACTGCTGAAATACTAAATATCTGGTTGACCAAGCGTAGCTCGGGATAGATTTTTGAGAGTTACATTAAGAAAAGTCTCAGTAACAGGATCCCATTGTACTTTATGGTACCTACCGAACCCAAAAATAAATAAAAAAACCGGCCAAATACGAGTTGGACTCGCACACGAAGGATTATGCACCATTATTATCATAATATATTCGTCCACACCAACCCCAAATAACACAAAATAACGGGGGTCCCGTTAATGGGAATAATGGAATAAGGGCAGGATGATGATGAATTCTAGTATCTGTTGTTGTAGCATAAACTGATATAGACAAACTGAAAATTTGAGCTCTCTAGCTATCATCGTTCCAGAAGTAACAGAGATAACCTGTCCTTAACCCACTATTTGGAGTCCCTCCAAATACTGGGTTAAGGATCATGATAATTTTTAATATCTGTTGTTGTAGCATCAACTAATATAGACAAACTGTGAAAATGAAAATAAATAGCAAATTTTCTTTGTACGAAAACACAGACAAAAATACATTGAACAAAGAATTGCTCGTTTGAAGTAATAACCTAATACAATATTGAATATTAATATAATATTTATAACATTAATTTTAATACCTAGCTAAAACTTATTTAACTTATACTAGAAATTACTATGAGCTGAAACTAAAATATTTATAATGTGTTTAACTTGTTTCAGGTATGTCGACGCTATTAGATGACAATAATATGCAATACTTAATATTGCTTAAATAAGATGTGGTATTAGGTAGGTATGTTCTACTACAGACCATTTGATAAATATTTTAAATGAATAAACAAGACGTAAGTAGTAGTTGTATTGTCCGTGTGGTGACGGATTAAGGATACATGTGTACCCCTTTTTCTTTCAAGTGTGCTGTAAAAGCCAGCTAAGAGATATTGTACACAGATAACATCCTCTATGAGAGTGAGACAACTCGAAACAAACCCGGTGATAACACGCCTGGTTAGTGCGGTACGGTATACCATAATCCCTTCCAAAGTGTTGGAGGCTCATGCCCAACAGTGGAGCGTTAAGAGGGCACGATACCAAATTATACTCCATACAAAAATATGGGTATCGTAGTCTCCTTTTTTCTTCGTGGATATTGCTTCATAGGAAGGAACGAATTATTATTTATTGTTATTTATATAAATTTATATAATAAGAATCTGACATTGTACTGGTGACAATAGACATAGAATAAAAGATAGATTAATTTGTACCGGTACTCCATAAACCTTTCATTTGCATTTTGTAATTAAATATTCATAATACGGGTCGGTAATTAGATAGCATGCAGGCTATTCAAATAGTTATGATATCTTCTAAAAGATTGGAAATGCAAAAAAAAAATACAGAATAATTTACACATGTGAGAATGAAATAGACAGATAGATAGTTTGTGTGTGTGTGAGTTTTTTACATTTGTTTGTTTTATGTTTTACTATTGTTTGAGTAGTTGCTAATAAAATATTTCTTTCTTTCTTTCTTAGATAGATAGATTGGATTACTAATTAACGGCCGTTTCCAATATTTTATTTAAACTAGATTCTTGCTGTCAAAGACACTAATCCTTTGTCCTTATTACACTAATACAACTGTATATCAATCATAGAATTAGGATATATATTTATGTATATGGTCCTAGGACTTACGTCCTAGGGTTACTAGTTTCTATATTGAAAATTCGACAGAAGATACATATTATTCTGCAGCAGCGCAGTTCGAATTTCAGACCATAGTTGTTCATAGTCAGAGATCAGAGAGAATTTATATACATATATCCGTCATAGTTTTTAAGCGAAGGTTCGACTACAATAATTTAAACTGCCGTTTAACCCTCCCTCCATTCATCAACCATTCGTCTACAGCTGGACATAGGCTCCCCCCATAGAACTGTTATCTGCACCATAGCTATGTGATAAATTTGACGATGTCGTTAGTCCACCTTGTTTGGAGCTGCCCCACGTTGCGTCTTCCAGTACGTGATCGCTACTCGACTTCCAGTACGTGATCGCTACTCGACTTCCAGTACGTGATCGCTACTCGACTTCCAGTACGTGATCGCTACTCGACTTCCAGTACGTGATCGCTACTCGACTTCCAGTACGTGATCGCTACTCGACTTCCAGTACGTGATCGCTACTCGAGGATCTTCCATCCCCCAAATGCTGGTTATGCAGAATCATAATAAACCTTAACTAATTATTTAAATGGATAAGCATTATGTGAAAAATCCACAATTATCCCACTTTTATGATTTCACTAGCAGTTGCCCTCGACTTCGTACGCAAGAAATTAATAAAAAATGTCCCCGTTTTTGCAACATTTTTTACTAATGTTTCGCTACTATTTTAACAAAAATGTGGTAAATTTTGGCCCGTTGTTTCGGAGATTTTGCAGTCATCATGGTCACGGGTGAGACTGAGCTGTAATGTGTCTTCTACGATCAGTTATTACAGAGTTTACCCACATTCTTCAAACAAAAATACACGTCTAAATCCGTAAAAAAGTAGTTTTATTTAAACAAATGAGTCGCGCAAGTGTTAGAAAATAAAAATGTGGTATCTATCTTTTTGGGGGGTAATCTGTATTTTAATGAAATAGGAACTAGCATGTAAATAAGTTTCTTTTGTAGTGGTAGCACGTTGGTACGTCAGTCAGGTAGTCAGCCTCCTTTAAAGATTTAGACAAGCAACAACAGACTTCCATATTGTCCTACATCTATTTCAGTTTCAAAATGGCGCCCTCTAGTTGCAGTGGCAGAATCGACGCTCATATTTTTTTATTTATCTGCTACACTAAATATATCTGAGGAATCTTTGCTTACATTGTTGTGCTCATATAACAAAAAGATTGTGAAAGATGTTATATATCAAACAGCGTCGCTCAATTTATTTATTCACTAGCATTTCACCCGGCTTCCTACAAGTAAAATTATTGATGAAATTTCGCTCACAAAAGATGTTATCTGTGTGCAATATCCCTTAGCTTACTTTTACAGCACCCTTGGGAGGAGATGGGGTGGTGACACTTGTATTCTTAATCCATCATCACACGGAGGGTGGTGAAAAACCCTAAAATTTGGAGAATTTTTCCCGTTTTTGCAACATTTTTCACTGATGTTCTGATCCTATTGGTTGCAGCATGATTTAAATATCGCCTAAAACCTTGCTCGATAAATGGACTATCCAACACAAAATAATTTTTCATATTGGAATAAGTTGTTCTTGAGATTAGCGTGTTCAAACAAACAAACTATTCTGCTATAGATTTTATTGTTGAAAGACGATAGTAGATACAAAAATATAATAATATTCGCATAAAGAAAGGACTGAGTTGTTAGTAGATACTGGATTTATATCAATTTTGTTTTAAATTATTTATAAGCGAAGAACAAGCGTATTACGATGCGACGACATATCATCGATTTAAAGGTAAAATACTTCATATGGAAATGTACTAGGTATGTACAATTGTAAAGGTATAACCTTTATTAGATATACCGTGGAATCAGAAATTTTTGAATTTCTTACATATTATGGAACTAAAATAGGTAGGTACCTAAACTTTTCCTTACTACTTACTTCTAATTAGTCATAATAAGATAATTATGTACTTAAATGTGGCGATGGATTAAGAATCCAAGTGTTGCCACTCCATTTCCTTCCCAAGCTGCCTTAATAGTCAGATAAGGGCTGTGGTTAAGGGATATATATAAGTTAATAACATCCTCTTTGAGAGATAGAAAATTCTAAATTAGGCCTAAAGCGTTCGGTCCCAGCAGTGGGCCAGGACCTACCAATAAATGTAAATAATGTACCATTTTTTACGTATTTTTTCAATTTAAGCTCGACGTTTTAACATCTATTTACAAAGGACAACTTACAGCTCAATTCCATGATCATGGAGATTTAAAACAACTATACGCGTTTAAATTCGTAAAAGTGGTTTTATTTAAATACTAGCTATTGCCCGCGACTCCGTCCGCGTGAAGTTTAGAAAATTTTCCATGTTTTTGCAACACTTTTCACTACTGCTTCGCTTCTACTGGTCGTAGCGTGATATTATATAGCCTAAAGCCTTCCTCGAAAAATGCCCTATCTAGCACTGAAAGAATTTTTTAATTCGGCCCAGTGGTTCCTGAGATTAGCGCGTTCAAACAAACAAACAAAAATATAGAAACGAATCGCACAAGTGTGTCTATGTATGTAGTGTTTGTACATTGAATTGTATAGTTTCGGTACGCCCATTCGCTATATTTGTAACTTTTGTTATGTTCTCACTGCGGATGCTGAGGGCCAAATGTTGAAGGAAAATAGACCGGTACTCTACCGACAATATTATCTAGACGCGACGGGCTGTACGTTTATTTTTTATGCGGCATTTTGGAAGCCAGCCAAAAATGCCACAACTGATTGATTTCACTAAGACATATTACCAATACAATTATTGTATTAGTTAGTTTATTAGTCGCGTATATTATGTATTCAAACATATGCTAATTGTTAACAATGGTACTGATTTTATTAGCACAACTAAACTTAACTGACATAAATCGTGATAGCGTCAATAACACAATTCAGCAATTACAAATTTTACTTTCAGATTACAAAAATGTAAGCCCTTAAATTGCAATACACCGTGGTAGTTTTTAGGGTTCCGTACCCAAAGGGTAAAAACGGGACCCTATTACTGAGACTTCGCTGTCCGTCCGTCCGTCCGTCCGTCTGTCACCAGGCTGTATCTCAAGAACGGTGATAGCTAGACAGTTGAATTTTTCACAGATGATGTATTTCTATTGCCGCTATAACAACAAATACTAAAAATAAAATAAAATAAATATTTAAGGGCCCCCCTTAAATATTTATTTTATTTTATCCCGCCCGTCCCATGCAACAAACATGATTTTTTTACCGTTTCTTGCTCGATACTAATAACGTTGCCTTATGTTGCATAGATAATGGTACGGAACCCTTCGTGCGCGAGTCCGACTCGCACTTGACCAATTTTTATTATTTTAGTTAAGAGAATGGTCTCCAATGATGGTCTTATTAATTCACAAAGTATTCATGAAAAATTTATTATCCTGCCCTTATCCCGCTATTTGGGGTAAGTGCAAAATGACTTACAGTGGTGACTTTTACAGTGGGTTTTGGGTTTTTTACGACCGGCTGCCTAGGCAGCCTGCCTGAAGTCAACCCTCCTCGGTTATATGTGCAGATGTGATGCGACGTGTTTTTACGGCGACCGACGACAATATTATTTTTGTCCGTCACCTCACGGCCAGTGTCAATGAATGAAACATGAAAATTAGAAATTAAATCTAAATAAATATTTATGAATTTCACATCACGTCCTCGGGTCTCAAGCTCAGCTATATTTCTATGCTTGTGTTATGGGTACCAGAATACAGACTAACTACATATAAATTTTGAACAAATCCTACTAATATTATAAAGGCGAAAGTTTGTAAGTATGGATGTATGTATGGATGTTTGTTACTCTTTCACGTAAAAACTACTGAATGGATTTGAATGAAACTTTACCACAATATAGCTTATACATCAGAATAACACATAGGCTACAAATTGGCTGGACCGATTTTGATGAAATTTTATTTTATACAGAATTGTATGGCAAAACAACGTTTGCCGGGGCAGCTAGTTATAATATAAAGAAAACACCCATTAAAAACCTTTTGTGTGACAGATGTAAACATCATACAAATGAATGCCCTGTCCGGGGACCGTTAAATAATAATCTTTAAACAGACACAGACATAAATTGATATTGTAGCTTCTATTGCTTTAATAAATACCTCCATTTATTACACGCTTTATATTAGCTTCACTTGTATGTTTGTTTGTATGTTTGTTTGTATGTTTGTAAACGACGCCTTTGGACGCTATTTTGACCCACTTTAAACGGTCACATTCTATTCAAATTTTGCACACCTGTCAAAGACCGATGACAATGCAATAATTCGATTAAATAAAGCGTGTTTTTTAGTTTTTTTAAACTAGGTATTTTATAAGTTTTCCTTCAATATATTAAACAAGCTGATCCGTTAAACAATAGCAGTTCAAGGGCGTAACTAGGAGGGTTTTGGGTTGAAGGTATTGTACCAAAAACCGATCAAGAATGAGTGGTACTTGACGTTATTATTATAATTATGTAGTATATCCATATTCTGGTATATATAACATAAGCAAATAACCCTAGCTTAACACCGGAGGACGTTGTATGAAATGTCCAACACATATTTATATATCTTTTTTAATTTATAGCTATTTTATTGTGTCGCTCGTAATCTTTTGTCTGTCTGTATGTTTGTATGCGTATCACGTCACACTAATGCATGGAATTGAACACCGTTTTCAATAATATCTAAGTCGAGATCTAACTTAAAGTATACGCTACAATGTATTCCAGCGGGCGTATTATCCTACTAATATTATAAAGGCGAAAGTTTGTAAGTATGGATGTATGTATGGATGTTTGTTACTCTTTCACGTAAAAACTACTGAATGGATTTGAATGAAACTTTACCACAATATAGCTTATACATCAGAATAACACATAGGCTACAAATTGGCTGGACCGATTTTGATGAAATTTTATTTTATACAGAATTGTATGGCAAAACAACGTTTGCCGGGGCAGCTAGTGAGCTTTATAAAAATCATGCAAGTTCCAGGCCGGCCGTACACTGCCTGGCTAAATTACTTATTATGGCAGATATAAAACATTTAGTTGAAAATTTTTAGTCAGTACTTAAACTTTTAGTTGTATCTTCTCTATAAAGATATAAATCTATGACTGGTTTAGCGAACTGACTGCCTGGGAGTTATGTACATATTGCGAATTTGGCAGGCAGTTCAAATAAGAGCTCATAATACGACAGCTGGAAATAATCTAATTCCTTCGGGAAAACCTAAAGATGAAAGTAAAATATACCTGTGTATCAAAAAATCAATTATATTCTATTACTTGCTGTCCCCGCGATATTTGTGTTCCACTCTTAATGGTCGTAGCGTGATCTTAGTTAGCCTATAATCTTTTTCAATAAATGGACTATCCAACACAAAAAGATTATTTGAATTCCAACCCTAGTGGTTGGAATTATTCCTGAGATTAACTCGAACAAATATTAGTCGGATTCAGTTTTATATGAAAAGAAAGATGTTTTTATAAAGATTCACAACGCCCCACTATTCTCAATGGCCTTATAACAAAAATAACAACATAACTCCGCCACAGCTGGAAATGAAAAAAATTAATCTGAAAGCTTTGTAAAACAAACTATTTTTTATATAAGACTAGGATTACTTTTATAAACATGAGATAATGTGACTGTTTGTCGAGGTATTATGTAGCCTTTAAAAGTCAGTTTTTGGATGTGTTAGTTGTTTAATAAAGTATTGCTTATATGAGGGTTCGAAAACAAGGCATACATTTGTATAGACATCGTACACTGCTGTTTTCTGCATGGTTATTGTCAGTAAAGCAATGATTTATTGTCATACCATTGAGGTATATTTGAATGCTTCTCTTTCTTAGAGAACATAATTACTTACTAAAAAAAAATTTATGACCAACCTTAAAACGTCATGTTTTGCGCATCCTTGCGATGAATTTTTATCTATCATACTAATTTGGTTAGACTTTCCCAAAATAGAAAAATAAGGTAGTACTATCTAATCTTCTTATATATAAAATTCACGAGTCACAGTGTTAGTTACCGTACTCCTCCGAAACGGCTTGACCGATTTTTATTAAATTTTACATGCATATTCAGTAGGTCTGAGCATAGGCCAACATCTATTTTTCAGACTTTTTTTTTAGTATGGCAAAACAACGTTTGCCGGGTCAGCTAGTATACATATAAATACTCGTGTCACAATGTTCGTTCCCATACTCCTTCGAAACGGCTTGACCGATTCTTATGAAATTTTATATGCACATTCAGTAGGTCTGAGAATCGGTTACTATCTATTTTTCATACCCCTAAGTGCTAAGGGTTGTCCACCCCTGACACTTGTATGGCAAAACAACGTTTTCCGGGTCAGCTAGTATAATTATCTATAATATGGTGTTAACTATTTTTATATAGTTTTTAGTTTATGTTGGGCACCGAAGTGGTCTTAGAAGTGTTATCAGTAGTACTAAAAAAACCTGTCAAGAGCGAGGTAAACTCGCACACTAAGGGTTCTGAACCTAATCGACCGAACGTAAATAATTAAATACAAATAAACAGTTAATTAGGCTTAAAGCAACTCACCAACTTAACTTTGTAGTTGCAATATAGGGAATCGCCTAAATTTCAGCTACTTCATAAGTTGGTAATAGTTTAAACAATTCTTTCGTGTGATGTAATAACAAATTACATGGTTTTGGATATTTCCCTATATATCTGTCTATTAATTATATTTTAATATGCCGTGTGTGACGCTGTTTATGAATTACTTTATATAACGAATCTTTACGAGTTCCTTTTTAGGGTTCCGTACCCAAAGGGTAAAAACGGGACCCTATTACTGAGACTTCGCTGTCCATCCGTCCGTCCGTCCGTCTGTCACCAGGCTGTATCTCAAGAACGGTGATAGCTAGACAGTTGAAATTTTCACAGATGATAAATAATAAATAATAATAAATATTCATCGACATTTCACACAGCGTCCTCTGGTCCCAAGCTAAGCTTATATGCTTGTGTTATGGGTACCAGAATACGGATATAATACATATACTACTTTTCTTTTGTAAATACATACTTATAATACATAGAAACACCCAGACGCAGTACAAACATTTGTATGACAAATATAAACATCACACAAAGTATTGTTCCTGACCGGGAATCGAACCCGAGACCTCCTGATCGGCAGTCCGTTACATGAACCACTAGACCACGAAGCCCGTCAATGATGTATTTCTATTGCCGCTATAACAACAAATACTAAAAATAAAATAAAATAAAGATTTAAGGGGGGCTCCCATACAACAAACATGATTTTTTTACCGTTTCTTGCTCGATACTAGTAACGTTGCCTTATGTTGCATAGATAATGGTACGGAACCCTTCGTGCGCGAGTCCGACTCGCACTTGACCAATTTTTTATTACATTGAGATTGCACTGTATATAGCTAATTTAAAAGCAAGTACAATCGTTTGCATCAGGGCGGTTGAGTGAAAATGTTATTGAAAAAGTTTATAGAACGTGAGTACCTACTCATCTACATGAGAGTACAGTCGTGTGCAGACATTTTTTTGTGAATTATTTGTTTCATTCATCCATCAACCTTTCTCCATCCACTCCTGGACATAGGCTCCCATACAAGGCTATAACGCGCGGTCCTGCACTAACTGCATTCAGTGACCTCAGGCATATTCGACGATATCGTCAGTCCACCTTGTTGGAGGCAGCCCACCCAGTGCGTGATCGCCGTGGACCTTCCGACCCCAACGGTCATCAGATTGTCGAGCTATGTGACCTGCCCATTGCCCAGTGCTAACGCTTTGGGCTATGTCATACAATTATTTATTATAAAGAAATAAATAATATTAATATGTTGTCAACAGCAAAATAATATTGAAATCTGTATACCGCCACTTGCCTTGGCTCGGCCCAGTCTGGTCGCGATAACGACTAATTAAAACAGCATTTTGATCTCTAATTGCATTTATTACTCTACCGGACTGTTATCTATAGTTCGTCTACGGTCAAACTAGAGAACTATTACTATAGATATGTAGGGGTCAGCCTATTATCTATCTATCTAGTAATTAGTATCTTCGCACGTATTATGTATATATTATTGATGAATAATAATTCTCCGTGTGGTGACGGATTAAGAATACAAGTGTCACCACCCCATCTTCTCCCAAGGGTGCTGTAAAAGTCAGCTAAGGGATATTGCACACAGATAACATCTTCTGTGAGAGACGTAAAACTCGAAAATAAACCCTGTGCCAACACGCCTGGTTAGCGCGGCTCAGTAGACCATAATCCCTCCCAAAGTGGAGGAAGCCCGTGCCCAACAGTGGGACGTAAATGGGCTGGAGAAGAGAATAATAATAACACAGATATTCCAGATAGTATGTCAATGGCTACGTAACTCACCCGGCTCGAAGACACACAAATAATATAATTTAAGTGTGCGTGAAATATGTGCTATGTGTGTTTCTGATACACGCCACAAGTTCAATTAACCCAAGGACTAATAAAACAAGTCTTTTTTTCCTAATGACACACTTGTTTTATACTTAGTAAAAGTGACGTTTTTAATTTGCGAAAATCACTACGTGTGTTAAATTGAGTATACCATTTCGCATTAGACCATGAAGTACCATTTAGCCAAACTAAAGTTACGTGTCTTCAAGATTGAAAAATAATATGTTCACCGAGGTTAGTGTAGTGTAGCTTTCCAATTGTGAATGATTTCTTGTAAATCAGTTCATTAGTTTCGGAGCCTATTCGTTGCAAACAAACTAACAATCAGATCTTTAATCGATATAATATTTGTATAGATATAGTTTAGACCTTCAATTAATATATTTTATGGAAATTTATTCCACCATTTATAAAATAGGGGTTGAAAGTCAGTATAGAGAATCGATTAGGTATTTTCTCATGCGTGTAGACTATAAAGTTTCACAGCTAACCCTAATAGGGTTCAAATAGTCAATATCTATGCTTCTATACCAATAGTATAAATAGGAAAGACTTGATTGTTTGTTTGCTTGAAATGAATATGATCTGAAACTACTGAGCCTATATAACAACTTCTTTCACTGTTAATCAGCTACATTGTACACGCGGTAAACATTATTTTTAAAAAGAAAATAGAGATTGTTGCCAATATATGGTAGCAAAATTAAAAAAAAAAGAATCGGGTTTGGTAAGGATCCCTAAAAAGCAATCTTGGATATTTTAATTTTAATAAATTTGGCCTCTATGAGACACTTTCAATTACAGATTTACCAGATGTAGTGTCTATTGCTACATAACTGAGTCGACTTAAAGCCACTTACACATCTATGTGTGCGCGAAAATCTATTTATGTAAGAATAAGAATAACTTTATTGAGCAAAATTTAACAAAAACAACTGACATAATGAACATTAGCATCTGTACTAATTATAAAAATTGTATCACAGATGCAAGCGCCTTCCACTTACATATATTGAAATACAATGTATCGTCTTAAATTCGACTCAAATACATTTATAAATTTTAATATCTAGTAATACAAAATAAAAAAACATGCAAGTTATAGATTAAATATTTGTGAAGGTGTGCGTGTGTGTGTGTGCGAGTTTGTGTAAGCGTGTATTATTACAAAAATTCAAGTCTATTATTATATTCAAAATTTATGTGCGTCTATGATAACGTTACGTCGTACGGAACGTCATTATTCTATGAAGTACGTTTTAGCCAGGCTAAAGTTACTTGTACTCAATTTTAAACGTCTACTGTGTCTCTGTTTTCTCAACTGTGTTTGTTTTCTCATAGATGCCAAATATGTTAAAACTAGCTGTACCCGGCAAACGTTGTTTTGTCATGTAAATGTTAGTAGTGGACAACCCTTATCAGTTATCACTTAGGGGTATAAAAAATAGATAGTAGCCGATTCTCAGCTCTACTGAATATAATTATAAAACTTCATCAAAATCGGTCAAACCTTCTCGAAGGAGTATGGTAAGGGTAACTAACACTGTGTAAACAATAATTTAATATAAGCAAATGAGGTTTTTACTGTTACATTTTTTTTAATAGGCTAAGAACAAGGGACATTTTGATCAAATATATCACATTAAAAATGCATTTTTAATATTATTTTCATATAAAATCTTGACCTTATCATCTTAAATAACACGCAATGTTATCATAATGAGTGTTAAACGATTTCTTATCACAAAAATAATCTATTCTTTAGCAATAGGTCGTGGCACCATTGGGTCTATTGACGCAATAAGTTTAGACATACATTATATTCATGTTTTAAGAGCCGACTTTAGAGCCAGCCAATTCGTCATATACCTAGAGACTATAGAGCACCATCCGCTACGATCCATACTTCCTTGGCTTCATCCACACTCATACATCTGGTCTAACGTGCCCGACGTTTGTCAGTGCTACGCACTTGACCCTTCTGGTACTCCAGACTGGTATACTTACCAGGAACGATAAGACAATGGAGTAAATTTTTCTCGGGGTCCTAGCGTTTTCACTTAGGTACCTCCGCCGTGTATATGCCTTTCAATAATCGTTTATCATCCATCCTCTCCACATGGCAAAATCACCAAAGCATATTTTCTCCACCTTAGTCACTAAATCCTCTTTCAGACTGCAACGTTCTGTTATAACAAAAACCTATTTCAATATTGCTATTTCATATATAAGATGAAAATATGATGAAATAATGATCATAATAATGATCATAATATTCATGATCATACATTATCTTGATATGTATGAATTTAATAATTATTTTATACAATATAAAGTTGTAGGTAATATATAAATTATACACAACATCTGCAGTCCGCGACCACAAACGCGTGGATTTTAGAAATTTTTCCCCATATATGCATCATTTTTAGGGTTCCGTACCCAAAGGGTAAAAACGGGACCCTATTACTGAGACTTCGCTGTCCGTCCGTCCGTCCGTCCGTCTGTCACCAGGCTGTATCTCAAGAACGGTGATAGCTAGAGAGTTGAAATTTTCACAGATGATGTATTTCTATTGCCGCTATAACAACAAATACTAAAAATAAAATAAATATTTAAGGGGGGCTCCCATACAACAAACATGATTTTTTTACCGTTTTTTGCTCGATACTATTAACGTTGCCTTATGTTGCATAGATAATGGTACGGAACCCTTCGTGCGCGAGTGCGACTCGCACTTAACCAATTTTTTTCGCTAATGCATCGCTGCTATTGGTCGCAGCGTGATGTTATATAGCTTAGAGCGTTCCTCGATAGATGTACTGTCTAATACTGAAAGAATTTTTCAAATCAGCCCTGCGGTTCTTGAGATTAGCGCGATCAAACAAACAGACAAACTCTTCAGCTTTAATTAAAAAAAGGGAAAACAAAAAATGTAGTTTATCCAAATGTTCTGGATTAAGTTTTAAAATAGCTAGCAGTAAATTTAAATATTTTTTATTTATTATAGTGGTATTTAATGATACAATGGTTATAAACGAACATACGTATTACTTAGCTTCAGACGTCTGCCGATATATTTAAATAGACAAAATACAAAATACAAGAACAATATGGCTGCCAGTATTCCGGTCGGCGATGCGTTACTGCGGTGATGCGAGTGCGTCGATCTTCTAACTATATACTCAAACAAAATTAAATAAAGCAACATAATACATATTTATATATGTTTTTGATACATTTTACATACATATAATATAAATGTTTCTATACAGTTTAAAGGGCCTCCACAAACGGCATATTATGATATATTAATGCAAAAAGAGACAGATGTATATAGAAAAAAGACGAGGTGAGAGAGAGAGAGAGAGATATATCTGTCGGTGACGTCATAAATATAGATACATCTCGGTATACAAATATGTATCTGTGTCTTTCACGCCTCGTCTTTTTTCTATATACATCTGTCTCTTTTTCGCTATATTAATATATCGTTATATACCGTTTGTGACACCCTTTAGTTCCTATAGGAATATTTCTTAGGGTTCCGTATTAGAAGGTAAAACGGGACTATTCTCTTCTTCATTGCCCGTCTGTCTACTATCACTAGGCTGTAACTCTGCAACATTGGTACAAAGGTACGGAACATTTCGAGTGCGAGTGCAACCCGTACTTGGCAGGTTTTTCCATTGTATTGTTTCATCGTAGTCATTTGTAAGTTGTTGTGTTCAGTGAAGATAAATGGCTGATTAAGAAACTCATTGATTTTATTCATTTATTTTATCATTGAAAGTGAAAGATCTTCGCATCATTTAACGATTACTTCATAAATTAAATCTCCTTGGAGTTTCAATTTCTATCACAGAAATAAAAATAAAACTCAAAATAAACTAATATAAAACACAAATAGAATACAAAATTAGAGAATGTGAATAACTGACACACATCTAATACTGAGTTTTCATTTGAGATTTATATTATTGAGTTCGTTTCACAAATAACCCTCTAATAGATTCCGCACCGCTAATTTCTCTTACTCTTGGGTAAGTTAAATAATAATATTACACTTACTTTATATATAAGAGACTGTTTTATCCTAGCTTGTTTTGTTTTATTTCAAAAGGATCATGGCGGTGCCTATTGAAAGGATCACCTGCAGTTACAACCGTCGTATGTGCATACATCACACGAAACAAATTCCGCACATAAAGCGATCGACGCACACCCAACGTATGCGCTACTAGCTGTTACCCGCGACAAGAAAAACGGAGACAATTTCCTCCGTTTTTTTTGCAACGTTTTCCACTAGTACTTCGCTTCTATTAATCGCAGCTTGATGTTATATAGCCTACAGCCTTCCTTGATAAACGGACTCTCCAACACAAAAAAAAATTTCAACTCGAGCCAGATATTTCCTGAGATTAGCGCGCTTAAACAAACAAACTCTGTAATTTATACTAGTAGTAACTTGTAGGTATAGATACTCGCATAGGTAGTTTATGAGAACTCTGCGTGTGATTTTACCACGACCAATTAAAATGCATTATTTCATCGCAATCCGCGTCTTTCTAAAACGTTGGTGCGTTTATACGTTAACAAAAATCTCTTCATGCATGCATCTACTGAAGCTGATCTGTAATTTCAACATGAACGTTGGACATTATTGTATGTGTCTGTGCGACGCTATGTCCACTAACTGGCACATTGTCAGTACTAGATTAGACATACAGCTATTTAAATTAAACGCAATTATTACATTGTTTTAGGGTTCAATAAGTATTTGAGGAATACATAATCCATCATGACATGTTTGTACTTTATTTACCAACTAGCTGTTGTTCGTACGCGTAGAATTTAGAAAAATTCCCCCGTTTTAGTAACATTTTTCACTAATGCTTCGCTTGACCTGGCAAACGTTGTTTTGCCATATAAATGTTAGGGGTGAGGAACCCGTATCACTTAGGGGTATGACAAATAGATAGTAGCCGATTTTCAGACCTACTGAATGTGCATATAAAATTTCATAAGAATCGGTCAAGCCGTTTCGGAGGAGTATGGTAACTAACAGTGTGATACGAGAATTTTATATATAAGACTACCTGTTGCCCGCGACTTCATACACGTGAAATTTAGAAATCAATCCTTAACAAACAGAAGTTTACTCTTCTGCTCAATAGATGGCGTTGTACGTTTTTTAAATCGAGCTATCGTTTCGCTCCACACGTTAACACTTAAGCTCGTCAAAATTGTTATTGTGTAATCATCCGGATTTCGCACTTATAAATTAGTAAGGATGGTATAGGTCGCGTCATGTAAAGAGAACGCTTGCGGTCAAGCTGCGCATAGGCGATTTGTCGGTTTTCTATGTAATACCTATTAAGAATAACAAATATATAGGTACCAAGCCACGACTCGAAAGCTAAAGCCTAGTTCAAAAATAAAATAATAGGCATGTAACTTTCGTGCGAGAGTGTACCCATGCGGAAAGACGCCCCTACCACTTACTTCCAGCGTTCTTTTTACGTGACGCGTACTATAATACCCAGTTACTGAAACTAACTTGTTTATCCGTCCGTTTGTCACTAGGCTGTACCTGGTGAGTGGTAGGGAACCGTTCGTGCGGGAATCCAACTCGTATTTGCCTCGTTTTTAATTGCTCGCATGTCATTGTAATTTCTATAAAAGCATTAGATGTAATATTGTTTGTAACAGCTGAAAGGGTTCGTTGCTCTCAAATATTATTATTTTGGTCACTACATTATCTTCTAAAGTTACCATCAGTTTAGATACTAACGTATGACATACTAGAAATCTGCTCCCAGCTTCGTACGAGAAAAATATTGATAAAGATGGCTGTTTCTTCAGAATTTTTATACCTTGACTTATATTGTTCCTAATTAGGCCACGATCTTTATTCTTTTTCTTTAATTAAATGTAGCCAACGTTAACCTTTGGCTTCGATCTGCAACTTTAGAATAAAACAAATATAGTCTGTCATTGAGGATAGTTTAACTTCCCGACGCGTTTTTTTAGTTCTTCCTGATTTAAATCTACAGAATTTTTAAATCGGTTCAGTACTTTTGGCGCATATTTTTTCCAACAAATAACAACAATATTTTTTAACATGCTTTTATTAGTTCGCTATGTATCTATCAATGTATTAATCTATGTAACAGAATCTTTGAAAGTAATTTTCACCCACTTCCAGTTATCGGATTGATCTGAAAGTTTGCACACATATTGGGGACTGATGACAACGCAATTATCCTAATCCTAATTAATATTATAAATGTGAAAGTTTGTGAGGATGTTTGGATGTTTGTTACACTTTCAGGTAATAACTACTGAATGAATTTAATTAAACTTTTCAACAATGTACCTTATACATCTGAATAAATTATACCCTACTTGTTATCCCGAAAAAATGCAATGTTCTCGTGGGATAATAAAAAACGAAGAGATTTTATATCCTCTTTACCGCGGGTAACACCGCGGAGCGAAGCTAGTGTAAAATAATACTAAGGATTTAGTGTTTTTTTAGTTTTTGAACTAATCCAATTATATTATGAGGAACTTGGCAATTCCCATATCAAACATAATTTGTGTTTGATACTGAGAGTGTTTTTATACTATGTACAAAGAGTTTGTTCACAACACAACACAGTATTGTTCTTGCTCAGATTTCATTAGCGGTTTACACCCAAATCATCGGTCTCTTGGACCATATTATATTAGAATTATACATTAATTTATTTATTCCAAAAACATACAACTAACATTACAGGCAGACCTAATTCGTTAGTGCAGCGTATCTTAATTAACATCTATATGATAAAATGTATAAAGTTATCTTTGTGAATTCACTCAGTGTACAGTGAAATATGTCTATGTCTTCCGATACCAGGTTAAGAGTGCTAAGTAATATTTTAATATAATTAATGTAATATTTTAAATAATTATAATATAAATTGTACATGAATTATACATATTAGAATTATATTATTTGTTAAATACATACCTTAGTTAAACCGTGTTATAAAATATTTTAATTTTTATTTTTAATATTTATAAACACTTAGTGAAATTGAAACTGTGATCCACTCGAGAATATTGGAATCCATTAGTCAACGAATCTCACACAAACACATGCATATAATGTGGGTGTCGCTCGTGACCTGCCTAAAATGTGAATCATGTGATTTGGCACAAATGTTGGATCCAACTGATCCAATAGTACGTCAACGTTGTCCGGTTATTTTAGACACGCATTGTACGGTTGGCAACAATAAACATTGGTTGTTTCTTTTTTTTTTCTTACAAGGCCTACGGTTGGCATAGAAAGAATGTGTTTATTCTATATATTTATATATTTTTTGAAGTTATACTTCTTTAAGTGTATTAGGTAAAATAATACATTAAAATTTCTACGAAATCGCGGGCAAAAGCTAAGGAATATTTAAACATCATAATTATTTATTTGTGAGCGATAAACATTATTACTTCGATGTCGACTAAAGGTGACTAAAGTAAGTTGTTTATAATGTCTACTGGACGTATGATGTATGCGTTGAGTAAATATTTGATAACAAAACGAAAGAGTTCTTGATGTAGATATGTTGTTCATTCATATCAAGCGTGTGACGTAGTCATAGAACAGTCTATGTATAATATTTGTGGAATCTATATTATTATTAGAAAATTGTTTGTTTGTTTGTTTGAACGCGCTAATCTGAAATAACTGACATGGGACATGTGTGGTACATACTGGTAATATAATAATAATCTACTTTGTTTAAAAACTAAAAAACACGCTTAAATATCCTGAATATTTTTTTCTAGTAATTCTGATCAAGGAATTGGGATTATTCTTTTAAATTATTGCATTGTCATCGGTCCTTGTTAGGTGTGCAAAATTTCAGATCAATCCGTCTACTGCAAGTGGCTGAAAATCGCTTTCAAAAATTCCGTTACACAGATTAATACATTGATAGTTACATACCAAACTTATAAAAGCGTATTAAAAAGGGAAAAGTGTTTAATAGTAATTTTCAAAATTAATGCTGTTTTGGTTATTTATTCATCATCATACCATCACGCCTTTTTCCGGCGGTAGGTAGAGACTATAGACTATAGAGCGCCTACCGCAACGATCTACTCAAGAGCCAAGGAAGTGTCCTTGGCTTCATTTATACTCCTACATCTGGTCATACATGCCCGAGGGTTGTAAGCGCACTTGACCATTTTGAAGGACATCGGTGATGACAACGGAGTATATTTTTCTAGGGCGTCTCCTACTCGCGTTTCCACTTACCTCCGCCGTGTATATGCCTTTCGTTAATCGTCTTATTAGTATAGAAAGAAAAACCTCTCTCTAGCTTAGTAACGTCCCACCGTTGGGTACGGGCCTCCGCTTTGGGGTGGATTATGGTTTTCTATGCCGTGTTGGTCAAGCGTATGTTATCTGTATAGAATATCTATTAGCTGTCTTTCACAGCACCCTGGGGAGGAAATGGGATCGTGATACTTACACTCTTCATCCATCACAACACGAAAAGGAAATAAAGACTGCTAAAATAGACTCCGCTTATAAAGATTGTAAAATAAATAAACTTAAATAATTACTACTAATGACAGGCTTTGTGGAAACGTGTAAAGCATTAATCCAACCAGAGTTGGCATTCCGACGAACTCCGCTGAAAATTGTACTAGAACACGGCTAATAGGCACGCCTGTACGAATAGTGTTGTCTCTTAGTGTGCATGTATCGTATTTGTGCTTAAATACATGAGTAGCGTACACTAGCGGTCAAACGTTAAAATCTTTTTCTGAGTTACTTCATTATACCAACCATCTAGCAGTTTATTGGATAAAGAAAACAGCGTATGTAACAACTACATTTTATTAATATCTAAGTTAAAACGTTTAACGGGTGGTTTGGCTCATCGGCGTCATAATGTCTCGGGCTAGCGTCGCTTCGATATTCCAACATAGGGTGTTAACCCCTCCTATAAAGTAGCAGTAATCACTTCACATCATCTATTATGGAGGATTAGTGGATTCAACGCTTAATATGTCGCTTTAAATAGATAATTCTTTGTGATACAATATCATTTAACTATTGGTTGATCGATAGGACGGAAATAAATTCTGTTGTATCGATTTGATCATTCCGTCATTTCTCTGTCCTTATTCTTTTATTTGTGGTCAGCGCAACATGCCTTGTTCTTCCCTGCTCTTCTGTAGACTTCGGGGATGATGTAACTACTCGTGAGCGAATGAATTTTTTAATTCATTTCAGTAGTTTTACAGCCTATTCGTTTTAAACAAACAATCAATCAAATCTTTTACCTTTATAATATTATCTTTAAATATATAAATCTTCTGTACGTGTGTTTGTAATTGAACTCCTCCTAAACGGCTGGACCGATTTTGATGAAATTTGTTGTGTGTATTCAAGGGGGTTTGAGGATGATTTAGATTCACAATTGGCTGGACCGATTTTGATGAAATTTATTGTTGTTGATTTTTACACAAAATGTATGGCAAAACAACGTTTGCCGGGGCAGCTAGTATTAGTATATGTAGCTGTTATGTAGTTCCACTTGCGTGTTCTGGTTTCCCTTGATAGATCTGTTTATATTCTTCTTTCAAATTCAACATACTATTATGTGGGCTGACCTGAATTTACATGTAGTAGTTTTTGTGTGAAGTGCATACAAATATACGGATAGACAGTACCCACACATGCCTTGTTTTGTATGAAAATATGTTTCATGGTAAGTGATTGTTTAAAACAAAATTAATCAAACAATTTTAATATGAGACTAGCAGTAACCCGCGACTTCGTACTCGTGAAATTTTGGATGACTGAACAATGAGAAACTTAGGTTTTTCCTGAAAGAAATAGATATTATCCTGGGATGAATTTGTAGCCTATACTTTAAGTTAGATCTCTACCGACATATCACTGAAAACGGTATTTAACTCCATGCAGTAGTTTTGGCGTGATGCGCGTACAAACATACATATAGACAAACAGACAAAAATTCTATAAACCATTGTTTTTGCTTCTATTACGCTAATAAACTTTATTTTGACGTTTTGGCGTGATGTGCGTATAAACATATAGACAAACAGACAAAAATTCTATAAACCATTGTTTTTGCGCTAAAAACTACGTACGCGCATCACGCCAAAACTACTGCATGGAGTTAAATACCGTTTCCGTCGCCTATCCGTTCTTTTTAAATCTTCAAAGTACTTAGTGTTTTAGATTTTTAATTTAAGTATAGAATATAGAATAGTCATCATAACATCACACCTTTTTCCCATGGGGGTAGGCAGAGACTATAGAGCGCCATCTGCTACGATCCAAACATACTTCCTTGGCTTCATCCACACTCATACATCTGGTCATACATACCACAGTCACACATGATCTATTCTATATTTTAATATATGAATTTATATTTATTAAACAAATATAGAATATCTTATGTTTATATATACTCGTAAAGCTAGAAGAAGGTGGAACATTAAATAAAACGCTATAAATCAACTTTAGAACGCCTCATAATGCTTTTAACTAAAGCTTTTAACGTCAGTTCAGAAACATTTTGAAATTATATTTTAAATAGATGAAATTTGAAGGTAATTATGTTAGCAACTTCTCAACGGTCCCGTCAATAAGTGATCCGTTTACCGTTAAGTGGCGTTCTAATATGGTAGTTATCTATATAAATTTTCACCTCAGGGTTACTGTAAGAGCAAGCTAAAGGATAATCTATCTTCTAATCTATCTTGCGATGGGCTTCGTGGCGTAGTGGTTCATGTAACGGACTGCCGTTCACAAGGTCGCGGGTTCGATTCCCGCTTGGGACAATCATTTGTGTGATTTTCATAAATGTCATACAAATGTTTGTACTACGTCTGGGTGTTTTCTATGTATTATAAGTATGTATTTACAAAAGAAAAATAGTTTATGTAGTATATCCGTATTCTGGTACCTATAACACAAGCATATAAGCTTAGCTTGGGACCAGAGGACGTTATGTGAAATGTCCATGAATATTTATTTATTTATCTAATATATAAAATTCACGTGTCACAGTGTTAGTTACCGTACTCCTCCGAAACGGCTAGACCGAATATTATGAAATTTTGCATGCATATTCAGTAGGTCTGAGAATCGGCCAACATCTATTTTTCAAAAGCCTCCCCCCACTGATATTTGTATGGGTAAACAACGTTTGCCGGGTCAGCTAGTCTTATATATAAAATTCACGTGTCACAGTGTTAGTTACCGTACTCCTTCGAAACGGCTTGACCGATTTTTATGAAATTTTACATGCATATTCAGTACATCAAATCTTTTTTTTTTAGTATGGCAAAACAACGTTTGCCGGGACAGCTAGTACCTACTAATATAATAAAGCTGAAGAATTTTGTGAACGTGCTACTCCCAGGAACCGCTGGAATGATTAGAAAAATTCTTTCAGTGTTAGATAGTGCATTTATTGAAGGCTACATAACATTACGCTGCGACCAATAGAAGCGAAGCATTAGTGAAAAATATTGCAAACACGGGAAAATTTTCGAAATTCAAGCCGTAGTAATGTATAAGCTGCTTGCAGTACAAACGGAAAACTTTGAACTAAACGCGTCAGCCGGGCGTTATGGAATAGGAGACCTGATACCCTCCTCAAGTGGAGTAAGAGAAGGGTTCGTCCGTTCGTCTGTACGTCACAGCGCGGCTTTGTAGACTATAACCCCTCCCAAAGAGGAGCCCTATAATCTACCAGTGAGACGTTAATGGGTTGGAGAAGGAGAAAGGAATTTTTTTTTGTAAAAGTACGCCATTATTGATTGAAATAGGTACTGGGCTAGGTTGTAACAAATCTTTGGAAATTGTGTATATTGTTACAAGTTAACTTATCTATTGCTATCTTAGTCTACTCACCCACTTTTCTATATCTCCCTAACATTGTTAATAATATATCTAGACTGTGTAGTTATCTCGAGACAATTTTTAAAATCGCTTGATACGTCAGATTTGTAATAAATGATTGCTTTAGATAAGATAATGTGCAAAAGGTGTATATGTTGTGAAGTGCTGTGCCTCTAAGCGATACATGATACTAATATTGTTAACTAGCTGTTACCCGTACGCGTGATATTCAGAAAATTTTCTCCGTTTTTGTGACAGTTTTCACTAAAGCTTCGCTCGTATTGGTTTAAGCGTGATATTATATAGCCTATAGCCTTCCTTGATAAATGGACTATCCAACACAAAGAGAATTTTTAAATAGAACCAGCTGATCCTGAGTTTAGCGCGTTCAAACAAACAAACAAACAAAGTTTTCAGCTTTAGAATATTAATTCGCTGTCATTTTTAAGGTTCCGCATCACAGGGTTAAGTGGGACCCTATTATTGAGACTTCCGCCAGTCTATCACCAAGCTGTATATCATGAACGATGATGGCAAGACATTTTTACAGATGATGTGTTTCTGTTGTCCCTATAACGACAGGTACAAACTAAAATAAACTTAAGATTTATTTATTTCCACCCGAAATAAACATTTTTTGTCAATCAACATTCTCCTGCCCTTATCCCGTTATTCGAAGTTAGCGTAACATGACTTCTTGTTCATGTTGCAATGGGATTTGGCTGATTTTTACGACCGATTACCTGCCTGAGATTAACTCTCCTTGGGTATGCGCAGGTGTTATGCGACGTGGTATTCTCGGTATGTTCTTACGATGCCCGCGGGCCAGACATGGGAAGATGACACTTGTTTTAATGTCACCCCACGGACTATAAACACTTTTCCGTATTTTAATGATAGGCTTGTGATGACGTGATCATTGGTTTATTACGGCTTGATATGACGATGATTATATCCTGAATCACTTCAGATTTTCCTCTTTTTTCTTTAAGTTAGTAAATAATTTTAGGGTGTTGATTTTCTATGACAGTGCACAATTTGTTAATTCTTTGAGATTTTTTTCATAAAATGCCAAAAAGCATCCATCCATCAGCCTCTCTCCGTCCACTGTTGGACATAGGCCTCCTGCTTAGAACGCCACAACAAGCGGTCCTGTGCCGCTTGCATCCAATGTCTCCCCGCGACCTTGAAAATATCGTCGCTCCACCTTGTCGGGGGCCGCCCAAAAAAGCATACTTAGCCTTAAATGAAAAGAAATATACTATGCTAATACTAGCTATTGCTCGTGGCTTCTTACACATGAAACGAAAACCTTATTTAAACCTACGAGTATAACCAAATACTTAGACCTTTCTTCTGAACCACTCTATCTAATAAAATTGCATCGAAATCGGTTGCGTAGTTTTGAAATTAAGTTACACGTAGGGATAGACATTGTTTCATAATAAGTGACGATTAAACTAAGGCGTTTTATTTGTTTACAATATCCCTTAGCTGGCTTTTACAGCACCCTGGGGAGGAAATGGGGTGGCGATACATGTATTCTTAAGCTGAGACCACAGGGCTTTACTACATTCCCGTGGGATGAAACAAGGTGATATTTCATATAATAAGTTAACAATACAGAAATTGTATCGATACTCGGTAAACAAAATCGATCACGATATCAGTAACGCAGTATTGTTATATCATGTCACTGAGACAATATCTAATATCTTACGGTATAATGTGCTTTTGTGAATATATGATACTAAAATCACTGGTGACATTTGATGCACGATTTCCTTTTGGATTTAATCTTTACTTGTTATAAAACAAAGCCGTTATTTTTGTATGTATGTCCCTCCGTAAACTTATAACTTCAAGACTACATAACGGATTTTGATGCGGTTGCTATACATAGGATAGAGTGTCAAAAGGATGGCTTTGGCGGGCCAAAATTTAAAACAAATATACGCGTCTAAATCCGTAAAAAGTGGTTTTATTTAAACAAATGAGTCGCGCAAGTGTTAGAATAGAAAATATTAGGTACCAATTTTGTTTGGTAATTTTATAGATATGTAAGTCTTCATTTTAAGACGATACCAAAATAGCTTCGTGCATTTTTCTATGTACGAAGTTTTCATTGTTTCGTTAGATTGAATGGCTAGAGCTCTAATTTTTAAGTATATGTTTTTTCAATATATGATCTAGGATCGCATCAACTCAGAAACACGATTGAAAAAAGTTTTCTCGATAGAAAATCTTGGCGAAACAACCTCTCAAAATTTAATTTTTTTTTCATTTTTCGGTCTATTATCGCGTATTAACTAATGAAATAACTTTAAAAACATAAGTAACTATTATATTTTTGAGTAAATAGGAAAAGTATCCCTAATTCTTCATTTTCTGTGCCTACTGGCTGTGTTAATATGTACGTGTCGGCGATGATATACGATAATATTGATGTAGGCCCTTAAGCCAGTATTTTTTAGAAAATTATTTTGAAGAAAATACTGGTTTGCTTTACTTGTCGAAATGTGTAATATTGATTATAAAATCCAAATAATAATGAATTATCAAGGTTTTATTTCATTTCAGTTCCCCTGATATAGTACATATTAATGAAAAATACATACAAAGTAAAAAGCCGACTAGTCGGCGTTTTTTGCCGACTAGCCGCCGACTACTCGCCGACTACAAAAGCGGCCGAATAGTCGGCTTAACCGACTAGTCGGCACATCTCTAATATACACCTTTAAGCTGACGTCGTCACCATCATCGTTATCACCACTTTTTTCACATGGGAGTAGACAGAAGCTATAGAGCGCCATCTGTTACAGTCTAACTGCACTTCCTTGTCTTCATTTACACTCATACATTATCCATGCACGACTGTTGTAAGTGCTACGTCTGGCGTTGGCCCTTTTAAGAGGATACCAAAATAGCTTCGTGCATTTTTCTACGTACGAAGTTTTCATTGTTTCTTTAGATTGAATGGCTAGAGCTCTAATTTTTAAGTATATGTTTTTTCAATATATGATCTAGGATCGCATAAACTCAGAAACGCGATTGAAAAAAGTTTTCTCGATAGAAAATCTTGGCGAAACAACCTCTCAAATTTTTTATTTTTTTCATTTGTCGGTCTATTATCGCGTATTAACTAATGAAATAACTTTAAAAACATAGGTAACTATTATGTATAGAAACACGTGGATCAGAATTAAAATATATTTAATAGATTTTGAGTAAATAGGAAAAGTATCCCTAATTCTTCATTTTCTGTGCCTACTGGCTGTGTTAATATGTACGTGTCGGCGATGATATACGATAATATTGATGTAGGCCCTTAAGCTAACGTTGTTACCATTTTCGTTTGCACTTAAACGTGATAGACAATGGTAGCAATTCTACGTGCTTATCTAAACTTAACTAAATGAAAAATTTATAGTGTCATTACCACAATTCGGCAATGTAAGTTCTTATTTTATAAACTGTTATTATAAACAAACGATTTTAGATAAGCTAAATATGAACAACGAAATAACAAAATATAATAGATATATTGATACAACCAACGATCATCATTTAGACGGGCTTCGTGGTCTAGTGGTTCATATACCGGACTGCCGTTCACGAGGTCGCGGGTTCGATTCCCGCCTCGGACTGTCATTTGTGTGATGTTTATAAATGTCATAGAAATGTTTGTTCTGGGTGTTTACTATGTATAATAAGTATGTATTTACAAAGAAAAGTAGTTTATGTATTATATCCGTATTCTGGTACCCATAACACAAGCATAATAAGCTTAGCTTGGGACCAGAGGACGTTGTGTGAAATATCCATAAATATTTATTTATATTTATTTATTTATTAGATAAGTTAGTTTAGTTGTGAACGTAGAATTGCTACCTAAGTATCTACTATCTTCCAGCCAACTGGGAGGCCCGCATTTGATAACAGGCTAGGGAAAAGACCTTGTAACTTACTATCATGTACTATGCTATTATTACTGGCCGTAATAATAAACGCTTTAGTAAAAACTACAATAGGTAAGTAACAACTTAGCAAAAAAATATGTCTACGAGTAAATAGATTAGAGGCGCGTATACAACGGCTTGGGTACCAATTCTAGTTACACAACTCAACTTAAAGTAACTAAAAATTAAAAATTGATAGTGATACCATTTCTACAAGCAATACTTAAGGGCCTACATCAATATTATCGTCGACATGTACATATTAACACAGCTAGTAGGTATAGAAAATGAAGAATTAGGGATATTTTTTTTGTTTACTCGAAATCTACTAAATATATTTTAATTCTGATTTACGTGTTTCTATATATAATAGTTACTTATGTCTTTAAAGTTATTTCATTAGTTAATACGCGATAATAGACCTACAAATAAAAAAAATAAAAAATGAGAGAGGTTGTTTTGCTAAGATTTTCTATCGAGAAAACTTTTTTCAAACGCGTTTCTGAGTTTATGCGATCCTAGATCATATATTGAAAAAACATATACTTAAAAATTAGAGCTCTAGCCATTCAATCTAAAGAAACAATGAAAACTTCGTACGTAGAAAAATGCACGAAGCTACTTTGGTATCCTCTTAACAACAAAAAAAAATTAAAACAACTATGGTGTATTTTCATTAAATGGTTATTTCGTTGTGCACATTTTTATTAATTAATATCGTTAGTTTAAAATACACAGTTTTTATAATAAGAAAGTTTAGTTAATATTACCGAATTGTGTTATTGACACTATCAAAATTCTTTTTTGTTTAGTTTCGCACGTAGAGTTAGTACCATTTACTCATTTTATATATTACTAGCTGACCCGGCAAACGTTGTTTTGCCATACAAATGACAGTGGGGGGAGGGGTTTGAAAAATAGATGTTGTCCGATTCTCAGACCTACTGAATATGCATGTAAAATTTCATAAAAATCGGTCATGCCGTTTCAGAAGAGTACGGTAACTAACACTGTGACACGTGAATTTTATATATTAGAAGAAGATATATATCATACTTAGCACAATCCATACCTATTTTTTAAAACTTCTATTCCTCTTTATATTAATCGAACTTCCTTTAATAAGTTTGTTTGATCAATTGTTCTTTTCTCTGACTTAATGATTTTGAACAAACCGACTCTATGTAACATTGACTATCTAATTAATATAAAGATTCAATTTGCGATTCGATTGACGAGCCTCGTGGTTGAGTGGTTTATGTAATGGACTGCCGATCAAGAGTTTGCGGGTTCGATTCCCGCTCGGGACAATCATTTGTGTGATTTTTCTAATTGTCATATAAATGTTTGTACTGCGTCTGGGTGTTGCTATGTATTTATTATAAGTATGTATTTACAAAAGAAAAGTAGTATATGTATTATATATCCGTATTCTGGTACCCATAACACAAGCATATAAGCTTAGCTTGGGACCAGAGGACGTTGTGTGAAATGTCCATAAATATTTATTTTTATTTTTTTATTTTATTCAAGGCCTTGCGATTAGAATGTAGGTACCTAACTAATAATAATAAGAAAATGTCAATAGCATATAATTAACATTGTATTTTAAACTCTAGACCTTGAAAAGTTAAAATTTTTCTACGACGTGATTCCGTCAATATTACTAGTTTAAATATGTATGTACTTTTTCCTACATACATATTATAAATCGTTTTTTTATTTCGTAAGTAGTGGTAACATACTTTGCTAGGGTTATATGCACGGGTTATATGCACAACGTACAGGGTTATATGCTTAACATGCAATATGTGTAACACAAATATATAATATATATTATTATGTATAACTAGCTGACCCGGCAAACGTTGTGTTGCCATACAAAAAAAAAAGGTTTGAAAAATAGATGTTGGCCGATTCTCAGACCTACTGAACATGCATGTAAAATTTCATAAAAATCGGTCAAGCCGTTTCGGAGGAGTACGGTAACTAACACTGTGACACGTGAATTTTATATATAAGAAGAAAGATAATATATTATGTAAATTTACGATACTTGGAAATTAGAAACCTATAAAGTTAAAAGATATTTAAAATAAAATATTAGGTAGGTTTTATTATTTGTACAGTATACACACGAAAATAACCCCTCTATGAGTAATAAAATTATTATTATTTGTACAACAATAAAATTAAGGCTTGAGTTACAAACATTTAAAACTTCTGTATTAGTTTGGAAAGTGAATCCGAGTACACGAAAAAAGTTTGTTTTCAAAAATTTTATTATTATTAAGTAGTTACCTATATCCGCCCAGTGTTCTCAGTTATGAACATAATAAAAAAACTGACTAAAGCCCAGATACAAAAAATGCGTCAAGCAATAATGACCCAATGTTCTTCCTTGTGAACATAATATTATCTTAAATTTTGGCGGCAAACCACAATTTTTTCAAACGATATCGGATTGGAGGATTGGTGGGATTGGAATCATTATGTTCTCGTACGAGTACATTGGGCTTTTTTGTCGTAATTTTATGTTCTATGTGAAGCACACTGGGTCTTTATGTAGTTTATATATTTCAGATTTTAACCCAGAAGATATAGCTTTGTTCGAAAAATTTGTACGGAAGGCCCAATGCCAATGTCCTGCAAGAACAAAATATTTTACAATTAAATCTAAACAAAAAAGCTTCCTTTCCATGTTATCATTTCATCCAAAAAAGATCATTACAGAAAATGTCGATATCACTGATTTTTTGTCATTTTAGTGCGTCCGTGTTAAGCCCTTGTTTTATTAAGTTCTCAAGAAAGTACATCGGGCTATTATCAAGAATTCTCTTAAATTAGCTTGGGCGTCAGGAGGATATTGTAGTTAAATAGAGATATCAATGTTATATTCGTAATGCAATTTTATTGTAAGTTCCACAGAGAAGTGCTTACTCATAATCATAATAGTATGCTTATTACTACACATTACCTCGTGCTCGCCGTGTTACCTTCGATTACGTGAAATTATGTCATTCGTAATATTCAAGTTGTAAACAACGCATGTGGCACCATCTATGAATTTCCAAACGTTACAAAAGTATGGCCTTCACTGTGCATTTATCACGTGCCTGAAGGTACTCTGTTTTACCCACGAGGACGTATTCCACCAATAGCAAACTACGACTGCATTATCGACTGTGGTTTATGGGCCAATCGCGGCAAAATACACATTGGTTACAGTGCGCACATGTGACCTATCGCTACATTAATTTTAATAGATCATAACTTAAACAAACGCAATAATTTTAATGTTGATTATATCTATTGTGATATTTAAATTTCTTTGATATTGTGGACACATTCACTTCAATTAGGATGAATAGAAGCGGTGAGTAGAGATGCTGCTCTTTAGCACTACAATTTGCCACCTTTTGACAACGACACCGGCGGTGAATTGTGTTAAGTCTTTATCATGACGTTAACAGTAATAGTTGGATGTTGCGATCACAGATGGCGCTGAATTAAAAAAAATGAAGTAACAGTGTTTATTAAATTGCACTTTTATATCAAAAATGTTATTCTAATATTTTAATAGTTGCTTAATGTTGGTAACGACTTGGTAAACGCCTCGAAAGATAAATAATAATTATAATAGGGTTCTTTGTGTCACGGTTCTTTTCTTCGCTGTGGCAGAACGTCTTTCTTAGTGTCACTATAATATAGAATGCGCCGGTTAGATGGCGCTGTATGGGATCTTAATTAACCCCTGATAGAGTCATTAAAGATAGTGAAAAATAGACTAGTTAAACAAGACGGAGGTGAGTAGTAGCGCTAGAGGGGGAAGTACGATAAGGATGTTATATGACGAGAACTGAAGCTCTCGTGATGGGTCCAAAAGGGTCAAGTGTAAACTTACAACAAACAAAGTAGAGAAAGTTAAGGCAGATGACTTAAACGACAGATGGCGCTCTTTTCTCTCTAAGCCCTCCATTTCCTTACGGTTTTTACAAAAATATAAATAAATGAAGCTTAATTAAAACACTTTCCTTTTTAACACGCTTATATTAGTTCGGTAGGTATCTATCAATGTATTAATCTATATAATGGAATCTTTGAAAGTGATTAGAACCCACTAACAGGAGTCTGATTGATTTGAAATTTTGCACACATGTTAAGAGGGTACTGTACTCCTCATTTAGGTATTTGCCTTAGGTATTGCTATCCCTATTTCCGAGCGCCGCGCTGAAAGGGACAAATATAGATGAAGCGGATTTTACCTACATCTTCTTTGAAAAAAATTGGTCAAGTGTGAGTCGGACTCGCGCACGAAGGGTTCCGTACCATTATCTATGCAACATAAGGCAACGTTATTAGTGTCGAGCAAGAAACGGTAAAAAATCATGTTTGTTGTATGGGAGCCCCCCTTATATATTTATTTTATTTTATTTTTAGTATTTGTTGTTTAGCGGCAATAGAAATACATCATCTGTGAAAATTTCAACTGTCTAGCTATCACCGTTCTTGAGATACAGCCTGGTGACAGACGGACGGACGGACAGACGGACAGCGAAGTCTCAGTAATAGGGTCCCGTTTTTACCCTTTGGGTACGGAACCCTAAAAAGACGTTTCGTACTTCCGTTTTTTTTTTCGCGAAAGTTAATCCGATTTTAATAGATTTAATAATATATACCTAATATTTATTTATTATTTTTATTTAATAATATATAATTTTAATAGATTTAATTAATAGATTTTAATAGATTTTATTTCAAAAACTATTAAAATCGGTTTAACTTTCGCGAAGAAAAAACGCAAGTACGATACCCATACTTTTGTATGGAGCATAATTTGGTATCGTACCGTCTTAAAGACCGATGACAATGCAACAATTTAAAAAAATATTTAGAATATTACAGCGTATTTTTTAGTTTTTAAATTAAGTAGATTATTTAAAGGATATTATAACTATGTTAAAGCTTCCTTCTCTCTAGATGAATCAATCCACACCAGCCTTTCTTTTCATATTAAGAGGATACCAAAATAGCTTCGTGCATTTTTCTATGTACGAAGTTTTCATTGTTTCTTTAGATTGAATGGCTAGAGCTCTAATTTTTAAGTATATGTTTTTTCAATATATGTACTAGGATCGCATGAACTCAGAAACGCGATTGATAAAAGTTTTCTCGATAGAAAATCTTGGGGAAACAACCTCTCAATTTTTTTATTTTTTTCATTTGTCGGTCTATTATCGCGTATTAACTAATGAAATAACTTTAAAAACATAGGTAACTATTATGTATAGAAACACGTGGATCAGAATTAAAATATATTTAGTATATTTTGAGTAAATAGGAAAAGTATCCCTAATTCTTCATTTTCTGTGCCTACTGGCTGTGTTAATATGTACGTGTCGGCGATGATATACGATAATATTGATGTAGGCCCTTAATTTTGTATTGTTAGCATAGGTTTTAGCGTCCTGTGTTCCGTCTTCCATGGTTCACTGCTAATAATATCCCTTGGCCAGCATAAGTAGCACTCATAGGAAGAATTGGGATGGTGACACTTGTATTCTTAATAATAATAATAAAAATTCACCACATGTTATTATATGTAGGTAAATAATTAAAACTTGTAAATAAATACATGGTAGCTCCGTTGTTTCAAACCTACGTAACAGTTTATTAAATAGCTAGTTCGGTTTCCACCAATTTTATTCGCGCCTTTTTAACCGACTTCAAAAAAAGGAGGAGATTCTCAATTCATCTGTATGTTTTTTTTAAATGTTTGCTACCTCATAACGTTGCATGACAGCTGCACATCTATGCGACTAGCTAATGCCCGCCACTTCGTGCGCGTGTATTTTAGTAATTCACTCACTGTTGGGCACGGGCCTTCTCCACTATAGGAGGCATTATGGTCTACTGTGCCGCGCTGACGCGTTTATTTTCGAGATTTCTGTCGCTCACAGAGGGTGTTATCTGTGTGCAATATCCCTTAGCTGACTTTTACAGTATCCTTGGTAGGAGATGGGGTGGTGACACTTGTATTCTTAATTCATCACCACACGGAGAAAAAAGTAAAGCCTTTAATCTTCCTCAATAAATGTACTATCCAACACTGAAAGAATTTTTGAAATCGGAGTAGAGATTCCTGAGATTGGCGGGTTCAAACGAACAAACTCTTCAAACTCGTAATATTAGTAGGTACAGAAGAGGGTTGACGTCAGGCAGGCGACCGGTCCGTATAAATCACCCAAAACCAATTGCTAAATGAATAAAAACAAGTGTTGCACCAACTTTAAATACCGGGATAAGAGCAGGACAATGATCATATTTTAATTTTTAAATGTTTTAATTTACAGATTTCCTGAGTCACGGGGCTAGTTTCAACAAAAAATACGGTAAGTTATATTATTATACGAGAAATCTGCCCTGGCTTTGCACGGATATTATTTATTACGGAAGGTATCGTTTGTTTAAACCATGATATTTTTTTTACTCGGAGAATTCGTCTACACGTCGCAATTTAAACGGTAGTTTACATGCAGGTATAAAATAAAATAATAGCTTTTATTGATATTCCTTCTAAAATTAATACACAATATTTTAATATTACTATGCCTACTTATTGGAATATAATAAATAAATATTAAATTGATATATAACTACTAGGTGACCCGGAAATCGTTGTTTTGGCATAAAAATGTCAGGGGTACACCCTTAACATTTAGGAGGATGAGAAATAGATGTTGTTCCATTCTCAGACCTAACGGATATGTACACAAAATTTTTACGAAAATCGGTCGAGCCATTTCGGAGAAGTATAATTACAAACACCGTGCCAGGAGAATTTTATATATTAGATACTATACATAATATATTTTTTATATATTTTTCATTATTTTATTATTTATATTACTGCTAGCTGGCCTGGCAAACGTTGTTTTGCCATACCAAAAATAAGTAAAAAAAAAAATTAAAAAAAAAAGAACTATAAACCTCACGGAGCCTGAGACCTTTCCAACGAATGCAAATCCGTGGAAATCGGTCCGTGCGTTCTGGAGTTATAGCGTCAGGAAGGAAAACCCGACTTATTTTTATATAGTAGATATTATTTGTTTATATCTACGAGTAATACTAGCTGTCCCGGCAAACGTTGTTTTGCCATAGTAAAAAATAAAAAAAAGGTTTGAAAAATAGATGTTGGCCGATTCTCAGACCTAGAGGATATGTACACAAAATTTCAGGAAAATCGGTCAAGCCGTTTCGGAGGAGTACGGTAACTAACACTGTGACACGTGAATTTTATATATTAGAGATATTAGACTAGCTGTCCCGGCAAACGTTGTTTTGCCACACTAAAAAAAAAAAGAAAAAAAAGGTTTGAAAAATAGATGTTGGCCGATTCTCAGACCTACTGAATATGTATGCAATGTATTTTATATATTAGATTAGATTAGATTAGATTAGATTAGATATATAAAATTCCCGTGTCACAGTGTTAGTTACCGTACTCCTCCGAAACGGCTTGACCGATTCTTCTCAAATTTTGCATACATATTCAGTAGGTCTGAGAATCGGCCAACATCTATTTTTCAAACTTTTTTTTTTAGTATGGCAAAACTACGTTTGCCGGGTCAGCTAGTTAGATATAAAATTCACGTGTCACAGTGTTAGTTACCGTACTCCTCCGAAACGGCTTGACCAATTTTTATGAAATTTTACATGAATATTCAGTAGGTCTGAGAATCAGCCAACATCTATTTTTCAAACCTTTTTTTTAGTATGGCAAATCAACGTTTGCCGGGACAGCTAGTATAATATAAATTTAATATTTATTTTATAGGTAGTTAAAATAGAATAAAATAATAAGTTAAGTAGACATGCAGGTAATATAAAAAGGGATTAAAATCATAATACCAAAATCACGGTTAATCGGTACATTAAGTAAAAATAAATAAATAATAATAAATAAATTAACTTATTTTAAAGTGTTTTTATGGCTTAATGGTTGTCCCGTTCGGGCATCAATCTCAGCACGCCAGTCACATGAACCGCTAGGATTGGAAATTCTAGACTACAGTTCGTGATTTTGTCTGTAAGTTCCCTAATCATTACTAATCGATAAAATCGCTTGAGGATTTAGTAGTCGATATTATTTCCTTCTTTAACGTTTCGACGTCCTCGGCAAGGGCACCACCCTGAACCTTCTTTTCTCTGGACACTGACAGTGATGTCGGCAATGTGACCTACAGGATGTTCACTTCCAGGCAGCTCGCCTATCATTGCTTAGTTTTCGCCACTTGACCTCGGATATTTGTGCGCTGGCATAATCAAAATGTTTTTCTATCCTCTTGAACCACTCTATTTATTAGTAAAAGATTTTGATGCGGTGTTTTTCTAATAAATATTATTAGAAAAAATCGCGTCAAAATCCTTTACTTAGTTTAAAGTTATAAGCTCATAATAATAGTACGGGATCCGTAGTACATTTTTTTCACTTGATTACTATCAAGCTGAATTTCCGTGAGTAGCTTTATTATGACGAGACGCCCAATAATCTTCTATTCCAAAATCTCGTAACAGAGGTAACAAGGATAAAATATCGTCTGTCACCAGGCTGTATCTCAAGAACGGTGATAGCTAGACAGTTGAAATTTTCACAATTGATTATTTCTATTGCCGCTATAACAGCAAATACTAAAAATAAAATAAAATAAATATTTAAGGGGGGCTCCCATACAATAAACATGATTTTTTTACCGTTTCTTGCTCGATACTAATATCGTTGCCTTATGTTGCATAGATAATGGTACGGAACCCTTCGTGCGCGATTCCGACTCGCACTTGACCAATTTTTAAACTACGTAGATTGTTATTTATAGTAAGTAAAGATTTGTTGAAATTTAGTTTTTAAATACCACGCAGAAGTCGCAGGGAACAAAAAGTTTTGTATGGTTTTATTCAGGATCTATAAATAAATTTCACGTACATTAAAGTTTGCGATAGCTCACGTTGAGCTGTCGCATAGTACCTTCACAGTCACGTGGCTACTTTGTAACTGAAATGAAAACTTTCAGTCTTTTACGGGAACGGTCGCCAGTAACTGTTGCCTGTTAATCAGTTATATCCAGTCGCTCAAGTTATACGGGCTGAAGTGAAAATTATAATTTTCAAAAATTTGTTTATTGACTTCGTATGTATAGAATTTTGGGACTTTCCCGTTTGTCCACACCCCGTTCACCACAGTGAGAACGAAAGGGAGTAGTGTGGACACATGGGAATAGAAAGAATGTGGACGAAAGATGCCGTTTATACTTAATTTAACTTTTAAATACTTAACTACCACTTTCAAAGACAATTCAAAAATGCTACAAAGTTATACTGGCGGCTTTTAAATTGTTAACTTTTTCTGCTCTGTGTTTAGCGAATTGGAGTCGCTGATAATTGATAACATTAGATTTTAAAGATAGAGGAAGACGAGTCTTACTATCTTACCCATTATTAACCAATTCGTGTGCCTTGCTTATATTCTTAGCTCCAAGATAATAGAGTTATTGAAAAAACGTTTCAATAATATAGTTATTTTGTGATACAAATTATTACTTAGTTTAACAGTTCGGAACTGTCGGATATGAACGTAAAATCAGCAATTTCGCGACGAGTACACAGTGGTAAGTTAAGATAAGTATAGTTTACGGAGTTTGAGATAGCGCTTAGACTTGTAGAGATAAATCTTTTTGGCATTTTTTGTATACGTTCAATTAATATTATTAATTTAATGCTATTAAGTGATAGGTCATAGCGTTATTTTTATTAGGGCAATTTTATATTAATGAATTGCGATTGCATGTGTTTTTTAGAGAAATACCTGACAGACAGATTGTGTAAATAAAGTTAATCTTATTGTGCTGCTATTTATAATTAGATAGATATTATTATGTCAGTTTATAAAGACTATGTTAGACACGATGTTTGGAACGATATTAGTGATCTGAATAGTGATTACTGGGTGCCAGCCACAACGCCTCCTGCTCAGTTATGCTGCCAGATGCATCAATTCACAGGTAAGCAGTTATAGCTAGTCAAGCGCCACTATCCATGTGGTGACAGATAAAGAACACAAGTAAGCTCTTACACCACTCTGGGGTTGTATGACAAATATTGCTATACTAATAATAAAACCCCTTTTATCCTAGATAAAATTACATAAAAATAAATATTTAGGTAAATAAAACTGAAACATAAAACTCGAACTATAATACATATATGTATCAAATTTATTATCACTGGGTCCACATCGGACGATAACATTGCACACGCAAATTCTTCTAGTTCTGGTGGTGTGGACATACTGGACATGTTAGGTATGCACAATTCCACTGTAACTAGATTTTGTGCTTGGCTACGGCCCGCACAACCGCTTAAATATTACTCCTAAATAAAAAGGGAGGAACAAAAATGTTTTTAAACAAAATGTTATAATTAAATAATAATCTTATATATAAAAATCACGTGTCACAGTGTTAGTTACCGTACTCCTCCGAAACGGATTGACCGATTTTTATGAAATTTTACATGCAGTAGGTCTGAGAATGCATTCAGTAGGTCTGAGAATCGGACAATATCTATTTTTCAAATCTTTTTTATTATTTTTAGTATGGCAAAACAACGTTTGCCGGGACAGCTAGTAATATTATAATAATAGAATAATTATTGTTCATAAAAAAACGTTTTACTGAAAGACAGTTAAAATTAAATCAATTAATCCATATTAATAAATCTATTAATATTTCCCTTCAAGATTCGACGGTAAAATTCACCATTTTGTACTTTGTTTCCTGAAAACTATCTTAAAAGACTGGTATTTATTTAGTAAGCACATTTGGAGAGTGTTTCCAATTTTCAGTTTTGTGTCATTTTGAGACAAAAAAGGACCTAATTTTGCCAGGCTCTTGGGAAAAAGTATTATTTACTTATTTACTTTTGAAACATTAAAACCTTTCTAATTGTATGCTTGTTAATAAATTCGAATCGACTGTGCTAAATTAAACAATTTCCTTATCTACCAGCACAAAGTTGTAAAAAAATAAGAAATTTAAAAAAGGTACATTTTACACGGTTAGCTTGTAGTCAACTTAAATTATAAATTCAAGTTTGATACTCCTAGTTTAAAAAAAAGAACATCTTAAATAGCGTTTATTCATTAGGGTAAAAGAAAAAAAATGTATGCATACGTATATGCCTCTGTGTTCACCAGGTGTTAAAGTATAATGTACTTTAAACAATGCTATGAATATAATACAACAATACCGGAATAGGTGCAAACACTAACATTGATTAGATTAAAAAGTTATGCGTACACAATTTTGAATAAATATTGCATGTAATATAGCGTGAACCATATGGTGGATGAACTATTTCACTTAGAATCTAAAGCATTAAGAGGGTACTATACTCTTAATGTAGTTATTTGCCTTAAGTATTGCTATCCCTATTCCGAAGCACCGCACTGAAAGGAACAAAAATAGCTGAAGCAGATTTTAGCTACAAATTTAAAAAAAAATGAAGTTTCGTAGTCCCCTTTTTCTTCGCAAAAATTAAACCGATTTAAATTTTTTTTACTTTATATTATAGATGAAGAGTATATCTATGCTTCTGTCACTTTCTTTTTTAGTAAAACCTTACCATTTTTGTGCCTTTATCTATTTAATACAATGTAGAAAACCGAAAAAAACGGGAAATTTGGATGGTCATATTTCTTTTAGTTATTATGTTTAGAAAAAAAAAAGAAAGTGATATAAGCATAGATATATAAGAACTATATGCTGTGAAAAATAATCGTTCCTCTAGAGGCAATATTCACGAAGAAAACAGGGGACTCCGATGTCCATATTTTTGTATGGAGCATAATTTGGTATCGTGCCCTCTTAATCTAATTATCGTCATACTGTCACGCCACCCTCCTGATCAGTGCCGGATTTTGAAAATTAGCGCCCGTTCGTTTTGATTTGGCTGGAGATTGCTAGAGAAAGATTAAAATATTAAAAGTTAAGACTTGGGCCGCCCCTTTCAGGCTTCAGGCTGCCGTCCCGACCAATGAGACCACTACGACCCAATGGAAAATACACCACTGATCCTGGCCTATACGTAAAATAAGTGAAAACTAAAGCCATGCATATTTTAAAATGCGCATTATATACGTCGCTATTTTCGCGCAGGTTTCGGCAAAGGTGAAAGTGTTCGTGTTTTTAAGAAAGGAAAAGTTGCTTATTTTTTGTGGTAAGAGGCGGAGTGCGGGCTTGAGTGGACCGGCTACAATCTCCTCCCGCACCCCGCTCACTCCTCTCTGCACTCCCATGAAAGTGAAACCTGTTGGTGCGCGCTCGCTGTCGTCTTTTGGCAATTTAACTATTTTCGTTATTATTTGAGTATTAACTCTACCAATAAGTCTGTTTTTTAAAAATTTTAAATGAAATCAAAGTTAAAATAACTTAAAATGTAATTATTGATTCGTTATCATAATAAAGTACCATAAATCTGGTGCACTTTAGAGGATAATGTCATTAAAAAAGAAAACTGTTCTAAAATAATATATTCAACGTAAAAAATCATTATTTTATACAAGTGGGCTTGTAACTAAATGAAATTTAGTTTGTGTGAAAAGTAATATTTTCTACTACTACTGGTTCAGAACATGTAATACACTGAAGAACCGGCGTGAATATTCAAGAGTGGGTTTTCGTACGAAATTTTAAATTTTAAAAAAAAATTTAATCAGGTTTTCTTTAAATCATAGAAATTAAAAATCAAACTATACTAATATAATAAAGCTCAAGAGATTGTTTGTTTGAACGCGCTAATCTCGGGAACCACTGGTCCAATTTGAAAACTTCTTTCAACGTTGGATAGTACATTTATCGAGGAAGACTATAAGTTATAATATCACCCTTCAACCAATAGAAGCTAAGCATCTGTAAAAAATTATGTAAAAACGGGAAAAAAATCCTAAATTCCACGCGTACGATGTCGCGGGCAATAGCTAGGGATTGTATGAAATATGTAAGTAATACTCTCATTACGATAAACATAATTTAAAATAAATGTCCGTGAACTTATATTAACGTCAAACTCTATCACAATGATACAGTCATGTGTTGCCAATATTTGATTGTTGTAGAATAAAGCAGTTAAAAGCGATGGTGTGATGGGTTCAAGAGCGCGTTTATTTGATAACCCAGGGTTATCATTAACAAAGACATACAACTACATAACCCATTCGATTCTTCAGATACGTTTAGTCGGTCTGTCACGTTGGTCAAATTGATCATATATTTATTGATTTCTCTAAGGTGATGACATAGATATAGTTACCTATTACTATTGATAATATGAAAAACAATATCAGCTGTCGACTTATCAAATAGAAGAGAAATTACAAAAAGATTTTATGGTAAGTCTCCTAAAGAATTCAAAAGAGAACACAACGCATCTCTTTTTATTGCCATACAAATATAGTTGTTTGTTTCTCCCGCCGAATATCCGCCATGTATGTCAATAATATATATTTAAATGATATGAGATAGTTCGTAGATATCTATACATATCTCATAGTATACATACATTCAATAATGAATAATAATTTCTCTTATTAATTACATTAATTTATAAAATTTATTATATATAGTTTTCGAATATAGATAAGATAAAAAATATTCCATAAAACCACCATTTTGCGTCATAATTATTTATCTCGTGTTTTATGTTAACCTTAACATGGCCTTCCAATTTAAACGAATGAATGTTGACAATTAAATAAGATATTATATATCGACGATGTTATGTACGAGAAGATTTTTTAAACGAAGATCTCAGTAAAAATGAAGTAATGTTGTGAAATATGATAAATTTGATCTTGTTTCTCCTTTCAATCGGACCTAAGGCCGGAAACAGTGCTAAACTGACGGTCAACGCTGACGATTGGTCATCTTAGCAATAAGCATAGGCAATAAGTAGTTATCTATGAAAGTCTATGAATTCGCACACAGCTATGCCAACGGAAACCACGTGCCGTTACCGTCGATTCAACACTTGTTTCTGGCCTTAGTCTTTACTCGGGATTATACCGATACAAACAGAAAATTAAGAAGAAAATCTTCTTCCGTTTCTGCAACATTTTGCACTGATGCGTCGGTCCTTTTGATCGCAGCGTGTTGTTATATAACTTATAGCCGTCCTCGATAAATATACTGTGCAACACTTAAAGAATTTTGTAAATCGGACCAGGGGTTCCTGAGATTAGCGCGTTCTAACAAATGAACAAACAAACTTTTCAGCTTTATGATTTCAAGTATAGAGTAGATAATATATACTTTATGGTTAGGATCTTTGTTTTATTAAAAGACCAGATCTGTCCCAAAGAGTAAACTAATAAAGATGATCTGTGCTCTATATTTTACTACGCGCGCAAAACTTGTTATTAGAACCCGAAAATCGAGTTTTTTTTTTGTAAACTACTCAAGTCGCAAAAGTTTACTAACATTTAAGAGAACCTAAGATTATGCAGCGTCTAGCAATATTATGGAGATGTTACTGATAAGAAAATGCTATTGTACATTTAGAAACAAAGGTTTTTACATCAATACGCATACGTATGAATAAGCATCTAGAATAAGTTTCACAAAACATTTTAGATGATGTACCACCGTGGCTTAGACTTCAGTCTTTACCGCTTTGGCCTAAAGTTTACCTGAATTATTAGATTAGATGAGATATTTCATTGCTTGTTGTAAACATTCTTTAAAATAATGTTTATCATACCTTCGCAGTGATATACTCTGAGGATTTACTTATACTAGTGTCGCTCAGTGATCTAAATTCGACAATAACTAATTTAAATTAGTTACAAGTTTTAACCTTAGTATTTTTATGTACAATAAAAAGATCAAGCCTTTTCTACTTTTTGAATCGTTCCAAAAGTTTTGGAGCCTGCCTTTCTCATACTCCTTCGTCCGCGCAATTTTCGTGAAAAGGGATACCAAGTTCTTACCTATTAATATTTAGCAATTATCAATGATATTTTTGATATTATTTTTGATACAAATATTATAAAGCGAAAGAGTTTATTTAATATTTGTTTGTTTGAACGTGCTAATCTCAAAATCACCGGTCCTATTTGAAATTTTTTTTTAGTGTTGGATAGTACATTTATCGAGGAAGGCTATAATCTATTTAATGTTATATAGATTATAGCCTTCCTCGATATGGCACTCGATGGCTAAAAAGAGCGAAGCATCAGTGAACAATGTGGCAAAACGGGTAAATTTTCTAAATTTGGGCAACAGCTATGTATAATATTTGTGAACATTTCACACAACGTCCTTTGGTCCCAAACTAAGCTTATATGCTTATGTTAGTATAGTCATTGCTATCAATCCGAATTATAAAGAAACAAACTGTCTTACTTTTATTACATCGTAATTAAATTTTATTACTTAAATTCGGTAATTGACTACAAAAGTTGGGTATTAAACTTAATTACGCAAAAGAAAATCATGACTAAAATAACCGGTTTTGGACTCTCACTTTTTATTTTTACCTATTCATTGCTAGCAGCTTATGATACAGCATTTTGCTGTTTCTCAAAAACATGGTAATAATGTCACTTTCTCACAAATATTGTATATATTAATGATAGTGGATTTATCAAAGTAATGTTTCCATTCCTTTTGAAACATAATTAAATACCATCGCGCCTTTCACTATGGGTGTAGACAGCAAACAGTGAAAGATTAAGCTGGCCTGGGGTAATTCGTGTGGTAACGAATTAAGAATATGAGCGTCAACAGTCCTTGTCCTCCCGATGGTTTGTTTAGGGAAAGGATATTGTTATCAGATAACATTCTCCGCGAGAGATGGAAATCTCGAAAATAAACCCTGCGCGAACACTTCCGGTCAATGCAGCACAGTAAACCACAATTCTTCCCGGAATATATAGTATAGGAATATAATAGGCCTGTTCCCAGTGGGACGTTATGAGCTGGAAAGAGAGCGTGATCTGTAGCATATCCCATGGCCCATGAAGGAACTTCTTCATATCATTAGCATTAAGATTCTAAACAAGGGGTACCTAATTAATTGTTTGGGTATGGTACTCGTGGCATCCCTTAATCCACTTATGGCAGAAATCGTGCGAAACCTTTTTAGATCTATAAAATTTACTGAACTCGTTTTTAGTCATACATTTAGAGATACGTGAACGACAGTTGTAAGTGCTACGCAACTCTCTCAAAGTTTTAACTCGAGGATATATTTTTTTCTTTATACATACCTGAAAAACAAATATCCGTGTGGTGACGGATTAAGAATACAAGTGTAACTACCCCATCTCCTCCCAAGGGTGCTGTAAAAGTCAGCTAAGGGATATTGCATACAGATAACATCTTCTGTGAGAGACGAAAAACGCCGCTTACGGATGGGTTAACCACTTTATGACTACTTTTATGTACTTCATCTAGTTCAACTATAGATTATAAGCTAGTATACTATACTCTGTATGGCCTCACCGTGAGTATAAAATCATTTTTTTTTTCTTTCTTTCTTTCTAATCTATCGTGTATGAGATCTATTAGTATCATTGAGTGGAGTAGTGACGATTTATTATTTTGTGGGTAGCAGGCATTAATCGATTATTCATCAATGCTTTTCATTCCTTATATTGTAAATGCCTCTACATATTTCGATAAAATGTGTCTAAAACAAAAATCAATTAAAACAATTGAATGTGGTTATTTTTTTCGCATTTTGTAGTTACATATAGGTTGTGCATCAGCTGGCAGCTGGTGTAGGTTGAGCCTCGTGTAAATACCATTGTTATCGTAGTATATACCTCCATTTACCTATAACAATCTAACACCATTAAACTAACACGTATACATATGTATAATAACTATAGTTTTATAGTAAAACATTGTCAGTGGATTAAGAAAACAAGGGTCACCGCCACATTTTCTTCCTAGGGTGCTGTAAAAGCCAGCTAATCGATATTACACGTATAACATCTTCTGTGAGAGATAGAAAATTCTAAAATATACGCCTGATCAGCGAGGCAAGTAGTAAACCAATATCCATCCCAAAGTGAAAGAAGCCAGTGCCCAACAGTTGGACGTTTATTGGCTGGAGAGAGAAATGTAACAGAGCCTAAATTATAAAAATCTGCCAACTTGACTACAATAATATATTTAAATAATTGAGATTATTTAATTAATTTTAGCATATGTTTTTTGGAGCGCCCGCTCCTAATATTCCACTTACATCCGCTATGTATTTTGTATAAACCTCCCTTGGTTAATCATCTATCCTCTCCAAATAATCAAAACCCAAGAAAAATTTTCTTCACCTTTGTCGCTATATCTTCTTTCAAACCGCAGTGTTCTCATATTCCTTCATTCCGTAAGCTCTCTTTAAAAGTTACACACACATACTTCTTCAAGAGCGCATTACCACAGTTCTTATTTATTTCATTTTCGTGCTTATTCTGCGACTCCCAACATTCGCTTCCATACGTGAGCGTGGATGGCTAACCTAGATTGACCAACACGCCATTGTAAATGGCCAATTAAATCTTAAAGTATATAGCTCAATAATGGTGATTAATTTATCTGTATTTATGAAGTGTCATCATAGTGGTATGATGACAATAATAGTTATTGTGATGTTTTGATCAGTTAGAGGCGTGTTGTGATCACTTCAGTGTTGTATTGTAACCTAGTTATTAGCATTGTTTACATGCGCCAGTCGACACGTGCTCTCATATGTACACACAACATGCGCAGCGAGCACGGCCAGTAATCAGTTATCGGTGGCGAGAGTGATCGCGCATCACTACTATTATGTCACCGTAATTAAAAACTGTGTCTTGCGTGCGAGGAAGTATCCGAATAAGAGCGGAATAGCTATCGAGTGGTGGTGGTTCGATTAAAGAGGAGGCTTAACAGTGTATCAGCACTGTCAGTGGTGGGGGGGGGAGTGCGGGAGGGCGGCAAGTGCACGGTGTAGCGCGTTGGCCAGTCGCGCGCTGCACGTAGCAGTCTACGCACATCGCGCGTTCATTCCGCGCCTGCGCCGCGATGAGTGATCACTGAGCGAGTGCGTCGCCGAGCGCCTCCTTGACCCCATGGAGTATCAGCACCAGCCCATTCAGCCGCTGGGGCCGCCGGCGCCGCCACCGCAGCTGCTCCCGCCAGCACCGCCGCCGCCTCTACCTTCACTGCCTCAGCTGCAACACGGACATGCGCAGGACGATGACCGCTGGAACCAGTACCACATCTGGAGACAACACGTCTTCGTCAACGGTCAGTGTCTACCAGTGACAAGCAGGAAGCGTCCGCGCACTTTCTCTGTAGAGACACACGTCCGCCTCTGATTCGTGATTGAAGCTGACCGGGAGAGAGCCGTGGAAAAAGAGAAAGTGCGCGGGCGCCAATATCAAAAGGAACTTTTCGGTTGATTGAGAGTTCTTTGTTTCGACAACAAGCCTTTCACCGAGCGGTCAGATGCGCGCTCTCAAGCACTTTTCGCTCACGCACATTGTAATCATTAAATATTAGCTCGGGTATACGATCCAACCAACCACATAGCTCGGGTCATTATAAATTTGACAAATACGATCCAACCAACCAAAAACCATCCAAGGTCTTCTCATACATCATGCAGACCTCTAGAAATTTGTGATTTGGGAATAAATTTTGTTGTGTGTGTGCATGTGTCCCAAACGTTTTGCATTTAAAGACAAGGTGGGAAGTTCGCGTGGCACGATTATGTCAATCTGTTTTGCTTCACTTATCTCTACCAAACATACATATTCGTTCCGGGATCGATAAATTGAGCTAAACTTAATACGACTCTTTGTCTGACGCTTTGGTCATGTTATATTGTTTTACTAAAACACGCTTCTATTACATTAAATAAGTTAATCAATATTCAATATATTTTGCACGTGAGCATCAAGAAAGTATTTGTAAACCCGATTAGTTAGGAAGAAGCCTTAGAAGCGTTACAGTAACGCTATTCAACAATTTATAACTAGAATCCTTATTAATGCCTTTAAAAGTAGTTGTTTGAAGAGGTCTCAAATCAATATGTTAAGCAAATAAATAAGAAAAAAGAAACATCTTTTTAAGCGTTTACGTGTAAGACAATTTCAGATTAATAGTATAAAAAATAAAAGCCGAAAATATACACTTTCTAAAGAATGTAGTATTATGTACTATATTTTTTTTAAATTGTTATCACAACTGGCTATGTATCTTTGTTACCACACTTTTCGGTTATTACGATCATAATATCCGAAGTCAGCTTCTACTTAAGTCGGTAGTATTTTTAGTTTATGTTGTAGTTAACTTAACTGACCAAATTCTTTATTTATTGAGCGGATCTGAATTTGATGTAAGAGATTGAGTAGACATGAGAGGATTAGAAAAACTGGTTACTGAAATGCAATTCGAAAGTGGAAGGATGTGTAATGGGAGAAACTTATGTCTACAAATGTATGAAAAGTATAAGTGTTGAAGAAGTGACTAATGTAAGAATAGAATCTGCCACTCTGCTTTTAACTACATCGCGCACGTTCACATACTATTTCTTACTCATTTTTTATGTGAATGAAAAATAACTATATTCGCATATCGCAGGCAAGACTCAATTACAATAGCATGCTTTTTTACGAATTAAAACCCGAAAGTGTCTTTTATAATTTAACTAGCTGCGCCCGCGACTTCGTACGCATGAAATTTAGAAATTAAACCTTAACAAACAGAAGTTTACTATGACAGTCGATAGATGGCCCGGTACCTATTCTATATTATTATTTAAATCGCGCTATAGTTTCGGTCGACACATGAACACATAAGCTCGTCAAAATCTCTACATTTATAACTTAGTAAGGAGTAAGGATAAGGATTAATTATATAAAAAAACGTTAAACTTAAACTTGAAGTAAGAAAATATAATATAATAATTACAATCACATAATATTTTCTAACACTTGCGCGACTCATTGGTTTAAATAAAACCACTTTTTACGGAATCCGACGCGTGTATTTGTTTTAAATTTTAGTTCGACGTTTCGGAGCCTTTGCAGTCACCATGGTCACGGGTGAGAAAACACGCGTCTGAAACTCTGAATCCGTATAAAGTGTTTTTATTTTAATTTCAATCACGTTGTAGTAGAAAAGTTATGAAGAAAAGCAATTTAATTTTAGCTTCTGAATGAGGGCCAAAAATAGAATACAATTTAATTTTATAATTAAAACTTAGTATTGCTATAGATTTTCTTAATTTATGTACTTGTTTAACAATTTATTTATTAGTCTGTAGCTATCACGGGCAAAAGTCATGACAGGATATTTATTTAAATGTATATACTAATATTAAAAAGTTGATTTGATTGTTTGTTTGTTTGAAATATGTAGATAGTTTCTGAAATTATAAGAATAATTTATAAGATTCTTTCACCGTTGTGTAGCTAAACTATCTTCAGTGAAGATAAGCTACATGGAGAGCATTGCCTAAATAGGAACAATGTATCGCAAGGCAGCTAAATTTTAGCGATAAAACATTAACTTTCTGAGGTAATCGATTTCTAGTTTGTTATTTATAGTGGGGAAGGTTTCCCAACAGTGGGACGTTACTGGGCTATGGAGATAGATGTTATATATGAGATAATCGTATCGTGTTCAATATTTCTCATATTATGAAAACATGTTTGTATTTTTTATTGACATAATCGGTTCTTTTATTTTTCCGTGATTAAATAACATGTTAGTTTAAATGTTTTTGTGTACTTGACATTGTGTTGATAAATATTTAGTTACGTCATTTCGCTAACAGATCTATATATTACACTTGAGTTTAAACAACTGTTTTTATATCTATATGACATAGTATGCGATTTTGTTCTTTAAAACTTTTTTAACGCATTCACTAAAATCAAGTCATCGGTTTTTTTTTACTTATAGGACTAACAAGAATGTTAATATTCAACATTGTACTTATATATTTATTTACAAATACGTGTTTTACAATCGTTTTATGTACAAATACCACTCTTCTCTAAAATCACTTTGATAATTTCAGTAACATCTACTAGTTAGGAATCAAATAAAAATATTTAAAAAAATCAAATATAATTTCTTAGAATCTTAAACAGTATTTCGTAATAAATGGCTCTATAGCTACTACTGATTTTATATTACAATCATTTTAAAATATCTTTCAAATTGAACGAATTTTTTTAAACTACTTTTTAATTGCAAAGGAAAGTTTATGAAAACTATACATTGGGCAAAGGCAATAAATAAAGGCTGTATAAAATTGTATAGCATTGAGAGAGGTCCGTACGCGTCATCGCCGTTCGTATCTTTTTGATCAATTCGAGCGCAGCAGTGCGCACTTTCACTCGGAATATTTGGGAAAAAGTTGCGACCTTTTCGCGACTTTCTCTTAACTCCTCGCCCTGCCGCGATCCCCGCTAACGTCTAGCACGTGCACTCTTCCGCGTGCGCCACTCTAGCGTACACTTTTACTTTTAAAACGTTCCAACGCTAAAACCGAGAGTTTTGTATATTATGTATAAAGAAATTACACTGTTTATATTGAAATTAATCTATATAAATATAAATTTTTTTTTGCTAATATCTCTGATTCCCTAGCCCATCAATGTCCCACTGGTGGGCACTGGCCTATAATTCCACTTTGAGAGGAATTATGGTGTTAGCACAGGGTTTATTTTTTATTTTTCCCTCTCTCCCAGAGTATGTACAATATTCCTTAGCTGACTGTTACAGCATCCTGGGAAGGAAAAGGGGTGGTGAGACTTGTATTCTTAATCTGTTACCTCATGGACATGGCCATATAACGATTAATATTATGTCCACGGGTCTCCACTTGGGGTCCGGCACATATGCCACATTGACCGTGTTGGCATATGGTTTCGTTGCAAAATTTTCTTTTCTGGTATGTTATCTGTTGTAGCCTCTTACAGCATCGTGGAGGAGAAATGGGCAGTGGCACTTATATTCTTAATCCACTCGGTTCTAAAAAGAAAAAAAAACTTTCTGTATGATAGGCAAATACCTATCGTTCGACGGCACAGCAATAATTTTTTTTTTGTCGTTTTCTTTTTTGTCAGATCAAGGTTTGTGTAGAAGAAAATTAAAAGAAAGAAATATCCTTTCACTGAACGAAATATGACGGTAAAAAAATTCCAGATAAGCTGGTTTAGTAAATTTTAGGACAGTTCGTAAATCTACCATATATTTTTTTTTTCTTCAAGGCTAGTGCATCGTAAATTCTGTATTTTTTGTTTCAAAATAACCTCCTCCTTTTTAAAATCTCGGTTAAAAGTAGTTTACAATGATATTAATAGCAGATATAGATTCACGGTTAGTTAGTTAGTTTACCTATTATAAGTACTTATAAATATAGGTCAATATCTTGATCCGTATAGTATTTAAATACAGGTATAGGTTTTATTTGGGCATCTATTAAAATATTGATAGTTGAATGATCAAGACTTATATGTATACGGGGAAGGTAGGTTGATGCGCGGGCGCAGCTCAGAGCGCAGCGAGAGTAAAAGTAATCTTCTGAAGTATTTCCGCGTCACGTTACGTCCCCCGCACCGCTTTGCACCTCGCGTTAACACCTAGGCTTCCGACTTTTACTTTTCTATGACGTATACCAACCGCGCTATACGCTTCGACAATTTATTCACCTTACCGATACTTACAATTTTTGTTGCCTTTGTTGCTTTAGAGAGCATTTTGCAAGCACTTGCAAATGACATGGTAAATATGTAAAAGAAAAGTAGGTAAATACCAATTTATTGGTGAAAGTGGAGCAGATTCCTTATAAAAATTGATTTATTTGTTATTTATATGGAAAATACCATTTATATCTTTGTTAATGCTGTGGCTGAATAATCTATTATTGCACTGATGAAACTATGGAGGCTAGGAACTAGAAAGTGAAAGCACTTAGGTAAATACTTTTTTCAGAACTCGACCGTTTTGTTGGTTAAAACACACGGCTTGAAAAATCTATCTATCTCTCTAGCCAATTGGGAAGAAAAGGGGTGGTGACACTTGTATTCTTAATCCGTCATCACACGGATTATTCGTCACCATCATTGTATCTATCAGAGGCAGTAAATTATTCGAATTAGTGTAAAATTATGTGTTTTGGCGAACGAAGTCGAGTAAAAGGCTAGTTTAGCATTAAGAAACATTACCTACGGTGGTAATAGTTTTATAACTTTTATCTATACATCTATACATTATATTATAAAGCTGAAGAGTTTGTTTGTTTGTTTGTTTGTTTAAACGCGCTAATCTCAGGAACCACTGGTCCGATTTGAAAAATTCTTTTAGTGTTGAATAGGAAATTTTTCGAGGAAGGCTATAGGCTATATAACATCACGCTGCTACAAAAAGGAGCGAAGCAAGAGTGAAGTTTTTCCAAAAACCGTAAAAAAAATTCTAAACTCAGAAGCACGTTTGCTGGGATCAATTAGATTACAATGAAAGGCTCCGTAACAACCTATAAAACAACAAAACTGTAAAAAAATTCCAAACTACTACTTTTCATAAGACAGTTTTATGGATTCTGTACAGCGTACCAATTAAAAATAACTCACGTTTATAAACTTGTTTAGAAAACAAATAACTTGTTTAGTGAAAAGAAATTTCTGAACCCGAATTTTCTAAAAATAATTTTTATGATTCGCAATTGTCATAAAGTTCGAAAAAGTTGTTGTGGCGAGTTTAATTGCGTAATGTTAAAGTCGTAAATAAAAGTTATTTTTACTTAAATTTATCTTTGCAATATAAATTAGTTAGGTTTCCTTATTTCGCGCCTTTATTGCGAAAGGAACTTTAAAAGTCCAGTCAAGTAAGGCTGGACATGTGGAGATCTGTAACTTTTTTAATTTTTTTTTTTATCTTCCAAATATAATAATTATATAATAATGTTGATGAGTATTAGTTATAATAGCATCAGCTGATGTAAATAAACTCAAAAAAATGTAGCTCTCTACTTTCCAAAGATACAGACTGGTGACATGCTGACGAACGGAGTTTTAGTAACAAGGACCCGGTTTATCTTTCAGTATGGAATCTTAATAATCTATGTACTTAGTTTAAAAACTAAAAACACGCTTAAATATCCTGAATATTTTTTAAATGATTGCATTGTCATCAATACTCAATTCTATGCTACCTACTTACAAAACGTTGACAGTTTGTTGTCAGAGACATAAGTTTCAATTTTTAGTAAACAATTATGATATTTTTACCTGATTCTATAAACAAAGCGTTTTTATGTGAAACTAGCTGACCCGGCAAACGTAGTTTTGCCATACAAAAAAAAAAAAGATTTCAGAAATAGATGTTGGCCGATTCTCAGACATAGAGGATATGTACACAAAATTTCAGGAAAATCGGTCGAGTCGTTTCGGAGGAGTACGGTAACTAACACTGTGACACGTGAATTTTATATATAAGATTATCTGATTGTATATGAAAGGCATACGTAGAAACACAATAATCTTGGTGAGTCTACTCATATACAATTAAACTATTACGTGTATAATTAAAAATACAAGTGTGGTCATAGTGATACTTCAACATGCTATTCTAGTAATTCAGATCAAGAAATTGGGATTATTCTTTAAATTATTGCATTGTCATCGGTCCTTGTTAGGTGTGCAAAATTTCAGATCAATGCCGTATACTGCAAATGGCTGAAAATCGCTTTCAAAGATTCCGTTACACAGATTAATACATTGATAGATACATACCAAACATATAAAAGCGTGTTAAAAAGAGCTTAGTCGTATCATTATGTATATCCTTAGAGCCTTAGAAGAGATCACATTTTCTGCAACTTCCGCTAAAAAAGTTATAAGAATAATGCTCATAGTATACATAGCTCATTCTCATAGTGTACGCAGAGTGTCGTGTTTTAGTGAGCGTACAATACTTTTATGGTCTTATTCATACTGACTTATCGGAGGTTTAAAAGTTCGCTAAAATCGGTTCGCGAAAATTGTCAAAACTGGTTATTCATAATAGTCTTTTTACGCTTATTTTTACGCTTTACGTTTATTATCTCTCCGATAAAATCTCCGTTAAACCATTACTGTTTGTGTGCGACACCTCGATACTGCACCTACCTGGTAGCAGATTTGATTCTTATTGCTTTAATACTCGACTTGTCTATCTTATGTCTGATTGTGTGCTCGATAATATCATATAAAACTAGCTGACCCGGCAAACGTTGTTTTGCCATACTAAAAAAAAAAAGTTTGAAAAATAGATGTTGGCCGATTCTCAGACCTTCTGAATATGCATGTAAAATTTCATAAAAATCGGTCAAGTCGTTTCGGAGGAGTACGGTAACTAACACTGTGACACGTGAATTTTACATATAACATTTATTGCATAATTTGCTAATTTTTATTTTATTTCCAAGTAGCTATTTTCTGCAACTTCTTTAGCGTGGAATTTAGAAATCAAACCGTTACAAGTTATACAAAAATTGGTCAAGTGCGAGTCGGACTCGCGCACGAAGGGTTCCGTACCATTATCTATGCAACATAAGGCAACGTTATTAGTATCGAGCAAGAAACGGTAAAAAAATCATGTTTGTTGTATGGGAGCCCCCCTTAAATATTTATTTTATTTTATTTTTAGTATTTGTTGTTATAGCGGCAATAGAAATACATCATCTGTGAAAATTTCAACTCTCTAGCTATCACCGTTCTTGAGATACAGCCTGGTGACAGACGGACGGACGGACGGACGGACAGCGAAGTCTCAGTAATAGGGTCCCGTTTTTACCCTTTGGGTACGGAACCCTAAAAAAGCCACCCAAGAAACCGCATCAAAATCCGTTGCGTACTTTGGAAGACATAAGCTCACATAGGGACATACATACAAAAATTACGACTGTGTTTTATAATAAGTAAAGACTAGCTAGTTATTGTAACTTCGTCTGCTAAAAATAAGATTACAAGCTGTTTTCACAGACTATTTATCGTTTAAAAGTATTTTTTGTAATTTTCATGGAATTCTATGAATAACAGTTTTCTATAATAATAGTTCCGGAGATTATCTGGGACAAAATAATAGGCAGATAAAAAGAATGCTCTGCTTTTTTGGTTGTATTAGGTTTAGACATTCAGATGGACATACCAGTTTTATTTGTTTAACAGATAGCATCTGACTAGCAATGAAAAGCCCGTCCATTCAGAATCCAGAATTCGCATTCCATCAACGATTTAATTGTCGCTTACCATCAGTTGGCATGGCATCAAGTGCCAACATGTTTTATGTAAAAAAAAGTTATCATAATAATATTCGTCATAGCGTCATAATCATGTAATTTAAGTGTGTAAGTTACAATATTTTAGTTGTTGTAGCATCAATAAAAAAATAAATAAAATAAATATTCATGGACATTTCCAATCACGTCCTCTGGTCCAAAGCTAAGCTTATATGCTTGTGTTATGGGTACCAGAATACGGATAAAATACATGTACTACTTTTCTTTTGTAAATACATACTTATAATACATAGAAACACCCAGACGCAGTACAAACATTTTTATGACAATTATAAATATCACACAAATTCAATGATTGTCCCGAGCGGGAATCGAACCACATGATCGGCATTCCGTTACGTGATATATCTAGATCATCCGTAATAATTTCAACTCTCTAGCTATGTATGTTCTCGAGATACAGCCTGGTGAGAGACGGATGGACAGACGCACAGTTAAGTCTCAGTAATAAGGTCCCGTTATATCTTTGGCTTGCCTAAAAATGCGTCGCTCAATAGTGCTTTAAATTAAATACAATATTTTATAAACTTTTATTTATCAAATTAGGTATTTCGTTTTTATATTAACAATATTTGTATAGTTTGACCTTTGTTCTGCCTATAATATCTGATAGCGTTACTTATAAATTATTATACAAATTAAATACATAGTTCTCTCCTTTTTAACACGCTTATAATATTATTTCGGAACGTAGGTATCTATCAATGCATTAATCTATGTAACGGAATCTTTGTAAGTGATTTTCACCCACTGTAGTCGGACCCATTTTATAAATTTTGCACAATGCAATAATTAAAATAATATTCAGGATTTTCAAGCGTGTTGTTTTAGTTTCATAACTAAGTAGATTATTATTATTAGTGCATGGTTAACTTAGCTTCGGTATTACTTTTCGTGGATAAAATTTTTAAAAAGGAACAAACCGCAACACTAGCATTTCAACCAGATTCTATATAACCGCCCGCCCGATTTATCAAAATATATGAATTATCTGAACTAATTAGCATAGTGGCAAATATATCCTTGTATTAATGAAACTTCCAGAACCTGCATATGATAATCGTTGATGCTATTTTCCGAGATTAGGATTTATTTCTAAACATAAACATTTTTGACGTAATGATATGCTTAAGACGATGTGATTATTACTGTATATTGTGATGGTGGATATATTATACGCGATTTCGACTCGTACTTAGCGGATTTTTATGTCAACCTCGCTATGTGTCAAGTTATAGTAGCCAAGAAGACCCCAGTTCACCCAGGTGGTGACTATATTTGTCGTTTTGTTTATTAATAACTAGCTGGCCCGGCAAACGTTGTTTTGCCATACCAAAAAAAAAAGTAAAAAAGAAATAATAATAATAATAATAACTATAAATCTCACGGAGCCTGAGACCTTTCCAACGAATGCAAAACCGTGGAAATCGGTCCGTGCGTTCTGGAGTTATAGCGTCAGGAAGGAAAACCCGACTTATTTTTATATAGTAGAATATCATTAGCAGCATCGGGAGTACACTATAGCACTATAAACGCATTATACTCAGTTGTAATTTAAGTATTCAGAGTTTTGCTGACTCAGAGCACTTTTTTTACAGCCTTTATATGTTGTCTGTCTTCTGTGTCTTCTTGTTGACATCTATGAACGTTGTGAACGGTTAGTTTGGGAAAATAAAATTCTTCTTTATTACTTTCGCAATTTTTCTGTAATAATGATGTCTTGTAAGGACAAATAAGGCCATTTAGGAGGCACTGAATAGCGGGGGCTGAAATTAGGGCACTAGGCAAGTATTTTTCTTCTACCCAGAGTTTGTTCTTTTACGAGTTTAAATTTTACTAATTTCCTAATTGGATGAATGTTTGTGGGGGCGAAATAGTAATGCAATAAACATAATTCTTATAGTTCGTACAAACACTATCATATATCCATACCCTCATTTTATAGTTCTTATGTCACCCAGATCTCATCTGATACTCATCTTATACTATTTCGGTAATTTTCAGTAGGTCAAGTAGTCTTCCGATCTTTAGACAACCTTTACAAATTTATTATCTGTAATTAGCTGCAAGTGTTCCGTATTTTATAAAAAAAAACTGCTGTTACCCGCGACATCGTATGCTTGTAATTAAGAAATCAAATGTTACCAAATTATACATACCTACCTAAAATAATACATCTGCACCAAACTATCTATCAAAAAAACTGCATCAAGATTCGCATAATTTTAAGGGTTTACGTTCACATAGGGACATACAAAAAGGACTTTATTTTATAATAAGTAAAGATAAAACTACTTTCACGGATTTCTTCTTCTTCTCCAGCCCATTTACGTCCCACTGTTGGGCACGAGCCTCCTCCACTTTGGGAGGGATTATGGTCTACTGTGCCGCGCTGACCAGGCTTGTTGGCACAAGGTTTATTTTCGAGTTTTCCGTCTCTCACAGAAGATGTTATCTGTGTGCAATATCGCTTAGCTGACTTTTACAGCACCCTTGGGAGGAGATGGGGTGGTGACACTCGTATTCTTAATCCGTCACCACACGGAGACACGTCACGGGTGAGACCACGGTGACTGCAGTCTCAGAAACGTCGGGCCAAAATTTGAAACAAATATAAGCGTCTAAATCCTTAAAAGTAGTTTTATTTAAACAAATGAGTCTTGCAAGTGTTAGTAAATATTAAGTAAAGATAAATTAATATAAGTGTTGCATCGCGAGATCACTCACGTATATTATGTGCATAATTTTATATATGCCTTGGTGTCATTCACAATTCACAATCGTGACTAAATAATAAATCAATAACGTATAAATAAAATAACGCACAACATAGAGTTGTTAAATGTTATATGACTGATGTTATCTATAAATATAATAATCATATATTCTGAAATCTCCAGATGAGCACGTCTTTAAAGATATATCAGGCGCACTCATGCACGCACGTTCGATTTCGAAGTTGGGACTAAGAAGATTTTTTTGAATAAATAACATTTTATCATAATAAAATTATAAGTGTGAAAGTTTGTGAGTAATGAGGATGTTTGGATGTTTGTTACTCTTTTACGCAAAAACTACTGAATAGATTTTAATGAAACTTTATAATAATGAAGCTTATACATCAGAATAACATATAGGCTACTATTTATCCCGAAACAATGCAATATTCCCATGGGATAATAAAAAACGAACAGATTTTTTTACCCTTTTTACCGCGGGTAACACCGCGGGACACAGCTAGTTAACTATAAATTGCTATTGATTCAGAAAAATCTTCAATACAACAGACTTAGAATAATTATGGATAATAATTATCATCATCTTACCATCGCGCCTTTTTCTCATGGTGCAGGCTGAAACTATAATATAGTGCCATCTGCTATGATAAATAGATTTTGATTAATATTATGTTTGATGTTGCTTAAGCACTATGTTAAACTTTGCATTTTTATTTAAATTTTATACAATAATTTAGTAGATCGGATTTTAGATTTCCCTAAAGTTATGACAAAAAGAAACCTTTTTAGGATCACCTTGGTGTTCGTCTTTCTGTCTTTTTAATAGATATTTTTTTAGTAAAACCTTTTATAATTTGTTATATAAACTGTATAAATAATTTAAAGGCCCTTTTCCGAAGCTTTAGGTTTGCTTCTCCTATATTCAAAAAATACATAGGATTTTTTTACAATATCAACGACTGTTCGCCTAACTAAATCAATTAACCCACATCCTTATAGGCCCACTATAGAGTCAGCTAGTACACAATTTAGGTATTTGTGTTAGGTATTGCTAACCCTACACCCTAATCCAAAAGATTTTTTTATTTTTTACTTATAGTGTGTAAGATAAAGGGCTTAAGCTAAAGTTCTCCAGTTTTGTTATTTGTAAACTTAACTCACGTTATTACAAATCTTTAAATGTTTACTTTCTCGAAGACTTTCGATCTATTCACACGTTAACGAAAATAATCGCGCGTCGCGTCGCCGGAAAACGCTCGCTTTCTCCATTGCGCAAGAGCAACATTTACTTCCCGCTCATTCGTCACCCCCTCTTGGTAGAAAAACCAACCTCCCCACTCTAATATTGATACATACCCACCACTAACTACACTATTCACCCATTTCCCGACAAGGAAATGAATAAGTTACGCAACAACAGCTTTCCACCGATACAACATTCCAGTCGTAACAACATTATTAGTTAATATTGTAGTCATAATCTAAGTTGTTTATAGCTCGCAAACTTGTCCCACTTTTCAGTAAGGGCTCTTGTAAGCTACAATATTCGGATAACAACACCGACGGTCTCAAAGATTCCAGTGGCAATAATGTACCTACATAAAATTATTTTATGGTTATCCTGGAGATAAATGAGACAAATAAACAATGGAAACTAATTAAAACGTTTTAAAAAGCATTTCATGTAGATATTGTATCGTAAAATTCCTTAGTTTTGGACTAGGTGACGTAGGTACTTACATTAAATTATCCAACACGATTTATTTATTTAATCTAATTAACTGTTATGAGCACGTAAATCATAACACTCATAACATAACACTAAAGAATAATGAGTTAACACAGAGATGAACGTATGTTGGCACATTTGCATGGATAGTGGGTAATTCGGAGGCACGTCACTTTCTACAATCGTATAGGAAGAAAGCGAGAGTGGAAGTCACTGGGCGCGCGAAACTTGCCTCGCCTCTTTACTCGAGTACTTTCTCTTAACGCTACCTCTAGCGTTGTATGGCGACACAAACAGTCAAAACGTCAAAAGATTTGGCATTTTTTTTAACCGATAGCAAAATATTTTGGTATTATTTTATATCACTAATAGGTGTGCCTTGCAGCTTTCCTTACTTACTTTCTGGAAACTTCCTTAACTTAATTTCGGGAAGGGGTTTAAGGAATTAAGGGGTGACCTTAATGAACTTGTGATATAAAAATATATTTTGACCAATCGGTGAGAATCCTCAAACCTACCCGAAATGCGCACATTTTTTTATGAAAATAGGTCTAGCCGTTTTGGAGGATTTAAGTAATTTGTTAGTTAGGTATTAACTTACTAAACATCTCCGAAACTGCTAATACTTCCGGAAAGCGGAAATCCGTTAAAGGACCGGTGTATACGACATAGTCCGAAGAGTTAGCTCGATGAAGTGGCAATGGGTACTATGGGTAGGCCACATCGCTCGGTGATCTGATGACTGTTGGCGACTAAAGTTTAACTCTCAGATATGTTTGATATACGCCGTTATTTGGGAAAGTTTTCATTTTGATTACTGAGAATATCATAAAACTTTGTTTTTTGGCTATTTTCTAAATGAACTAGCTACAGCTTATATGTGACATTTTAGGGTTCCGTACCAAACGGGACCCTGTACTATCCGCATATCCTATAGACGGTGATAGCTTCATTAACTTAACGTCAAGTGAATTAAAGTCATATGCCAACCCAAGCTATAAAAAAGCTCTCCACAGTCGATCACCTATTTCTATTGTTACTATAGCAACAAATACTTAAAATCTTAAAATATCTTGACGATATGCTAATGAAGATGTGATTATTACGACGTGATGATGACAAATATAATAATAGTATGATTATAACGGAACCCTTTGAGTAACTCAAACCAAACTCTTAGTAACTTAGGTGGTTTATTTTCCTTTAGTCTCCGGTTTACCAATCGTAATAGCGTTGTAATATGATACGGTATTCTAGTTTATTCCTTTTCTCACAGAAGTATGCAATTAATAATGCTTTCCGTGACCATCAGCGGAATTAACGAACGTGGGAACTAAACGATTACTATTTAAAATGTATGTTACATTATTAGAGCTACTGACTTTGTATCTTTTTACTTTCGCTCAGTTGAAAGTGAGAGTGCGCAGGGCCTTAAGCGAAGCAGTCACGCTTAGCCTACGCAATATAAATTATCTTTGCGTAAAGACTGCTGATGTGGTGGAATGGTTAAAGCATTAGTTTTATAGGGATTTCAGTTTGACTTTAAAGTTAGGTAAAAGCGTTATATTTATATTTCTTTTATTTATCACTTGATTTCTGACAGCATACAAAAAAATGGTTTAAAATAGTAGGCACTTCAATATTTTTATTCAGGAAAATTATTAGGCGTCCTTTAGGGAATTACAGGCACATAATTATTTAAGGATGTATATTAATTTAAAGATAAGCATTCGGTTGCCCCACAGAACAATTACTTGTGTGAAGTTTATATTTGTTTACACAAATATTTGATTTGCATCTGCGTGTTTTCTTTTTATATTTCATTATTTTATATAAAATTGTTTAATCAATCGATCTATGATTGTGTTTTAAAATGAGTACGTAAACATTTCTTGTGCATGCATGAAATAACTTAAGGAAAGCGTGGCATGTAACGTAACGTCGGAAACTAGGTTACTTCCCATTTCCTGCAATGCGTAGGTACAGCCATGCGAGTAAAAAAAAAATAGAGTTTTTCTTAAGGAAACTTAATAACAATTAGTGATCGCGTGTGATTCTTTCTGACTTTGTAAGAAAGTTGTTACAATTTTGTCAGTTTAATTAGGCCATTGTTTTATTTAAGCACTAGTAAAACTAGTTTATTATTATATATTTTTTTGTTTTATAATATGTTTTTACATTTTTATTCACTACATCACCTAAAGGTTGACTGGTAGAGAATGCCTTAGGCATTAAGTCCGCCTATGTATAAATTGTATGTGCATGAAGTTTAAAATAAATAAATAAAACAATGTTTTTACAAAACAATATCTGAGAAAACGGAAAATACAATTACCTTTGAAACAAATAATAATTAAATAAGTAAATATATCTATGGACGTTTTACACAGCGTACTCTGGTCCCAAAGTAAGCTATTTTTCTATGCTTGTGTTATAGGTACCAAATGCGGTTATAGGTACTACAAATATACTCGTTATTTGTAAATACTTGTAAATAATAATTTATTACACTGTTAGCAGTGTGGTAGATTTGAAAAAAAGGAAAAATTAAAAAGTTTATGTCTTAAAACTATTTTAAACTAGTTGTTTGTTAGCGCGGCTTCAAAGTCAAAATTTTTGATTTTAAATAGGCAAGATATACATGATCCGGTAGTATCAAGTTGTCTTAAAAATAAACTATTGTTATGAGAAATGTGTTATTTTAATATAGCTGTTGCCCGCGACTCCGTCCGCCTGGAATTTCGAAAATTTTCCCCTTTTTCATTTTTCACTACTGCTTCGCTTCTACTGGTCGTAGCGTGATTGTATATAGCCTAAAGCCTTTCTCGACAAATGCCCTATCTAACGCTGAAAATTTTTTTCTAATCGGCCCAGTGGTTCCTGAAATTAGCGCGTTCAAACAAACAAACAAACAAACTCTTCCGCTTTATAATATAAAATATTATATATTTATTATAAAGCGGAACAGATATTTTTAATACTAAACTTACTTAAGACTGATACCAAACTTCATTTAATTATGTATTCTACATGGCGTAGGCTACTGAAAATCCTACGAAGTGGTCGGTCCCCTTTCATTCGAATCGGTTCATTTCCTTTAGCACGAAAGATTCATTTGTGATCTAAACATTTACGGCCATTTATATAATTACCGATCTAATGTCATAAATATAATTTATTATCCCTGTATAACAGTAAGGTATTGAGGCCAATTTTGCCTGGCTTTAAGTAGCTTTGATTCTTAGAATATATTACTACTAGCTGACCCGGCTAACGTTGTTTTGCCATACTAAAAAAAAAAAATGGTTTGAAAAATAGATGTTGGCCGATTCTCAGACCTACTGAATGTGCATACAAAATTTCATAAGAATCGGTCTAGCCGTTTCGGAGGAGTACGGTAACTAACACTGTGACACGTGAATTTTATATATTAGATAAACGCTGATTTAGAATAGATAGAGAAATAATGAAAACGGGTGTTAATAATGCAGTGCTAAAAATATCTAGAATTATGTTTAAACGTGCAAAACATAATAAGAAATGTTATTAAGTATAATTATGATGAGAGTTATATTATAATAAGTTAATAAAATAAAACCTTTACATCACCTGGTGTTATGATAATATTTTGTGCAGTTTCTAATCTATTATGTTTAAAAATGTTTTTTTTTCCATATTTTAAATTCATTTTGGAGTAGAAAATGTAGTTGGTAGTTTCGAAATACGAGGAAGCCCTACATTCGACCTTAGTGCGTAGATACGCATATGAACACCAATCCAACATATTAACTAACACTGAAATCCCAGTTATCTAAGCATCATGGAATTGTGGAATTTAGAAAATTTTACCCATTTTTGCAACATTTTTCATTACTGCTTCGCTCTTATTAGTCGAAGCATGATGTTATATAACCTATAGACTTTTTAACTCTATTATCTTATAAATAAAAATCAATTGCTGTTCGTTAGTCTCGCTAAAACTCGAGAACGGCTGGGCCGATTTTGGTGATTTTGGTATTGAAATAATCGTGAAAGTCTAGGGAAGGTTTAAACGGTGACAAAACATATGGGGATCCAAAATTCCACGCGTACGGAGTAGCGGGCATCAGCTGACCCGGCTAACGTTGTTTTGCCATACTAAAAAAAAAAAATGGTTTGAAAAATAGATGTTGGCCGATTCTCAGACCTACTGAATGTGCATACAAAATTTCATAAGAATCGGTCTAGCCGTTTCGGAGGAGTACGGTAACTAACACTGTGACACGTGAATTTTATATATTAGATAAACGCTGATTTAGAATAGATAGAGAAATAATGAAAACGGGTGTTAATAATGCAGTGCTAAAAATATCTAGAATTATGTTTAAACGTGCAAAACATAATAAGAAATGTTATTATAATTATGATGAGAGTTATATTATAATAAGTTAATAAAATAAAACCTTTACATCACCTGGTGTTATGATAATATTTTGTGCAGTTTCTAATCTATTATGTTTAAAAATGTTTTTTTTTCCATATTTTAAATTCATTTTGGAGTAGAAAATGTAGTTGGTAGTTTCGAAATACGAGGAAGCCCTACATTCGACCTTAGTGCGTAGATACGCATATGAACACCAATCCAACATATTAACTAACACTGAAATCCCAGTTATCTAAGCATCATGGAATTGTGGAATTTAGAAAATTTTACCCATTTTTGCAACATTTTTCATTACTGCTTCGCTCTTATTAGTCGAAGCATGATGTTATATAACCTATAGACTTTTTAACTCTATTATCTTATAAATAAAAATCAATTGCTGTTCGTTAGTCTCGCTAAAACTCGAGAACGGCTGGGCCGATTTTGGTGATTTTGGTATTGAAATAATCGTGAAAGTCTAGGGAAGGTTTAAACGGTGACAAAACATATGGGGATCCAAAATTCCACGCGTACGGAGTAGCGGGCATCAGCTAGTCTATAATATACTTATAAGATTATAACGTTGATGAGTTTGTTTGTCTGAACGCGCTAATCTCAGGAACCACTGGGCGGATTTAAAAAATTCTTTCAGTGTTGGATAGTCCATTTATCGAGGAAGGCTTTAAGCTATATAACATCACGCTGCGACTAATAGGAGCAAAGCATTATTGAAAAATGTTGCAAAAACAAAAAATTCTGCTAGTAGAACAGCAAGTTAATAGCTTAATACTCGTATGTTGCTCTACTAGAAATTATAATCTAATAATTAATAAATCTAATGTTAATGCATTAGATTATAATTTGCGAAGCGGTTATCATCACGCTAAAACCGAAAGAGCGAAGCAGTATTTGTAAACGACATGACGTTTATCTTGTACTAGACAAGATAAACGTCATGTCGTGTTCTAGGTTTGATTATAATTGTTAGTTGCAAGTGAATGATTGTATTTGATGACGGAGCGCGTGAGAAGTGATAATGATTATGTTAATATAGTAGATTGCCTTGGCAGGAACTAGTCTTAACGCGACGTGCCTCTCAATACACATGTCAACAGCATGTGGCGAATTCGCGCCATACCATGTGAATATAACAAGATAGAAACAACATAGTATTAAGTGCCGTTATTATAATTGAAGCGGTATATTTTAGCAAAGTTCCGAAATATAGTTCTGTGCGTAAAGGTAAAACAGAACTATTGCTGAGATATTAGTCATATTTCTAAATGAAAGCTTTGTTTAGAGACCCACAAGATTGGTAGACCGGATAACAGATAAGGGAGTAAAAATAAAATTAAAATTTATGACTTAATTTCATTAGCTTATATTCAAACTATAATCTTTATTTATTTATTTAAACACTCAATACATATTTAATCTAAAACAAGAAAAAAAAGAGAGGCTTAAAATTAGGCATCATAAAAGCAGCTGTCCAAAACCAAAACCTAGCAAGTACATTTGAGTAAATTTTTCAGGAGAAGCTTTTTCATTTTGTTATCAACAAGTACGAAGTGCTAGTTGCTAGGTTTATATGTGTTCATAACTCTGATTCTATATAAGATAGAAACACAGTTGTTTTTAGGGTTCCGTACCAAAAGGGTAAAAACGGGACCCTATTACTGAGACTTCGCTGTCCGTCCGTCCGTCCGTCCGTCTGTCCGTCCGTCCGTCCGTCCGTCCGTCTGTCACCAGGCTGTATCTCAAGAACGGTGATAGCTAGAGAGTTGAAATTTTCACAGATGATGTATTTCTATTGCCGCTATAACAACAAATACTAAAAATAAAATAAAATAAATATTTAAGGGGGGCTCCCATACAACAAACATGATTTTTTTACCGTTTCTTGCTCGATACTAATAACGTTGCCTTATGTTGCATAGATAATGGTACGGAACCCTTCGTGCGCGAGTCCCACTCGCACTTGACCGATTTTTTATTTGCAATAGACGTGGAAAAAAAATTGGAAATATTGATTTAAGAAGACGAATTTAAAAAAAAATTCCATTGTAGGTTTTGGCTTTGGATAGCCGAAATTCGTCTGCAGTCATTGGGTATAGCGATAAATAATATTAATAAATAAATATTCATGGACATTTCACACAACGTCCTCTGGTCCCAAGCTAAGCTTTATATGCTTGTGTTATGGGTACCAGAATACGGATAGAATACATATACTACTTTTCTTTTGTAAATACATACTTATAATACATATTAAACACCCAGACGCAGTACAAACATTTGTATGACAATTAAAAACATCACACAAATATTTGTCCTGACCGGGAATCGAACCCGAGACTTCGTGAACGGCAGTCCGTTATATGAACCACTAGACCACGAGGCCCGTCGAACGATGCTTAACAATTGCTTCTATAAACTACGATTATAATCCTTACTTAATATAAAATAAAGTCGTTATTTTTGTATGTAAGCCTATGTGAGCTTATATCTTCAAAACTATGTAACGGGTTTTGTTGTGTTTTTTTAATAAATAGAGTAGTTCAAGAGGATTGATTATTTGTAGAATTTGCTTTAATATCAAAATTCCACGCGTACAAACTTGTGAGCAACTACTAGTAATATTATAAAGCTGAAGAGTTTGTTTGTTTTTTTGAACGCGCTAATCTCAAGAACTATTGGCTCGAATTGAAAAATTCGTTTTTTATTGATTAGTACATTTATCGAGGAAGACTATAGGATATAATCATCACGCTACGGCCAATAGAAGTGAAGTATTTGAAGTTATTGAAAAATGTTGCAAAAGCCGCGAAAAATCTAAATTCCACGTAAGAAGTCGCGGGAAAGATCTAATAGAAAATAATTTAATTAAAACTTCTCAAACGTTTCAACTAGTAGTCAAACGCGTGTAACTTTCGAATGACTGCACAAAATAAGATAATTCCTGTTATATCTTTGTGATTGTCAGAACAAACTTTTATGGAAGAAAAATAAAATAGTTGAAAAAAACTAAAAAACACGCTTTATTTAATCGAATTATTGCATTTTCATCGGTCTTTGACAGGTGTGCAAAATTTGAATAGAATCTGACCGTTTAAAGTGGGTCAAAATAGCGTCCAAAGGAGTCGGTTACAAACATACAAACAAACATACAACAAACATACAAACAAACATACAAGTGAAGCTAATATAAAGCGTGTAATAACGCGGCTTTATTTGAATCAACTAGCTGTTGCCCGCGATTTCGTACGTGTGGAATTTAAAAACTTTTTGCTATTTTTTTACTGATGGTTCGCTCCTACTGGACGCAGCGTGATGTTACAATAAAGCCTATTATAGCCTTCCTCGATAAACGAACTAGCCAACACAAAAATATTTTTTGAATTCGTACCCATAGTTCCGGAGATTAACGCGTCCAAACAAACAAACATACTCTTGAACTTTATAATATCAGTATAGATGAGTCATGCTAATGTAAAAGAATATCATTAAACGAATTTATTTCTTTAATTATAACGAAGTAGAGAAGAAAATTCTTGTACAGATTCAGTTTATATATATTACTAGCTGACCCGGCAAACGTTGTTTTGCCATGCTAAAAAAAAAGGTTTGAAAAATAGATGTTGGCCGATTCTCAGACCTACTGAATATGCTTGTAAAATTTCATAAAAATCGGTCAAGCCGTTTCGGAGGAGTACGGTAACTACACTGTGACACGTGAGTTTTATATATAAGATTTAAACAATACAATTACTATATCAACTCTCCTTCTTCTCCAGCCCATTTACGTCCCACTGTTCATGTGGTGACGGATTAAGAATACAAGTGTCACCACCCCATCTCCTCCCAAGGGTGCTGTAAAAGTCAGCTAAGGGATATTGCACACAGATAACATCCTCTGTGAGAGACAGAAATCTCGAAAATAAACTCTGTGCCAACACGCCTGGTCAGCGCGGCACAGTAGACCATAATCCCTCCCAAAGTGGAGGAGGACCGTGCCCAACAGTGGGACGTAAATGAGCTGGAGAGAGAGGTATGCATTCACATAAAAATTTTTATGTAGATTCGTGTTCTGGTAACCATAACACAAACTCAGATTGGGACCAGAGTATGTGGTGCTCAATGTCCCTAAATATTTATAATAAAACTAGCTGACCCGGCAAACGTCGTTTTGCCAAACAAATGTCTGGGGTGGACCACCCTTAACATTTAGGAAGATGAAAAATAGATGTTGTAATGTAAAAATTATGTAAATAGATGTCGTCTAAATTGGATGAGACCATTAAAACTAAAACACTCCAACATCTTTCATCTCTTCCAGCACCTGACCATCCACAATTTTTCTTTAAACAATTTGCCGATTGTGATGTTAAAAGGAGCGTGTTAACAATTTCCTCCAACGCAATAGGTAATGACTGTATCAGTCGAAACATGATTGTCCCTATTATTGACGAAATCTTACCCATTCTGTCCCATGTTCTTAACCATTCTATTTCTCAAACTGTATTCGCATCTACATGGAAAGAGGCTCATATTATTCCTCTTCCTAAAAATCTCGTCCTATATCTTTTTCTAACTACCGCCCCATTTCCATTCTACCACTTCTGTCTAAAGTACTAGAGCGTCATGTTCACAGTCAATTAAACACTTATCTTAATGATAACAACCTTTTAAACCCCTATCAATCTGGCTTTCGTGCTGAACATAGTACTGTTTCTGCGCTGGTACATATCACTGATCAAATCCGATCAGGCATGGATTGTGGCAAGCTTACCATCTTATGCTTACTTGATTTTAGCAACGCTTTTAATACCGTAGATTTTAGTGTACTACTTGGAATACTACGCTCCCTTAACATATCTCCAACGGCTATTGATTGGTTTCATAGTTACCTGTTGGGTCGTCGGCAACGTATACGTATTGATACATACCTCTTGGAATAATATTACTGCCGGTGTACCGCAGGGTGGCGTGCTATCTCCTCTTCTTGTCGCAATTTTCATAAATTCAATTTCCCAAAAAAATACTTCTTACTACCTTTATGCAGACGATCTACAGATTTACGCACAGGCACCTCATCATTTATTATGGCAAGCTTTTACTGCTCCCAATACTGACTTGGAGCATATTTGCCAATGGAGTAATAATTGCGGTTTAAATGTTAATCCGTCAAAAACGCAGGTTGTTATTGTTGGCAGCACCAGGATGATTGCCAAAATAGATTGGCCTACATTACCACAATTACGCTTCAATGGTAGTAGTTTAGATATAACCAGTAAGGTCAAAAATCTAGGTATTTATATTGACAGCACCTTATCCTGGATTCCCCAGTTACGGTTACGGTTAGTCGAAAACTGTTTGCCTCAGTTGGGTCTCTTCGACGCTTACGAAATCTTTTGCCAATTCCTACAAAAATTGCTCTGGCTCAATCTCTGCTTTTGCCAATCTTAGATTACGCTGATGTCAGTTATCCAAATCTCACGGAAGCACAACTTGATAAACTTCAGCGACTTCAAAAAGCAAATATGATCATATGTCCGAGTTTCGTAAAAAACTCAACTGGCTTCCAATTCGCCTTCGTCGGAATACTCACATTCTTACAATGTTGTATAACTTAATATTCAATACCAATACTCCCCAATATCTCAAAGACCGTTTCGTGTTCCGTCGTGAAACACACCCAAAGTGCCTAAGAACACCTGAAAATTTGAGAATATATGTACCAAAGCATGGGACCATATTTTATACCAAATCCTTCACAGTTCAAGCTATATTGCTATGTAATAAACTACCAGTGCATATAAGACAAGCCAAGTCACTTGCAAGTTTTAAAATTAAACTATTACATTATTATTTATCATTACAGTAAAAAATTCTTGATGTGTATGTTTATAGATTTCAGTATATATTGTATGTATTTATTTATTATGTATTGTAGATATCTAAGAATATTAAGTATTTTATGTTATAGTAGCTTATGTAGCTTACACTAGTATGTAGCACACACCACAAACTACCGCGTTCTATCTACCGCGTCTATCCTAGATACTTTTATCCATCCTAAGGTTGCCTGGGAGAAATCACACTAGTGATAAGGCCGCCATTTGTACAATACCTTACTTTAGGAAATTATTATGTAAGTAAAATGTGTTATTGTGGTGTACAAATAAAGAGATTTCTATCTATCTATCTATCTCTGTTGTCCGATTCTCAGACCTAACGGATATGTACACAAAATTTTACGAAAATCCGTCCAGCCGTTTCGGAGGATTATAATTACAAACACCGTGACAGGAGTATTTTATATATTAGAAGAAATACACATCCATCAATACATATTATATTAGAAGGATGTACCGTAGAGAGGCTGTAGCAGTATAATGTAGAGTTTTGTGACGTTGTCGGCTTGGTTTATGAATCACGTGGAACACGCGGCATGGCGCGCTGCGCACTCATAATACTTGTGTCTGAAACACGTGCTCGCCTTAACTGTCGGGCCTTTATATAGTTATATAGTGTTCGTACTTTATATCTTTGAAATAAATAATCAAAAAGATCTGTGCATAGAACCAACAATGTCCATGTAGTGACGGATTTTAAATACAAGTTTAACAATCCCATTACATTCCCAGGGTACTGTGAAAGCCAGCTAAGGAATATGGGACACAATATCCTAAAGTGGAGATGGCCCGTGCCCAACTATGGGACATTAACAGGATGGGTAGAGAGAATGGTACCAACATTTAAACCTTTAAAAATAATATATTTTTGTTTGTTTGGCAATGGCCTCCTCCATTTCGGGACGGAATTTAGTTTACTATGCCACTCTGAACAGGCGTATTGAAATAGCTGGCTCCTGAAAAATAGAGTTGTGACATCTGAAGCCTTACTCCGTCACCGCGCGAATCATAACACGATACTATTTAGTAACTATTTAATTTAATATGAAATCATTAGTTATTCGTTGGTCTGCTAAAATCTAAGAAAGACTCTGCAGATTTAGCTATGATTATGAAATGGTTATGATAATTTAGAGACTCAAATGAAAAAAAGTAGTTCACTTGAAAAACAAATACACGCCTCACTATTAAATAATTTATTGCCACTTACCATCAGGTAGAATGGGATCAGGTAGCAACATATCTTATTAAAAAAGCCTATATACACTTGTCAAAATCAGTTTATCGTAGTTTACTGCTTAAATAGCCTCTCCCAACCACCCTGCGATCCTTTTAAGGTCGGTCATCGATCCACCTAGCAGGCGGTGCCTACTTATTTGTTTTAAAACAAACATATTTTTGCAGCTGAAATGACTTCATATTTTAACTTCTTCTTCTTGTAGGAATTAGAATTAATTTATTATTTAGAAGTAAATTATTTTTAAAGCAGTTGATGATTTTGTTCTGTCTATGTATTAGATAGGAAACAAGGGAAAACTTACAAGGCCTGTGTGTACGCGAGGGTGTGTGCGGACATCATAATACATAAGGAAATAAGTGTTATTATATCGTTTGAAAAATCTTTGCGAAAGGCTATTGACTAAAATAAGAGAAATATCAAAATTAAATAGAATAGAAATAAAAGGAATTTCAAAGTCCATTTTAATCGTTTAAATTTATTTTAATATTTACTTTTAGATATTCCGCGCGTTTACGCCCCCCGTGACCCCATAGACCCCACCATGACCCCACGGACAAATGCACAAATTTTGTCATGACAGTTTAAAAAAAAAATTGTTTGGAGATTAAAAACGATTTCTTTCCTTTTACTATGATTGTAGTTTAGCCTTAAAATAAATCAATCGAGATTTGTAAATATACAGTTAAATTTAGGAACTAACAAACTTCAATTGATTCTAATTGTTTACATAATTTATTAGTTGTTAATATATTATGTTAGTTTTATTTTGAATGCAGAATTGTGTGATCTGTATTTATAAATATTGCTATCGCGAATAATACTATATTTAACATGATAGTGTGATCACGCTCAGCGAGCCTTAGCAATCGCCTAGTCAAATTATGCAATGTTGCCACTGTAATAAAGCTTTAGTTAGATTACAGTGGCAGCAATGACAACAGCCGGCTTGCGTGGTCGTAGCTGACTGCTGCGACTACGTCGGTCAACGGGCTGACGCCCCTGTCATCATTGTTACAGGAAAGACGGTGAACAATAAGGACCCACTTGAGGACAAGAAAGATGACAGCGACCTGTGGGAGGCGCAGGCAGCATTCCTGGGACCCACGCTATGGGACAAGACGCTGCCCTATGACCCTGATCTCAAGGTACAAGAAGTCAGTACTCGCATCTTTATTACCTACTGCGTGTTGCGTGTCGTGTGCGTCTTCCACTCGCTTCCCTTATGTCGCTACCGCACTAGGTAATAGAGTCGCTAGCTTATCCTTTCCTGCAAACCATCCCCCAACCTTTTTGTGTCTGATCAGCACCGGAGCTTGTTTTTTTATCGGAATGTTTTATTTTTGTGATTAAAATTGATCTGTATTGTTATTCAAGTATATCATAAAGCTTAGCGAATGTGCTCCTAGCGAATATTGGTTTTCATTTGATGCGGAGATTATTTATATATCAATGCGCGAGACTCCTGAGGGGTTGCGCTTGCGAGCGAGCGGGAGAGTGTCATACGCGGCTGTGAAGCCTACGTGTGAAGCGCTTCGTGACGCTTCGTTTTTTTCGGTGTTGCAGTATGCAGACTTAGACGAGTTCCTCTCGGAAAATGGAATGTCCGGCGAAGGTCTCGGTGGCGCGCACTTGGGCGGCTCAGCATTCGGTCCGGCGCTGGGTCTGCAAGCGTCAGTTACCAAACGTGAGCGTTCGCCTTCGCCCTCTGATTGTATGAGTCCGGACACAATTAACCCGCCGCTGTCGCCCGCTGACTCCAGTAAGTATTATTAAAAGAAACTGCAAGAGCATGAGTTCAGACGACCCTATCCGCATGTCAATGTTCAATCACAATAAATGAATACCTATAACTATAAGACAATAATGTCACTATTTGCTAAATGATACTGAATTCAATAACAAGAGTGTTTAATACTATTTAATGCTTTTTTTGTCATTTTCGTGTTTACTTTCCATGTTGCAATGTTTTTAATCAGGCTGCCTAACTTTTCCAGCATTTTCGATGGCGTCATCGGGCCGAGACTTTGATCCTCGGACACGAGCTTTCTCTGACGAGGAGTTGAAGCCGCAGCCCATGATCAAGAAGTCCCGGAAACAGGTAAATGATGTTAGTGCGCTGATCATTCTTAGCGGCATGTTTCGGACCAGCTTGGGTGCGGCACACTGGCCAGCGCCACCGAACAGCACCGTTTTTCTTTTTATGCATGAAATATCTCTAAACTTAACCATAATAATAACTTGAAATTTTCACCTAATTTGAACCACGGTGCTGTACGGATTTGGGTTACTTGCCTGTCGGGTGACTTCGTATTTGTTCGCTAAAATCATGATAAAATTTTACGTCAGTCTATAGTCTATTTTTATACTTCTGTGATTAAATAGACAACACAGCAAAGACCCTCAAGGCGCTATTTTATATGCACACCTGATCCTAAACGCTTATTTACCACAATGGCAATGCTCGCATCACTTTATATATGTATTTGCACACACTTTTGGTACTTCTTATAAACTTGTCGTTTCCCCCTCCATAGTACTTATATTACTTTTTTGTAAATATATACATAGAAAGGCGTTTAAGACTGTAATATTTGCGTTCTTCTCGCAAATATTGATCCTGTGTGGGAATGAAGTGACCACCTCCTGTGTTGCTGCTGTTCACAAGGTCGCGGATTTGATTCCCGCTTGAGACAATCCTTTGTGTGATATTTATAATTATCATACAAATGTTTGTACTGCGTCTGGGTGTTTTCTATGTATTTTAAGTATGTATTTACAAAAGAAAAGTAGTATATGTATTATATATAGAACGAGCATATAAACTTAGTTTGGGAACAGAGGACGTTGTGTGAAATGCCCATGATTATTTATTTAATATTTTTTATATATATTAAAAAAAAAACGAGTCCTGAGGGAGGGATGCGATTTATTTTGTAAAGCTAATTTCTAATTCTAAAATTAATAAGTAGATTATTTATGAATTTTAGAGATTCAAATGCTGTAACGATGATAGATTGTATTGTAGGATTATAGACGGCACCTAAATTATTTATAAAAGGCCTAACATTAAATCTATAAAAACTACTTACATTAAAATATGTTCAATAGTTTTTACTAAGTGTTAGTTAAAAAGTAGACAGTCAGACAATTTTTAACCGACTTCAAAAAGGAGGAGGTTCTCAATTTATCTGTATATTCCTTTTTTATGTTTGTTACCTCATAACTTTAAACTGGGCGAAGCGATTTTAATTATTCTTTTTTTATTTGAACGCTGGTGGTTCCCGTGTGGTCTCATTGGCACCAGGTCAAGATCAGATAGTTATCTCCTGAGAAATCAAGGAAAACCCTCAAATTTCAAAAGCTTATATGGCTTTGAAAGTCGATTATCCTTTTTAGGGTTCCGTACCCAAAGGGTAAAAACGGGACCCTATTACTAAGACTTCGCTGTCCGTCCGTCCGTCCGTCCGTCCGTCTGTCACCAGGCCGTATCTCAAGAACGGTGATAGCTAGACAGTTGAAATTTTCACAAATGATGTATTTCTATTGCCGCTATAACAACAAATACTAAAAATAAAATAAAATAAATATTTAAGGGGGGCTCCCATACAACAAACATGATTTTTTTACCGTTTCTTGCTCGATACTAATAACGTTGCCTAATGTTGCATAGATAATGGTACGGAACCCTTCGTGCGCGAGTCCGACTCGCACTTGACCAATTTTATTTTATGATATAACGCTCCCTTTAATATGTGCTATTAATTACCTACAGTTATTTAAAAATATCTAAGAATTTTGTTACAAACCAATACAACAAATATTGTCTCTGCCTACCTCCAGGGGAAAATGGCGTGACGGTATAAAATCAGTATTTTAAATTGTCTTTCTTATATTTTGTTTAGATATTGATGAGTTTCTCATTTTTAAGAATAAAGTGTATAATTTTTTTTTTTAATTTTAAATTGATGTGAACAGCTTGTTATTGCTTTAGCTAACCTAACCTAGTCTAAATATAGTCTAACTAAAATTGTTCCTTTCTTCATAATGATGAAATGCATACATAAAATAACTTAACATTATTATGCCAACTGGCTTAGTCGTTTGTAATTGTCTCTATGCAAATATAACTACCTATTATTTTTTTCTTTATTTGATACTGTTGATGACTAGTTCTTACTGGGCAATGTGGTCGCTAAGCGAGAAAGCCCATTGATAAATTAAAAAAAAACTATTTAGGTTTCCGGATCAAAAGGTTGTGAGAAATTTAAAGACGATAAGAGGCGCTCACAAAACCATAGAGTCATTCTAACTCAACACTAACACCGTCTATGTAACTTCCATGTCGAGTTACAAAAAATTCAAATAAATGTTTCAAAACTCGTAGTTTTCTTCGCACTTATCCCGAATTGAAAGAAGTTTACATATTAAATCTAGAATAATAAATAATATATTTTTATTACCAAATTTCATCCAAATGCATCAGGCTGTTTAGGAGTAAATATGTAACGAACATACAGACAATATTGCCCATAATATTAAGAGTGACACATGTACCTTTGATAGACACATGATATTCGCACTACAGGACGTTGCTGTATGACAAAGCTAACCGATTCACTGAACTCCCGGTTTTAATTATTACAATGTAAGCCATTTCGTGAATGGTTAGCTTTATTGCAGAACTACGTCAAGTGATGGGAATACCACCTAACGTTCACTTCTTTTGGTTGGCTTTCTTTCTTTCTTTCTTTGTAACACCTAAATATTTGTTATTCTTTACTTATGCACGAATGCTAATGGCAGTTTTCTCGCGTTAATAAATTTTTTAATGACCATATTTGTACAGATAGCATAAAATGGATAACTAATTGTTTTAAATTAATAAAAACAAATCAATATTTTTAGCATTTGCGGTTGGCGAGCTTAAAATGTATCATGTTAATATCACAGGTATGCTAAATAATAAAAAATGGTGCATTTCTACGCGGTGTAAAGTATTCGTATTGATATTTCAGTTTATTATTAAGTTATAATAATGATGTACGTACTTATAGTTATCTATATGTCATATTCTTCTTAGCTCTTAATTTTATTGTCAAACTGTCAGGCACGGCCCTCTGATTTGCGAGGGTATTTTGTCTACTATAACCGCGCTGACCAAGCGTGATGGCACAGGGCTTATTTTCGAGATTTTCATCCCTCAAAAAGGATGTTATCTCTGTACTCCCTTAGCTGGCTTTTAAAGCACCCTAGGAAAAGGGGTGGTAACACTTGTCCACGGTCACAACACGAAAAGTTTATCCTAATTTTCAAATATATTCTAAATACTGAACAAACAATTGCCCTGTTTGGGAATGGAACCCACCACCTCGTGGACGTTAATCTGTTCCTTTCCCTTCCCAGCCTATTACTGTCCCACAGTTAGATACGAGCCTGCCTGTCTGTCTGCTAACAGTAACTTTAGAAATAATTCCCAGAATATCATATATATAAACCAAATCTGTCAACACCAAGGTTAAGTAATAAAGTTATAAAAAATATTTTGGGATCATTGAAGATTTTATTCTTCTTCTTTGATTTTATTCTTATTCTATCCGTGTGGTGACGGATTAAGAATACAAGTGTCACCACCCCATCTCCTCCCTAGGGTGCCGTAAAAGTCAGTTAAGGGATATTGCACACAGATAACATCCTCTGTAAGAGACGGAAAACTCGAAAATAAACCCTGTGCCAACACGCCTGGTCAGCGCGGCACAATAGACCATAATCCCTCCAATGTGGGGGAGGCCCGTGCCCAACAGTAGGACGTAATTGGGCTGGAGAGAGAAGATTTTAATGAAAGAAAAGGCTGGCGCAAAAAGTATGATAATAATAATAATAATTTTTTGGAAGTATTTTCTGATATACGTAAATCTCAGCATCTAATAATACAATGGCAGACAGAGTGGCGGGTATTCTTACAGTGATAGTACGTATAAAGACGTTATTGAATACATTTCTGATCTCAGTCTATAAGTAGTTAGAAAACATTATTATAGCTGATTTGTTTTCTTACCTATTTTGATAATATGCTGTTATGATAATGATATCTTAAGCTAGAATAATTAAAAAATACACGAATACTCTAACCTTATAAAAGTGTGCCATCATAGTTTCAAGTAGTTAATGTAAATTCATTTAAATACAACTTTGTGTCGATTATAGGATTATTGCTATTCCTTATTCTGTGATATGATTGATTTTGAGTTTTCTGTCCATCAGCAATGATGTTATTTGCTTGGTATCTGTCAAAATGTAACGTTAGCAAAAAGCAGTCAGAAATACTTACGTTTCAAAAAAAAACAAAAGCTAGGATCGATTTGGCTCGCGGAATAATCTTTTGTTTCCTTACTAATTTATAAGTGCGAATTCCGAATGATAACACAATAGTAATTTTGACGAGCTTAAGGCCCATAGCACACGGCGTATTTTAAACGCGCGTTTCAGGAACGCGCGTCTTCGGCGCCGTAAACGCTGATTGTTGCGTTTGCATTGATAATAGAAACGCGCGCATGAAGCGCGTATACGCGCATTTGAAGCGAAACAAACGCGCGTACAAAGGAGCGGGGTACGGGCAGAGGGGGGCTGGGATCAGGGTTGCCAACTCTACGTCTTTTTACGTAGATCTACGTATTTTAAGCCTTTCCTGCAAACCTACGAACTTTAGTCCCAGAATCTACGTATTTTCTATCAAAATTGTTCAAATTTGCAAAATAGACTGAATGGGCATAAATTCCTTTACTTTCGCTAAAAAAAGTTAATAAATGTTCCGTTTCATACTAACACACACTCGCCTCGCCACTCAACACGTCGCGCCATTCATTTTAAAAACAAAGTGTCCATTCTATAGAACTGTGACTCATGTCACATGAGACATGTGACTGTGTAAAATGAAACGTCTTGCCGTAAAAGTGAATCTTAAGGGCCTACATCAATATCATCGCCGACACGTACATATTACACAGCCAGTAGGCACAGAAAATGAAGAACTAGGGATACTTTTCTTATTTACTCAAAATCTACTAAATATATTTTAATTCTGATCCACGTGTTTCTATAAATAATAGTTACCTATGTTTTTAAAGTTATTTCATTAGTTAATACGCGATAATAGACCGACAAATGAAAAAAATAAAAAATTAGAGAGGTTGTTTCGCCAAGATTTTCTATCGAGAAAACTTTTTTCAATCGCGTTTCTGAGTTCATGCGATCCTAGATCATATATTGAAAAAACATATACTTAAAAATTAGAGCTCTAGCCATTCAATCTAAAGAAACAATGAAAACTTCGTACATAGAAAAATGCACGAAGCTATTTTGGTATCCTCTTAACCTAAAAAAAATATTTCAAACTAAGACTTCGAAGGAGTTGTTTAATTTAGATATTTTTCAACTTCCTGCTCAATTTAATTAAATTCAATTATGGAAATAAGCAGTGACAGTGAGGAAGAGCAGAATGTGACTCTTACTAAAAAAAGAAAGCTACATTGAAAATGATAATAAAAATTGAATAATTTAAATAAATTGATGATGACTCTGAAAGTAGCAAAATTCATTGATTTTTTTGTTTGCTAATGGTAATTTTTTTTAATTTTTTTGTTTGTCTGCTGTCTACTACTTTTAGGGTAATATAAATTGTCGTTTTATTCACTTTTACCTACCCTACTCTCTTCAAACGCAAGAGCTACGCGTGACTACAGCGCGTCTGTACAGCTGTACCTGCGCGTATACGCGCAGTAGAGGCGCGTTTTACAATCGCCCCGTGTGCTTAGGTTACAAGGTTGCGATCAAATCTCGTTTAAACCACGTATACGCGCGTCGTCTGCGCGTTTAAAATACGCCGTGTGCTATGGGTCTAAGTGTTAAGGTGTGGAACGAAACGATAGCGCGATTAAAAAAACGTACAACGCCATCTATTGAGTAGAAGAGTAAACTTCTGTTTGTTAACTATTGATTTCAAAATTTCTCGCAGGCAACAGCTAGTTTTAATTATAATACACTGTGCAGTCGAATACACCGTCGCTTAACCACATTAAGTGAACTTCGCAGGTGTTTGGAATTTGCAAGTGTAAGGTCCATGCGATATTGTTTTTAAAATGGTAAAGCGTCGGTGACCACTACTGTACATGTTTGTAGCGGCATTAAGTCACAGTTGAATGAAGTATCCGTTAATAATTTTACAATATATTTACTTAACAGAAAAGTATCTAGACCTTTGTTTAAAATTGATCTTTACAACTCAGTGTTGCTTTCCGAAAATTTTGAAAAAACCTTGACATATCGTCGGTTAAATAGAAAAGTGACATTAATCAAACAGACCAAATTTTACAGTACACACATTTAAAGATTTCAATTTTATTATAATTCATTTTTTGGCGTCTGTTAGATTTAAAGTAAAATAAAGTGTTGTATATCATTTTAAAGGTATTTTAATGCTGATTACGATGATTTATTTGTTTTTAATAATTTGATAAAAAAAAATCCAATTCTAGCTGGAAGTGTCACTTTTCCACATATGAAATAATGATTATTGAATAGGTATTTTCTCAAAAAATAAACTTTTCATTAAATTTTAATCAAAAAATTAAATTAATTATTTTAAATAAACGTTAATGTCAATTTTCAATATTTTTGAGAAAAGTCACTTTTCTTTTTAATCGACGATATATTAGTTCCTTTTTGTCTAAAATCCCCAATGATTTTCATTTTATCGAAAACTATTGCAATCCTCTGTAAAACCAACATCTGGCTCTGTCTTTGTATATATTACTATTTATTAAAAAATATTGCAACATGTTAGGATGTGGATGAGGTCTATTCACTTCTCTGTTAGCAACGTGTTTTCACAATTAATAAAAAGTACTAGATATTATTGGATCAGCATGCGCTGTTGTATAACTCGTTTTAGTGTATGCTATGGATTTTCTGTGGTTAATTGAAAATGCGCTAGGGAAAGACGCAAGATATGACGTGCATTGCTTTTCATTCTTTTCGCGCAGCCCAAAGCTTCGTAAGCGTCAAATTCATTGCGCTTACGTTTTTAGTTAAAAATGTCGACACCTACTGTCATTTAAGATAACTTTTACGGGAAAATTATCCTTAAAAAACTCGAACAATTATTCAGGCAGGTTTAACTAGTACTTACTACTTATTAAATATATGTATGTTTGATGTGAAAACACGTAATTTGATTTTTTGATTTGCAATTATTATTATTGTTGTAGTATTTATGTGTTACAAATATTATATTTTTTAATGATGGGTGATGGGTTTTTTGAATGTATAGCGTGAGGTGTTAAAATCATTTCAACGATATCGACAGTTCGTACCGGATGACCTGAAAGATGACAAGTATTGGGCACGCCGGCGGAAGAACAATATGGCCGCGAAACGATCCAGGGACGCGCGCCGTATGAAAGAAAATCAGATTGCCATGCGGGCAGGATACCTTGAGAAAGAGGTAAGAATTTATTACTGGAACTATTATAACTGGAAACTAAACTGTTAATTAAACATAAAAGATATACTGACTTACAACAATGGATGCCAGACAAATTGAATAAACGCACGTTTAGCGTGATATTATCTATACGTCAAAAATCACGTATGGCTATTTAAGATAATAATATGTGGAGTAATTAAATAGATTATTAATACTATGCATTTAGAAGGCGTAATCCAAATGCCATTCTTATTGTATATATTTGTATTTGTTATTCTTTTTACATGATAATAAAGAAAAAAAAAAAAAATTTATCAAAATCTGTAACACTTTCACATATTTTGTTAAAAAATTAGGACTTACAATTATTTCATTCATAAGTGGTTCCTGAGATTAACACGTTCAAACAAACAAGCAAACTCTTCAGCTTTATAATATTGACATAGATATGTAAAATAACATATTATTTCGTTAAAGAGTGACTTTAAGGGACATAATTTGACATTATTTTGGACTAATTATATTATACTCAATAAATATCTACCATTTAATACAACGATGAAATTTTTAACTTTTTGTTAATTTATTCTATTTTAACATTATTTGTAGAATATGGGGCTGAGACAAGAGGTGGAATTATTAAAGAAGGAGAATCACATCCTGCGAGAGAAGCTATCCAAATTTGCGGATGTTTAGACAGCTGGGTACCTAGCCCCTATACCACCTTACCGCATAGCACAAACACGCCACACGGCATGTAAGTTTTTTATTGTAATGTATATGTAATAAAGTTATCTTACTGTTACTTAGACAGAGGGACCTATATGGATGATATGTTATTTGCAGGTCGCGGGCGCATCGTCAGTGCACGCTCTCGTACTCCCGCTGCTAACTTCGGGCATATTCTTCCATCAACCTACTCTCAGATAACAATCCGAATGAGTATCCTTGCGACAGGCGCTCTTTGACAAGTCTGTCAACGTTTGCTACTGAACCAACACATCACTACTTCATCACCTATCTCATCACATATTAGTAGCAACAATGTGATCTCGTCGGTAAACTTCTCTAACCTGTTCCACTTATAGATTTAATTAATACTGCAGTTACCGTAAGTTACTTACTTAGTTTTACATAGGAAAATAATGTGACCAAAGCACCATTTTCTGATCTATCGTTGTACCTAATACCTTTAGTCGGACATAGTTCTACACACAACAGGGTTAGTCAACGACGTAAGGACCATATTAATTGTGAAATTGTTAATTTGAATGGTATTTATTATGTCCTCGTTCCGAGCGTGCGTTAGTATAGCACCCGCGTCTGCCCGACGTCCTGGTGCGGTTATTATAATGTAATAAATTAATGTTGTTGAATATTTATGTATATTGATAGCGGCCAAGGTTCCCGCGCCGCACGCATGTTTGCTCAAGTGGCTCGCGCACGCATGCGCAACTCTAGTGGCTGGCTGCGTCTGTATATAGGTAGGTTTAATAGGGCCTGGAGCCGGCCCCGGGCACTTCAAGCTACTCCAAATCTGTATTATAAAGTGGCTGTTGTAAATTGTGACCACGTCCGTCCCTCGTCTCCGTAACTATCAATGAGTGGCAGTGTCCGAGGTCGCTCGCCCAACACTCTAGCTCGCTTCCTAGGACAGCTCCATACGAGATTAGATCCCGCCAGGGGAGCACACCCTGTTCTCCTCCCACTGTCGATTCAGTAGTGAGCGAACACTAGTTACGTTTCAAATTTACTTAGTGGATAGTTTAAGTAGTATATAGATTCCGTAGTGTAGTTGTCATTAGTTTATTTTTGTTATGGCTGTAGATGTTAATGTTTTTGAAAGTTTATATAATTTTTTTTTAGTTATAAAGAGACTTGTATTAAAAATGTCGTTTGGGTAGGACCCACAGAAGTATGATATGATATATTGCTCCGTCGTCCGGCGCCTTGGGCCGCTTGTGCATGATAGAGCTGAAGTGCGCGTGCTGATACACTAAGGTGCTTCATCACACATGTGTTTAACTGCGTGAATATATTAGTACATTGATATTATTTAGTGATATATGCACTGTTACCTGAATAGTGTTACAAGTGACGTACACAAGTGTACTCTTACAGCACACATAGTTAGAGTACACTAGTGTTACGATGCGCGTGCGCTTCCGCTGAGCGCTCGCGGCTCTGACGTAGGCTCGCTGCGATCTTACGCACTGATGACGTCACCTAGACGTTTCTCCGCACTCTATTTGACTCGTGCTAATATTACAATATTATATTTTTGTAGATTTTTGTCGTTGATAAAATAAGTCAATTGAATGTTTAATGAATTGAAGAAAATTAATGTTTATAAACTAATACTAAGATGTTGTTGCATTTGAAAGTATTTTATGGATACAAAATGAGAACAATAAAATGTTTTTTCTATAAAAGTTTACATGTGAGGGTTTCTATATAGGTGTGACGATTGAACATTGAAATGCACTGTTTCATATCAAACGATGTTAATGTAATAAAAGTTAATGTTTAACAGCCGTTTAACGACCGGCATTTGATATTCCATCTTCTTTGTTAATATATATATATATACAATATAAAATTATGTAACATTTTGTGTATAAATGTACAATTATATTCCTCGTAATGGAAGTGTTTCTCTGAAAATTGTAACATGGATTATAATAATGGAATAATGTTAAGGTATTGTGATAAGATGGATACACATGTAAGAACTTTGCTTGATAAGGAAATTTGGGCTGCCTTCAGTTACGTGGCCGGTCGCTATCGACTTCTGTCCAATGGTTACTTATTAGATTTCAATATCTTATGTTTTTAAGCAAACCTTACTAGTACTAACTCTTATGTTTTCACAAACATTTTATAAAATATTCTATTTTAACATCATAGACATGATTTTCCTTCAAAATCATTCTTTTGTATCTACACTGTTACTTTTTTTGTAATTACTTTGTTTGTTTGTCCCTAAAACTTGTTAAAACAGTCAGTTCTAATTCTCATAAAAGTTATCTCTCTGTTTAAAATATAACTATTTCTTTACAGAAAAGAAATATGCTGGTGACATTTCTATTAACCGTCACCATATTATTAACAGCTTGCATCCAGGTTGCAATTGGATGCAAGCTCAAGACTCCGCGTTGTGGGTTTCTATGGGGGAGGCTCTATATTCAAGCCTGATTGATATGAACAGATATCCTACTAATATTATAAATATGAAAGTTTGTGAGTATGAATGTTTGTTACTCTTTCATGCAAAAACTACTGAATGGATTTTAATGAAACTTTACAATAATGTAGCTTATACATCAGAATAACATATAGCCTAGCTTTAGCCTTTTTATCCTGAAAGAATGTAATGTTTTCGTGGGATAGTAAAAAACTAACAGATATTTTATCCTTTTTACCGCGGGTAACACCGCGGGGCACAGCTAGTTGTAAATAAATGGTTTGTTCTAGAAAAATAGAAAATTTTGAGACTCATTTCTTTTCTAAACCTCCGACATATTTCTTATTTCTAAATACGTTAAACTTTTTATGGTTGGTAATGGCATAAAGACCTAACTAAATAGATGAGGCCCGTACCCAATAGTGGGAAGTTAATGGGCTGGACATAGTGGCATAAACTATTGTTTTCATGTGATGTTATTGATTATTTTCTACATCATATCTTAGGCTTGGTTCTTACCAAACTTCAAGAATCTAGTGTTAAAGTAACCTACAGGTTTTGATAGACAGACGGTCGCCGAAGTGATATTATAATGGTTTTCTTTTTGTACGAAAAAAGCAAAATATATACGATAGCTGAATGTAGCCCAAAATGACACAGACGGGCTACAAAATATATTGAAAGCTTTTGAAGCCTGTCTTGTCATATTATTCCCCTATCACTCCTGTCCTGTGCTTCCTTATTATTTATTTATTTTGTTATATACATACAAGCCCTCCACAGAGGCTGCCTGTGTTATTATCAACATTGCAACAACATAAATCCATATTGTTTTTACGAGTAGTATTTTGTTTGAATTTCATTTATATATGGTTCTATGGATTGAAAATAAACGTTAATTGTTGTATTTATTTACTTTTAGTTTTCTTTATTATATGCATAATATTAGGCAGATGTTTTTCATAATTTACAAGTTTGTACAATATTTACATTTCTTTATTTTTTCTATGACAGATCCTGCTTTTATTAAATAAGCGTCTTTACGTTAATTAGCAGTATTTTATAATAATTTAACGCTTAAAAACACGCCCAAGGTTATACTAGAATCGTAGAAGCCGATAGGGATGGGATGAATAATAATAAAAGAATAAAATACATCTGTCATCGAAAAAATTAAAGAATGAAAATACTAATTAGTGATTGTAAATAAGAAAAAAAAAGTTTCTTTTTTGAATATTTTCAATATTTTTTGCACTTTTTAGATCAATAAGTTTGTTATTTGTTACATTGCGTGCAATAACTTTGTTATTAAAATATTGTTATCATCTTTTTGCACATAATATTGATAAAAAAAGTGCAAAAGATAAAATTTGTTGTATTTACTACTAGAGCTATACAAACTGTGTCAGTTATTGATAACGTGTGCCTAATATTGTGTATATATGACAGGGTGGGAGGGGATTATCTTTTTTCCCGCATCTTGTCACAGCCGTCAAGTGCGAGTTTGATATAGAGCGGATAATACCTCCGTTATTCCGAGTGTTATAGGCGTACGCGTGCCTCTAGTGTTCTTAGTGAAATGCTAATACAATGTCCCCAAAGCTGTTATTATATATAATAAATCATCGATATAATAATACCTTGCATATTTTACGAGTTTTCATTGCAATATCCCAATATATTTGACGAGCCTCGTGGTTGAGTGGTTAATGTAACGGACTTGCCGCTCATGAGGTCGCGGGTCCGATTTCCGCTCGGTACAATAATTTGTGTGATATTTATAATTGTCATACAAATGTTTGTACTGCGTCTGGGTGTTTCTATGTATTATAAGTATGTATTTACCAAAGAAAAGTAGTATACGTATTCTGGTACCTACCCATAACACAAGCATATTATAAGCTTAGCTTGGGACAAGAGGACGTTGTGTGTTATGTCTGTGAATATTTATTTATTTAATATATAACAACCTAAAAATTCTTGTTTCTCTATAATAATAAAGTAGCTGTTGTCCGCAACTTCGTTCGCGTAGAATTTAGAAACAAAACCTTAACAAATTATACAAAAAAAACATCCTCTTGAACCATTCTATGTGTTAAAAAAACCGCATCAAAATTCGTTGCGTACTTTTGGAGATATAGACGCACATACAAAAATAACGGTTTTGTTATATGTAAAGACTTTTTTAATAAAAGATAGTTTTTAATAAAACTTATAAAATAAATACAATCCTTGTATATAACATAGATTGTCAGCGCGTATGTCTGTCTGTTCGCTATAAACTCAAAAACTACTGGACAGATCTTTATGTGTGGTTGTCACTAATGGTGCAATGAAAGTTCAGATGTATAATTTTTTCAAATTTTCAAATATCGAAAATCTTAATATATCTGGGAGCTTTATAAACGCTGTATAATTCCTTTTAGCTGTAATCAACGAAGTGGGTGTGGACTTTTCTATAGACTTACAAAAATTTTGTTTAAAAAAAAATTACCGGCCTTTAAAATTTGAGGGTTTTTCTCGATTTTTCAAGAGATAACCGTCAGATCCGGACCAATGGGAACCACACGGGAACCACTAGCTTTCAAATAAATAAAATAATCATTATAATCGCTACACCCTGTTAAAAGTTATGAGATAAAAAACATTAAAAAACATACAGACGAATTGCGAACTTTCTCCTTTTTTGAAGTCGGTTAAAAAGAAAAATAGTGAAGCTACAGAATGTGTTGGGAATACTTCATTACCCAAAACGTTCGCCGGGACAAAATGAGAACAAAGGGTAAGTGCTTACGTAATAGTTACCTACGTGTTTAATATTGTGTAAGTATATAATAATATGCTCTATTATCTCTGCTTGCCCCCACGTAAAAAGCGAGATGAGGAAGAGTCGACGGTGACGACTAAAATCATGATAGTGTCTACAACTAAACTTGTTATGAAATTAACATGACAATTAATATAATGCTACAGCTGACCCGGCAAACGTTGATTTGCCATACAAATGTCAGGGGTCCACCCTTAACATTTAAGGGGATGAAAAATAGATGTTGTCCGATTCTCAGACACGAAAATTTCACGAAATTCATTAGTCGAGCCATTTCAGAGGAGTATAATTACAAACACCGTGTCAAGAGAATTTTATATATTAGATGATTTTTATCTCTCTCTCTCTCTCTCCAGCCTATTAACGTCCCACAGTTGGGCACTGGCCTCCTACACTTGCCTACTATGCCGCGCTGACTGTCTGCTGGCATAGGGTTTATTTTCGAGTTTTCTCTCACAGAGTATGTTATCTGTACCCAATATCTCTAAGCTGGTTTTTACAGCACCCTTGACATTGGTTGTGACATTTGTATTCTTAATCTGTTACCACATAGACATATGTTATAAATAACTCTTAATAATTTCTATTGGTTACTACCTAAATCTCAGTCTCAAAAGTCTCATTAATAGGGTCCCATTTCATCTTTTGTTCCAGCTATTGCGGCCGTGCTAAGATCAAATACGATGTAGACTCAATCGAGTAACATTGGAGTGGCGAAATTGGTTACTGTTAGCTCGACCGCAATAGGTCAGTTGGCAGAGCGACGGAACGGTATTCTGACTTGAACCCACGTCGAGTCCTGCTTGCGGTGCTCACTTTTTCCACTACAATTTAATTTATTAAATAAATGCATAGCAAGTCAATTGCAAAAATAATATTTTACTTTAGTAAAAAATAAAGATTGATAGTGTCAATAACACAATTCGGCAATGATAACAGAACTTTTTTATTAGAAAATCTGTATAATATCATAGACTAACGATTTTAATTAATATAAATGTACGCAACGATAGCCAGTTAATTAATTTTAATTAACTGGCTATCGTTGCATATATTTACATACTAATATATAATACGTTACATACGTTGTTTTAATTTTTTAGTTAAGTTTGCATGTAGAATTGTTGCAAATGGGACCCCAATTAATGGAAAAAGAACGGCATGGGTGATGATTATGAGTAGGTATTTGTTGTTGTAGCATTGACTGAGATACACTAACTGTAAAATTTTTCAGCCCTCTAGCTATCACGGTCCCAGAGATAACGGGACTTCAAATAATGGGATAAGCGCAGGATAATAATGATTTTTAGTATCTGTTGTTGTAGCATCAAGTGATAATGATCCGATCTGTTACGAAAATAGTTGGAGAATAGTTCCAAAAATTGCTCGTTTAAATGTAAAAGATAATTAGATATTTATGTTCTACAGTAAATATAGTTTCTATGTGAAAACGAAAAATGTGATATGATGATAACAGCTACGACGATAAAAAAAACATAGATATTTTTCATTCTCATTTATTTAAGCAAATAAAAGCAATATAATTATAATAATTATTCACTAGAATACTCTACGTATTTAATATAGTGGTATATATAAGAAAATATTCCCTTAAAATTATAATTTGCGTAATTTTCGGTATATCTAGTTACGTCCAAGCAACCTTTGGATGTGTCGCATTGTTCCTTTTTGCTCAAAACTTATCATTCAAAGCCACAGTTTATAAAATAAACTTACTGTTAAATTATTTGTTAATTTTGCATTTATAATAGAAAATAATATTGGAAAAATAAATGACCACTATAAAATGCAATAATAATTACGCATTTAATGAAAAAAAACTCACACAATATTCAGTTAAGATTCCACGATTTTTTTTTCTGAATAATATTAAGCAATGTAACTTATTAAAAATCTAACCTAAAACCTTTACCCTAATAGAAAAAGAAACCTACTTTTTCGTTTGTTTTGAAAACAATTTAGTTTTTTTTTTCTTTTAACCTAACTTAACCTAAAACCTTTACTCGAAAAGAAAAAAAAAACACGTTACGTAAAATTATTCATAAATTATTTAGCAAAGTACTCTAAAACTAATAAGCCAAGTTATTCTCTTCGATTTGTTCAACGCAAGCTTAATTTACTTATGTTAAGGCGTCATTAGACCTTATAGAAATCATCTACACATTTTTTTTGTAAGTGGCATTATTAATTACTTTTTAAAATTTGTAATTTAAAAAGCATTTCTAGGAATAGAGTTTCTGATTACTCTTCACTCTATTTTGTGAAGTTTGTACAGATAAGATTTTTTTTAAATAAAGCCGTGTGCACATAGACACCTTGTTATAAAGTTATAAGTTTTCTTATAACGAAAAATTGCAAATTAATATTTTTAATAGAAACGGTAGGTAATAAATAAATTTTCTTTTTGTTTTCATAATTAGAGATTAATCCATCGATCTTTTGTTGTTAGATTTTTGTAGTGGACATTTATCTGCTGGAATATGTATGCAATTGACAATATAAAGTGTGTTACAAACATTTGTGCTGAGGTAAGCATATAGACCCTTAAACACTCGATTTTATCACAGGTAGGTACTTTAGGGAGGAGTTGAAGGGACACGTGCTATTTTCCCATGCTTACACCGCTTAATCTTGAGGCATAAATGATTTTATAATACTTAAAAGGGCTGTATAAGTACCAGCTACAAGTCCCACCAAACCCACAATAAAAAGAAATATATCCTTTAACATACGTATTTGAAAAGGTCCGAATTTGTCAGGAAAGCAGACGCAAAATTCCATCAAAGCTGGGAAACATATGCCCAAAGCTGAAAGGCAAAGAGCACCAAACAGAGAGATGAATAGTCCCAGACGAGGTACAGCTACTGCCAGGATAACTGCAAATAAATAAATATGCTTTATTTCCACTAAACAAACAGTATGTAATTATTCTCAACTCTCTGTGTAAAAGTCTCCTTTAGACGATTGAAATCTATACATTTAATAAAACTGTAGTAAAAAAAATTTTTTTTACATTGAATATTTAAAAAAAAAAATAGTCAGATGGTTAAAGGATAACCAACACAACCCATTTCCAGCATTTTTGAAATTGTTGTCTGTTTGTCTGTATATATGTTTGTCTGTCAACACTTATAAATATAAATGTTATACATAAAAATTGTACATAACTCAAGGTATTAATTAATCTTTGTTTCATCGCAATCGGTCCACTCAATCAAGAGATATTTACATGATACGAGATTTCTCAGTTTGGTTACTTGCAACACCATCTAGCGGCTAAAAAAATAATAATCAAAAAATTTAAGGGGTCGATCGAAAAAAAATCGATCCACGCGGACGGAGTTGTGGGCACAGCTATGTTTTAATAAAATGTTTCTATGCTTATCATGGGTACTTTTAATACGCTGGCTGTTGCCCGCAACTACGGACGAGTAGAATTTAAAAAATTCTCCCCTTTTTGCAACCTTTTTCGCCAATGCTTAAATCTTATTTGTCGTAGCGTAATGTTATACAGCCTATAGCCTTCCTTGATAACTGTACTATCCAACGCTGAAAGAATTTTTCAAATCACGAACCACTAGACCATGACGCCTATCGCATTACAAAAATAATGTATTAACTTTTATTAAAAAAATGGTCAAGTGCGAGTCGGACTCGCGCACGAAGGGTTCCGTACCATTATCTATGCAACATAAGGCAACGTTATTAGTATCGAGCAAGAAACGGTAAAAAAATCATGTTTGTTGTATGGGAGCCCCCCTTAAATATTTATTTTATTTTATTTTTAGTATTTGTTGTTATAGCGGCAATAGAAATACATCATCTGTGAAAATTTCAACTCTCTAGCTATCACCGTTCTTGAGATACAGCCTGGTGACAGACGGACGGACGGACGGACGGACGGACAGCGAAGTCTCAGTAATAGGGTCCCGTTTTTACCCTTTGGGTACGGAACCCTAAAAAGAACCTTAGTAAATATCATCTTTAACTTACATGTAATTAAACATAAAATGATTCTTAGCGCATATTCTGCGAAGCGAAGTCTTGAAGCTGGTGCTCCTGATTGCTGTAATCTTGGTAGAAGATAGTTACGCCACACGACTTCGACTGGGACGTAGCAATGTAATGCGTAGCTGATGAAGATTGCCACCACGAACATAGCAATTACACTCGTTGCTAATCTATTGACAAATATTATTATTAAGTATCATTACGGCTTTTTCCCATTAGGGTAGGTAGAGACTATAGAGCGTCCACTGCTACGATACACACGTTCCGAAAACAAGCCTGGTGACAGATGGCCGGATAGATGGACAGCAAAGTTTCAATAATAATACCAATTCTACGTGCAGAACTAAACTGAACTAAAAATGAGAACAACTATGATGTATTTTGATTAATTGGCTATTTCGTTGTGCACATTTATTACTTATTATATACTTATTTAAAATTAATATATTACATTTTTTTTCTTTAAAAATATATCTTTTATCTATTTATTTTTATATTCGTTATTTACATACTTAATATAAAACAAAGAAAAAAGGAGGGGCTCAAAACTAGGTATAAAAAAGTTCGTCCGCATCACAATCATTGAGTAACGTGCCCAAAAGACTGACCGCATTGCAACGTTGTTTATAAATGCTTATACGAATTGCTAAATAGGCCAGTACCAAGAATCAAATGTTCTGTTAACATTATGGAATTGTGTTACGGACGCTATCAATTTTCATTCTTAGTTAAGTTTAATTTTGCACGTAGAATCGGTACCAATGTCCCATTATATTTTTTGCTATTAAACCCTAAAAGATTGGCACGAAACAGTCTTGTTTAAATTTTAAAATACCACCGTGTGAAATCTACAACCGAACGTTCCATTTTGTAACCAAAATTAACTGAACGAAAATAGGGTATCGATCGGCACTCGGCAACATTAGTCGAGCTTCTAGCTATTCGAGAATTAACTAATTGATATTCCGAATGTTTATGTTGCCTTGCCGATAATAATCTCTATGGGTCTATCGTTAGTCCCCACATTAGATAACTAACTATGTATTATACATATTTGTGCTGTGTTTGGGTGTTTTTAACACGCTTATACAACGTATTGCAGAAAGGTGTAGTCATATTTTAAGGTTGCATTGGATAGGCCTTAAATATTATAAATATTACAGTTACACATAGAAAAATACAGTTTGTAATTTTTTTCTTGTTTATAGCCGACTATTAAATAACTACCAGGAACGCATCAATTATGAGATGTTTACGGTTTATTGAATGCGATTGAACCTTACGATAAAAGATGACCTCATACTAGTGTTGTATTTAAAGAATCGATTAATTTAAAAAATTTATTAAATTTTCATGAACACATAAAAGTCATAATATAAGTAGTATTTGTAATTACATCCATGCCTAGTGCCTAGTCACCGGCCATGTGTAACGGTGGTCAAATATGACTACACCTTTCTGAAACATCTTTACTTCTTATAAAACAAAGTTGTAATTTTTGTATGTATGTCCCTATGTGAGCTTATATCTTCAAAAATACGCAACGGATCTTGATGGGGTTTTTTATTAATAGATAGAATGGTTCAAGGGGATGGCTTTTTTGCATAATTTATTGGGTTTTCTGTATATTGGATGAGACATGATTAAATTTGTCGAGAAATTCAGACGCGCGCAAGCTATAAATGAAAACGCTGCCTTATCTATGTGAGGTACAATAAACTAATGTATGGAGGAATTGTTTGTTACCTATAGTTCTTCAAAAAAGTCCTCGAGGTTACAGCGGGTTTACCTTAAAAGATAGATATATATGTCTATCTTTTAAGGTAAACCCGCTGTACCCATAATAATGTCAAAAAAATTATCAAATTCAATAGGGCGTTTTCAAAAGCTATTTACGTGTATATAGTAATATTTTTTATCAAATCAAATAGCTCGGTTATGTTACGCAATTTATATAGATTATAACTGCTCTTTACAGCATGCAATTTTAATGAATATCTTAGGAGATATGACGAAAAAAGAATTACGCGCTATAAAATAAAATACTTAAACTGTTGGCTGAGCAACGCGAACGTTTCCTCGGTCTTCTATCCATGCTCCAATGTTTGGATATGTAAGGGTGTTTATTGTGCTTTCATGTAAAGACTACTGGATGGATTTTAATAAAATTTTCCAATGAAAAATGGAATAGAAAATGAACTTATTTTTTATGCTTTTTACCGCGGGTAACACCGCGGGGCACAGCTAGTGTTGTATAATTTCGGTATGTATCTATCAATGTATTAATCTATGTAACGGAATCTTTGAAAGTTATTTTCACCCACTTATAGTAGTTGGATCGATCTGAAATTTTGCATACATATTATGACAGTGCAATAATTTAAAATAATATTCTGGATTTTCAAGCGTGTTTTTAAAAAATTAACTATGTGAAGTAGGGTGTTGAGTTTGTGTTCCCATTATTTAATTTCCTTGTTTAGGAAAAAGTAAAACAATAGCAATAGGACATTACTGACATTTCAGGGAATTGAATGCCTCAAAATAGACTTCCTAGACTGTAATTTCATTTACATTTGCGTAGAACAGTGTTCTCACTTGTGCTTACTACGGTTCTTACTTGTAAAAGCGCGCTCTATAGTTATATACTCATTAATAAATTCATCTAAACTAAAATCTTATAAAGCTGAAGAGTTTGTTAGTTTGTCTGTTTGAATACTCATCTCAGGGCCTACTAATCCGATTTGAAAAATTCAGTGTTGGATAGTACATTTATCGAGAAAGGCTATATGCTATATAATAGTATATAACATCACGCTACGACTAATAGGAGTGAAGTATCAGTGAAAAATGTTGCAAAAATGGAATGTTTTTCAAATTCCACTCGTACGAAGTCGCGGGCGTCAACTAGTGTGTGATATAACGTGGCCGTGATAATGAGTGAACGAACTTATTGATTCAATTGAATATGTTGTACATTTTCATTGGGCTTGATGTATTATTAATGATGTAATATTTAACAATTTTGTCACTACGTTTTTATAGCGGTACGATACATTCAATATTTAAAGTGAATATTAAAAATATGAATAGATATTATACAAATATTACAAAGATAAAGAGATTGTTTGTTTTAACGCCCTAATCTCAGGAACTACAGGTTACAATTAAAAAATTCTTTTTGTGTTGGATAGCCTATTTAGCTATATAACATCACGCTGCGACAAGTAGGAGCGAAGCAGTACTGAGGGGCGAGGCCCAAAGAGTTGGGATATTAGTTACATAAAAAATATTTCATACAATTTTACTTGGAAGTTTAGTAAAATCACTAAGGGCCTCTTTCACCATTCTCAAGTAAAGCGCCAAGTAGACTAATCGCTAGTTAAAGTCACCAGTAACTACACGTGCGACGTTCACGACGTTCGAGTAGCAGTAATCTTAAGATTAAAAAATTGAAATTGACAGAAGATACTCGTAACTATTACTTGACAATTAACGCTAATCGATAAGTAACTAATCAACGCTTTACTTGAAGATGGTGAACGAGGCCCTAAGAGAATGCAACTGCAAATGAAACTGTGAAATAAATCTAGTAAAATACACAGGGTTTGTTTCTTATTGGACTTTGAATCTCGCAACAATAACTATCAATAAACATAAAACTTTACACATGACGTTTCTATTCTAATTGTGTCTTGATTGCACTAGTTTAGCAATTATTGATGCCTATTCTGATTGCACAACTAAACAAAACTAAAAGAAATATTGCTAGTGTCAATATCACGTTAAAGAAAGAAAAGCAAAACTATTAACTATTTCCCGCAAGTTCGTACGCGTGAAGTTTAAAAACCGGAGCCCTAACAATTTATACAAAAAAGTCATCCTCTTGACCTACTCTGTCTTTATAAAGACCCCATCAAAATCCATTGCGTTCATGTACCTATTTATGGTCTGATCTCAGTTCTGACTTCAGACCATACGTACATATTATTATTACAAACTTAACTTATTTATGAATAAGTCTCTACAGAAAATACGAGTGTGTACTGTACTTACTTTCCTTGCGGTAGATCTAAGGTGATAGAATCGCTGCATTTATCCACACAATAGATGTAGCCCAGTGCACCAACCGCAACATAAAGTAGGACAATAATAGTCATACCAGTGTTAAGCACGCCGCAAGGCTTTACAAAAGCTTTTGGTGTCTTCATGTTGTTCTCCAACGCGATCACCTAATAAAAAAATACATATTTTAAAAACAAAAAAAATTGAAAATTGCTAGACCTGATTCTCATAAAATTGTTCTGAAATTACTTACTATATTCCTATATACTTACTATATGCCTTCGGTCTTTGACATGTGTGAAAAAATTCAGATTAATTCGAATATCGGAAGTGGTCCTCCGCGTGGTGACGGATTAAGAATACAAGTGTCACCACCCCATCTCCTCCTAAGGGTGCTGTAAAAGTTAGCTAAGGAATATTACACACAGATAACATCCTCTGTGAGAGACGGAAAACTCAAAAATAAACCCTGTGCCAACTCGCCTGGTCAGCGGGGCACAGTAGACCATAATCCCTCCAACGTGGAGGAGGCCCGTGCCCAACAGTGGTACGTAAATCGGCTGGAGAGGAAGGATTGGAAGTGGGTGCAATCTCTTTCACACATTGAAACGATCGTTGCTTAGTGTTTAAAGTAGGTAGGTATTAACACATGTGTGAGTTGACTCTTACGTACATATTAAATTAATGTTTAAACTAGGCTGCTGCCTATGACTTTGTACGCGTGGAATTTAGAAACCACACCATAACAAATTACTCAAAAAAAAAAACATTCCGTTAAACCACTACTATTAAAATAAAAACCGCATCAATATCTGGTACATAATTTTGAAGATATAAGCTCACATAGGGACATACATACAAAAATAACAACATTGTTTTATGATAAGTAAAGATGATAATAAATAATAATAAATAAGTAAATATTCATGGACATTTCACACAACGTCCTCTGGTCCCAAGCTAAGCTTATATGCTTGTGTTATGGGTACCGGAATACGGATAGACTACTTTTCTTTTGTAAATACATACTTATAATACATAGAAACACCCAGACGCAGTACAAACATTTGTATGACAATTAGAAAAATCACACAAATGATTGTCCCGAGCGGGAATCGAACCCGCGACCTCTTGATCGGCAGTCCGCTACATGATCCACTCGACCACGAGGCTCGTGGAAATGAATGATGTGGGTAACTTATTCGCGATTGTACAGTTTGACATTAAAATTTGCTTTGCAACTTCTTAAAATGTATCTCCACACAAAATTGGCACTTGTACGTGCACGGGAATAAAGGACCATGTGAAATCTTTTTTTAAGGTGAATTTGTCACTTCATCAAGTAGAATGTGGACAAGCACAAATTTGTAAGGGTCAGAAAAAACTTCGCATTTGTATCCGCAACACGTCAAGGTCAAATATTATTTCTATGAAATTTTGTAGCACGCTTTACGGCATAATGTGATATGCCGTAAAGCGTAATTCCGCTGTGGAACCGTCTGAACCGAACTAGCACCCTGACTGCTGACCGACATTGATGCAAATGCAAATAGGCCTCTGTACGCCGAGCAAATACCGTAAAGACTTCATGATAATCTAGGTAAAATGGCCTTCAAATGTCATTTAATCGCATAGCACTGGATATACGAGTAGATCAAAGTAGATGTTCCAAATTGTTTGCACTTTACTCGTACTTACGAGTAATGCTTTGTGCTTTGCCATACAACAACAACCTCTCGAAGTATGTACTATGGTGTTTAACAGTGTACTTCTTGGAATCGAAGAGCTTGCACAACAATTTAACCATATTTTATTAGTTGGATAATCAGATGTTAATTATGAAAATTATCTCTGACACTGCTTAATAGAACACAAATTCTCCCAGTGCGTCGGTCTATTCATTTGCAATAAACGTTAAAACTGCTCAATGATTATTTGTAAAGATTTCGCAACAGATAATTTTTCAAATTACTGACATTTAGAAAAATGTAACCATTTTATCAATACTAATAAAATACATTTTACGATTTTATCGATAAAAATGTAGATTTTATTTGGGACACACAAAAACTCTGCTATAATACTAGTCTAGTTTAAGAATAATTGTCAAAAAATAATTCTTTTTACTTACCACACCAACAGCGGTTAATGCAAATAATACTGTTCCGAAAAATAGTGGAAATTTCGCAGGAGAGCCCCACAGATCCAGCGGTGCCGTAGATTTCTTCGAATCCAGCATAAAATATAGTATGATGGCTAGACCCACAAATGTAAGAATATTTGCCACAGCTGAAAATGGTGCCAGCAATTTCAAACTGGGTATCAAATTGAATACAATCAGTGGAAGTAGAATGATAAGCATGTGAATCTCCACAGCCATTACGTAATAAGGATCAACCATCTGAAAAAAGAAGCAATATCAGTACACGTCCACAGTGTGGTAATATATTTAGAATACAAATGGCAGTATCCTATCTTCTCCCCAGGTTGCTGTAAATGCCAGATAAGTAATATTATAAGACGATAAAATCATAAGTGACAGAAGATTCGAAATCAAACCATATGCCAAAACGCCTGGCAGTGCGCCATAGTATACCTCCTTATAGGGGAGTATGTCCCTGCTCAGCAGTGGGAAGTTATGAGCTGAGATGAAGAAGATTATTTTATATCAAAATTTCTTATGTTGTGGTCTTGGTTTCTAAACTTCTTCAAAACAGCTAAGCTAATTTATCATTACATTTTTGAGCTTATAGGGTAGGTCTGAGAATTGGTCAACATATAAATATATTTTATAGCAGTTGTCTGCATCTCCGTACGCGTGAAATTTACAAAATAAAAAAAATCTTAGGAAATCATACAAAAAAGCTTTTCTCTTAAACCACTCTGTGTATAAAAAAACCGCACCAAGATCCACGTTTTGAAGAAATAAGCTCACATAGGGGCATACATACAAAAATAATGATTTTGTTCTAAAATAAGGAAATATATAGGTACCTAGATCATAAAAGGCTTCCTATAAATCACGAGGTCACAGGTTCGATTCCCGCTCGGAACAATCACTTGTGTGATATTTATAATTGTCTTACAAATAATACTGCGTCTGGGTGTTTCTATGTATTATATTATAAGTATGTATTTACAAAACAAAAGTAGTTTATGTATTCTATCCGTATTCTGGTACCCATGACGCAAGCAAATAAGCTTAGCTTGAGAGCAGAGGACGTTGTGTGAAATGTCCATGATTATTTATTTGTAAGCACGGGAATCAAACTACTTATAATACATAATAAATCAAATATACTTATAATACATACAATTATGGGACAAAAGAAATCGATATAATTTCAATAATATACCTACTGTTGACATTCTTGACATGGTATTTCTACTGACAATTGATGATTATGAATATGCATATAAATAGAAATAAAGTAGATGGTTGCTATCAATGCATCAGATACCTACGTAGGTACTTGATGGAAATTGATGAAAGGACGTGAGACCGACGCCGATCTACTTGATTCAATTGCTACGAAGTACTATTGCGTTATTTTGTATTATATATCTACATTTTGTTCATGATTTTACAATTGTTGCTAGGTTCAGCCTATCGGTGAATGTAGAAGAAACTTAATGAAAAGAAATTTGCGATAGAGATCCATTAAATGTTTTAGGGTGCCGTATTAAAAGGTAAAACGGTTCTCTGATTACTGAGACTGCTGTCCGTCAGCCTGTCACTAGGCTTTTTCTCATGGACGGCGATAGCTAAAGAGTTGATATTCTTGTAGATGATGTATTTCTCCGGCCGAAATATAAACAAATTACTAAAAATATTTCAAAGGTTTTTAGTTTAACTTGATAGTACGGTTAGATTACATAATTATGACGTAATGGATTATGACCATGGACATAATTATAATGATGATGATGTACGAAACCCTTCACGTGCGAGAACAACTCGTACTTAGCCAGTGTTTTCATAATATAAAAAATAATATAAATAAATAAATATTTTGAATATTTTACACGACGTCCTTTGGTCCCAAAGTAAGCTACATTTCAATGCTTGGGTTAATATGTTATATCTTTTTATTTAGATTGAATGACAAATGAGTCTAGAAATTAGCTTGCAGAAAATTTATGTCATGTAAAGGCAATACCAGATGTAGAATTTTACTATTATTTAAAGTATTTTTATCTTTCAACTAAGATGGCTTACCTTTTTGATGTTATCTGCGATGAATACAATGTAGACACAACAAATCCCCAGTTGATACACCACGAGAAATATATCAACAGTTATTGCTAAAGAACGTGACAAACGGCTTAAAGATTGAGGTCCCATGTCGATGGCAGTGCTCATAGAATCTGGATAGTTGAGAAGTGGCACACGGAGATATTTGCATGTTGCGTATTGCGAATTCACCTGTATAACAATGTATATATGAAATATGTCCTATATAAAAAAGCTGAAAACCATGAATTAATACTAGTAGATACCGAAAGTACCATTGTTATCTTAAACAAGTAACCAGAAAATTTAAAAAAAAATTGTATTGCAGATTAATCCGAGCAGATTAAGGAAGTAAATATTATGTTTAAAGTTTCATAACGATTGCATTTACTTCACTTTGAGAGGGTTTATTGTCTGCTATGCCACGCTGATCAGGCGTGTTAGCACAGGATTTATTCTCGAGCTTTCCGTCTCTCACAGAGGATGTTGTCTGTAAACAATGTCCCTTAGCTGACTTTTACAGCCTCCTAGGAAGGAAAAGGGATGGTAACACTTGTTTTCTTAATCACACGGACAATAACGATAGCATAATAATATCATATTGGGAGACTATATAAGTAGAGTCCTTTCAAAAGACCTGTGTGGCAATGAAAATTTGAAATTAAATTTGACAACTTTAGACCTGCATTAAAATCTCCATGAAAAAAAATAAGGAATCACAAACCTGGATTCGACTACAAGGTACATACATAGAATAGTGATGATAACTTACCAAAACATGGAGGCAATGTGTCACCAATATTCCCACAACTACTGTGGCTATGACACTCGTTACAAGGCCAGCATTTGCAAAGGCCTGTGGCATCGCCAGGATACCGGTACCCAAGCTGCATTTCAGCAAATGTATTAACGTTTCCAAGTTACTGCGCAGAAAAAAGTTTATAAAAAATTTTTACTGAAGACTTTACAATGAAATAGAATTAAAAATAATAAAGATTTAAGAAAAATAAAAAACTGAAAACGATAAAATATGTTTGAAGTTAAGTTAATTAACAATTTGAGAACTGTTTTCAAATTTAGCTAGATTTTTCGTAGATGGTCAAGACAATAATATAATTCGGAACGGAGATCCTCTGGTGCCTCATAAAAATCGGGGAAGTAAGATGTCGCAGTTGGTTTTAGTAGGTATTCCGACGCTGCCAACGCAAGCATCGGCGAGTCCTACATACCCCTCAGCTGACGATAGCAGAGGGGATGCGTAAACGCATTTTGTCCACTGCGTCAACAAAAAAAAAAAAAAAGTCTATAATATAATGTTGTAAAATTACTTGGTTGGATTCGGAAGCTCCCGATGAAGATGTGGATCATAATTTTCTGGTCGATCCTCCCTGCAAACGACATCATATTTGAAAAGAAAACAATTACTGTATTTTATCGTCTTAATTGAGAAAAGAAAAAAAAAATGTTATATAATCGTATTTAGTAGTAAAAGAAAATAACAATTAAATCCTAAATAATCCTGGATATTTCTTAAAATTATTGCATTGTCATCAGTTCTGTTTACAAAAAAATTCAAATCAATCCGACTTATGCAAGTGGGTAAAAATAATTAGCAAAGTTTCCGTTACATAGATTATTACACATAGGTACGTAGATTTATATATAGATACAAACGAAGCTATTAAAAGCGTCATATTATAAAGACAAGAAATGATTATAACACTACTTACTTCAATGGCGTACGAGAGTTGTCACCAACTGCTTGTAAATCGATTCCATCTTTAGCTCTAGTGGATTCCATTTATAGCGAGCACCTGAGAAATAACATTATAACAATTATTATATTACTTTAACATATTTAGGGTACTGGTACCTAAGGTTTAAGAGGTCCATGCGTCCATCTGTCACCACACAATATTCATTTGTCTAGATACCAAACAATGGTACCGATTCTATGTGCACAACATAATCTAACTAAAAAATGAAAAAAACCATGGCGTATTTTAATTAATTGGCTATACCATTGTGCAGATTTTTATTAGTTAAAATCGTTAGTCTATAATATACAGATTTTCTAATAAAAAGTTATGTTAACATTGTCGAATTGTGTTATTGACGATATCAATTTTAATTTTTTAGTTTAGTTGTGTACGTGGAATTGCTACCAATATTAGTAAACGATTCTATTATTATAAATAGTTAAAATTGTTCTCAGTTCATATCTAGGGGATCTAATACGAGAATAACGCCGGAAATAGATGATCATTGACAATTGTTAGTAATGTTTGTATGTGCGTGTGTGCCCCATATTGAAACAAGCATGTAGGTTGTAAATTAAAAACCATACCTACATGTTTAAATGAAGATCTTTTATAAAGTCACGCCCTGCGTCTGTTAATGTTATAAGCCTAAACAACAGGTCAAGTATGTATTGCACTCGCAAACAAAGAGTTTCGTACCATTGTCATCATTTTAAACACTAATAAAAAATAAAACTACTTTTTACGGATTTCGACGCGTATATTTGTTTTAAATTTTTTTTTTTTGGCCCACAAATATACGCGTCTAAATCCGTAAAAAGTAGTTTTATTTAAACAGATGATTCGCGCAAGTGTTAGAAAATATTACTAATAAAAAATGTTTGTTGTTCCCATACAACATTAAGTAACTTATTTTATGCTGGTTTTTAGTAGTTGCTATTATAGCGGCAACAGAAATATATCATCTGTGGAAACTTCGACTATAAGTAGCTATCATCGTTCATGAGATACAGACAGCTGGAGCACTGTGGAGATGATGGAAATTATAATACATAGAAAATACCAAATGTTTGCACTGCAAATATTTGTACATCCTTACATATCCTTACTTAAATATAAAGGTGAAAGTGAGTTTGTTTGTTTGTTTGTTTGTTCGTTTGTGACGCTTTCACGCATAATCTACCGAATGAAATTGCACGAAAATTGGTATACAGATAATTTATAGTCCTGGAAGTAAAATAGGCAATATATTTTTTCGCTACAAACTCCGTACGAGATAATAAAAGCAAATATTTGTGAAATACGGTAATGAAATAATACTTCAGCCATGTTGTTATTTTACAGTTGTCATAGCAACTCTTAGAAGCCGTCAACTTATAAGTTTTTTTTTATTTGGCCACTTAGGTTTTAATCTCCAGACCACTCCAGCGATTTACGCGGTAGCTCGGAATAGAAACTCCTAGTGTGGTACCTATTTAGATCCAACTTTTTTTTAATTGAGATGATTAAAGAGGTTGTTAGGTTGGTTAGTTAAGTATTTATATTCTGTACTACGTCGATTTTTTTTTTATTTTGGCAGTAGGAAGAGTTACAGTTTTGAATTAGTCTTATTGTTCTTACAATTTTAATAACAATTATTGTACTTGGTATTTGCTTTGGTTTGTATCAATTGTAGTTGTCATTTTGGTATCGTATTTAACTTTGATTCTAGTAGATATACATAGTATTTTGTATCGATTGTAGATTGAGGTTTTTGCTATGGATTTCAGTTTTAATTTTAGTGTCTATTAATTTCAGTTCAGTTTTCAGTTTTTATTTTAGGTTTGATTTCAAATTCAATTTAGCTACTAATGCGTGCGAAGCCGCGGGCGGAAGCTAGTCATTTATAAATACCACGCAAATAATTGTATTGTGCGGGAATCGAAACCACGACTTCGTGAACAGCAGTGCGTTACACGAACCATTAGACAGCCGAATGTTAGAAGGTTTAAGGTCAGTAGCACAATGATAACTGTATGTCTATTACAAAATTCAATGCGTATCTTCCTACAACCAATTTTGTAGTTTGCAGACAGTTTCAACTAAGTCTGCCCACGCCTGTTTTTATAGCAAACTAGCTGACCCGTCTGACATTGTTCTCTTAAAAAAATAGAATAAACATAACAGAGTTTCCTTACACACCTTGACACCTAGTTTCTGACGTTTCAAAAGAGTTTGTAAAACAATTCACTTTGACTTATCAATTATAGAGATTTCTATGGATTTACATTTTAAATGTCATAGAAATTTATCTGAGAATCTTTCTATTTATAATAAAAACTAATCCTCCGTGTCACATTTAAGTGAACATCCTATAAGAGAGACGGAATAATTGTAAACACGGTAAAAAAAAATAAAAATTAAAAACAATCAGACGAATTAGGACCACCTCTTTTTTTAAGTTGGTTAAAAAATGAAACTAAGCAAGTCTGTGCAAGGATCGACTCCGTGATCTCATGAACGGCGGTTAGTCATATGAACTACTAGACCACGAGAGTCGTAGTTATCTACCGATATATTTTAAATGTGAATGGATTTTTCGCATTTTCTAAAAAATATCTTAAAATGAGCCTGATTTGTCGTATCAATAACGACACTGTACCAAACCTCGGTTTGTTACTTTTTATGCCACAAGTCCTAGTGACCTAGCTAAAAAAAATAGTTTACTTTTTATTAGCAAATATACCTACTCACAGAAAATACAAAATTTCATAAGTTTTGTTCAAGCAGTTTTTAAGAAAATTAAAACATAGGTACAATAAGAAATGAGAATTTTATAAATGAATTTTATATGTATATTATAATTTTATAAAAGTCAATACTTAAATTTAATTATTTGGATACACATTCTTCTAGGCCCAAATTAAGCGAAATAATTGTTTAGATTATAAATATTATATTTAGATATTATAAAACAAACCTGAACAATCCTACTACTATTATAAAGGCGAAAGTTTGTAAGTATGGATGTATGTATGGATGTTTGTTACTCTTTCACGTAAAAACTACTGAATGGATTTGAATGAAACTTTACCACAATATAGCTTATACATCAGAATAACACATAGGCTACAAATTGGCTGGACCGATTTTGATGAAATTTTATTTTATACAGAATTGTATGGCAAAACAACGTTTGCCGGGGCAGCTAGTTATACATAAAACCGCTCTTTTGTACTAAAAAAACGCGTCAAAATCCGTAGTTTTACAGATTTACGTTCACATAGAGAAAGAACTAATTTATTTTCAAATAAGTAAAGATAGCAAATTGATAAATTGATGTTAACCTATGCATCACATTACTACACAAGGCCTATCAAAACGCACAAAAATTTACACAATCGCCAGTATCTTACAATGTAACATTAGTTAACAAATCTAATAAAAAAATAAGTAAAAAATACTTTAATTCACTACTAAGAGTAGATTTTGATAATATTATAATAATACATACAGGAATTTAGCTGAAATCCAACGAAAAAAGATCCAACGTTGAAATAGTTGTTAAGCAATCGGGAATTAGTAGCGTGTGGGTGTCGTGTCTGAATGAATCCTGGAAGACGCGCGAGCTGCGACTGAATGAGTAAAATATTGCAAAGCGCGTTTACTATTCCCGTCCCGCGTCTCGTCCCCCAACCTCAATTACTATGTATTTCGGAGAGCACAAAAGACGTAAGATATCAATTGTTAATTTGTACATAATATGTTAAAATGTAAAGTCTTCATTCACGGTCGGACTGCTACATTTACAGCTGTTTTATACATTTCTAGCTGTACTCCGCTTATTTACTCGTGTGAGTTGTTATGGGCCACTGATTTAAAAATAATTTACTTCTTATTTACACGCCTATTCCATATGTATACAAATATAAGAATCAGTTAAGCCATTACGGAAGAGAATGGTGAATATTTCGGTGATACGAGAACTTTAATATCTATAGCTTATACGAATATTCTGTAAAAAGAGGTAAAGTTTTTAACAGGAATGTCCGTGTGGTGAAGGATTAAGAACAAATGTGTCACGTCCTCATCTCCTCCCAAGGGTGCTGTAAAAGCCAGACAAGTGATATTAGAAATAATAACATGTTTTGTGATAGACAAAAAACTCGAAACTATGCGACATGAATTCCGAAGTTGAGAAGGCCCGTGCCCAACAGTGGGACAAAATAGGTTGGCGAAGAGGTCTACAGTTTTTCTAAAACAATGCTTATTTCTCCTGGGTGCAATAGACCATGTTATGTAAGTAAGAGCTTAGGCGATTGAGGTTGCGGACAAATGGGTCTAGTCTTCCTTACTTATTATAAACACAGTCATCATGTATGTATGTATGTCCCTATGTGAGCATATATCTTCAAAACTACGTAACGGATTTTAATTCGGTCTTTTTTCATTGGCAGAGTGATTTAAGAGGTTTTTTTTTGTATAATTTGTAAAGGTTTAGTAGGAGATTTAGGGGGAGGACACTGAGGACAGGCTCTATGGTTATAAACACGAGTAAAACTGCGGGGATTAGCTAGTATAAGATAAAAAGAGAGCTTTAAATATATAATCATGGCAAAGGGTACTAAGAAGGAACACATAAACAGTAACGTCATCGTTGGTATAGCATAATTGTAAGTTTATGTCGGACTACAGGTAGTAATATTATATGTTAGTATTTAGTAATTATTTTATTGAATTAGGTAATTAAATTAAAAACACGAACTGGGCAAAACGACGGAAACAAAAGTATATATTTGACAAGACAGATTACAGAATACATTTTTTAAAAATCATAATAGAACAAGTAATTATTTTATTCATAATAAATGGCGTTCAGTGTTGCAATTAATCATTTCAACAGGTAGTAAGACAGTGAGTGATAACTTTTAGGCTGCAATGTAAATCAGTTTTTAAGATGAAAGATAAAATTTGATTTAAGGTTCTGTAAAAATAATTGTTCTGTAAAATAATCCAATCCAAATTTAAAAAATAAAGAAATAATAAATATATAATAAAAATACGCAACATCCTCTCGTCCTAAAGTAAGCTATATTTCTGTGCTTGGGTTATGAGTACCAGATACGGATATACTACATATTATATTTATACTCCTTTTTTGTAAATACATACTTATAATACCTAGAAACAGCCAGAAGCAGTGCACCCATTTATATGACATTTAAGATTGTTCCATGTGGGAATCGAATGCGCGAAGCACTCCGTTACATGAACCACTCGACCACGAGACCCGTCAACAAAAATGGAACAAGTATTCTAATTTCTGCAGAAAAATTGTATAAGTTATACTTCTTTATTTGTTTTCATGTTTCCCTGTTTGCAATTTAATTTCAGAGTGTGCGTGCGCCTCTTTTCAATGTAACTAACTTTATGATGTCGGCTTTATCTGGAAGGCAAGTAGGAACAGTGCAAAAATTCACTCTGAAATTTACTTAGAACGTGCTAAAAAATTAACTACAAAAGTCATACATATCTTATATCTTTACTTATTTTAAAACAAAGTTGTTATTTTTGCATAATTATGTCCTTATGTAACCTTATATCTTCTAAATTATGCAATGGATTTTGATGCGGTTTTCTTTAATAGACAGAGTGGTTCAAGGAGATGGTTTGTTTGTATAATTTGTTAAGGTTTTGTTACTAAATTCTGCACCTACGAAGTTGCGGGCTAGTTTTTAATTAAATAAAAAACCATTTATTTCATTTCAACAGCGTATATAAATATTTTTCTGTTTCTTTAATGCAGAATTATGATTTAGCATTCTAATGTGGTATTACAAGAATGTAGCTGCGGATGTAGACTTTCTCTAGAGATTTCCACTCGTCCCTTTGCTATTAGATATATTTTTAATGACACTGCATCGCCTTAATAAACGTGTCTACATACACGTGTTATCAATAACTAAGGACGTATTTAAATTTCTTTGCAATTTGGAAGGTTCTAGATAATGCTAATATTGCATTGTTGCAAATTTAGACGATTCAATATCAAGATAAGTTTTTGAATTCATAATAAGCTACTTCATATGTATTGTGGCCTTTTGACGAAGATTTCTGTCTGTTTTGCCTAAAATTTCCTTTGTTAGTGTCTGACTCGTGGCATTTTTGAATTTTCCTACAAAAGTAATCATGAATAGGTACTTAAAATGCACAATACATATTGCTGATATGTATCCGATAATCCTTGCTCTATACAAATCCTTTGTCAAAAATCGCGCGTGCAGGAAGTCTTAGGTTAAAAGGTTTGCTATTTTTGAGTTTTCCTGTTAGGTATTGATTCTGATCCAGACGTCGAGATAAAGGAACAAATACCATCAGTTTTGTTTATTAATAATTCAATTCTCACGGTCTCTTTCAAAACTTAAAAATGAATGAGGAAAAAGAAAATACCGGCAAGTACGAGTTGAACGATAAATAGGAGAATGACGATGATGAATATTTGTTAGCAGCATATGTGATACGTTAACAGTTTAATTGTCAGCTCTCTAATTATGACCGTTCCAGAAATACAACCTGGTGATATCCAGTAATAAAGCCCTGTTTTACCTTTTAATACGAACCTTAACAAAAGCTTTCACATAAATGTGGAATACCGAAAATATTACGTCATAAAAAACTAAGCCTGTTACGTCACTCGCGTGTTTTACTTGACGACAAACTCAAGTACATTTTCATTCATATATTTATTTGGTAGCAAAACGCTTAGGTAATAGCTTAAAGAATACTGCAATAGTTATGTAACAACATGTAACAATGTTATGGATTCCTTGGACGGCCCGACGTACTAATGTGTCTCTGTCTATTCTTGCGGAGCTAAATATCAAAAACGCGCCTATCAACCATCGCAATGCAGAGACTCCTTACGTACTTCGGATACGTGGTTCGGTGAGATCCTGACTATTTAGAAAAACTAATGGTCGTGGGTCACGGGGAAGGCAAGAGGAGTCGAGGCAGTTAGCTGCTGAGATGGTCTGATACCGTCAAACAGGCCACGAACACAAGCATCCCTGCTGCTATCAGACACGCTGAAAGTCGCGACGCCTGGACGCAGTTGGTGCACAGTTTTGAACATGGTGATTCAGACATGAAAATAAGAATATTTTCCTGCCCATTACGTCCAACAGTGGAACTTGAGCCTTCCACTTCAAGACGGTTTTCGATCTACTACATCGCGCTGGCCAGGCGCATTGGTGTAGGGATTGGTTTCGAATTTTCCGTGTCCCACTGAATCCGTTTATAAAATTTTTTGGTTGACTTTTACAGCACCCAGATAAGGATATGGGGTGATGACAGTTGTATTCAGTTGTGTTTAGCCATCAGCCTTTTTCCGTTTATTGCTGAATCCTCTCCGCAAGGATGCCGCAGCTGGCTTCTGATACGGACTGTTCTGCAACTAGCGTCTCCCTGCCTCCTTGGCCATATTCTTGGTTGTTTCTTGGTTTATTGAAATTGATAGGTCTATGTTATCCCCATCTCCTCCGCAGAGCGCTCTAAAAGCCAGCTAATTGTACCTAGACACAAATAACATCCCATGTTAGACACGGAAAACCCGAAAATAAACTTTAAGTAAACACGCATGGTCAGTACGGCATTCTAGACCGTAATCCCAAAGTTAAGGAGGGCCGTGTCCGACAGTGGGAGGTAAATGGGCTAAAGAGAGAGAGAAACTAATTTGTTACTAATTGTTACTTTTGAAAATATATTGCTGTGTAATAAAGTAATAATTAATGCATTTACTGGATTATTTAATTAAATAGTGGAGTTTCAATTATATCGTTTTATTTTTACGTAACATAATCAGCGTCTAGTTCTAAATAACTATCATCGTAATGTAATAATAGTTGAAATGTCTTATAGCTTCGTTGCCTATTCTAGATCCTAATAGACATTAAACAAAATTTTTTACTTTAGGTCCATAAAAGTTATGCAAATAAAATAAATAAAAATAAATTTCACGGACATTTCACACAACGTCCTCTGGTCCCAAGCTAAGCTTATACGCTTGTGTTATGGGTACCAGAATACGGACAGAATACATATACTACTTTTCTTTTGTAAATACATACTTATAATACATAGAAACACCCAGACGCAGTACAAACATTTGTATGACATTTACAAACATCACACAAATGATTGTTCCGAGCGGGAATCGAACCCGCGACCTCGTGAACGGCAGACCGTTACATGAACCACAAGACCACGAGGCCCGTTACGTTATATAACTGCCTACTAGCAAAAATTTGTTGACCTAGCTAATATTGTTCTGCTTTTTAGTACGAGTATAGAAACATTTCTTTAAAATATAGACATGCCTTATTTAAAATAACGATTTATAGATCAGATTTTATGAATAATCTTATTTTACGGTATAGGTAACGTCAGTGCAGCGTACGGTTTAACACAATTTAACGTTGTACACTAATTTTGCCGCCGATTTCATGTGGCGAATATACCTATATGTATGAGGGGACACATGGGGACTAGTAACATAAAATGCGCATGCGTATGAAATATTCTGACGCGTTGCACATTAGATAACTTTATAATAAAGCAAAACAACTTCACATCACAAACATACCTTATCAAATACCGCCAAAACTGCTAATTTCGATATACACTCACTCACATTACGTAAGAACACACAAAACCTTATTCCTTAAAAGTTATTAAGCATTTCGGATGCTTGTGTTTTTCTGTTAGATAGTTTTCTAATGTCTATTTAATTCTTTATTTGTTAATAGAGATACGATTATTATTATTATTGAATGCTGCGCTGTGACGCGGCAAAGAGTAGCGAACGAGTGACGCCAGCAAGAATGTCCGAGACTTCGATGCCCGCGCCGTCGCACTTTCGACGATGCCTGGCTGTAGGGAAACCCTCAAGCCGTGTGGCGCCAAGGATATTACATTGTCATTGGTTCTTAATATTTGCGCACAATTTCAAATCAATCCGACTACTGCAAGTGGGTGAAAATCACTTTTAAAGATTCCGTTACATAGATTGATACGTTGATAGATACGAACCTAATAATTATAAGCGTGTTAAAGATTACCAAAAAAAAAAAAGAAATACCTAATGATATTGCAATTTAACGACAAACTATACGATAATTGTCAAATTTAGTTTGATTATTAATAAATACTAACATGACTTTTCTCTCTCTCTCTCTCTTCATAAACGCCCCATTATTAGGTACTTTTACACTTTGGATTATGATCCATCTCTCTTAAGGGTTGTTATCCGTGTACATTATTCCTTTACGTGCTTTTACAGCACCCTGTGAATGAAAAGGCGCGGTGACACACCTATTCTTAATCCGTCACCACACAGACAACACCTCCTCCTCCTCCAGCCCATTTAGGTCCCACTGCTGGGCACGGGCGTCCTCCACTTTGGGAGGGATTATGGTCTACTGTGCCGCGCTAACCAGGTGTTGTCCGTGTGGTGACGTATTAAGAATACAAGTGTCACCACCCAGTCTTCTCCCAAGGGTGCTGTAAAAGCCAGCTAAGAGATATTATACACAGATAAAATCCTCTGTGAGAGACGGAAAACTCGAAAATAAACCCTGCGCCAACACGCCCGGTCAGCGCGGTACAATCGACCATAATCCCTACAAAATAGAGGAGGCCCGTGCCCAACAGTGGACGTAAATGGGCTGAAGAGGAAGAGAGGAGGCTAATGATGCGATCTCTCATGACCTTCCCTTACATTTCTAAATCTACTATATAAAAATAAGTCGGATTTTCCTTCCTGACGCTATAACTCCAGAACGCACGAACCGATTTCCACGGATTTGCATTCGTTGGAAAGGTCTCGGGCTCCGTGAGGTTTATAGTAATTTTTTTTTTTACTTTTTTTTGGTATGGCAAAACGTTTGCCGGGCCAGCTAGTACAATATAAAATAGTATTTGATGTTTTACCCACACCACCACCGTTTCATTGTATTATACACCAATTTTCATAATCATCATCATGCCGTCACGCTTTTTTCCGATGGGGGTAGGCAGACCATAGAGCGCCATCTGGTACAATCCAAACACAACTCATAGGCTTCATTTACACGCGTACATGTGGTCATACATGCCCGAGAGTTATAACTTATAACTCAAATTAAGTCAAGTGCGTCGCACTTGACTTAACTTTCATATTTCATAACTTCTTTCAATCCCTTAAGGATGCACTTTTAAAAAATTTACTCTTAGTTTTTACATAATATAGTATGATAGAGTGAAATCAGGATTTTATTTTCGGGTACATAGTAGATAGTCTAAACAAAAGTATATTTAAATTAATTTCTACGCCATCTATCAAAGAACGAAGTAACTAACTAATCATGACCTTTTCTATCATTGTGTATATCATGAACGAAGCATTGTAGAAAATAGGAACCTTACCTTGGATAAAAATTACTGTGTACTTAAAACCTGGAGATGTTAACCAACAGCACCTAATGGTAGAGTCTAGATAATAATATCATTATTTAATTGCTTAGGAATACAACATCTAATTATATTAACAAGATTTAGAGGAAAGAAATTTCAACTCGTAACATGTTGTCTTTTACTGAAAAAATACAACAGCGATTGCTTTTCATAACTACAATTGGGAACAGACATACACGGGACAATAATTTGTGTGTTGTTCATAAGTGTCATACAAATGTTTGTACTGCGTCTAGGCGTCTTCTATGTATTATAGGTATGTATTTACAAAAGAAAAGTATCTTATGTAGTATATCCGTATTCTGGTACCCATAACACAAGCATATAAGCTTAGCTCGGGACCAGAGGACGTTGTGTGAAATGTCCATGAATATTCATTTATTATTATTTACAAACATACAAGAAATGCATCAAAAATTTATCCCTCCTTGACGTCGGGCACAGGAAATACAAAGGGCAGAATACGAACTAAAAAGGTATTTTGTAAGTCCTCTTCTATCAGGCTAGAACTAAATTTTACGACATCTGTCTAATAATAGAACAAATATTATGTACTAAGCAAGAAGAGAAGGTATCTATTATTCGATTAAAGGTTTATAAAATAGTGAAACAACGGGAACTACTTGATAAAAGATGGCGTTGTTGGCGTTAGAAACAACTGTTATAAAATATTCTTACATTACAATACAATAAAGAAATAGGAACCTCGAAATTAAACACAATGAGAACATGCCTGATCAGCATGGCATAGTAGACCATAATCCCTTCCTAAGTAAAAGAGACCCGTGCCCAATAAGGGGGCGTAATTGAGCTGGAGTGAGAGAGAGCACTTGAATAGAACCAGCGGCCTCGTCAACGGCAGCCCGTTGGTTTAAATGTAGATTTATTTGTTAGTATTAGAGGGCACTAGTTACCGAATTCGATCGTCACAACAAAACACAAATTATTAAAATCAGTGCAGCGTTGCAATAAAAGCAGGAAAAATAAACAAACTTACAAACTGTACTTATAAATACTTTATTTTATAAAAAAAAAAATATCAAAATCTTTTTTAAATTTAACTTAGAAATACTTTTGTTTGACAAATGTAAACAAATTTATGAGATCTTAATAGATATTGAGCTCGCTAGGTCCTTAATGAGGTAGGCACAAAGAACAAAGCATAGCATTTAAATAACTATTATTTTCTAGTACAATTTATTGAAATTATTAAAAAATGTAGAAATAAAATGCTTATTTACTAAGAAACAACTTATTAACATCTCCGTTATTAACAAATAACGGATTTTTTTTAAAAAAAAGGTCAACCAATTTCATGTGCCTTTGAAATTTGAGGGTTTTCCTCGATTACTCAGGAGAGAACCATTAGATCCTAACCTGGTGCTAATGACACCACACAAGGAAGTTCTCAATTCAAATCTGGTGGCTCCCGATTTGAATTGAGAACTTCCTCCTTTTTTGAAGTCGGTTAAAAATATAGTTATGTGTGATAAACATAAATAAACAAATATCACATAGAACTATTAAATTACGTAAACAGTGCGTTGTATCCAAAAGCCAAAAGGAGCCGCTACAAACGATATTTTCTACGACAAATGTACTGCCACACACAAAAATACCAGATGGTGAGTTGACATTTAAAATTGGGGACAATTAGCTATAGGCCGGCGTAATCGTAGCAAAATGACGTTTTATATGGCGTATAGCCTGTATCATGGACACACATAGATACATATTTCACGCAGCCATAGATATGTAAGTGGGAGACCGACTGAGTAGTCGGCTCGAAGCCAATTTCTATCCATTTTACATTTACATCTGGTATTTCTGTACTTCTCCGTGTGGTGACGGATTAAAAATACAAGTGTCACCACCCCATCTCCTCTCAAGGGTGCTGTAAAAGTCAGCTAAGGGATATTGCAAACAGATAACATCCTCTGTGAGAGACGGAAATCTCGAAAATAAACCCTGTGCTAATACGCCAGATCAGCGCGGCACAGTAGAAGATAATCCCTCCCAAAGTGGAGGAAGCCCGTGCCCAACATTGAGACGTAAATGGGCTGGAGAAATATCTCTACTGCCACATCGGCAGGGTGATGAGGTACGCACACAAACTCTATAACCTAATTTCAATGATCGCTGCGGACGCCCCGCTTAAAATCGCCTCACGCTCACTAAGAGACGACAACGTCCGTACACAATGAGTATGATCATTGTTCTCGTACCTTTTTCAGAGGTTGCCTTATAATAGTAACTCCTTTTGGATTAATACTCTTAAGTACCTACCGTATATTATACCGAGATAAGACCGCCATTTGTACCTAATATAAGATTTATTGTTATTAGTATTTGCAAGGTTTTTCTGGCGTACAATAAAGAGTTTTCATTCATTCATTCATTCATTCATTATACATAGAGATAGTCCATGTACCTATGCTATAAGACACACTAGCAGTGGTATTCAGTAAGAAAAAGTGAAGTGAATTTTCGGTGAATCTTGATCACGTGACAGCGCTTCTCCAATAAAAATAGAGGAGCGCTGTTACGTGATCAAGATTCACCGAAAATTCACTTCACTTTTTCTTACTGAATACCACTACAGTCCTATGTTAGTTTTTTGACTCAGCCCATGAACTTGTCTGCGTGTTTTAAAATTCTTGAAAGGGAGTTACGAACGTTTTATATTTATATCTCCTAATAAACATTACTTCAAGGTCATCTTGTAATACCGTGTTAACATCGAAACACGAAACGTAATTTAAAATATAAACGAATTAATTTATTAAAAAAATTTGAGTACGATATTAAAACATAAATCTTAAACAACATTTAAAAACTCAATAAGATGAAAAATCTCATAAAAGCGTCTCCTAAACGTAGGGATGAAATTCAAAAACAAACGTGCTTCTAAATCCACAAAAGTAATTTTAGCGGCTAATAATGAAATCTTCAAAAATACCTTTTCCAGAAAGGCATAAAATAATATTAAAAAAAACAAACATAATAAAAATAGGCAAATTTAAAAAATTGCCTCACGCTGGTTTTAGTATCAATATGTAAAAAAATAAATAAAAAGATCTTTTAAATCGTAAAAAGACTGCTTGCTGTATAGACTTAAAAATAACCTAAATATTAAAAAATCTCTTACTACCAATATGTATATGCTATGTAAAGGTATAGAAACGCTAAAATGATAATTAATCTAATAAAGAATACGGAATCCTAAATATAATATTAGTTTATTTTAAATAAATTAAAGAGGGTGCCTCTCGCAAAGGTCGAATACAAAACTCAAGTTGAATACAAGTGTCACCACCCTATGTATTGCCCGCGGGGCTCTTATAACCGACCAATCGATTGTAAAAATAAACCAAAACCCGCTGCAACATATACAACAAATTATGTTGCACCGAGGCCACATCAATTTTACTTACTATAAAACAAAATCTTTATTTTTGTATGTATGTCCCTATGATTGTAAGCTTATAACTTTAAAACCACGAAATAGATTTTAATGCGGTTTTCTTTTTGTATAATTTGTCAGGGTTTTCTTTTAAATTTAACGCGTACGAAGTAGCGGGCAACAGCTTAACAGGATAAGGGCAAGAGAATGATGATGATGACCTAGAGTATTGGGTTGATGTTTCAAAAATTCTACGTTACGTTGTTCTAGAAAAATACATGAAATATGTGTGATATTTCCGGGTGTTACACGCCTTCAAACCTCGTTTCCTGGCCTGTAATTATTAACACGCTTTTATAAGTTCGGTATGTATCTATCAATGTATTAATCTATGTAACGGAATCTTTGAACGCGATTTTCACCCACTTGCAATAGTCGGATTGATTTGAAATTTTGCATAAATATCAAGGACCGATGACATTGCAATTATTTAAAAATATATTCAGGATTTTCAAGCGTGTTTTTTAGTTTTAAACTTAGAATTGTTTTCTTTTTTGGATTTTGCTTACGAATAACAATGTTATGTTCTTATTTTAACTATCAGTTTTCACTTGGAAACACGCTTGTATAGATATTTATACATAATATTTTCTTAAGATAAAAACAATAAAAAGGTAATAAACATAATCTCATAGTTACTACAAATAAACAAAAATGTATATTTTATATAAAACGTATAAAACAGTAAAAATATTTAATCTAAACAATAAATAAAAAAAAAGTTTTATATTAAAAAAAGAAATTTACTACCAGCGTATATCTCGTTTTGTGTTTTAACTACTACTTGAATACACCTTCGAGTACACTAGATAATATCTAACGAGACATAGCGTACTCTTTTTCAGTAATTTTAACAACATAGCTATTTGAAAATTGCATACAATATGGTAACAAATGTAAAAATTTTTCAAATTTGTCGTTGAAAAGTTGATGGTTCTGCAACAAAATAAATTTATATTTATAAAGATCATCAGGAAACAAATTTGCCGAAACAAATTTGTATCAGAACTGTGGCTACATACAACAAGAACTATAACAATCGTAACCTGGTTTGACTCTACGCAGCTACGAACAAAAAGAGCTACGTACAGTCTTTCATGTCTTTGTGTGAGAATAATCAGGGACAATAACTTTGAAATTATAGTATGGGAGTTATAGTCTATGAAACTACGCGCCGAGAGAATTACACAATAGTCCTTTAGCGTCCTTGTGCAAGGACAAGCCAATGGTTGTTGTAACAGTTGAATTTCGTAGGTCCGTAGCGGTCTACGAACCTACGATTGGACAGAGCTACGTATAGCCTATGTGTCCTTGCGAAATAACAGCCAGACTTGATTCGTATTTAAGAGGATACCAAAATTCTTCGTGCATTTTTCTACGTACGAAGTTTTCATTGTTTCTTTAGATTGAATGTCTAGAGCTCTAATTTTTAAGTATATGTTTTTTCAATATATAATCTAGGATCGCATAAACTCAGAAACGCGATTGAAAAAGTTTTCTCGATAGAAAATCTTAGCGAAACAACCTCTCTCATTTTTTATTTTTTTCATTTGTCGGTCTATTATCGCGTATTAACTAATGAAATAACTTTAAAAACATAAGTAACTATTATATATAGAAACACGTAAATCAGAATTAAAATATATTTAGTAGATTTTGAGTAAACAAAAAAAATAGCCCCAATTCTTCATTTTATATACCTACTAGCTGTGTTAATTATGTACATGTCGACGATAATATTGATGTAGGCCCTTAAAGAGAAATTACGTAATATTGTACTCGCGCGACTCATCCTTACTTATATGTAAATGTGAAAATGAGTTTGTATGTTTGTTTTTTCGTTTGTGACGTTTTCACGCAAAATCTACCGAATGGTATTGCACGAAAATTGGTATACAGATAATTTATACTCCAGGAAGTAAAATAGGCTATATATTATTGCGCTAAAAACTCTGTACGAGATATTAAGCGCAAATGTTTGTGAAATGTGGTATAAAATAATAGTTCAGCCATATAGTTTATTTTACAGTTGTCATAGCAACATATAGAATCCGTCGACTTAGAGGTATTTTTTTTACTTGGCCAAGGTTTTAATTCCAGACTGACACATGCGATCTATGCGGTAGCTCGGAATAGGAACTCCTTATGTGGTACATACTTAGTTCCAACTTTTTTTTAATTGAGGTGAATAAAGAAGTTAGATTAGTTAAGTATTTATATTCTGTACTACGTCGATTTATTTTTATTTTGGCAGTAAGAAGCAAGAAGGTTATACCTAAATACGGAGTAACAACTCGGGAACATAGACTTGTTCCAAGGCAGAGCCGCCCAGTTTATGGTTTAAAAGTAAAATAGTAAATAGTAGCCTTGCTTTCTCTTTTACTCCAGTTCAAAAAGAAAGAGTTAGAAAGGCTACTAAATAGGCTCTTTGTCATTTATTTTTCTTAATGTGTTCAACTAAAAAAAGAAACAGGCCGGTTCGTTGTACCGAGTGTTACGCCTAGATCTATATCCTAAGTGGTAAGAAGTTACAGTATTGAATTAATATTTTCTTGCAATTTTAATAACAACTGAACTTGGTATTTTGTTTTGTTTCAATTGTTGTTGTCATTTTGGTATCGTATTTAACACTGATTTTAGTAGATATCCATAGTAGTCGTCATCTCGTTATTCTATTATGACGATATAATATATGAATGATATTTTTTGTAGCATCAACTGATATACATAAACTGTGTAATGTTGAGCTCTCCAGCTATCTTTGTTCTAGAGATACCTACAGCCATGTGTCATATGTCATTTGACGGCCTTCGTGGTAGAATGGTTCAGGTAACGGATTGCCGATCAAGAGGTCGCGGGTTCGATTCCCGCTTGGGACAATCATTTGTGTGATATTTATAAATGTCATACAAATGTTTGTACTGCGTCTGGGTGTTTACTATGTATTATATGTATGTATTTAAAAAGAAAAGTAGTAGGTATATGTAGTATATCCGTATTCTGGTATCCATAACACAAGCATAATAAGCTTAGCTTGGGACCAGAGGACGTTGTGTGAAATGTCCATGAATATTTATTTATTTATTTATGTATAGACAAATGAACGTGCAGTGAAGTCTGACTAATACCGGTCTAATACCTTTTGGTATGGAACCCTACAAAATTGCTAATGTTCTAACGAACGATTCTAAATAGTAACGATTACTTCCCTCACCTGTAATATTTGGCATGCCTTCGTTCCTGATCTTCTAAGCATCACTGCTTTGAAATGTGACTTCATCACTTGGGTAAATCAATAAGTCTTGCATAAAGTAATCATTGCACTCGACGAGAGGTTTCATTGTATCCAAATATAAATATTCTGAAATATCAATATTTAGTTAAATGACAATAGGTACTATATAATATATATATATATTATAATAATAATATGTATCTGCGATTGCCGTGTAAGGGCTATTGTCTCAAATAAAAATAAAGTGAGTTGCAGCAATCAAAAAAATTTATAAAAAAAAGGACCTAAACCGTTTTCGTCTTCGCCCGATAGAAGTGATGAATTTTGATAATCTGTTCAATTTAATAACATTATTCAATTACGAAAAACTAATAATAATATAACTGTATACTGACGGGCTTCGTGCGACGCTTTCGCTTTAATAAGTTTCAACAAAGACATTTGATTGTAATAGGTACAATGTCTTTGTTGAATCTGTTTGACAAATAAATATATATTCTATTATATTCTATTCTGTTCTGTTCTGTTCTATTCCATTCCATCCCATCCCATCCCATTCCATTCCATTCCATTCCATTCCATTCTATTCTATTCTATTCGTGGTCTAGTGCTTCATGCAACGAACTGCCGTTCACGACGTTGTGGGTTCGATTCCCGCACGGACAATCATTTGTAAAATGTTTATAAATATGCCTAGTGCCCATAACACAAGCATATAAGCTTAGCTTGGGACCTGAGGACGTTGTGTGAAATGTGCATGAATATTTATTTATTTATTTAAACTAATTTAAAATTGTGAAATCCTGTTGATGACGTAACAAAAATTTGACGAGCTTAATTGTTAATGTGTGTAATGAAACCATAGTGCGATTTGAAAAAAAAACTGTCAATGCCATCTATCGAGAGGTATAGTAAACTTCTGTTTATTAAGGATTAATTTCTAAATTTCACGCGTACGAAGTAGCGGGCAACAGCTAGTTATTTATAAGTCTATGCTTCCAAAAGTAACGCTAACCTGGTGTCAATTTCAGAATGTGTTACGTCACAGAGATCTATCGCGGTTTTTAATGGAGCTTGCAACTGATGCAGGACAGGACTAAACTGTAATAAGTCATACTCACCCGAATAGTCTGGCTGCAGCAAGGAAGCAGGAATAACTGAAAAATATAATTTGCATTGCATTAACCTGCACTATTACCTGTTATTGTAGAAACACATAATACATATTGTAAAAAATCTATCATCATCATCATAACATCACGCCTTTTCCCCATGGGGGTAGGCAGAGACTATAGAGCGCCATCTGCCAAAAAATCTATTGAATATAAAATTCATTGATTTTTATACACATAATAAGGACCGTTGCCAATCCAATGAATTAAAATTTCTTGGCTTTAGCGTAGTGATAACTATGGGTGATATACCTGTATTATTCTGACGTTTATACGATGTAAAGTTTCATTAAAATCCATTTAGTAGTTTTTGCGTAAAGGAGAAACAAACAGCCTTACAATATTAGTAATTTATAACGTTAAGGTACCTTCAGTAATATCACATGGAATCTTCGTCATCGAATCTATAATAACTTGGCGCGGCCTTTTCCGTGATAAACCTGTTAACAAAGAGTTTGACAATAAAATAGTAGCTGACATGTATTGTGATTGAAGTGCACTTTATATTCTCTGGATGCCCAGAAGGAAAAAGGCAAAACTATATTTTTAATTTTTTTTTATTTAAGAACATAGCGCTGTACTATTTACAGACAACCACAACATTTGAACATATCAAATAGTCAATATAAAAACAGCAATTACATAAAAATGAAAAGTAATTATAGTTAAATTATATTATTTATCGTTTAACAATGTTACGTTACTAATGTGCGTAAGTTATATGTACGTAAATAAAAAATGTCTTACGTGTTTTATCTTCCTCACTTTCCAAACAATCTGCGTTTCGCTTAGGTACACTCTTTCTACTATACTTCTCCAAAACGGCTAGATCATTTGAGTTATCAAATTTTGGCTCAGTGTTGATACTTTTATCTTCAATTTTCTTCGCTGCATAGGTTTTTTGGAGTGATTTTGTTACTTGATTTATTTTTCCTTCATTAATGACTAAAACTATAAGTATTTACATTAATATTTTCTAACACTTGCGCGACTCATTTGTTTGAATAAAACTACTTTTTACGGATTTAGACGCGTATATTTAGTCTCACCCGTGACCATGATGACTGCAAAGTCTCCGAAACGTCGGGCCAAAATTTAAAACAAATATACGCGTCTAAATGAGTAATAAGTAGTTTTATTTAAGTATTTATATTTACAAAAATGTGATATCTTTATGTGTTACGTGACTTTAAATTATATTTCATGGTAAACATGTTAGAGAGTTACTCCATACTTATTTATATAAAAGACTATCAACAAACCTAATTCACCCAACAAAGCATATAATTGGCATCTTAACTCACGAAAACGCTAGTCCTATCCTGGACATAGACTTATTATTCCTCTGTCTGATGGAATCCAGCAATTGTAATTGACTACGCTATGTAGGGCCCCCAATAAAATCGTATGGAGACATTGGATACAAGTGTCATAGGAACGCGTCCTTTTCAAGCTGTTTATCATCTCAAATATATCTTACCGTATTCTCTTTGATCTACCGACAATTCAGAACCTAGTGTAACAGCATGAGTATCAAACTTTTGACTAAGAGCATTATTATTAAACTTTTGATCAACATTATTATTAGAATTTTGACCAGCGGCATTATTATGAAGCTTCTGATCAACCTCATTATTATGAAGCATTTTTCTGATTGCCTTATTGTAAAGTTTTTGACAAACTGTGTGGATGTCCATCTTTTTACTTTCTCCATTGTTGCCAAACTTTTTACCAACTCTATTAAGGCCAATCTTTTGCCTAACTGCATTATTGCCGAACTTACTAGCCATTACCTTATTTTCACGCCCTTTTCCCACTCCATTCTGATCAATCTCTTGACTGACTGCATTATTGCCAAACGTATTACCAACTGCTTTATTGTCAAGACTTTTGCCAACTCCATTTTTGTCAATCTCTAGACTAACTGCATTATTGCTAAACTTATTACCAACTGCCTTATTTTCAAGGCTTTTTCCAAATCTTTTCTGGCCAATCTCTAGACTAACTAGATTATTGCCCAGCTTTTTACTAACAGCCCTATTGTCAAGCCTTTTTCCAACTCCATTATTTTCAATCTTTTGACTAATTGCGTTATTTCCAAACATATTACCAACTACTTTATTGTCAAGCCGTTTGCCAATTCCATTCTGGTCAATCTCTTGACTGGCTGCATCATTGCCAAACTTATCACCAACTGCATTACTTTCAAGCCTTTTTTCAACTCCATTTTGGTCAATCTTTTGACTAACTGCATTATTGTCAAACTTTTTATCAATTCTATTATTGACAATCTGTGTAACAGTTGCATTATTGTCAAACATGTTACCAACTACTTTACTAATCTTTTGACTAGCCGCAATATTTACAAACTTTTTACCAACTCTCTTATTAACACTCTTTACACTAACTACATTACTGTCAAACTTTTTACTAGCTGCATCAACGCGAATCTTTTGACTTAGTGCATAGTTGCCCAACTTTTTATCAACTATGTTATTTTCGAAAATTTGTCCAACCGCATTAGTGTCAAACTTTTTACCCAATACGTTATGGCTAATATTTTGATTAACTGCATTATTGTCAACCTTTTCAATAGAATCAATTAATTTTGCTGAGTTCACTGCATTGTTATAATTAAGACTATTTGACAGTTGTTCCGGTTTACTATTTGGATGTTTATTTGGGCTAGCGTTGTTTTGTTGATTTGCTGAAATAATACATATTTTATCAATTTTGACGGCCCACGTGGTCAACTGGTGCATGTAACGGACTGCCGTCCACGAGGTCAAGGGTTCGATTCCCGCTCGGGACAATCATTTATACATAATATCATGATTATGTATGTACATTAAAGATATTAAGGAAAAAATTGGATAGGCGGTCTATAGAGACGTAATAAAAGCCTATATGTCTGTCTATCTCTATGTTAGTACGCGCACCAAGCCAAAACTACTCCATGGAATTTAATACCGTTTTCAGCGATATGTTGATAGAGATCTTACTAAGTATAAAATTACAAATTATCAGGAATACTAAATATATAAATATCCAAATATCTCACTAGGTTACCCGGTAACCTACCCGATAGATACCACATACTAACACGCCATGACATAGTAGATTGAAAGCCCTCCTGAAGTGGAAGTGGCCTGTATCCGTGGCCTAGATCAAACTGTACTTACCTTTCTCAAACGCAATTTTCCTGTTAACCCCAACAGTACTACTTTTCTTAAATTTGCCACCAAATGTGTTATCATTGGTGTAAATCAACAAATCTTTAATTAACTGGTTTTCACATTCAACGAGAGGACTTTTCCCATGTAAATTTAAATATTCTGAAATAAAATAATAACCACTTATGGTCTTATTCATAATCACTTATCAGAGGTTTAAACAATAACTTTAGAGAGACTTTGGAGAGATAATAAACATTTTATCGTAAAAAGACTTATGAATAACAATTTTTGACAATTTTAGCGACCGATTTTAGCGAACTTTTAAATCTCCGATAAGTCATAATGAATAAGACCATTACCTTAAAACCAAAAAATACACATCCCAAAAAATTGATTTTTGAGTTTACTCGTAACAAACATACAAAATAGATTACGTACCAGCATAATCAGGATATAGTAAAGATTCAGGAACCACTGAAAGTCAAAATACGAGTACTTGTACATTTTATCATCTTCTTCATTGTCACGCCTTTTTCCCATGCGGGTGGGCAATAGTTATAGAATGCAACAAAATATAATTACAAAAAAACATACAGAAAATTTGTCTGTATTATGTAGGCCGTGAAATAGAGGAGGCGGTGCCCACTGGGGAAAGTCAATGGAAAGAAAAAGTATTGCAATAAACTGTTTCTTACCTTGAGAAATATCACTAGACATTTGATCTGCGGAAAATTCTTGCAAACTGTTCTGCCATCGTTCTAATAAGTTATACAAAACATAATAGTTAAAAAACTCAAAAACCTAGCTGACAAGAGAAATTCTTATTCTTATTCTTATTTTTTATTGTACATATAAAATATATTTACAGAGTTAGAAATTTAAATCTAATGTACACAGGCGAGCTTAATTCACCATGGAATTTTCTTCCAGCAAACCTTATTGTTACGTAATTTGTGGAAGATGGGCACGTAATGCACAACAATAAACAAAAACAAAGTTATCGCAAATACTTACTAATTAAATTGTTACAATTTTACTTATTTCTAATATAACAATACATAAACACTAATATTTACACACGATTACCTAATAAAATATATATTTAATAAATAAAGTTACTATAAATAAACTACATAACCATTTAAAATGCACAAAAATCTTAATCAAAATTAATCTAGTATTCCCCTTAATGTAATAATCCTAATCAATGTAATTTTTTACTTATACACGTCATCATTCTCCTGCCGTTGCCGTGGCGCAACATGTTTCCATGTTACAATAAGTTTTGGTGGATTTTTACGACCGGCCGCCTGCGTCGTGTCAATCTTCCTCAGGTTTAAGTGCATACGCCGTTGTTTGGTTACCACGGTTCATGTAACATGCAGTGTATAATCAACTGTGAAATATAGAAATCTCGAAAACAAACCCCATGCCAAAACGTCTGGTCAGAGGGGCATTGTAGACCAAAAACCCTCATGCGCCCTATAGTGAAACTTTAAAGGATTGAGAAGGGATGGTTTATAATACATACCACAATCATTTCTTATAAGTTTATTACCATCTTGTTTTGTTGCTACTCCCTCTATAAATGTTTCATGTTCAAAATATGCTTGTTCTTCAGGTGGACCATCATCAGAACATGACGTAGTAGCAGGATTTTCTGTTACACCGTTATATGTTTCAAACACAGGTGTAGAAGAAGCTTTTAAATTAAGTACTACTGTATCCTGACGTTTTGTTTTAGGAATAAATCTAATACTGCTAACACTACCAAATGGTGCACATATTATATCTGGGCATTTTGGACATGGCGTATGGTATATGTGCCTTATTCGCTTTTTGGATTTATTAGCATGGATTGGATCTTGTTGGCATGTTGAAAAATGTATTATTTCTGTATTGTCTGGTATTTTTTGTGCTTGTAAGGCTTTTTTTACCTGTTTTATTACTTTCTTTTCCATAGCAGCCTTTTGTGAATTTCTTAAACATGAAGCAATTATTAGTAGTTCAATTTATATTTTTGTTACTTCAGTTGGTAATACATAATATACACACATATTGCAATATAGTCTATGAGCAGAGTCCAGGAAATGTTACATGATATTTGCATTTTTTTGAAGACGTAACTTTTGTTTTTGGACATGTTTACTGCCCTTGGCCCTTGGCCCCCAGATGCCACATAATAGGCAGCAACTAACTTTTCTTATGAAAGACGGAAAACACGAAAGCCCTATGCCAATACGTCTAGTCAGCGTCGCATTGTAGATCAACTACCCACTTGAAGTGGAGGAGGCAAGTTTTTAACCGATTATTATCATGGGCTAATAATTTGCTCAGTTCAAAAACCAAAAAACACGCTTGTAAATACTGAATATTTTTTAAATAATGGCATGTCATTGTATCGTCCTTGATATGAACAAAAAAAATTGACATCAATCTGGCAAGTGGATGAGAATTGTTTTCAAAGATTCTGTTATATAGATTATTATATTGATAGATACGTATCAACCCAATAGAAGCATAATAATTAATAATAATTAATAAAAATATCCTCCGTGTGGTGACGGATTAAGAATACAAGTGTCACAACCCCATCTCCTCCCAGGGGTGCTGTAAAAGTTAGCTAAGGGATATTGCACACAGATAACATCTTCTGTGAGAGACGGAAAACTTGAAAATAAACCCTGTGCCAACACGCCGGGTCAGCGCAGCACAGTAGAGCATAATCCCTCCCAAAGTGGAGGAGGCCCGTGCCCAACAGTGGGACGTAAATGGGCTGGAGAAGAGAAGATAAGAAAAAGAAGAAGTGTATGACTTACGTAGTGGTGTCTATAGATGTACCATTAAGCTCTGTGGTATTTGGACGCCCACAAAGCCTTTTCTTATGTCTTGTTGTAGGTTTATGGTTTGCAATTTTTTCAAAACGAATCCATCCCGTGTGTATTTTTCCGTTTGTCTTAATATTGCTGGCAGGCAATTTACCCGTGAAGGGCTTATCCATTATTCCTTTTAATATTTAAAATAAACTATAATAAACTGACCTGGCAAACATTGTTTTGCCATAAAAATAAAAGTAGCCCTTGTGGCAACACGCCTGATCAGTGCGCCATAGTAGCCAATAATCATTCCTAAAGTAGAAGAGACTCATCCCCAATTATGGGACTTTAATGGGCTGGAGAGAGAGAAAGAGAGAGAGAGAAAGTAAATAGATATATTATTATGGGGTATTGGTACTCTAATACCACTACCCACTAACGTTCCACTGTTGGGCCCCCTTCTCAACTTCCAAATGGTTATTGGTCCATATCATATCCATATCCCATAAGTAGCTCTTACAACACCATATGGAGAAAATGGGTTGGTGACACTTGCATTCTTCAATTCTGAAACCGTCATCATACAACAGATAGCTAGGCCCCCAAAGTTTTAGTTACAAGTTATCAGATATACATAGTACAAATAATAAAAAATATAATAATATTACCTGAATTCCAGTAAAATACAACAAATCACTCCTTTACCTTGTTTACCTTTACCTGAGTTTCAAATAAAAAAAGTACTAAGAAACGTCATTATAAATATCTTTTCATATCTACCCACATATTTCTTTTTAAATAGTCTATGGTTTTTGAAGTAAAGGTGACGAATCGCATCATAGATAATTAAGTTGTTATTCTATTTTTATTTAAATTTCTTTTTTGTTTATTCATAGTTTTAAAAGAACTTAATTTTAAGAAATTGTAATCTTATAAAATAAAGTAAATAAAAATAAAATAAAGTAAAATAAAAATAAAACAAGGATTCTCAACGATAATTTTGGCAAAAGCCATTTCCATACAGCATAATATGTACTGGCAAAACACTCGAACCTCACATTCCTTTAACCATTACTTATTATACAGACATAGGTGCCGATTCCACGCGCACAACTATAGTTATTTAAAAAATGAAAATTGATAGTGTCAATAACACAATTCGGCAATGATAACTAAACGTTCTTATTATAAAAGCTGTATATAGACAAACGAATTTAATTAACATAAAATATGTACAGCGAAATAGCTAATAATAGATATATTGACACTATCACCTTTCATTTTTTTAGTTATGTTTAGTTGCGCACCTAGAATTGGTACCAATTTTACAACATCCTCTGGTTCTAAGCTGAGCATACTTTACTTGTGTTAAAAGCAGTGCTGGAATGCGAATTAAACATAATGCTAGTTTTATTATTGCTCTGCCCTTTGCTTTTAAACAGCTGTATTTCAGTAGATTGTACACGTCCCATGTCTTCACATATGAATTATCCTTTTAAGGTCTATGACCAGTGTGTTTTACCAGCCATGACATACGGAACAGAAACGTAGTCTTTGAATGTCGGCCTCGTATCTAAGCTAAAGGGTGCCAACCCTGCTATGAAGAGGGCTATGCTCGATATTTTTCCCTACGGGATAAAATTCGTAGGAGAACTGCCGTATCCAACATAGCCCGAAGGGGTAACACGCTGAAGTGGCAATGGGCAGGCCACATCGCTCATAGGACTGATGATCGTTGTTGAGGAAAAGTCCTAGAGTGGCGACCATGTACAGGACGACGCAGCGTTGGGCCCCCGACAAGGTGGACGATATCGTCAAGGTCGCGGGAAGCCACCGGATGATAGTGGCACAAGACCGCACATTGTAGTATTCTATAGGGGAGGCCTATGACCAACAGTGGGTGGAGAGAGGCTAATGGATGGAGGTTTTACACGGAAGGGTAACAAACAGTTTATATCCGTCTAGTTATACGAACGATCCACTTTTTTACTTTTCCTTTTGAAGAGATTGTACTTTTGAGATTTGGGCTTGGCAACTTATACATTTTCAGGTTTCCAAAAGATAAATGTTTATGTATATCAGTTGCTATTGAATAATTATTGATCATCATCATTCTTCTCATTTAGGGTCGGGAATAAGACGAATATATTATGACTAGCTGTTGCCCGCAACTCCGTACGCGTGGAATTTAGAAAACTTTTCCCGTTTTTGCAACATTTTTCACTACTGCTCCGCTCCTTTTAATCGCAGCGTAATGTTATATAGCCTATAGCCTTTCTCGATAAATGTACTATCCAACATTGAAAGAATTTTGCAAATCGGACCAGTGGTTTCTGAGATTAGCAAACAAACAAACTCTTCAGCTTTATAATATTAGTATGGGACAGAATATGTTGAACCTTTGTATAACTCTAACATCCATTGTACACATGTTCATACAAATAAATGATCTTATCTTATTTTATCTTAGTATAGATAAAAATAGTAGAGCCCTTCGTGAGCCCTTTGTGTGCCAGTCCAACACGCACTTGCTTGGTTTATAATATCTAATATATAAAATTCTTCTGTCACAGTGTTAGTTACCCCTCCGAAATGGCTTGAACGATCTTCATGAAATTTTATATACATTCAGTAAATAGGTCTGAGAATCGGCTACTATCTGTTTTTTATACCCATACCTAAATGATAAGGGTTGTTCATCTCTGACATTTATATGGCAAAACGACGTTTGCCGGGTCAGTTAATCTAATATATTAAATTTCCATGTCACAATGTTAGTTACCGTACTCCTCCGAAACGGCTTTACCGATTTTTACCAAATATTATATGCGTATTCAGTAGGTCTGAGAATCATTCAACCCCTCCCCCCGTCCCTGACATTTGTATGGCAAAACAATGTTTGCCGGGTCAGCTAGTAAAAATATAAATAAAACCATTAAATACACTTTCTATTATTTATTATATCGATATATGTACTTAGTTTAAATATAAACACCAAATACAAGTTAACATGTAGATCATAGTGGCTGAATATCAACGTAAATATTGTAAATACACCGTTTAAAATAAATACTCATAAAGTTTTAGACTTTCTCATGGGTATTATACACAATATATTGTAATTGTAATTTATTTATGTTGTATAGATTAGCATTGTAAGGACTATTGTATTTATTATTAAAAAAGAAGTAATATGACCGAAGATAACGATCTCTGCTGAGTTTCTTACGCCGGTTCTTCTCAGCGGATTGAAAGTCCTGAACCAGAAGATAGAATATTAAAAAAGAAATTGGAAATATCTTAAGACAAAAACTTTTGGCAAAAAGAATTGTGCCAGCATGAAAAAATGATTTTTGATTTTATAAATTATAATATCATAGAGCAAAAATGTATAAAAAAAAATGAAAAAAACGAAAAAATGTATTTGAATCTACTAATAAATAAACCTTCATCATCTGTGTTAATTTCAGCTTTCTAGCTAAGACTGTTGTTGAGATACAGTCTGGTGACCGACGGATGGACGAATCGGCAGCGAATTCTCAGTAATAGGGACCCGTTTTGCCTTTTGGTACAAAACCCTAAAGGCTGATGAATGGCAAACGTAAGCATGTACAAAATACTAAATATAATGTGGCCTAAGAAAAAATAATAATAATAGAAAATAATTTTCTTATTTCATTATCTAAAAGGCCTCCCCCATAGAACGCCACAACGTGCGGTCTTGCGCTAACTGCATCCAGCGGCCCCCGGCGTATTTGACGATATCGTCGGTCCACCTTCTTGGGGGCCGCCCCACGCTGCGTCGTCCGGTTCGTGGTCGCCACTCGAGGACCTTCCGTCCCCAACGGTCATCAGATCGTCGAGCGATGTGGCGTTCTATGGGGGAGGCCTATGTCCAGCAGTGGACTGAGAAAGGTTGATGGATGGATGGATTATCTAAAAAACATGCTTGAAAATCCTAAATATATCTATACAAATATTATAAAGCTGAAGAGATTGTTTGTTTGTTTGTTTAAACGTTTAAACTCACTAATCTCAGGAACCTCTGGACCGATTTGAAAAATTCTTTCTATGTTGGATAGCCCATTTAGCGATAGATAATAGCGAAAGATATAGGCTATATAACATCACGCTGTGACTAATAGGAGAGAAACAGTAGTGAAAAATATTATCCAAAACGGGGAACATTTCCCAAATTCTACGCGTACGGGCAACAGCTAGTTTTTAAATTATTGCATTGTCATCAGTCCTTGACATTTGTCCAAAATTTCAAATCAATCCGACTACTGCAAGTTGGTGAAAATCGTATTCAAAGATTCCGTTACATAGATTAATACAATGATAGATACATACCGAACTTATAAAAGCGTGTTAATAATAGCGTGTTAATAATAGAAAGGAAAACTTTAATAAAAACAGAAGTAACAATAAAAGATTCAAATAATCAATCTCAGTAGTGCTTCCAATGCTAATAGCAAAACTATATATAACTTAACTGAAACAAAAATATTGATATTGGTATCGATTCCAAGTCACTTTAACTGAAAAATTAAAATTGATGGTGACAATAACACAATTCGGCAATGTTAATGGAACTTTTTTATTAGAAAAACTGTATATTATAGACTAACGATTTTAATTAATAGAAATGTGCACAGTTAATCAAAATACGCCATAGTTCTTTTCATTTTTAGTTAAGTTTAGTTTAATTATATAACTGCGTAATATAACGTAGAATAACGATTTTTATTAATGTCAATGTTTATAGCGAAATAGGCATTTAATCAGAATACACCATAGTTGGATGCATTTTAGTTAAGTTAGGTTAAGTTCTAGACGTAACAGAATTGGTGCCTACTTATATGTACTAAACTTATTGAATTGATAATTAAATGTTCACAATTTTAACTTACAGCTAACAAATATAGAAAAACTAAAATGATAAAAAATATGGCCATTCTAATGTCATGAGTTACAAAAACAATATCTAATATTAGGTATTACAGAAATATTCGTCATGTCATCACAAACAATATAAATGTCACATCTCCATTTCCTCTGGTCTTGTAGTCTTCGAATCTACCAACAGTAGTAGTTTTCTTTGTCAAATATTTATTTTTTTAAAATTATGGAAATTTAACACAACGTCCTCTGGGCCCAAGCTAAGCTTATTTGCTTGGGTTCTTGGTAGATACCCGTAATAACTATCATATATAACTATCTTGATAGACCCTCTCACCGGGTTGAGTCCATCTTAAAGGCCCACCTGTTGCATACCACAATCCGACGGCTTTGTGGTTGAGTGGTTCATGTAACGGACTGACGATCACGAGGTCGCAGGTTCGATTCCCGCTTGGGACAATCATTTGTGTGATATTTATAAATGTCATACAAATGTTTGTACTGCGTCTGGGTGTTTCTATGTATTATAAGTATGTATTTACAAAAGAAAAGTAGTATATGTAGTATATACGTATTCTGGTACCCATAACACAAGCTTTGCTTGGGACCGGAGGACGTTGTGTGAAATGTCCATGTCCATGAATCCAATTAGTGCAAGGAATAACACAAAAATAATAATAATTTCGGAGCCCTGCTCACTTTAATTTGTATAATCGCCGATAGAGTTTTGCGACCAAACTTAAAACTAAAGAAACTTAACAAAAACCATAATAAACAACAGTCAAAAAACTTAACAAAAACAGTAGTAAAGAAAACAGTCGAGTTTGATTTCAAAAAATTTACTTAGTGTACTAAAAAAAACTTAACAAAAAATATTTTTTTAACAGCAATCAGTCGACTTAATAATAAGTTAGATATCTTTCTAAATGGATGCTATAGTATAGGATATTATATATATTATTTTTATGATTTACTGAATATCGTAGAACGACGAACTAGTAAATAGAAATCACAAAATGTACTACTTTTATTAAATAGCTATGTATATAATATATATATTATAGTGTAGGCGAGCGTCAAATAATTGAAGTTATTTCAAAAAATTTTTACTTTTGAATTGCATAAATATATTGCCTTAAAGAAAGTAGAGAATATGGCTGCTTTAACATTATATCAGAAACCGTTAAGCTCAATTTGACTTTTGGGAGTACTACAATCACTTTGTAAATAGACACTTATTAATAGATTAATGTTATCTACTATATAAAAATAAGTCGGATTTTCCTTCCTGACGCTATAACTCCAGAACGCACGAACCGATTTCCGCGGTTTTGCATTCGTTGGAAAGGTCTCGGGCTGCGTGAGGTTTATAGTAATTTTTTTTTTTTTTTACTTTTTTTTTGGTATGGCAAAACAACGTTTGCCGGGCCAGCTAGTATAAGATAAATGTCAAGAATCAATTTATAAATGTTATTTTTAGATCAATTTGTCTTGATAAATGTCATCGAAGAATGTTCTGGCATGTGCCTGAAAAGAAAAATAAAAAATAAATATTCACGGTCATTTCACACAACGTCCTCCGGTGCCAAGCTCAGCTTACCTATATTATTATGTTTGTGTTATAGGTACCACAATACGGATAATGGATATACTACATATTATTAAACTACTTTTCTTATGTAAATACATATTTAGAATGCATAGAAACACCCAGACAAACAACAAACATTTGTATGACATTTATAAATATCACGCAAATGACTGACCCGTGCGGGAATCGAACCCGCGACATTGTGAACGGCAGTCCGTTAGAAAAAAGATGTCTATGATTATTACGTGTACCATAACCTTGTACCCTTAGGGTTACCTCTACCCCGGAGAACGATGATGGATAGTGAATGATGACGATGTTATAACATTCGTCAGCGGAAAGGCAAAATTACTGAAGCGACAAAACTGCATTGTCGGATACTGAATATATTCAGTGTAACAAATTATTACACGATTTTTGTTCCGAAAAATATAACTTTAAAATTCATTTCCCAACAATGCAGTTTTGGCGCTTCAGTAATTTTGCCTTTCCGCTGACGAATTATGTATATTTTTGTTAATTAACAAACATACTCATTCTTTGAAATTTACAGCTCACTACCTATCACCTTTTACTTTCAGTAAGATATCGTATTAAAACAAAGTTACTATTAAGTACTTATTAAAAAACAAAGTCGTTATTTTTGTATACATATACGAGTATGTCCCTATGTGAGCTTATATCTTGAAAAATACGTAACGGATTTTGATACGGCTTTTTATAAATGATAGAGTGGTTCAAGAGGATGGTTTTTTTTGTATAATTTGCTAAGGTTTTTAAAATCTACGTGTACGAAGTTTTATCTTTTGCAACAACTAGTATTTTATTTTTTATGTTTATTTCAATCAACTCTTATAAGTATTAATTTTCAAAACGCAAAAGAAAAAAACTAGATCTAATATAACATTTCTTTGAATTACGATATATAGACAGGTATTGGAAAATGGCCGCCGAACGTCTATCTCGATATGTGATATCTTTGTATCTGCACCTACACAGGTCCCGTCCTTAGAAGAATTCTTAGGAATATTATGTTGTGTATAAATCCTTCATAGACGAGCCCCTAACAGTAGCACTTTTATAAAAAAGAATAAATCGACCCTGTGAATATAACTATGTAGTTTATATCTATATACTAACTTTTGTACGGACGGGATGAATTTTATTATGTTTGTGTTTACTTGTTATAAAACTAAGTTATATATAACTCGTTATTTCTGTATGTATGTCCCTATGTGAGCTTATATCTTTAAAACTACGCAACGGAATTTAATGCGTTTTTTTAAAACAGAGTAGTTTAAGAGGATCGATTTTCTTGAGAGGAGAGAGAGAGAGGTTTGGTTCTAAATTCCACGCGTACAATGTCGCGGGCTACAACTAGTCCTAACTTCCTAATCCCAACTAATTTATAAATGTGAACATTGATGATAGTATAATAATTTTGAAGAGCTTAAGTGTTAATGTGTGGAACGAAACTATAGCGCGATTTAAAATTTGTACAACGCCATCTATCGAGTTGTGTAGTAAACTTCTATTTGTTAAGGTTTGATTACTAAATTTTATGCGTAAGAAGTCGCGGGCAACAGCTAGTAACGAATAAACTTAAAAACTACTGGACGAATATAGAAATGTCACAACCCTATTTCCACCACAGGGCGCAGTAAAGGCCATCTAAGAGATATTACACAGATTACATTCTCTGTGAGAGACGTAAAACTTGAAAATAAACCCTGTGCCAACACACCTGGGCCCCAAGTCTTCTAATAGTGTTGTCACAATGACTGTTCAATGACGACATTATGGTACCACAGTGATGCCACTATGGCACCATAATGGCGCCAATGTGACAAAAAATCAAATTTGGTGTCATAATGACGCCATAATGGTGCCATAATGGCGAAATTTTACCAAATTTGGTAGTCTACTGTTAATTTTTAATCGTAATGACCCCATTAAGGCACCATTATGGCGTCAGTGACTGACCATTGTAACAACATTGTAATATGATTGTAATAGCAGAATTAGCAGACTTAGCTCCTGGTCTGCGCGACATAGTTGATCACTATCCATCTCGAAGTGCAGTCGCCTAACAGTGGTACATTAATAGGCTGGACTAAATTCATAGTATTATCAGCTAAGTATGATAGACTTACAAGTAAATGATGCATGTTATAGCCCTCATATGGACCCCATTTTTTACAAATATCGCACTGCCTCATCTCCAAGAAGTGACTCCCAATCTAGGGAATAAAAAAATTAAATACAATATTTTTTTATAAATAGAAATATGAGCTAAATTCCGGTTTTTAACGGAGACTGCTCTTAATTAAACTACGATCTACCTACTACCCACTATCGCAATAATGATATGGTATGTAGTATTTGAAGAAGTTTTCCAATTGGACTACAGTTTAGGGTTCATCAAGAAAGAAGTATAGAGATTTCTACAGGGTCGGCGATACGCAATTGATACATCTAGTGTTGCAGACGCTAATAGACTACGTTGACCGCTTACCATCAGGCGGGGCTGCTTATTCGTACCTGACTTAGATTCCAAAGCGTATCGTAGACATCTCTGTGGGTATCATGCCGTTTAAACAATTCTAAATTCAAATCTGGACCATTCCTAAATTTATCATAATAATGTAATATTTCGGCTACCTTTGCTGCATTCAATCCTGTAAAATATTAATAAATCAACAATATTTAACATATATATATATTAATATTCATGATCATTAGTGATGTGTTTAACTATGGCTAGTGACCGGTCCGTGTGGCAACGGATTAAGAATACTCAAATACTCAAATACTCATTTATTCATAATGTTATTACACGTCATAATTTTTATAATACAAATACATTACAGTATAAGAATATACATACTCATTATAAATATATCAATTTTCTAAATTATTGTTGTATTTGTACAACATGAGTTATTTGAACCTATAACTATTAATACATAGAATATACATAATTATATTTCTCTGTATTTATGGACAAAACCAGACAATAAACAAAAATAAATAATGATAGAGTAATATCAAAGTCAATGTGTTCATTTTAAAGTCCATTTCATTGTTAATAATAATAAATAAAAATAATTAATAGTAAACAAGTGTTACCACATCTTTTCTTAACAGGGTGCTGTGAAAGTCAGTCAAGGACATTATACACAAATAGCAGGATGACCATAATCCCTCCAAAAGTGGAGGAGGCATGTGCCCATAAGTGGGACGTTAATGGGCTGGAGAGAAAGAGTGAGAGTCTTCAGCAAATGACCGCATTCCACCTGATGGTAAGCGCGAGTGCAATCCAAATACGAGCACAGCTATACTAGTAGAACTCAACATTCGAAGAAGGTAAAGGGAGTGAAAATCCTGGAAACAAATTAGGATAAGCAATGTCTTTCAAAGGGTCAAGTTCATAGGTCATACAACAGTCGTGCATATAATTATGACCACTTGTATGAGTGTAAATTAAGTCAAGGAAGTGTCTTAGGTCGAAGCATATGTTGCTCTATAGTCTCTGCTTACCCCATGTGAAAAACCGAAAAAGGAAGTGAAAGGTTTAATGATGACAATGTGTTTACTACATTACTAATATTATAAGTGAAACTCTGTTTGTTTGTCTATCGCTGTTTCATGCTAAAAATTATTGAAGCGATTTAATAGAAGTTTGGAAAAGTCACATATAATATTGTGCTAAGTAATTTTACTATTTTGTAGTTATGGTTTATATAAATCATTACCTGCATGATTTTAGGTATTCGTTTTCAAAGTCACCAACTACGTAAACAACGTCTGATTTAAAAAATATATAAAACATCTATATCAAATTTCAACAGTAGAGAAAATCATCATCATCATAACATCACGCCTTTTTCCCATGGGGGTAGGCAGAGACTATAGAGCGCCATCTGCTACAATCCAAACATAGCTTCATCCACACTCATACATCTGGTCATACATGCCCGACGGTTGTAAGTGCTACGCACTTGCTCCTTTTGGAGTATGCCGGCGATGAAAAGTCATGAAAAATTCTTTTCATAACTGATACAAGTCACTAAAACTGCAGTACAATTAGCCAACATTAGTGGAATTCAATACCATTATGTGCTACGTAGGTAACCACCAATTAGTAATTCAGTACTGTTAGTAACAGGAGTTTATTGTTAATTATTGATAATAATTATCTGCATCGATTTCTGCGGAATACCACCGGTCATTCGATCCAATTGTATATGTTTCTATTCTATTTACTTAGCATGGTACATAGTACATAGTTTCTGTGGTGACGGATTAAGAATACAATTGTAACCACCCCATCTCCTCCCAAGGGTGCTGCAAAAGTCAGCTAAAGGATAGTGCACACTGATAACACCTCTGTCAGAGACGGAAAACTCGAAAATAAACCGTGTGCCAACACGCCTGCTCAGCGCGGTACAGTAGACTATAATCCCTCCCAAAGTGGAGGAGGCCCGTGCCCAACAGTGGGCGTAAATGGGCTGGAGTGGAGGTACATAGTAACTAGTATAAACTGTATTAATATTGGAATAATTTATATATGAATTTACGCTTAAATATTTAGTGAAAATGATACCAATATTACTTCCAAAGTCAAAACTAAATTAACTAAAATATTAATATTGATAGTCCCATTACACCTCTAAGCAATTTTATCTATACTGTCTTAATATAAAAACTATTATTTTATATAGAATAACAGTTTAAAACGATATAAATATGTACAATGCCATTGAATAAAAAAATAAATAAATATTCATGCACAGTTCACACAACGTCCTCTGGTCCCAAGCTTAGCTTATATGCTTGTGTTATGGGTTCTAGAATACACATAGAATACATATACTACTTTTCTTTTGTAAATACATACTTATAACTGTGCTTAAAATAAATAGAAACACCCAGACGCAGTACAAACATTGGTATGACAATTAGAAAATACACAAATGATTGTCCCGAATCGAATAGAAATAAAATAGACCATAGTTGGTTTCATTTTAGTTAGTTTATGTTACCTTTTAAACGCATCAGAATTGCTGTCAATTTCTTACTAAAACTAGCGCATGACAACTTACTCAGTAACGGCCATCTCTACTATCTACGATTACGGATAAATTGTTATCCTCGTTTATCCGTAAGATATTTCTTTGTTAGAATGCCTCATAACAAGATAATATTCAATTTCTATAATTCTCTTTTTCTTCTTAAGAAATAAATAAATTATCACGTTGAAGTACCGACATCCCTTTTTTATCTATGAAATTTATGCCAAATTATAAAAACCGGTCAAGTGCGAGTTAGACTCACACACGAAGGATTCCGAATCGTTATTATCTTCATATATTCCTTATACCGACCCCAAATAATGGGATACGGGCATGAAAATGATGCGTATTTGTTGCTGTAGCTGTATCAACTGATTCATACAAATTGTCAAATTTAGCACAAAAGTAGAATAAATGCTGTACAGATGCGCTCTTTGAGAAGTATGTGTGGTGTGACTTTGAAAGTTAGATTAAGAAATGAAGTCATAAGAGAACGTTGCGGTCTGAAAGAGGATGTAGTGACTAAGGTGGAGAAAAGTATGCTTAGGTGGTTTGATCATGTGGAGAGGATGGATGAGAGACGCTTAACGAAAGGCATATACACGGCGGAGGTAAGTGGAAATGCTGGGAGAGGACGCCCGAGAAAAATATACTCCGATGTCATCGCCGGCATACTCCAAAAGGGGCAAGTGCGTAGCACTTACACCCGTAGGGTATGTATGACCAGATGTATGAGTGTGGATGAAGCCAAGGAAGTGTGTTTGGATCGTAGCAGATGGCACTATATAGTCTCTGCCTACCCCCATGGGAAAAAGGCGTGATGTTATGATGATGATGAAATTTCAGCTCTCTACCTATCACCGTTCCTGAGATACAGCCTGGTGACATGACGGACGTACAGACAAACAGCAAATTCGCAATAATAGGATCCCGTTTTACCTTTTCGTACGGAACCCTAAAAAAACAATAAAAATACAGAAACACTCCGATATCAATATATTTTGAAACTTAAATAATTAACAAATATAGTTGTAAATCTTCTCACAAAAATTTTGCATATCCTAAACTTCATTACTTTGTAAAAATTATTAGCTTAAAATAAAAGCTGAATGAGCCAATATAGCAGAATCAACAAGAATTCGGTTAATTAAAGCAGTGTCATTTCAGTAACAAAAAAGCTGTTGGCATGTATAAAAGCCCCATTTTTCAAGGAACTTACGTGATAGAATATCACGAAAAGCTAGCGAAATAAAAGCAAAGATATTACATATTTTAGCAGATAGCAATAGAAATAACATATATTCTATAACGTTGTTTTGCCATACTAAAAAAAAAAAGTTTGAAAAATAGATGTTGGCCGATTCTCAGACCTACTGAATACGCATGTAAAATTTCATAAAAATCGGTCAAGCCGTTTCGGAGGAGTACGGTAACTAACACTGTGACACGTGAATTTTATATATAAGAAGATATTAAAGCCGAAGAGTTTGTTTATTTGTTTGAACGCTAATTTTAGGAACCACAGGTCTGATTTGAAAAATTATTGCAGTGTTCGATAGTACATTTATCGAGAAAGGCTATAAAACACCACGCTGCGACCAATAAGAGCGAGGCATCGGTGAAAAATGTGTGAAAAACGGGGAGATTTTTTCTATATTCCGCGCGTACGAGGTTGTGGGCAACAGCTAGTTGCATAATTTGCATATATCATGTTCATTCAATAATATAAATAAATAAAATAAAAAAAGACGTGACGCACTCGGGGACTGCCGCGGTAAAGCTATTGCATAGTATTTTTTATCAACTTATGCAATTATAATTATTTATTTATTTTATTTAGGCAAGAATCTAAACACCATAAACTAAAATAAGATTAATAATCCTTATTTACTGATGCTTACATCTGTCTATTGTTTATGGTAATTATGATAAAATAGCGATTGTCAATCAAATGTCAATAAAATAAAAACTAACGCCAAAACTGACATGAGTCGCCAGCGCGAAGTAGTGTATATTTTGGTTACGCTATCTTTGTTACGGAATTTAAATTTCGAATTTTGTGCATTTAGTCTCCACGCTCAAGACCCGCGATAGAAGCTATGCAATAGCTTAAAAATAACAAAGCCTTATATTTCCTGCCATTACAGTAAATACTTAAATAAAATAATTAGTTTTAGATAGCCTTTGCTATGGAACACCTCTCGGGGTAGGGCCCTATCTGCGGGCCCTTTGGCAGGGTCATAGTAATACCTGAGTGACTACCATGGGCCGGTTTTTGGGCGCGGAGAAACACCATGGGGTTTAGTGGGTAGTCTGGCCGCCACCAGGAGTCCCACACGAAGCCTGAAGCTTGCCCCCCGGAACTGGAAAGGCGAAGTGCGTCAATGAATTCCCCATTTAAAAATCCCCTCTCCGGGTGAAGGCCTCCTCCAAACTATTCCAGTATATTCTATCCTTTTCTTATTATTCGATTATACATGTAAAAATAGATGAGCTTTATTGAAAAATACAAAGTTCTCATCATTATAACATCATACCTTTTTCAAATAAGTGTAGGCAGAGTCTATAGTGCTCTATCTGTAACGATCTAAACACACTTTCTTGGTTTCATAAACACTCATATCGTCATGCATGCCAGACAGTTGTAAGTGCTACGCAAATGACCCATACAACGCCTTTTTTTAATGGACTATTCTCACAATTTTCTGTAGTTCCAAATTAAGCTATATTTCTATACTTGTATTATGGATAACAGGATACGGATATACTTCTTATACATTTTTTATGAAATACATACATAAAATACAACCATAGACGTAGTACGAACATTTATAAAAATCACACAATTGACTGTACCGAACCCGCGACTTCGTGATTGGTAGTCAGTAATTAACCAAAAGCCCTCTTCTCTCCTCTCCTCTCCTCTCCTCTCCAGCCCATTTACGTCCCACTGTTGGACACGGGCTTCCTCCATTTTGGGATTGATTATAGTCTACTGTGCCGCGCTAACCAGGCGTATTGGCACAGGGTTTATTTTTGAGGTTTCCGTCTCTCACAGAGGATGTTATCTGTGCGCAATATCCCTGAGCTGATTTTTACAGCATCCTTAAGAGGAGATGGGGTGGTGGCACTTGTATCCTCAATCCGTCACCACATGGAGAAGTACAGATATACCAGATGTAAATGTAAAATATAGTCTATGGCTACATCGAGTGCTGTAGCCACAAGCCCACGAGGCCAATATTGGGAAACTAAACCACTGAACTGCTAAATAAACTGCTAAACCATTCCCCATTTCGCTAAATCCACTCAAGAACCGTTTTAAAGGATTTCATCATACGATGTGGTCTCGTTATTATAGACTCAGTAATTTTGCATCCGCGTTGTTAGTAGGTACATTTTGAAGATGCAAGAGGTTAATATGAATTAATAATATTGTGTATTTTAGTGTAACTCAATAATTATATTATTAATTTTTTTTCTCTGACTTACGATATAATTTAGAACTTTGCTTCTCCAGAATGTATCTATAAGTAACGTGAAAAAACAATGTTCGCCTAAATTTTGATACTATTAAATCTACATGTGGTCTTGAAACTAACTATTTCCATAACAAATATATGCATACGCAAATGGCAGGTAGTAGACACTAACGAAATATCGGAATCGGAGTTTTGTTTCTCTTTAAGGTGTACCATGTCAAACTCAAAGTCAAAAGCTAGGCTTGTCTTCTAAAAGGGAATCCTATGGAGAAGATTAGACAAGAAACTCCATGGTTTCTTTTTTCATTGTTTTTTTTTTCAATCCAATTCATTTTACAACGATAAAGGGGTGTGAGGATATTGCAGGGTAGTGCAATCTGAACCAGTAAATGACGAATAAATGTTGTCGTCGAATAATGTCGTCTTACATTTCGTTTCCTTTCCTTACAAAATATATCTGAGCTATTTAAGCACCATTATACAGTTCTAAAAGACATAATTAAGCATACTATTTGCATTTCAGCACTAAAATAGCAAAAATTATTGGAAGCGCATGATACATACCAAAATGAACAAAGAAATCAATTTCATCTGCATGTCCGAATCGTCTCTTTAAAACGAGTCGCTCATGTTGATCTATTTTAGCAATGAAAGCATTAAAAGGCTCGTCTTTTATGCTCACAACAGTTTGTAATGAAAGCTCATGAGCGAGATAAATTGTAGCAGCAACATTTAATATTATCAAAAAGCTAATTGTTTTTGATCTACTACACTGACCAAGCGTTTTGTATATTTTATTTGATTCAATTACCCCTTGCCTGTTTTTAACTAACATGGCAGCAAATCCTAAAGTAAGTGAATCACTCAAACTAAAACTGGAGAAAAATAACTTATAAATGTTCAATAGAACTCTTATTTATGCAAATAGGATTATTGTTAGTACTTACCACAATGATGAAATACACTACTGTCATCAGCCTCTGCAGGAATCAGTGTGCTTTCACTCTCGAAAGTAGGAAGTCCAAAAAAGGGTGTTTCAAATGAGTAAAAATTATCTTTCAAGAATAATATAGGATCTTCATTAGTATTTGTTAAAGTTCCGAATTTGTTTCCACCAGTCGCTATTAAAGCAATAAAGACACTACAATAGTCATTTAATTTTTATGTTTATGGACATGTGAAGCAGGTTATGTTACCTAGTATAATACGCACAGCAATTGATTTTGATTGGATTATTCGCATTCTAAAAGAAGAATGTGTGATAGATCTGTGTAAATTTTTAGGAGTATAAAATACTTGCCGACATCGCCTATAACGTTAATGTTATCTTTGACCTCTGCTGTGTTTGGTAGGGTGTAGTTATGCTCAATAGAAGTTAGATCCTTATTATTCTCAACATTCGACGAAATAGTTGGTGTTGTAACATCACTAACATCTGTGAATTAAAATGTCTGTTACTCATTTGTTGTATACTTATCATAAAAATGAAGTTTGAACTCATTCATGATCTGTGATGTTTCGAGAAGCACGACTTCTGAATTAAGCCTTTCAATGCAAGTCTCTTAAGGTATTAGTCGCCTGGCAATCAGTCCATTGTCCGATATGGTATCGGAACAACCGACCATCAGGTCAATCGACATTCCGCATGTTTGAAATCTCGTAATCTAGATCTGAATACTTGATTGGTTTTTCTTATACGGTTTTTACGAGATTTTGGTCAAGTGGGACAGTGATATCGAAGATCCCTACTATTACTTGCTATTGTTAATAGACGACGAGAGTAGATAAGTATTGATGAGAGACGTAAAACTCGAAAATAAACCCTGTGCCAACACGCCCGGTCAGCACGGCATATGGACAGTAATCCCTTTCAAAGTAAAGGAGGCCTATGTCAAGAGAGAGAGAAAGAGAGGTATTAATTATTATAATACTTATTATCAACACTCACCATTCGTATCATCACCAATGACATCAACATCTTCTTCTTCGTCATCGTTGGCTGTTTTAGGATCATCCATTTTCAAGCCCCTTTTTAGAAGTCCAGCGTATGGAGTGTTTACAATTTTGTATTTACTCATATTGGCTGCAGATGTTATGTTAGAAGCAAAAGGACGAAAAGTAGCAACAGGTTTAGCAAACCTGAATATATTAGTAGTTGGCTGTTGGCCACCTGTTGGCTTCGCATTTCCATTAATGGGCCGAATGGGATTCAATATTAAGTGGTTATTTGCTAAAACACCACAAGTTACATGTGCAGTGGTTAAATTCTTGAAGGGAATTGTAATAGCATTATGTATGTTTTGTCTGGAATAGAAAGTTTGAATTAGGTCAATACTTAATAAAGGTTGTTTATTTGAACGCGCTAACCTCATAAACTACGAGTTCGAATTGAAAAATTCTTTCTGTGTTGGATAGTCCATTTATCGTGAAAGGCAACATCAAGCTGCGATCAATAGGAGGGAAGCATCAGTGAAAAATGTTTCAATAACTTTCCATTTTGAAGGCTTCTGTTACGTGTGCTACGTTACTGGTTTATATGTATCATTAGTTTTCTAAATTCTATACGTACGAAGTCGCGGGCAACAGAGAGATTCTTAATAAATCTGTATTTAAACGACTACAACAAAAAAATCAGAACCCGCGTGGGCGTTCGAGACAATCAAGACTAGATGGAGTGCCCACGGTACACCTACCTCCAGATAACGAGACTCTGTGTGTGAGTGTGGCTAAGTTTTATAAAAGTATCGAATTTCATACCGCTGTACTAACTTGTCTATCGAAGTGTTCATAGTTATTTATATAGTTAAAGATGGTGTAGGTCGGTCTTACGTCGGCTCTGTTACTACGGACTAGTCGAACACGAATCGATCTAAAAAAATCCGAAATCCAAATATTTACAGACAACTTGAAAAATTATAATCTTTTTGATATCTATAAACCTACCATTAATTTTAATTCATGTGCAGTTCTATTGATACATTATACAACCCTGCAAAGAAATTTTAAAGTACACTTAGCACACTAAAAACTTTATTGAACGCAACTTTGAGAAGAAAATTCTTCCAAAATTACTGATGACTTCATTCGAACTTACATTTTTCTAATGTTTGTTTCTAATCATGAACTAATACAACGATAGTAATTTGAGATAGAATATAAAGATGTGCCCATTAACACCTCGAGGCACCAAAATAAAAAACAATAGAGTCTAGACATATTGATATCTTGTATAATACTTAATACCTTAATATTCAATATTTGGGACGCCTTTCATGGCGAAACTAATAATATTATCTACTGAAATTCACAATTTATATAGAGTCGTTATATATTATTGTATAGGTACATAAATATCTTAAAGGAATGTCCTCTAACATTTGCGCTCTTTTTATCTATAAACTTCTTTTTACGGATCTTGATTTAAATACAGCCCGATAGATTTTTCAGCCACTATGGTCACGAGTTTAACTAAGCTATAAATTATCACAGAGGACATGATGACCTACGAGTCTCGTCACAAATACACAACTCGTCACAATTAGACAACACAGTTAAAATACAATTAAGACAACTTCTACAATGTTCCACAGTTGGGCACAAGACTCCTCTACATTGGGAGGGATTAGAATCTATGTCGCATTGACCAGGTGTTTAGTTTCGTGATTTTCGTCTGTCACAGAAGATGTTGTCTGCTTACAATATTCCTTAGCTGGCTTTTACAGCACTCTGGGAAGGAAAACTCAGTAGGAGTTTAAAACACCCCGCTTTAAACTCCTACTGAGTTTACCTGTCAAAATCTCGAACAATATTATGTTTTGTGCATATAAATATTTGTGTGTGATTTGAATATTCAAACCCGTGATCTCGTGATCGGTCCATTATATGAACCACTAGACCAAAATGCCTGTCGAAAACAACACCAGTACTAGTAAATCCTTACTAATTTATAAGTGCGAGATCCGGATGATGACACAGTAATAATTTTGACAAGCATAAGTGTTAATGTGTGGAACAAAACGATAGCACGATTTAAAAAACGTACAACGCCATTTATTAAGCAGAAGAGTAAACTTCTGTTTGTTAAGAATTGATTTCTAAATTTTACGCGTACGAAGTCGCGGGCAACAGCTAGTGTATATATAAAATATTATCTATTCCAAGATTGTTAATAGTCTCGCCTGAGTTGCCCACATTAAAGTCAATCAAAAGCAGTGACGTAGGTAAATTATTCCAATTCTTAGGCGTGTGTAATGAAATATGAAGTAAAGTTGACATCTCAGGTCACAATATTTGTTTACATCAAAATAATATCAAAAATTATTTGCGTATTTAATTCATGGACATTACACAAATTCTTCGAGTTCAGCAATGTGATGCGGTTCATAACGGTACCCTAATAAAAAGGAGACTGAAGGAGACTGAGAAGATATTTCTGGAACTATGCAGTTCGTCCATCCATCTGGCTTCAGGATGTATCATATGAACAGTGATAGCCAGAGAGCTGAAAATTTCAGTTTGTGTATATTAGTTGATGCTACAACAACAAATATTTACCTTTATTGTCCTCTTGCCCTTATCTCGTTAGTTGGGGTTCCGTTATTTGGTGTAGTTTGGGCTCGATAAGACAAATACGTTGTAATATACGGTACAGAAACTACGGAACCCTTCGTGTGTGAAACTAACTTGCGCTTGACCGCTTTAATATCTTCCAAAACAACATAATTAATTTTTTATACATCTGGGAATTATAATACTAGCTGTTGCCCGCGACTTCGTACGTGTAGAATTTAGAAAATGTTCACCGTTGTAACATTTTTCACTACTGCTTCTCTCCTATTAGTCGCAGCGTGATGTTATATAGCCTATAGCCTTCCTCGCTAAATGAACTATCCAACACTGAGATAATTTTTGAAGTCGAAGCAGAGGTTCCTGAGGTTAGCGCGTTCAAACAAACAAACAAACTCTTCAGCTTTATAATATTACAACCTGCTGCCTGCGACTACGTACGCGTGGAGTTTACAAAACTTTTCCCCGATTTTGCAACATTTTTCACTGATGCTTCGCTCCTATTGGTCGCAGCGTGATGTTGTATAGCCTAAAGCCTTCCCCTATAAATGGACTATCCAACAAAAGAAGAATTGTTTAAATTTCCTGAAATTGTTCCTGAGATTAGCGCGTTTAAACAAACAAACAAACAATCAAACAAACAAACTCTTCCGCTTTATAATCTTAGTAAGTATAGATAATAGTATAGATGATGATGAATTATAATGATCATGGTAGATCATGGTATACAGAACTACTTACCCTTGACCATGGTGACTCCAAAGCCTCCAAAACGTCGAGCTAAAATTTTAAACAAATACACGCGACTAAATCTGTAAACGTTGTGTTTGAATGGTAGTTTTTAGGGTTCCGTACCCAAAGGGTAAAAACGGGACCCTATTACTGAGACTTTGCTGTCCGTCCGTCCGTCCGTCCGTCCGTCCGTCTGTCACCAGGCTGTATCTCAAGAACGGTGATAGCTAGACAGTTGAAATTTTCACAGATGATGTATTTCTATTGCCGCTATAACAACAAATACTAAAAATAAAATAAAATAAATATTTAAGGGGGGCTCCCATACAACAAACATGATTTTTTTACCGTTTCTTGCTCGATACTAATAACGTTGCCTTATGTTGCATAGATAATGGTACGGAACCCTTCGTGCGCGAGTCCGACTCGCACTTTACCAATTTTTTTTTTGTTACTCCTTACTCTGTAACAGGATGTGGTATGTGTCTTGGGCCTGACAACGACCCGGTTAGACTTAGGAGAGGCTTTTTACTTAGGAGAAGCTCACCCCGATGGGAATGATTATAAGCCTCCCATGATAATGATATGGAATCTTACAGAAACTTTGAGAATATTAAGGATAAAATACTTACTTAGAAATAAACGCTGTAGGTTGTTTGTTATGGCGTATAATAATTTGGCGTGAAGGGATTTTAGGACCCATGCTTCCTGAAGGCGTACTTTTCATGGTGACAGAAACTTGAGGTTTTCTTGAAACCGTTTTTTTAGTCGTAGTGTTGGAGTTACTTGCGATATCAGTAGGCTTCATGTTAACCGTTGATTTTTTAATTTAATTCCCTTTTACCTGTTGGTACGGAACCCTAAAAAGGACTAAAAGAGTTAAACGGCCCAAGATGTTTTAGAAAACTGCGAGTACTTTTTAAAAGACTGACTCATAATTAATAGCTAATATAGTTTAACTTTAAAGTTAGTGTAAGTTTTTGTATGGAAGTTCGACTTTTTAACATAAAGTTATGAAATTACATACAAAGTCCTATTTTACATTTATTCTAAAATGGTTAAATCCGTTTTATAAAGGTGGAAAAAGGGTTTAAAGTTTGTATATAATAGGGGTATATAAAATTGGTGCTTGTTGCCAAACTTCTCCAAAATGGCTTTACCGATTATTATAAATATTAGAGTACATTTATTTTTATCCCTAGGTCAGAAAAAGAGAAGGAATTTTAAGTAAGTAGATACTCACTCCAGATATAATAAATCTGTATCATTCTCACACCTCACATTAATGGAAAACGGTATTTAAAAAAAGAATAAAAAAAGAGAAAAATAAAACCTTGAGTTTCTTGTCTGTTCTTCTCCATAGGATTCCCGTTTAGAACAGACACCTAGCTTTTAAAGTTTCAAATGAGCTTGTAAAACGTACAAACTTGAAATATTTTGACTTTGAGAAAAACTATAGCAGGCACAGTTAGTATAATTATAAAATCTTTCATGGCAAATGCGGTTGAAATAATTTGCAGAGGCTAGTAAATGATGTGTAATGAAATGGAAATATTCGCAAACAAATATGGAACTGTGCACCACAAATATTTTGTAAATGAAGTAACATAAATGTACCTGAAATAATATTGGTCATATTTATTTGGAAACGATCTGATCAAAGCTAGCAGCTAATTATATCGTGATATTGTAATAATAGTGCCCGGGGAATATTACTCGCTATTTGGTTTTGTAAATAGTGTTTTTGGAAATGAAATAGCAACATCGATGAAAACCGTTTGTGCCGAATGCGAGGCTCTGATGATACAGTATAAGAATTAGCAGTATGATAATAATATTTGGATTTGTTTCATAGCAGATGGTGCTCTATAGTCTCTGCCTACTCCCATTTGAAAGGCATGATGTTATGATGATGATGGTGAACATAATAATATATAGATACTAGCTGACCCGGCAAATGTTGTTTTGCCATACAAATCTCATGGGTGGACACCCCTTACCACTTAGAGGTATGAAAAATAGATAGTAGCCAATTCTCAGACCTAATGAAAATGCATATAAAATTTCTTAAAAATTGGTAAAGCCGTTTCGGAGGAGTATAAATAAATAAATAATGAATATTCAGGACATTTCACACAACGTCCTCTGGTCCTAAAGTAAGCTATATTTCTATGCTTGTCTTATGGGTACCAGATACGGATAGACTACGTCGTACGTAACGTACGTACGTAACTAGTATGGGAACGAACAATGTGACACGAGGATTTTATATATTAGAGAAAGATGTGCAGACAAACACCCTTTTAGGAAGCGGTGGAATTTAAAAATTCTATCAGTGTTGGATAGTAAATTTATATATTACTAGCTGACCCGGCAAACGTTGTTTTGCCATAGTAAAAAAAAAAGGTTTTAAAAATAGATGTTGGCCGATTCTCAGACCTAATGAATATGTATGTAAAATTTCATAAAGATCGGTCTAGCCGTTTCGGAGGAGTACGGTAACTAACACTGTGACACGTGAATTTTATATATTAGATAACATCACGTTGCGACCAATAGAAGCGAAGCTTCAGTGAAACAACGTTGCAAATGCGGGAAAAAAATTCTAAATAATAGCTATTTATAAAAATTTTCCCGCAATTGCTAGAGTAAGATAATAATGATATTATGCAAAGAGGCGAGCTTAATTTTTTAATTAATTTTCAACCAGCAAACGATAACAATTTAACGAGAAAACAATAGTGCTAATAGTGGTAAATGTATTAACGCAGAGCCTAAGGTTTTCAAGCTCTCTGAAAGTACGCATGCATGTTACTTGTAATCAATGGCAGAGCAATGAGAAAGGATTTCTAGAAGCTAAATGATTAGACATTAACAAGAGAGATATCTTTGAAATGTCTTCAGAATTTCCTACCTGAAAAAACTAAAATAAATCTTGCTCAAGCACTCATTCAGCCAATTATTGATTATGCGGATGCTTGTTTTCTAGATGCTACTGAGGAGCTGTTGGACAAGCTGGAGAGATTGCAAAATTTGTGTATACGCTTCGTATTTAATCTGAAAAAATATGACCATGTCTCTAATCTTCGCAAAAAAATGAAGTGGCCCCCAATCCGTCTTCGGAGAAACACTCGTCTTTTATGCATTCTATTTAACACGTTAAATAACCCAGCGGCTCCAGCCTATCTCAAAGAGTGTTTCTCACCAGCTCGCCCCCCTGATTCATTATGCAGGGCTAACCTCCGCACGGTTCTCTCATTTCCTCCACACAAAACAGATTTCTACTCTTACTCTTTTACTGTACACGCTGCCAGACTATGGAATTCACTTCCTTCAAATATTAGAGAAAGTAAAACTATCTCCACTTTTAAACGTAAGGTTCGTCAACACTATCTCTCCTCTATTAACTAACACTACCAATAGTCATTGTTAATGTATGCCATAAATTTGACATCTGTGTTAATGTTATATATTAAGTAATGTTGGTATACGTTATATATTCTGTAAATTTCATGTTTATGCTCATGTATATGTTATGTATTATGTGTATGTATTGTATTGTATTGTATGTACTGTATGTATTGTATGTATTATATGTATTGTATGTATTGTATGTATTGTATTGTATTGTATGTATGTATTCCTTTTTAATTTTTTATTTTACGTTCATTAGATATTATTCTCAAAGTTTCCTTCCTACACACAAATAAAAAATTCCTATAACACGCACTATCCTCTCGCGGGTCTGCTGGAAGAGATTTCTCAAAGAAATAAGCAGATCCTTTGTACAGCCATTACTTGTCCAATGTTGTTTCATAATGCTCTGTACTGTGTGCATAAATTTATAAATTAAAATAATTAAATAAATAAATAAAGTATGTCATATGACCCTACTAATATTATAATTGTGAAACCTTTGAAGTATGGATGTCTGAATGTTTGCTACTCTTTCACGCAAACACTACAACTTTACAATAATGTAGCTTATATATACCAGATTAACACATAAGCTACAATTTATACGGGTAAGAAGTCGCGGGCAACAGCTAGTTAGGAAATAAATATATAGCCCATATGGTGACGTATTGAGAATACAATTATCACCACCCCATTTCCTGCCGGATGGGTGCTGTGAAAGGTAAATAAGCGATATTAAAAGCACATCTATTGTGAAACACGGAAAACAAGAAAATAAACCTTATGCTAACTGTTTAGAGCAGCACAGTAGACCATAATTCATCTCAAAGTGGAGGTGGTTCCAGCTGTGGGATATTAACGAAGAGAGAGATTGGATTTATATTTTGGTGCAATTTAGTTATGCAGTTAGTAAAAATTTGCTGAAAAATTTACTTGTTGCATGAAACGCAACCTGCGCTTCATGCAATAAGTAAGTTTAATTAGAGATTTATGGTATTATTCATAGTGATTTCGGAGGTTTAAAAGTTCGCTAAAATTGTCAAAACTTGTTATTCTTAATAGTCTTTTTACGCCAAAACGTTTATTATCCCTCCGATAAAATCTCAGTTTAAACCTCCGAAAAGTCATTATGAATAAGACCGATAGTGTTAACATATTGTATTTATGGTTTAAGAAATAAAACAAAAAAACATACATTACCTTATCCTGTATTATAGAATAGAACCACTCATTCCTTTTTTTTTATTTTACACAATCAATGTTCCTAACGCACTCAATGAATCCCTTCAACTAAATAACTCACGACACAATTTTTTTTTTAAATACCCGTATATAATTTTAAAAATAATCTTAGTAATTGTTTATTTTAATTTCGTTACCAGTAAAAAAATATTTTAAAAACGAAACTGAATTCAAATTTATTCTTATCATTAATTTTTATTTTGAATTAAGTTTTAGTTGTGTCAGTTTATAAGAAAAATATTATATTATCGAATGTTAGAGATTATAGTGTGTTGCCACGTTATAGGTTCAGTGATTTACGTCACGTCCGTCTAGCGGAGATTCCTTTATAATACTGGAGATGAAACATCCCTGTATATAGCTATCAGATTTATACAACAAACCCTTGTGTGTAATGCCTATAGGTAACAGATTTTCAAATACTGGTGTTAGATTTTTATTCACTTTAGTACAAGTTTTGTGGGTGCTGTTACCGGGTGCTTAGTTTCAAAACCTGAAGAGGTTTTATACACAGGATTGAAAATCACCTTTTTACGAGAATTAATTTTAATCAGTTCTGTAGTTATGTTGTGAAAGATAGACAAATAAATAGAGAGAGAGATACTTTCACAGTTATAATTAATTAATCTTAATAATTATAACTGTATTTTATGTTTCGGAAAATTGGAACTATTGACAATAACTTGTGGGTATAGAACTTGCGTACCTTGCTTACCTATGTTCGCTTGTCTGATTCTTGTAGCAGTCACATTGCTTGTTTTGAATACGAAGGGGAGGATAGGTAATCTCTACATCTTTACTTATTATAAAACAAAGTCGTAATTTTTGTATGTATGTCCCTATGTGAGCTTATATCTTCAAAAGTATACAACTGATTTTGGTGCGGTTTTTTTAATAGATAGGCCCCTTACTACGTTAACGTATAAGTAATATTATCAAAATGGTACCAATGCTACGCGCACAACTAAACTTAACTAAAAAATAAAATTTGATAGTATCAATGTATCTTTTACTTGTTATTACGTTGGTCATATTCATATTAATTAAAATCGTCAGTGTATACTGCACAGTCTTTATAATAAGAAAGTTCAGTTAACATTCCAAATTGTGCTCACACAGTCACACACCAATCACACTGCCAATTAGCATTTTTTTAAATTTAGTTTGCGCGTTGATTCCATACCTACGAGTATGTTAAATGGATCATTCTGTGTGGTAATGGATTAGGAATATTAGTACTAGCAATTTTTTTCTTCCCCAGGATGCTGTAAGGGCAAATAAGCAGATATAATCCTCTGTAAAAGAAGGAAAAATCAAAACTTAACCTTATGCCAATACGCCTGGTCAGAGTGTCGTAGTATCCAAATATTCTCCTAAAATTGTGGAGACTCATACATAATAATAGGACTGGGAAAGGTTGTATATATAAAAACCTCGGTTTAGTTCATTTAAAAACGTTTAATGAAATGTAGGTAATTACATTTAATACTTAATCAAACTACATGTTTTTAATTACTATTATGAAAATTTGCTTAGAATAGGTTACTTTTTAGGGTTCCGTACCCAAAGGGTAAAAACGGGACCCTATTACTGAGACTTCACTGTCCGTCCGTCCGTCCGTCCGTCCGTCTGTCACCAGGCTGTATCTCAAGAACGGTGATAGCTAGACAGTTGAAATTTTCACAGATGATGTATTTCTATTGCCGCTATAACAATAAATACTAAAAATAAAATAAAATAAATATTTAAGGGAGGCTCCCATACAACAAACATGATTTTTTTACCGTTTCTTGCTCGATACTAATAACGTTGCCTTATGTTGCATAGATAATGGTACGGAACCCTTCGTGCGCGAGTCCGACTCACACTTGACCAATTATTTATTTATTGTCGCATTTATTATCAAACACATTGTAACAGAACTTAGTTGTAAGCTGTCCTTAATGATTTATCATTGGTGTAGCACATTATCAGTGATGCACGCTTGAAATAACAGTAGTTAACTCAAAAATTCATAAAACTGGATTACATGCAACCTTTTTTATTTATTTATTTCATCAACTGCTCATTGCACTTACAGTTACCCAAGACGTGCAATGAACTATTATTTATTACATAATTATAAGAATATAAAATATTTTTAATATTTTATATTTTTTGAGTAGGGGCGCTGCCATTTTAGGCGTATTGTATATATTGAAATATATATGGTACATAATGCTTTGAAAGTTATTCTGAGATTTTCGAAATCTAGAGTAAATTACGTAGTAGGCTTAAGCAAATGCTTAAACTAAAAATCGATGACTACTTAAATTTAGTATAACGATAAGCACACAACAAGAATATATATTTTAAAATTTCACCAAACAATAACAAAAAAATAAACGTGATTTGATACCACAAATACAATCGATTTGATTCGTTAAAATGCAGAGTAAATCATTTGCTAAGTTAATACACCAATCAGCTGTAATGCAATTTTTTGACTAAAAACACAACAACTTTATTACAATTTTTTATATTATTTGATTTGATTTAATATGTTAAAACATTACAAAACAATTTGAAAATAAAACAATAAATATTTAATATAATTCATAAAATACCATTGGATAAACCTAGCATAATGTATACTAGTTTATTTGATACAAAAAAATAACATTTATAATAGCGAAACGCTTTCGCAACATCTAGAAAAAACCGACCCATAATATTATTCTAAAGATAGTTTTCTAATACAGAAACATATAAGAAAGAAAACATAGATTTTTGGCTTAACAATATTATTGTCTGTATGAAATTCATTCGCTTGATTAATTATTATATTTCTTTTTTATCTTAATTATTATTTTTCAAATTACTAGCTCACCCTAACTTTAGTTGAAATTAAATCGCAAATGTTAATGTATTACCGGGTGTCACATATGATGTATATCGGAAGGTCGCAGACACAGCTGCACACTCGTCTTGAAGATTATCATAAAATCTGAGTAATAACCGGTGATACATTTTATGTAAATCTTAACAAAATTTCAATAAATCAATGTTATAAAAATTAAGAATGAGAACCTCAGTATTCCAGAGGCTCCAACATTTTCTATGAAGGATAGCTTAAGTACTAGTCGCAGGTTTCTCAATACCAGTTATTATAACGTTTTTAGGTGTTTTATATGCCAAAGGAGGTGGGTTATTTGACCATGGAACAGTGGGAACAAAGGTCGCACGAATAGGTAGTATTTGAGTCGCGCTCGCCTGCAAATGTTGAGTTATCGCCGGGAACCTTGAGTGGTGAAAATTTGATGTAATCAATGGACGCACGACTGGAATCACTTTTAGTCTGTATGGTATTGCTGTAGACAAAGTTAATTATGTTAACATTAACCTGTTCAAAATAGGTAAACTGATTATGATGATAGCATATAATGATAATGGTGACGAAATAAAAACTCCCTATTACGTCCACAAGGACTGGAACAGCCAGCTAAGGGATGCATTAAGCGGTTAACATTCTCTGTGAGAGGTATAAATCTCGAATCTAAACCCTTTGCCAACACGCCAGGTTAACGCACAGTAACCTAAATATCCTCCCGAAAGGAGGAGACTAGTGCTCATTATTGGAAAGTTCACGGGCTGAGAAAACATGAAATGGACGTAGAATTTAGTTTTCTTTTTCAATTTTGTTTGTAAGAAAAGAAAAAGCAAAATCATAACAGATTTGAGATATATAAATACCTACCATTTTTGATATTTTAGCCTTACCTTTTGGGTTATTCTCATGATATCTAATAAATCCTATTAATTTAGTGAGGAAATATAATGTAGGTAGGCTCATTTGCATGCAAACAAACACAAACACAAATGCAATACAAGCACAAGGACAAATGCAATACAAGCACAATACACGTATGTCTCACGTAACCATTCAATTTCGGTATATACTCGAATACCTACCTAGTACCTGCATAGAAGATCAAGTATCCTCCCGTTGTGGAGGAGGCTTGTGCCCAAAAATGGGACTTTAATGGGCAGAGGATAGGGTTGCCACCCGTACTTTATAATAAAGTTTTGTACGTTATTTCAGGTAATTGTACTTTATACTTTATGAGAACAATAAACTATAAAGTATAATGATTTGATTTTTTTGAGATTTTGAAAAGTTTTGTCATTAGTATTTTTTCGATCAACGAAATTTATCAATTAGTGATGAATCGATGTCGCCACTTGCCAGCGCTACATCACTTAAATAGTCGTTTTTAACATTTTCTGAACGCCACCTAACCTCAAATGTCAACAATGTCAGATGTCATGTCAGTATCATTGTCTTAATTTCTTGTTTGTTTTGTGCAAAGCAGTTTGAATTTTGAATTCAATAGGAATACGATTTAAAGTTTTATAGATTTATGCTATAGTAAATCATGGACTCTTATCCACTAATTTGATACAAACTACAAAAAGCAATAAAAAATTGTTGTGTTTTTAAATATAATAAAGAAAAATAAATTGTACTTTATTTTGACACTACGTACTTTTTTTCTCTTACCTATAATAACTAATGTACTTTAACTGCAAAGAAAAAAGGTGGCAACCCTAGCTGAGGAGGAGGAAGTAATAATAATAATGATAAATAAAAATAGGAATAACTCGTAAATAAACAAGAGATACAAATAATAAATAATAAATATTCATGGATATTTCCACACAACGTCCTCTGGTCCCAAAGTAAGCTTATATGCTTGTGTTATGGGTACCAGAATGCGGCTAGAATACATATACTACTTTTTTTTGTAAATACATACTTATAATACATAGAAATACCCAGACGCAGTACAAACATTTGTATGACAATTAGAAAAATCACAAATGATTGTCCCGAGCGGGAATTGAACCCGCGACCTCTTGATCGGCAGTCCGTTACATAAACCACGCAACCACGAGGCTCGTCAGTAAAAATAAAATTTGTGATCCACTTAAATTCAAACTTATAAAACTCACCCAACAGCAGTTTCATAGTAGTTATAACCTGTCCGAGTTGTGATGTATTAAGAATACAAGCTTCACCATCCGATTTCCTTTACAGGGTGTTACTGATAACACCCTTTGTGTGAGAAAACAAAACTAAACAATTTTTTAGAGACGAAAATCTTGAAAATAAACCCTATGCTGGTTAGCGCAGCATAGTAGAGCATAATCCCTTCCACAGCGGAGAAAGCCGATGCCCAACAGTGGACCTTAATGGGCTGAATAGGGAGAGAGGGCGAGAGACATAAAGGGATTTAAACAACAGTCTTTAGTTATACAGTCGATGACATAACGACTGAAGATGTTTATCCAGTTTTCTAGAATATTTATGAAAGTTTCTTGATGTTACCGACGGCCCTCGTAGTCTTGTAGTTAATATATCGGACTGGCGTTCACGAGGCCGTGGGTTGATACCCCGCTCATAAAACTCATTAGTGTACACAACTTTTACTATTCCATCATGGTATTTTCTAGTCTTCTTTAACATAGCCTATTTTTATTAAAAAAAAAAGATGTGTGGCACTCGGGGACTGCCGCGGTAAAGCTATTGCATAGCATTTTTTATCAACTTATGTATTTATAATTATTTATTCATTTAATTTATACAAGAATCTAAATACCATAAACTAAAATAAGATTAATAATCCTTATTTACTGATGCTTACATCTGTCAAGAAGGTTATAAATAGGGAGTAATAACTCGGGAACATAGATTTGTTCCAAGGCGCCCTGCTTTGGAACAAATCTATGTTCCCGAGTTTATGGTTTAAAAGTAAAATAGTAAATAGTAGCCTTGCTTTCTCTTTTACTCCCGCTTAAAAAGAAAGAGTTAGAAAGGCTACTAAATCATTTATTTTTCTTAATGTGTTCAACTAAAAAAAGCAGCAGGCCAGATTCGTTGTACCGAGTGTTACGTCTAGATCTATATCCTAAGTCTATGACATCTGTCCATTGTTTATGGTAATTATGATAAAATAGCGATTGTCAATCAAATGTCAATCTGTTTTAAATCCAATGTCAAATGTCAATCTGTTGGTATACAATTTTAGTTTATTTTATATTATTCAAATCTAAAATACGCTGTTATCTGAACATTTAGGATATATGTTGTCGATTCAAAATTCTTATTTTAATACCTACGTTGTTTAATTTGAGGAAGGCGTTTACCTTTGGTATCCACAGTATGAAATAAATTCCGGGGCGAAGAGGGGATTGCGCATGCGCAGTAACGCCGATAATGTAAAGTTTTTTCGTTACCTACGGAATTTAAATTTCGAATTTTGTGGATTTAGTCTCCACGCTCAAGGCCCGCGATAGAAGCTATGAAATAGCTTAAAAGTTTTTCTATTCTGGGACATGTAACACGCTAATCAGCATAGCTTGCGACCTAAAGATACTGTGTGAAATGTCCACGTCATTTTCATTAGAAAAAAAGAGTATGACCGGTCCTTTACAAATATGTTTGATGCACTGCAAAAGCTGTCCACAATTTGTTATTTAAATATCACAAGATTAATTATGTTAATGCAGATATTGCGAGCCGAGAAGCATCTAGAAACTGGTGGTTAGTTTTATGTTAGTAAAAAGGGTTATCACGTGTTTATTACACTTATTATGCGACAGTTAGCAGAACATGGTCAAGGAAAAATAAAATTGTCAGGGACATCGCATCAAGCGGCATCGTCCCATATCAATATTATTATAATTTCAAAGCCAAAGAGAATTCAACACCATACTGACAACAGAAGCAGCTGTAGACTGTTTATATTTAATATAATATTTAATATAATATTTAATATAATATTTAATATATACTAAGATGTGTGTATGTTCTGTATTATACTAAGAAATTATCAAAAAAAAAGGGGAATAAATGTAATCCCCGTATTTGAGTTTTAGCAGTGAAATTTAGTTTCATATTCTAACAATACTGTAGCAGTTTATTATTGCCTAAAATCACGACTAAAAAGATTGATTTATTTGTTGGCTCCAAAATCTGAATGTCTACAAATTATTTTGCTGAAAAGTACATCCAAATCCGATACCTATAAGGCTTAGTATCCAAATGTTCAACTAGACGTCATTAGTAACATTTAGTTAAAGGGTAGACAAACGTAACAGATGCACACACAGTGTTGTTATTGCAAAATTTTAATTATAATAAAAAATAGAGAGAAATGCCTAGGAACTTACCGCTTTTTGTTGCAATTCCATACAATGGAACAAATCGAGTAGCAGTCACTTTCTTAGTAGCAACCGGCGATAACGGTGGGGGTTCAATAGGCTGCCCTTGTCCAATCGGTGGTGGTGAAGCTGTAATATTAAATGAGTCATAATATCTTAGTGAATAACCTGCACTAAAATTCGAACTTTCCTAGTGCAAATCAGCAAATCACCTACTATGGTATATTTTACGACGTTTTGTCGTACTCGAGTATTTGAGTAAATTAAAACTTTTTAAAATTTTTTTATCAGTTCTAAAATTACTCCACTTTATTTCAAAATTCACAGATCTACCAGGGGCTCATGTCTGCTAGGCGTCATAATGGCGTCATTATGACACCTAACTTAATAAAATTCGCCATTATGCAATCAGTGACTGATCATTACCTATGACAATATTGCAATAGCAGACTAGGGCCCCTGATGACTTAGGTTACACCACGCAGCCACCTAGGCGGCTTGAAGCCACTTGTATATGAATGTGGGGGTGCAATACGTTTTGTGTTTCTATGATACATGACGAACCTTAGACATATCTTTTCTTCCCAAAAATTACTTGTATTATTGCCTGTAATAGTGACGTTTGTTGCTAGCGAAACATGAATACCATATTTTATTAGACCTTAAAGTACGATTCAGCGTGAAATATATTCTATGTGTGTGTCTATGATACATGATGAGCCTTAAACAGATCTTCTCTTCCTAATGAATACTTATTTTATTACTTATAAAAGTGACGTTTATAGTAAGTGAAAACTAGATGTCACATTAATACCATATATTTTAGAGCCTTAAGTACGATTAAGCCATGCTAAGTTACGTGTCTTCAAGATGAAACGCGTATGCACAATCTCATAAATTCGTGATTGCATCTTAACAGAAATAGCTGCGGTGCAAGTTTATAAGAAAAAAATGTCTATACTTACGATTGTTGATAGTCAAAAGAGATTGACAGGTTTTAGTCACTGGTGGAATAGTGCGATAAGGATGTGGTATTATGACAGATTTACGCACAACCTCTTTTGGAGGAGCTGCCTGCGCTGATGTGCTGGGCACAGGTGAGTTACCAGCAGTCACTACGAACAAAAATAAACACAATGGTACCGATTGTACGTGCAAACTTAACTCGACGGACCTCGTGGTTGAGTGGTTTATGTTACAGACTACCGATCAAGAGGTCGCGGGTTCGATTCCCGCTCGGGACAGTCATTTGTGTGACTGTTCTAATTGTCATACAAATGTTTGTACTCCGTGTGGGTGTTTCTATGTATTTTAAGTATGTAATTACAAAAAAAAAGTAATATATGTGTTCTATTCGCACTCTGGTACCTATAACACAAGTGTATATAAATAAGCTTAGCTTGGAACCAGAGGACGTCATGTGAAATGTCCATGAATATAAAAAAATATATAAAACTTAATTAAAAATTACAATTGATAGCGTCAATTCAGCGATGTTACAAGACTACTTTATTAGAAAATCTATATGTAGAGATTTTCTAATAAAATAGTTCTGTTATCATTGCTGAATAACTAACGAATAAATAACTAACGATTTTAATTAATAAAATAATAATAAGCCAATTAATCAACATACGCCACAGTTGTTTTAATTTCATTTCATTTATTCTTTATTGTACACTCATACAAGTAACATAAATAACAGTGTTAAGCGCGTTCTACACTCGCGGCGCGAAAGGCCGCGAAACGAATGTGTAGATGGTTTCGCGCGTTGACGTTTACTCTTCGCGGCCGTTCGCGGCGTGAATTCACAGCGTGAATCGCGGGCGAGCGTAGAGCGCGCTTTACAAATGTGCACAAAGGTGTGCTTAACTCATTTTTCATTTTTTTTTAGTTAATTTATGTTGACATTAATTTATTAATTTTTACAATTGACTTGCTATGCTTTTACTAAATAAACTAATTTAGTTTATTTAATTTAAGTTGAGTTGTGCACGTGCTGAATTGGTACCATTACCACTGTTATGCGTCACACAGTCGGGTAAAAGATTATTACACTACACTTTATCATCATACCTTCACATCTTCTTTCCATTTGCTGAGCAAAGATTATAGAACGCCATCTGTAAGGGTCTAAACAAACTTACTTGTCTGCATCTGGTCATACATGCACCACGGGTGTAAGTGCTACGCAATGGACCCGTGTGGTTTATAGGACGTCCTTGATGACATCAAAGTTCGTAATTCTTGGTGGTCTACTCCTATAATCTATATATGTTACAGACTTATGTAGCTATGGCTAGTACATAAATCTATAGTATAATCAATGCTTTTAATGTATTACTTGGCTAAATATATAACTAACCTTTGGTAGGAACAGTAGGAACCGCAGGAACTGTCGGAACCGCAGGTCCAGTCGGAACCGCAGGAACAGTCGGAACCGTAGGAACAGTAGGAATGATTACAGGCGGATCTATCTTTGGCACCTTGGGGTTCGTGATTTCAGGAGATGCTGCAGGCGTCTCTTGTGGACGTTTACGCTGTTCAACTAAATTGAAAATGCAATAAATTGCTTATGAATGCAATAATAAGTATTATGCAACTAGCTGTTGCCCGCGACTCCTACGCGTGGAATTTAGAAAATTTTCCCGGTTTTCACAACATTTTCTAATTACTGCTTCACTCCAATTAGTCGCAGCATGATGTTATATAGCCTTCCTCTATAAATGAACTATCCATCACTCGCTTGACTTGTTTACTATGAATATCAAAGATTTGCCTTTCCCTAAAAGAAATAAATCTTACATAAAAATCCTTCTCTCTTCTCTCTCTTCAGCCCATTTACGTCCCACTGTTGGCCACGGGCCTCCTCCACTTTGGGAGGGATTATGGTCTACTGTGCCGCGCTGACCAGGCGTGTTGGCACAGGGTTTATTTTCGAGATTTCCGTCTCTGACAGCGGGTGTTATCTATGTGCAATATCCCTTAACTGGCTTTTACAGCACCCTTGGGAAGAGATGGGGTGGTGACACTTGTATTCTTAATCCGTCACCATACGGAGAGTATTATAAAAATCCTTACTTCAGAGTAATAAGAGGTTTCAGGTTTAGACTTCTTTTGTTGTATTCATAATAAGTGTTAATGCTATACAATACATATTTTACTTACCCTTAGGTGGGTAGATAACAACACGTTTTTGCGGCTGTGGTGGCTTTATAACTGTCTTGATACGTTTTGGATATGGTGTTGGTTTAATTACCAGGCGTTGAGGCTGCCATGGTGTAGAATTTTTTATGGGACCTTTCCAGGATCCATTTGCAGTTACTACAAGCAATAGAAGATTACACATCTAAACAGAGAATCACGTAAAGATTGCTATGTCTGTAATGAAATGGAAGGGAATTAAGAACTAGCTACGTAAGTATAGGGCCTGCACACGAAGGGCAGAACCCTTTCGTAAATCTTAAATATTATAAAACTGAAGAGTTTGTTTGTTTGAACGCGCTAATCTCAGGAACTACTGGTCAAATATGAAAAATTCTTTAGTGTTACATAGTGCATTTATCGAGGAAGGCTATAGACAAATAACATCACGCTGTGGCCAGTAAGAGGGAATCAGTAGAGAAAAATGTTACAAAAACGGGAAAAATTTTCTAGATTCCACGCGTTAAAAGACGCGGACAACAGCTAGTATGATAGTAAAGGTACAGAACCTTTCTTGTGCGAGTAGTCCTGCTTGACTGGCTCCTTTTTATTTACGCAATAAATGAATTCACATCATTTTGTGGTGTGACGACTACCATATACAACAATATTCCATTGTTTAAAAGGAAATTAGAAAACCTAGGTGCATACAAGAAATCCTTAATCAAGTTCTTAATTGACAAATGCTACTACAGTACAGTGTCTCGGATTTTATTGCAGACAAAGAGAAGCAATATTACGGTACTGCGGCTTGACAATTTCAAATACCCAATCCCCAATAATGTATTTAGATTAGTAAGTTATTGTATTTATATTGATTGTCAATTTATTAATATTACGCTACTTAATGCTGACTTCGTAAAATTTGATTAAATTTTGACATAAACTTTTGACATTTGTAATAATGTTAATATGATATACGTTTAATTTTAATTATTTTTATTTCTATTTTGTACACAACCTACAGTGGTAAAATGTAGCGGACAAATCTATATTGACAATGTATTGTAACATCTACCGAAACCTATGTTTACAAAATAAATATTTGATTTGATTTGTTTTGGTCTATAAAAGTTTATCTTATTAGATAGTGAGGTAGATCTAGCTATAATATATGAAAGAGACAAGACGACAAAATAAAGGCGAACAGGAACTCGCGACATAATATGAGATTGGGATTATCGCGTAAAACTCGACACGTGCAATGTTACGGTGTTCCCACTCTAAAATTTATCTTTTGCGTTAATAACGCTCCTGGATTGATTTAGAAATAGAAATAGTAACCATGACAGCAAACTATGAAGAAAAAAATAAAGTAATAGAAGCATAGATATATAAAACCTAGATACTGTGAGAAAAATTCGATGCACTAGAGGCAATATCGACGAAGAAAACAGTGGACTACAAAGCGTCTTTTTTTCAAAGTTTTTATAGGTAAAATCTGGCTGAACCTATAGTTGTCCCTTCCTTCGCAGTGCTCGAGAATGGGGATAGCAATATCTAACACAAATATTTAAATTGTGAATTGGCTGGGTCTATTCTGTGCTCTTATGCAAAAAAAAACCTGTCAAGTACGAGTTGGTAACGAAGTGTTCCGTTCCGCTATCATTATCGTCATATCCCTGACCCCAAATAATGACACGGGTATGATGATGATGATGATTTGGTGTTATAGCATCAACATATGCCTCCTGGCGCCCAGTGTTCTCAGTTATGAACATAATAAAAAACTGACTAAAGCCCAAGTACAAAAAATACGTCGAAGCAATAATGACCCAATGTTCTTCCTTGCGAACATATTAGTAATATAGCAATATCTTAAATTTTGGCGGCAAATTACAATTTCTTAAAACGTTATCGGATTGGAGGATTGGTGAGCGACATTTTTGTTTTCATGTTGGCCTGGCCAATCAGTGTTACTTTATTAAATCTCGTCAAAAAGTCAAACGTGGAGCACACGCGTGGTAAAGGTGAGTTTAATTTTTAATTATCTAGGAGTTAAAATAGGTTTTCTGTTCAAAACTTCGTTAAAACCTTAGTTAATATATATTTTTTTTAATCCTTTATTTAAGGGGCTTTGTCAATATTGACGAAGTCGCCCCATAAGGAAACTTACACGGTTTTATATATTTTACATATTACTAGTATCAGTAACACTGCTCGGCGATAATGGCGGAGCAATGTTCCTGATTCTAGCACCGTTTATTCTAGCTAGCTCCCTAGCACCCTCCGACAGTGGACATGCTAGGAGGCTTTAGTTAATATTGTGGAATTGCTCGTGATTATAATATTTTTATTGATCTTACATTTCAACATGTATTATTATGCTGCTCAATCATTATGTTCTCGTACGAGTTCATTGGGCTTTATTGCCGTAATTTTATGTTTTATGTGAAGAACACTGGGTCTTTATGTAGTTTATATATTCAGATTTTAACCCAGAAGATATACGTAAACTGTGAAAATTTCAGTTCTCTAACTATCACCGTAGATACAGCCTGGTGACAGCCTGGATACAGGACGGGCGAGCAAACAGCAAAGTCTAATTAATAATAGGGATTCGTTTTACTTTTAGATACGGAACCCTAACAAAGACTACATTTATCGAAAATGTTGTCAATTTCCGACATTTAGTTCTTATGTTCCGTGTGTATCTTTCTCAGGGTGCTGTAAGAGCCAGCCAGACAATATAATAAGCAGTTAATGTCTACTGTGAGAGACAGAAAACTCGAAACGATACCCTGTGCCAACACGTCCGATCAGCGCGGCACATCGTAGTCACCATAGTGGAGGAGGCCCGTGCTCAACAGTGGGACGTTATTGTACGATATTATATGTACTAGTTAACTTAAAATATATACGCACCGTATTTTCTTATAATTGTTCCAAAATTATCCACGGTCATCAGTTGCGCTTCCTCATCTACAGATGGCGGTTGGTAAGTTGGTCTTGGTTGCATAGCCATTACTTGTAATGGTAGACGATGCTTACCCAATCTAATAGCTTCAGATTCCATGGTTGACATTGGAGGTATGTCTTCTGGGTGGACTTTTAAGAGTTCTCTGACAGCGTCACCATATGTCAGTTTAGGTTTTAGTAGAGATTTTGATTTTGAGACAGATGCAGCTACTTTATCTAAAAATATAATGTATTATACATTTCCTCAATATTTATTTATTTGCTTTACTTCTCTTTTCTTACCATTTGTTATAATAAATAAATATTTACGGACATTTCATACAACGTCATCTGGTCCCAATCTAATATTTTATATAAGCTTATATGCTTGTGTTATGGGTACCAACCAGTTAACGAATAAACTATTTTTGTTTTGTGAATACATACTTAGACGCAGTTGAAACATTTGTATGACAAATACAAATATCACACAAATTATTGTGCCGATTGAACCCGCGACCTGGTGAACGTCAGTTTGTTACATAAACCTGTTCAACTAAATAATTAAAATGTACGGGAATCGAACCCTTTACCTCGTGAATGGCAGCAAAGCCTGTTATAATAAACAGTCATATGTACTTACCCAATCGTTTTATCACACTTACGGCGGACGATCTAGAGCCAACTATAAAACAAGATAATTGTAATAATTTCTTATTCTGCGTATAATGTAAACAACAGAAAACGCTTGAATCTCTATATATTGCCTACTTTACATGACTTTTAGGGTTCCGTACTAGAAGTTAAGATGGAACCTAATTACAGAGACTGTTGTCTATCACCTGTCTGTATTTCATGAGAAGTTATAGTTAAACTGGTGAAATTTTCGTCTTTTACTTATTATAAAACAAAGTCGTTATTTTTCTGTTTGTCCCTCTCTCTCCAGCCCATTTACGTCTCACTGTTGGGCACAGCCCTCCTTCACTTTGGGAGGGATTATGGTCTAATGTACCGCGCTGACCGGGCGTATTGGCACAGGGTTTATTTTCAAGTTTTCCTTCTCTCACAGAGGATGTTATCTGTGTGCAATATCACTTAGCCGACTTTTACAGCACCCTCGGGAGGAGATGGCGTGGTGATACTTGTATTCTCAATCCTTCACCACACGGAGAGTATGTCCCTATGTGAGCTTAATTCTTCAAAACAACGCAATGGGTTTTGATACTGTTTATTATATTTTAATAGATAGAGTGGTTCCAGAGGGTGGGTTTTTGTATAATTTGTTTAGGATTGTTCTCTAAACTCAATGCAAACGACGTGCAGACTACAGCTAGTAGATAATATATATTTCTGTTGCCGCTATATTAACAAATACATTAAATACTAAACAACAAAATTATACTAAAAGAGAAGCGCATACAACAAACATTTTTGTATGATAACATGAGATGATAACGAATATGTTACGATGCTTAAGGGCCTACATCAATATTATCGTATATCATCGCCGACACGTACATATTAACACAGCCAGTAGGCACAGAAAATGAAGAATTAGGGATACTTTTCCTATTTACTCAAAATCTACTAAATATATTTTAATTCTGATCCACGTGTTTCTATACATAATAGTTACCTATGTTTTTAAAGTTATTTCATTAGTTAATACGCGATAATAGACCGACAAATAAAAAAATAAAAAATTTGAGAGATTGTTTCGCCAAGATTTTCTATCGAGAAAACTTTTTTCAATCGCGTTTCTGAGTTCATGCGATCCTAGATCATATATTGAAAAAACATATACTTAAAAATTAGAGCTCTAGCCATTCAATCTAAAGAAACAATGAAAACTTCGTACATAGAAAAATGCACGAAGCTATTTTGGTATCCTCTTAAGGTACGAAACACTTCATGCGCGATTTCAACTCGCACTTAGAGGTTTTTTTTTTAAGATGGTTAGGTATATAAATGTCTGCGATGGCTTGACGGTGTCTGGAGGTCGCGATTCAATTATTTCTCGGTCTGAACGATTTCTATTCCAAATTATTCCAATAAAAACTAAAATTATTCACGACGCCCAAGGCAAATGTAAGATACATTAATTTTAGTGTCTAATGTCCAGTTATATAGGAAAAAAAAATTGTGATTCTTAAACAAACATTTTGTCATCTTATGACCGTGGGATGGCGAACAAAAAGAATACAAGTGTCACCTCTCCATATCTTGCTCGCGGGGACCGTAACAACCGATCGAGGGAATCGCGTCTCATGACACCTGCATGTACATGCACATGTACCCAAGGAGGATTGACATCAGGTAGATGCTCGTAAATATCAGCCAAATCTCATCGCAACATGAACGACTAGTCATGCTGCATCAACCCTGATTCCGAGAGTTAGTCGTAGTGTAATGTTATGCTAGCCTATACCCTTCCTCGATAAATCTAATATATAAAATTCCCGTGTCACAGTGTTAGTTACCGTACTCCTCCGAAACGGCTAGACCGATTTTTATGAAATTTTACATGCACTTTCAGTAGGTCTGAGAATCGGTCAACATCTATTTTTCAAACTTTTTTTTTCGTATGGCAATACAACGTTTGCCGGGACAGCTAGTCTTATCTAATATATAAAATTCACGTGTCACAGTGTTAGTTACCGTACTCCTCCGAAACGGCTTGACCGATTCTTCTCAAATTTTACATACATATTCAGTAGGTCTGAGAATCGGCCAACATCTATTTTTCAAACCATTTTTTTTTTTTAGTGTGGCAAAACAACGTTTGCCGGGTCAGCTAGTGTACTATAAAATACTGGAAGAATTTTTCAAATCGGACCAACTCTCCGGATCGAAAAATACAAACTTATCATTTTTTTAATATTAGTATAGATTGTCTCGTCCCTGTCGGTTTCCCCGACTCTGGTATGACCTTGTAAGTATGTAAACGTCATATTTTTGTAAAACGATACATACAAAATGTAAAAAAGGTGCTCATTCAATGAACACGAGAGCCTTCATGAAGAAAATAAAGAAATGTTAAGGTGTATTTACGGCCGTTTTCAATAAGTTCGTTTTTTGAAAAGACAAGAGATATAAATATTTTATTAATAAACGAAGATCAACAATCTTCAATAATCAATGTATCTGTGATCGTAGATCGATTATTGAAAATTAGTTACTAGAATATTTAAATATTTATAGGCATGAAGAATAGCATTCATTTTCTGTTTATGACTAGGAACATCATTAGGTACCTAATAATGCCGAAGAGAAATATTGCAAAAAAATAATTTAAAGAAATAATGAATTATTTCGAAGGGAAATAGATTCAAAAATAATATGCGTGTTTTCATGCCGTGCACAGTCAGAGATGACGAATACCGAGCATAGTGGAGCAGAATAAGCACGAAACCGGGCTCCGAGCTCCGAAGCGATAGCTACTGGTGAAAGACGGATAGACAGCGAAGTCTCAGATAGGGTACAGCTTTATCTTTTGGTATGGAACCCTAAAAACAGTGTGGTATAAAATAACGATTACAATTCGTTTTAAAAGCGTTTACAAAATATAGCTATTAAATTAAAATTAGATGGTTTTATTTTATTTATGTAAGTTAGGTTAAATTTTTGATACAATATGTATTATAAGCACAGAATGATTTTAAGTATGTATTTACAAAAGAAAAGTAGTAAATATGAGGTATAATATCCGTATTCTGATATAAAACTTAGCTTGGAACCAGAGGACTTTGTGTGAAATGTCCGTGAATATTTATTTATTTATTTAATAGAATTGGTGTAATTGTCAATTCGTAGAAGTAAGCCGACTATTAGTTATAATATTAATCAAATGAAGACACCTTTTTAACCGACTTCAAAAAAGGAGGAGGTTCTCAATTCGTCTGTATGATATGTTTTTATTGTTTTTATTAATTGTTACTTCATTGACTGTCGGATGGAATTTTTTTTAAAATACCTAATTATTTGAATTGCTGATGAAGAGCTATTCATTAAGAGGATACCAAAATAGCTTCGTGCATTTTTCTATGTACGAAGTTTTCATTGTTTCTTTAGATTGAATGGCTAGAGCTCTAATTTTTAAGTATATGTTTTTTCAATATATGATCTAGGATCGCATGAACTCAGAAACGCGATTGAAAAAAGTTTTCTCGATAGAAAATCTTGGCGAAACAACCTCTCAAATTTTTTATTTTTTTCATTTGTCGGTCTATTATCGCGTATTAACTAATGAAATAACTTTAAAAACATAGGTAACTATTATGTATAGAAACACGTGGATCAGAATTAAAATATATTTAGTAGATTTTGAGTAAATAGGAAAAGTATCCCTAATTCTTCATTTTCTGTGCCTACTGGCTGTGTTAATATGTACGTGTCGGCGATGATATACGATAATATTGATGTAGGCCCTTAAGTAATAAACTATATATGTTACAATATTGTGTTAGTGTTACAGTTCGTAATTAAACACTTTATAAACATGTTCATTGTTAATGAATAATTTGCTTACTATATAAACCTTATTAAAGTTATTACTTACTTAAAACTTATTAAGAAATTATTGCATTGTCATCGGTCTTAACATGTGTTTGCATTTCAGATAAATTGGACTATTGAAAGTGGGTGAAAAACACTTGCAATGATTCCGTTACATAAATTAATACATAGATAACTAAATAGATAGAACGATAGATAGATACAAACGCAACTATTAAGTCTGTAAACATTTTTAACAGGTTCTATAAATCTAGTGGGCCTATCATAAACTATTTAACTGTTATCGTAAATTATTTTTGTTAATCTATTTGCAAAACAAAAAAAACCTTATAACTTACGGGTATGAAAAATAGATAGTAGCCGATTCTCAGACCTACTGAATATGCATGTAAAATTTCATAAAAATTGATTGACACGTTTCGGAGGAGTATTACCATAACTCTGTGACACGGGAAACATTTTTTTTACTCTCCTTTAAATTTGTATTAGTTTTACCGTCAAAACGTAATATGTAGTTATCTGTACCTACATTCTAGCGGCTTTAATTTTTATAGGTGTTTTGAAGCTATTGGTCATTACATAGTTATAGTTATATTGAGATAAATCTCCAGTCCTACCCATTCACTCGCTGTTTCTAAGGATTTGATCATTCGTTACAGTTGTGAGCTTGTGTTTGATATTAAAACGATGGCATCTGAAAACCTCAGGTGACTTAATAAAGTGTCTTTTTTACTTATTACCAAACAAACTCATTACTTTTGATTGTATGTCCCTATGTGAGTTTATATCTTTAAAAGTTGGAGACAACAAGAGAACAAACAAGAGGATGCCTGTTTGGTATAATTTGTTAAGGTTTGGCGTATTTTGGGAAAAGAGGGACTCGAAAACTATAAACGTGGGTGAAATCGCGGGATTTTAGCTAGTTAAATTTTATAGAAAGAAAGAAAGAAAGAAAGAAATCATTTATTCATAATACTTCGAAAAGCGTATTGTTACATATAAGAAGTAAACACGTAAAAGTCTAACGGGCTTCGTGGTCTAGTGGTTCATGTAACGGACTGCCGATCAGGAGGTCTCGGGTTCGATTCCCGGTCAGGACAATACTTTGTGTGATGTTTATATTTGTCATACAAATGTTTGTACTGCGTCTGGGTGTTTATATGTATTATAAGTATGTATTTACAAAAGAAAAGTAGTATATGTATTCTATCCGTATTCTGGTACCCATAACACAAGCATATAAGCTTAGCTTGGGACCAGAGGACGCTGTGTGAAATGTCCATGAATATTTATTATTTCCGCATTCCTTTATTTTCATATTTAACATATATTTTTTTAAAAGATTATAAAAATAAGACATTCATACTGTATAAAAATAAAAAAGAAACACACAATAAATACACTAATTAAAAACACACTCACACATTTATAATCTAATTAAAAAATATATAAAAAATAGTGCACCACCGGCATCGAGTACAGGGACCAAGCTGTCGGTGGTCAGGGATCCAAAGACAGGAACCTCCTCACTATGCGAGCCGTATCGAGGACGACTGCCTTCTGCATCAGACCCTTGACCCAACTGCCTAACTCGAGCCTCTCTAGATGTTGATCGAGGCTCTTGGCTATTAGTCCATTGACTGAGATGACTATCGGCACAATGATCGCCGAGTCCACATCCCACATGTCGACAATCTCGTGCGCTAAGTCTAGATATTTCATTTGTTTGTCTTTCTCAGCTTTCACGAGATTCTCGTCATGAGGAATGGTGATATCGATTATCATTGCGCGGCGCGCTGATCGATCTACCACCACGATATCAGGTCTATTAGCTACAATAGTCCTGTCCGTGATGATAGATCGATCCCAATACAATGTAATACGACCATTGACAATTACCGGCACAGGTGTATACCTGTAGTACGGCACCACAGTTTCCACAAGGCCGTATCGCAGAGCAAGCTGCTGATGGATAATCCTGGCTACTAGGTTATGTCTGTGCAAGTACTCGCCGTTAGCTAGACGCGAACAGCCGGAAACAATATGTCTGAGGGACTCACCTGGTTGGTGACAAGCACGACAAATGTCAACAGTGCCGTCCTTCAGAATATATTTCCGGTAGTTGTTCGTCATGATAACTTCGTCAGCAATTGCACAGACAAAACCTTCAGTTTCCCCGAAAAGGTCACCGAATCGCAGCCAGGTCACGGAAGATAACAAGTCAACATCAGGCCCGTGTAAGGCCCGATAAAATCTTCCGTGTAGCTCCTTGCTCTGCCATACCTCCAGGCGGTCCTTAGTGCTAAGTACCACAGGCATACGCCAGTTTTCTTTAGCCAAGGTGAGCGGAGTGAGCCCGAGGTCCACTGCCACTACGTCTCGATGCATCTCCGTACCAGCGTGGATAAAATATTCCCTAAGGTTGCATATCTCCCGATTATGTAAGGTCTTAGCATTCAAAAAGCCTCGTCCTCCACATTTTCGAGGGATATACAACCTCATTACTGATGAACGCGGATGATGCATTCGATACGCAGTCAAAAGACCGCGGACCCTCCTATCTATAGCTTCAAGTTCAGTCTGAGTCCACTTGAGTATACCAAAGGAGTACATCAGAAGTGGCATGACCCAACCATTGAAGGCACGCACTTTGTTGCCGCCCGACAAAAGACTATTTAGCACTTTTTTCAGGCGGCCACAGAAACGCTCCCGCAACGATTGTTTCATGTCCACTTCATTGATGCACAAGGCCTGTGATATACCCAAGTATTTATAGGTATCAGTTTCGAGGAGAGGTCGGAGATGTACAGAATTCGAGAGCTGAATTCCCTCGGACTCTATAACACGTCCTTGTTTTACATGCATGAAAACACATTTATCCACACCAAACTCCATTTTGATAGATCTACTAAAGCATTCAGTGATCTTTAATAAATCTATCATCTGTGGTCTAGTGGGAGCAAACAGCTTTAAATCATCCATATAAAACAAGTGTGAGATCAACCGACCACCCCGTCGAAGCTTACAGCCTAGCCCTGAACCCTCAAGTAAAGTACTAAGGGGGTTAAGAGCTAGACAGAATCAAAGGGGGCTCAGACTGTCACCTTGAAAGATACCCCGCTCAATCCTTATAGGCTCACCACAGAAAGAGTTCTGGCGACATGCTGGATAGCACAAAGAAGTTTTCCATTGCCCCATACATGACCTTAAAAAGGCGCATAGAGTTGCATCCACTTTGTACAATTCCAGCACCCTTAAAAGCCATGCATGTGGTACAGAATCATAGGCTTTTCTGTAATCTATCCAGCATGTCGCCAAATCCCTCTGTCTACGGTGTATTTGTTTACAAATGGTCATATCTATTAGGAGGAGCTCCTTAGTACCACGGCCGCCACTCCTACATCCATTCTGAGAGACAGACAAAATTGAATTTAACTCTATATGTCTTGCTATTTTGGTTCTCAGAATAGATGTTAGCAGTTTATAAATAGATGATAAACAGGTAATTGGTCTATAATTGCTCGGATCCGTGGTACTACCTGATTTGTGGAGCAGATGTGTTGTGCCAGTCGTCATAAATTCTGGCAACGTCCCCAACTCTAAAGACGACTGAAATTGAGCAGCTAGGCGAACGTGCGAGCTACGTAGCCATTTTAACCAGAAGTTGTGCAGTCCGTCTGGTCCTGGAGATTTCCAATTAGATAAAGAACGGACTGCACACGCCACGTCTTGATTTTCTATTAAAATACTCTCCATTGGTTGAATATTCTCACATGCTCGCCGAACATCCCCAATCCAGTCGTCCTCATTGTGAACAACAGGCACCGACCAGATGTTGCTCCAAAACTTTTTAGTGGTTTCAGCATCAGGCAAGCGCATGTCGTCCCCTCTGAGTTGAGGGCGTTCCCAGTTTCTATAGACAGACTTTTGATTGTTTTGAAACATGCGATTCAATTGATACCGGTCCATACGTTTTTTATATCTATGGATGCGGTTAGCCCATGCATAAACTTTCTGTTTCAGGAAGTCAATGCGCTCAGTTGCATGGGTAATATATTCTTAAAGGCCTGCTTAACATAGCGCATCACCCTCGGTCTACTATTGCCCATCCTGAAGCAGCTAAGCTTTCCGATGAGTACTCTCGCCCGGGCGATACGACACTCGATCCTAACTTGCCAGGCTGGTTTACAACGTGATCGCATAGCAGTATCTTTTTCAAGAGGTTTTTGTCCTGCTATGCGACAAGCCGCAAATGCCGCACAATATAGTATAGAATGTGTATCGCCCAGGCTGTCACTTGTATCTAAATAAATAGATAAAAGCGAGTCGAGAGCACTCACCAGCGCTATATTCTTTTTATGCATGGGCAACCGTGGTAAGCGTGGCCTAATATCAATAGGCATGTATCGGCACTCACCAATCGCATATTCCAAAGCACTCCTTACCTCCTCATTGTATTGGTTATTCCTATAAGCAATATCTGTGTCCCGTTCTGTGTAAGATGAAAAGACAGGCAGTACAGGCACTGTCTCAGTACTTACACCTGTTTGCACTGAGGCTGGGGTGACATCACTTATCAGGAATTCAGCACGTAACCGATCAAGCGCGGCGTCATCCAACATGTGACAACGTTGAATGGCCCGCACCTGATCCGATAGTCGTTGAGCCGTAACGTTGACAGTTGGTTCAAGACCCTGGAACAGAAGAAGCATACGATTACGGTACGCAGTGAGGTTAGTTCCTCCCTCTGTTGCCCCAAAATATGCGCGCATGACGTTTTCGTTAATGTCCGATGTCCATCTCATGCGCTGCACATTACCACCGGCAGCGAGGACCCTGTTCGTAGCTGATGGGCCACGGGATCCCAAGCAAGCCGGGGGCCGGCCTCTTCCCCTCCGACGTACAGGCGACGGCGACGTTCGCGGAGAAAAATACTCGCTGCTCCCGCTCGACGAATGCGATGACGCTCGCGTAGCTTGTGGTGGCGGCGGCGTAGCGGAGCGAGGCGGCGAGTCCGGGGTTGGATCTTGTGCTGATTGCCTTAATCTGGCTTTAGCCCTCGTAATCATTGTGTTTTATATACATATTATCACAGATATTATCATATTTAGTTGATTTTCTTCGGCTGACATGGTATGACATTTGTCTGTCATTGCTATTGCATTTTCATGTACTGTTTTATTTCTTGTTATTATCATATTTTACTTGTGTGAATAGATTTTCCGTTGATAAATTGCTAATTATTAACAAATATAAGGCATTATTAAATAATAGAATATTAAAACTGAATTTTATAATATGAAAAGACACAATGACGTGCTGTCAGGTGTAGGGTTGCCAGATTTTGATTGTTTATTATTATTATTATTAAACAAATAGACAGTACATCATAATAACAAAATAAATACATAATAATAATATTATACCCATTCTGTTCCAGTCTAAGTAAAATAATAATAAATAATAATTATTTATTAATATATTTATTTATTATTTAAAAATAATATTATACCCATTCTGTTCCAGTCTAAGTAAAATAGGGTCGCTCTGTCTGACTTTCGGAGATATAAGGTTTTAAAAAAATTTGCATATTGAGTGTTTTTTTGGCCCATCGGTGCCGGGTACAGGGACCAAGTCACCGGTGGTTAGGGCCCCAGAGAAAGGAACCTCCTCACGATGCGTACCGTGCCGAGGAGTGCCGCCTTCTGCACCAGGCCCTTGATCCAACCATTCAACGCAAGTTTCTTTAGGTGGTGGTCGAAACTTTTGGCTATTAATCCATTTACCGAAACAACTATCGGCACAATGATAGCCGAGTCGACATCCCACATGTCGACAATCTCGTGGGCTAAGTCCAAATATGTTTCCTGTTTGTCTTTTTCAGCTACGAGATTATCGTCATGAGGAACTGTGATATCGACTATCATTGCGAGGCATTTATTAAATACACGTTATATTTACAAAAGAAAAGTAGTAAATGTATTATATCCGTATTCTGGTACCCATAACACAAGCAATATAAGCTTAGCTTGAGACCAGAGGACGATGTGTGAAATGTCCATGAATATTTATTTCTTTATTTTATTTTATTAAAAAATATAAAGACAAATTAATTCAAACAAAATACGCATCAAAAACTACTTTACTTCGTAAGACAAAAAGTTTGTACTACTTTATAATAATCTGTAACATAATAACATGTCTGCATAATAGACAATTACTAGATTAGTATATCATTGTCATCATATTATTGCAACATATTTGACCAAATGAACGAATAAAAAACATGCTGATTTATATTAAGGGCCTACATCAATATTATCGTCGACATGTACATATTAACACAGCTAGTAGGTATAGAAAATGAAGAATTAGGGATATTTTTTTTGTTTACTCAAAATCTACTAAATATATTTTAATTCTGATTTATGTGTTTCTATATATAATAGTTACTTATGTTTTGAAAGTTGTTTCATTAGTTAATACGCGATATTATACCGACAAATGACAAAAAATAAAAAATGAGAGAGGTTATTTCGCTAAGTTTTTCTATCGAGAAAACTTTTTTCAATCGCGTTTCTGAGTTTATGCGATCCTAGATTATATTGAAAAAACATATACTTAAAAATTAGAGCTCTAGCCATTCAATCTAAAGAAAAAATGAAAACTTCGTACGTAGAAAAATGCACGAAGCTATTTTGGTATCCTCTTAAGCGTCGCATGTCTGCAGTTAAGTTTATGCTCATGCCATGGGAAAAGAATAAATGATTAGATTGACTGTCTTTTAAGCTACACATAATGGTTAATTAATTTAATAGTTATTAACCGACTTCAAAAATGGAGGAGGTTCTCAATTCATCTGTATGTTTTTAGGGTTTCGTACAAACCCTTATAGTCTCACTACATGTCCGTCTGTCTGTCTGTCCGTCTGTCAAACTTTTTTTACTCGGCAACGGATGAAGGTATCAACTTGAAACTCATACGATATGTAGATCTATACGGTCCCTTGCTGCAAAAATACAATCAACCTTTTACCTCTACGCATTTAAAAGTTACGACCATTTTTATGAATTTGGAAAAAATTTGGCATAGATCAAGTCTATATAGTGCTGATATAGGGAAAAATCCAAAACCTTATAATAAAATTTGTCATCACATCACAAGAAAAAAGTGTTTATACTAATACCAACTTATGACTTCATAAGTTGGTATTAGTATAAACACTTAGCTGAAATAATATGGGCGATTTCCTATATTGGAACTACAAAATTAAGTTGGTGAGTTGTTTTGAGTTTAATTAACTGATTATTTTAATGCAGTTCCTTTTGTTTATATGTCCAGTAGGTATGAAATCCTACGTGTGCGAGTTTACCTCGCTCTTGACAGGGTTTTTTTTACGTTTGTTACCCCTAAACTTTTAACTGGGTGACGCGATTTTAATTATTATTCGATTATTTTAATTATTCGAAAGCTAGTGGTTCCAATGTGGTCCCATTGCTACCAGGTCCGGATCAGATGATAATTTCCTAAGAAATCGAGAAAAACCCTCAAATTTCAAAGGCAAATGAAGTCAGTTCAACTTTTTTTTTTTAAATACCCAATCAACAGATGTTATTTTTCTGGTACTAATTGATCCTCACTAAGAAACCTTCATGCACTGATCTATTTCGGGAAACTAAAGATTTTTATTGTGAAGGTATGTGATTGTTTTATTGCAATACAAGATCAGGGTATGAAGTTATCTTTATACTCTGGTATCCATGACACAAACCAAATAAGCTTAGTTTTGGACCAAAGGACGTTGCGTTAAATGTATATAAATACCTATGTATTTTTTGTCAAAAATCCGGTGTTTAATACATAAAATATATATCATTACTAGCTGTGCTCCGCGGTGTTACCCGCGGTTAAAAGGATAAAAAAGCTGTTCGTTTTCTATTATCCCATGGGAACATTGCATTCTTTCGTGATAAAAAGTAGCCTATATGTTATTCTGTATAAGCTACATTATTGTAAAGTTTCAATATATAAATCCATTCAGCAGTTTTTGCGTGAAAAAGTAACAAACATCCAAACATACCCACAAACTATCACATTTATAATATTATTAGCTGACCCGGTAAACGTGATTTGCCATAAAAAAAGTCAGGGAGGGGGGGAGGTGTTTGAAAAATTTGGTAAAAATCGGTAAAGCCAAACGGCCAAACGGCACAATGTTAGTTACCGTACTCCTCCTAAACAGGAGGAGTACGGTAACTAACACTGTGACACGGTAATATTATATATTAGATTAGGATTACATTTCTAAAATTTTTACTAAGTAGCTGTAATTAAAATTATGTTAGAATGTAAAGCTAGATTAAAGGCATTATTTAGTTTTTTAAACTCTATGTGTGGTGCCGAAGAACACAAGTGTCACACCCCACTTCCTAACTCCCTCTCCAACCCATTTACGTCCCACTGTTGGGCACGTGCTTCCTCCACTTATAGTGAGATTATGGTTTACTGTGCAACGCTTGCCAGGCGTCAAAACGCCAGGGTTTATTATCAAGTTTTCTAAATCTCACACAGGATGGTATCTGTGTGTACAATATTCCTTAGTAAAGAATTTAGTAAGTGTCAACTTGAATTCTTAATCCGTCTCCACACGGACAAGGGTGGTGTAAAAGCCAGTTAAGGCAGATTACACAGATAGCACCCTCTGTGAGAGGTGGAAAATTTGATTATAAACCCTGTACCAAGCTCCTTCAGCGCGGCACACTGCACAGTTGACCATAATCCCTCCCAGAGCGGAGTAGACTCGTACCCAACGGTGGGACGTTAATAGGCTGGAGGATGAGAGAGAGAGAGATACAGATTTATTTATTATTAAAAATAAAAACTATAGTAAGTACATTTACAGGACGGGGCGCTACAATGCAAACATCTGTCGATTATGCGAGTCCACTGAAAGAATTTGTCAAATTGAACGAGTGATTCCTGAGATTAACGCGTTCAAACAAACAAATAAACTCTTCAGCTTTATAATATTTACTAGCTGTTGCTCGCGACTCTTATGGCTCTTATGGCGAGGAATTTAGAAAATTTTCGCCGTTTTTGAAACAAATTTCACTACTACTTCGCTAAACGTAGCGTGATGTTATATAGCCTAGAACCTGCCTCGATAAATGCCCTATCTAACACTGAAAGAATTTTTCTAGTCAGCCCAGTGGTTCTTGAGATTAGCGCGTTCAAACAAACAAACAAACAAACTCTTCACCTTTATAATATTTATTATATTATAGATAGATGCAATCCAGACACCCTACTCAAAAAATATCGTGGTAACATATACAGAGTAATCACGTTCAGAATTCTTACCAATAAGCTTGTAATTTGCTGCCACTAAACAACCTAGCAAGCTAGTTCCTCCATACTCAACAATCACTGTTCATTGTGTGTATTAAACAATTATTAAATACACTATTTTCACTCGGTTTCACACTGACAATTGAATATTTTAACCAATTTTAAAACGCATAAGTAAAAATTTTACATTTTTAAAATGTTCGATTTTGATCGGTTAACACTGCGAGTGTTTATTGTTTTAATTGTAAAAGGATAAAATGGATGTACCTTTAAAAACACATTGCATTTATTGCAATTAGCAACTAATAAAATAAAACATGCAATTAACACACATAATACCTACTACATAAATAATAGTTTGCCAAAACACGCATAAATTTTAGTTGATTCTGCAAAAGCCGCATTAATTTTTGAAATTTTTAATAGTCATCGGTTCTTGATAACAGTGAAATATCATATTAATTTATTAAACTGTTGGATTAAAGGTAAATGAAAATCACTTTCAAAGATATCGTAACATTGATAGATACTTACCATCAGTGGTCTTAGAAGGAAGTTGTTTTGGACATTGTCCCGGTGTAATCTTCTCATTTGGTTGAGATGTAGTTTTGGTTTTGGGATTTACCGGTAACGGTTTCTTAAATACATCATTAGACTCCATGTTTCTGGAATATAAATCACTTCACTTTATCACTGCTGCGAAACTTTAACGCCGCGTGTGTTAAAAAAACGCACAATAATAGCCAAATTAACGTGTTAAATTGTTTTGAAACACACAACTGACTTTTTTAACCCGACGCACAATATGAATTTTCGTATGACAGAAATAAATTAAAGATGTTATATCACAAATTGACATAACAAACTTTTAAGATTCAAACATGTGAGTAAAATATACCCACAAAGTAAAAAAAAAACATGTTCACTTAAAAAAAACAACTCCGTGTAAAGAAAATGTTATTGAAAACCGTTAAGATATTCACCCTATCAATTCAAAACGATATGTCGTGTCACACGTCAACCGTGTCTGGTTCCCGTTGCTCAAATGCCCAATATCAGAACACTTAATAGTAGGCTAAATAAATTCTTATAAATAATTTCACAGATTTCAGTCCGCCATTTTGTATGAATATTTTCAAGTATTGTCGGCATTCCAAGTATCCATTGGGTATTGATATTTGTTAAATGTACTAGAAATATGATATTTAATATGATATTCGAAATTCTATCTATAAAGGTTTTTACATGTGTATAGATGTCTGAGTGTGTATGTTTGTATGTATGTTGGTTGCTTACGTTTATGTGTTGTATTGTTTTTAGGGTTCCGTACCCAAAGGGTAAAAACGGGACCCTATTACTGAGACTTCACTGTCCGTCCGTCCGTCCGTCCGTCCGTCTGTCACCAGGCTGTATCTCAAGAACGGTGATAGCTAGAGAGTTGAAATTTTTACAGATGATGTATTTCTATTGCCGCTATGACAACAAATACTAAAAATAAAATAAAATAAATATTTAAGGGGGGCTCCCATACATCATACATGATTTTTTTACCGTTTCTTGCTCTCATACAACAAACGTGATTAATTAAGTATTGTGTGTGTTGTTTGCTCATTTATTAATAACGTGGCTTATGTTGCATGGATAATGGTACGGAACCCTTCGTGCGCGAGTTCGACTCGCACTTGACCAATTTTTTTATGAAACTTACAGACTTAGAACGTAACGCTTAAGCCTAAAAGGCGAACAGTAATTTACTATCGCAATATGATTAACAAGGTTGTAAGGTTTGACCCAAGACTATTCAGCAGCTTTTTTGTAAGACATTCATACATCCATCCACACATCCATACTTAAAAACTCACATTTATAATATTAGTAAATATAATTTAACGACGAGCCTCGAGGTCTGGTGGTTTACCTGTTATGAATGTCACAGATTTGATTCCCGCGCGCAACTATAATTTATATGATATTTATTGTACGAATGAGAGCAGAGTCCGCTCTTATTTCGATCTCTCTCCCTCTCTCTACAGCCCATAAACGTCTCACTGTTGGGCACAGGCCTCCCACATTATGAGAGGGGTTATGATCTACTATGTCGCGCGGACCAGGCGTGTTGGCCTAAGGTTTAATTTCTAGTTTTTCATCTTCTATGAAGGATGTTATCTATGTGCAATACTCCTTAGCTGGCTTTTAGCATCATGGGAAGGATAAGGGTGTTGAAACTTGTATTCTTATCCTTCAACACACGGACATTCGTTGTTGACAAATAATTTAAAATAATACTAATTAATAATTTCGTGACAGCTACATGTCATACTATATTTCATACATTGATGTCGAGTTATCATATTTTTTGCTAGCAAGCCTGTAAAATTAAACTTTTAAAAACATTAGTATTAGCTTACGTTGGCTAAATACAATATTTCATAAACAATCGAATACAATGTAAGTCAATTTTAATTAGATTTAATATTAAAGTAATTTATTAACTTTTGCAATTGACATGTTATGCTTTTACTTAAAAAATCAAATTGTATTCCTTCAAATGGTATTCCGAGGTAGTGGGTTCAAGTCCCGCTTGCGGTGGTCAACTTTGTCCACCACAATTTGATTTATTACATTTAATATCTGGCATATAAATTTTTCATGTCGCGGTTTTAGTTGACAAACTCGTCCGGAACGGCTAAGCTGATTTCTACGAAATTTTGTGGGTATAGGTATGGGAGGAGGTTCGAGAATCGGTTAACATTAAAACAAAAACATTAAAATATTAATATTATAATTAAATTAAACAAAATTCACTCATTCGTCAAACACACTCCCTATTAATGAAATTTCATTGTCCGTTCGTCCGTCACCAGACTGTATCTCTGGAACGGTGATAACTAGAGAGCTGAAATTTCAACAGTTTAAATATATCAGTTGATACATGACAGCAAATACTCATCATTATCCTATATCACATAAATCTGTGCATATGTTGTACCAGAATATGGATATAGGTACATATATACTATATAGTATCTGTGTAAATCTGTCTCTATCTCTTTCCAGCACACTAAATTCCCGGCACGAGTCTCTCTCTCTTTGTAAATACATGCCCATAATACGTACATAGAACACATCCAGACGCAGAACAAATATTAGTTTGACAAAAACAAATAACACACAAATAATTTTACTATGAGATATGAACCCGATATGAACCCGCGACCTCGTGAACGACAGTCCGTTACATGAACACTAGATCACGATGGCCTACAAAAAATGCTATAATAAACCAAGCAACGAAGCCATAGATGTTAAATCGAAAGAAATAAAATTAGCAAAATTTAATTTATTTCGTAGCTTTGAAAATTTATTTTTTAATACCTGATTGTTGCTTCATTACTCCTCACTTCCCTCCGTGTGGTGACGGATTGTCACCACCCCATCTCCTCCCAAGGGTGCTGTAAAAGTCAGCTATGGGTTATTGCACACAGATAACATCCTATGTGAGAGACCGAAACCTCGAAAATAAACCCTGTGCCAACACGCCTGGTCAGCGCGGCACAGAAGACCATAATCCCTCCAAAGTGGAGGAAGCCCGTGCCCAACTGTGGGACGTAAATGGGCTGGAGAGGAGAGGATTGATTACTGACTTCAAGTTCTTTCGATTTAAGAACTATGACGTCAGAATATGGCATTGGTCGTGCATATTCCCATTTGGATAGCGTAGTGCTTTGATTTGTAATTGAAATGTGTTGATTCTGTCTACACGCACGCAGTTGCGAGTAAAGAGTATATTATAAACTACACATATTATGTACCCATATCTCTCGGTCTAAATATGTTTTGTGCATAGAAACAGCGATAAAATTTCCCTTTATATATTAATACAAAGAAGCATTGTAATATTGTCCTTTTGAAGTCCATTCAAAATAGAATCTTGTCCATCGTCGTCGCGACAACGGATTAAGCTTATAGACCAGGGCCCGAGAAGTGAATTTTTTACTTATTTACTGTGGATAAGATCTGTCTTTCTAATCACAAAAATGTTGGGATCGTTCTTTGTATATCATAAACATAAATCAAAACTGATAAACTAAGTTAAAATTATGTAAAGTTATAAAAATATTTTTAAAATGTATTGGGACTTTTGCTTTTTTAGGGTTCCGTACCCAAAGGGTAAAAACGGGACCCTATTACTGAGACTTCGCTGTCCGTCCGTCCGTCCGTCCGTCCGTCCGTCCGTCTGTCACCAGGCTGTATCTCAAGAACGGTGATAGCTAGACAGTTCAAATTTTCACAGATGATGTATTTCTATTGCCGCTATAACAACAAATACTAAAAATAAAATAAAATAAAGATTTAAGGGGGGCTCCCATACAACAAACATGATTTTTTTACCGTTTCTTGCTCGATACTAATAACGTTGCCTTAAGTTGCATAGATAATGGTACGGAACCCTTCGTGCGCTAGTCCAACTCGCACTTGACCAATTATTTTTTGTGAATGGATAACATTATATATTTCACTACGATCTACAGGTGTTAGGAATATACTTTTTGTGTTTTCGATTACTTTTGTACATGTTTTTGCTTTGTTACGTGTGATGTCATTGGTTAAGTTTATGTAATAGTCATTAAAAATCTCCGCTATTGCATCTGGATTGTCGTATAACTGGCCGTCCTTTATAATAGTGTCAATTTCATAGTGGATGTCATATTATTTATATTTTGTTTTATTAAGTGCCACGATGCTTTGCCAGTATTTTTTGATTGTTTTATATATGTTAAACTATTTAACCTCTGAGCTAAGTAGATACACTTTCATAATATTCTAGCGTAGCGTAGTCTTTTTTTTTGTTTATTTTATTATGTGGATACATACGGTATTTTAAATAAAGGGCTCTGTTTTTTTAGCACAACAGCGTTTTAGGCTTTTAGTAAAACATCTGTTTCTGACTGGTTTACCAAAACATTTAACCCTGATAAGAGGAAAGCATAGCCTGTAAAAGAGTATCTTTGTATCATGTAAAGAGTCAAACGCTTCATCTGTTGTTACATGCTCATATACCTCCGCAAATGACAGGTGTGAAATATAATATTTGAATTTAATCATATTTTTTTCACTCAGATCTCTGACACTCTTGGACCAGGACTTTAGTGTTTCCCTAACATTACTCTTAACCACTAAGTTGGCAGTTAGAGACTGTGCGGTTTCATTGTCCGAAAGGGCAAGATAATGCAGCTTAGTATCAAAGTTTGTCAGGTTACTTACGATTAGGTCTAAACAGGAGTTTTTACGCGTGGGCTTATTAATATGATTTTTGAGATTATTATTTAATAATATGGAATTCAGATCTGAACAAATTTTAGTATGTTTGAGCATATCCACATTCCAGTCGCCACATAAGATTATTTTTTTATCCCTTTTTTACATAACCTAGTGTCTAACATAGTAAGTTAAACAAAATAAAAATTTGAACCATAACCTACATTTATTTTTTATTTTTATATTTATGTTCTTTTTGAATGTTGCTGAAACTATTTCCGAATAAATCTATTTCTTTAAATTCTTTATTTCTTTATTATGATTATTTAACTTAGGGATGATAAGATGTTTTTTTTATAATTTGTTGGAAAGAGAAATAAAAGAGAAATACTTCCGTCTCGTTCCGACAAAAGTTATTAAGTGTTTTTGTTCACGCCTACAAGTTTCAGCGAATAGAGAACCCCAATTTAGTAAGGGGTCGACCCTGTTTCTCAGCCTTTTACGTTTACTACGGTAATTTAACGAGCCGTAACATTAAATAAGGCTCGACTATACGACCAAGCCGACACGATTGTCTCCGATGTTTCCCGAACAATTTTGCAGCTATAGCACCTGTTGTATTGTTATATTTTGAGGCCATGTAATATCTTTGGTAAAAGGTGGATCTCCAAAATAAAGAATTTTCAAAATAATTGTGTTAAAAATAAAAATAAAAACATTTTTTTTATAAATATTCCTGAATATTTCATACAACGTCCTCTGGTCCCAAGCTAAGCTTATATGCTTGTGTTATGGGTACCAGAATATGGATATAATCAATTACTTTTCTTTTGTAAATACTTGGTTATAATTAGTCGCCAACCGAAAGTTCGGTTTCGTTTTCGGCTGGCTGAAAGTATCGGCCAAAAATCAAGTTTCATTCAATTTTTAAATTATATAAATAAATGATTTATGCAACGTGCTTAATATACTGTGTCTCCATTTCATGCCCTAATTAATGCATAATAATAGGTAAAATGGACTAAATTTCAGTATTTTAAGAAATTTTATACTTGTCCACGTGAGTTTCGGTTTCGGCCAAAACTGAAGCCATGGCCGGACATTCGGTTTCGGATTCGGCCGGAAAACCAGTTTCGGTCAGACACTACTTACAATACACTAGCTGATGCCCACGACTCTGTCCGCGTGGAGTTTAGAAAATTTATCCTGTTTTTGCAACATTTTTCACTACTGCTTCGCTTCTACTGGTCGTAGCGTGATGTTATATAGCCTAAAGCCTTCCTCAATAATTGCCCTATCTAACACTGAAAGAATTTTTTAAATCGGCGCAGTGGTTCCTGAGATTAGCGCGTCCAAACAAACAACAAACAAACAAACAAACTCCTCCGCTTTATAATATTAAGTATAGATAGAAAACACTCGGACGCTATACAAACATTTATACAAATATAAATATCACACAAATGATTATCCTGCGATCGAACCTGCGAACGGCACTCTGTAATATGAACCACGAGACCGCGAGGGCAGCAAAATTTTATTTTTTTGGATCTAATATATTCACAATACGGATTTCTCTGACCTCCACGCTAGAAAAACTGTGTTGTAGAAGCCAGAAAATTACCACAGTAGAATAATAACAATTCTCTAGAAGTTGTTTGACGGGCTTCGTGGTGCACCCAACCACGAGGCTCGTCAAGCAGTAGGTACATATACCTGCAAAAAAGAAAACCTTTATTAATTATATTACATACATATTAAATACCCAGACGCAATACAAATATTTATCTGTCAAATACATATAAGTATAACTGACAAATACTTGACCAGTGCGTGGACCGAACCCAATCTCCGTTGTTCCGCGAACGGCAATCCTGAACACGAACAAAATAAGGCGAGCCTTATAGTCTAGAGGGGACATGATATCAATCTCGATTTCACAATTATAAATGTGACGGTGTATTGAGATATTATGTAGGGCCTCGTTCACCATCTTCAAGTAAAGCGTTGATTAGTTACTTATCGATTAGCGTTAATTGTCAAGTAATAGTTACGAGTATATTCTGTCAATTTCAATTAGTCAATCTTAAGATTACTGCTACTCGAACGTCGTGAACGTCGCACGTGTAGTTACTGGTGACTTTAACTAGCGATTAGTCTACTTGGCGCTTTACTTGAGAATGGTGAAAGAGGCCCTAAGAGTATGGAACATATTATACTGGACAGTCACAAGTTTGATGCAGAAGGCTAACGTGTAGTTTAAGTATTAACATAATGTGATAAAGCTTCGGCACGCATACGCATCTTCAATCTCCAATGGTTGCGTCTGATACTGGTATATGGATCACTGTCTCGTATAGTAATCCTTACCGCTTTACAGAGGTAAAACGGTATTCGGTAAGGATTACTATACGAGACAGTGGTTGTACCATGACAGGGACAGAGGATGCAAAAATATGGTACTAACGGGATAGTTTCATACTGACTATGCATGAGTTCGATTCACACTTAATTCATTAGACTTCTTGAGGAAATTGTCCAGTCATTATGTCCATAACGTGGTCGTGGTAGTACTGGATGTAGACTCTTTCTTAGATAAATCTTTAACTATCTTGAATGTTTGGTTAATTCAGTTTTTGTTTTTCCTATTCTTAAGTTATTTTCAGTGTAAAATAAGTCTAGTTAAATGTTAAGTCTGAAATATCTGTGTTTACCGCTTTACAGAGGTAAAACGGTATTCGGTAAGGATTACTATACGAGACAGTGGTTGTACCATGACAGGGACAGAGGTCCCTGTTATGCCAAAATAACAGGTGCCAATACCTATATACCTAATAAAGAAAATATTACTAAAAACTATTTTTATGTTTGAGTTGATTGATTGGTCTTTTTAACTGTATCAATCAACTAAAACATAAAAATAGTAACATTTTCTTTAAAAAATAGTATTCTAATATTCTTAACGTAACATATAACCTTAAGATTAAAATTCAATGATATTTTAGTGCATTTTCTGAAAAGATTTTCTATAGTAAGAGTAACATATTTTTTTTTACCATCGGTAAGTAGAGATTGCAACGAACAGAAAGCATACCAATTTTTTTTAAAAAGCTGATATTTTGACAGGTGAAATTTCGGTTGAAAATTAGGGTGCTTTTTCGATATTAATTCAAAATAAGGTGAAAAAATAAATATTTCTAATCAAATAAATTACAGCGTATTAAGGACATAAAACAGTAAGTTTTTACCAAATTTAGTGATTGAAAAAACATTTTTGTAAAAGAAAAACATTAAAAACCAAAAACTTAGTTTCTTGAATTTTTCACATAAATATTGAGGTTATGTGAATAAAGTGTGAATACTAAAGTTTTAGATCTTTTTACCTACAACTTTGTTTGTACCTACAACCTGTTTATTTTTTTCCATAAGACTATTAGTTTTGCCGGAAATCGAGAAAAAACATTTTTTACCCTTAAAGTCCCCCCTCCATCCCCTTCCCGACCTCAGATCGCCCGTAAATTATTTTTCCTCTTATTTTTATAATATTCTCCTCCTTTTCTAATGGGTTTCATCCTACTATAATTTTTTAAATTTGTTTGTTATTCTTAAAGCTCTCTGCACTAGTCTAATAGGATTATTGTAAAATCTAGTTGTGTATAACGTCTGTCTGTAGTTAAGCCATATTTTGTAATAAATATTGTAATATAAATTCCCTGTTGTTTCACTTCTGATGCCCAACCCGACATCAGAAGTGGGATAACACAACACCAGTGCGTTAATACGGGTAACTCCCAACGGCCCCGGTGGAACCGCCTTGGTACCGGGGCCGTTAGCACTCACCCGTTGTTATTACAGCACCAGTGTGGCATCTCTTAGTGTTAGAGAGAGCGAGAGATACCAAGCAAGGTAATGACTTATAGACCTACTGAATAGTTATTTTAGGAGATTGTGATGATAATATGATGTAACATTTAGTAAACACAGATATTTCAGACTTAACATTTAACTAGACTTATTTTACACTGAAAATAACTTAAGAATAGGAAAAACAAAACTGAATTAACCAAACATTCAAGATAGTTAAAGATTTATCTAAGAAAGAGTCTACATCCAGTACTACCACGACCACGTTATGGACATAATGACTGGACAATTTCCTCAAGAAGTCTAATGAATTAAATGTGAATCGAACTCATGCATAGTCAGTATGAAACTATCCCGTTAGTACCATATTTTTGCATGATATACACGTAATTCGGATATACTTTCAAAATCCATTTTGCAATCTTAATTTACATATCAGATTAAGCTTTTAAAAGCATCAACTGTTAACACAGACGGAAATGTAGTTTGTAACAGTTTTATATTTCCATAACTTATGCGTGAGCACGCAAAACGCGCAGCTCACGCATGCGATCTGCATCAACCTTAATGTACGTATAGGTATCGGCACAAATCTTGGTCTTTACCTGCGCAGAAGTGAATTATTGGGTCTATTTGGAGGTAGGAGGTGAAGCACGGGAGCGGTTAAATGAAATCATCGTATGTGATTGGCCTGCTGCGCGTCGCGTCATATCTGCCACTCGTGATTCGTTCTCTGTGCTAGATGCACTTTCCTTATGACTACGAGTACACTTCAAGACAATTAAATTGATACAATACATATAATTTTTTTAAGTGAAGCTTTTAAAATTTAAATTGTTATATTTGTTTTTTTATTGACGGGCCTCGTGGCGTAGCGGCTATGTAGCCGACTTACGATCGCGATGTGTGATGAACACAGATATTTGTACTGCGTCTGGGTATTTTCTATCTATTATAGCTAAGTATATATTTACAAAAAAAAAGTAGTGCATATATGTATAATATCCGTAATCTGGTATCCATATCACAAGTATCATTACGCTTAGTTTGGAACCAGCAGACGTTGTGTGAAATGTCCGTAAATATTTATTTACTCTTAATTAGAAACAATTATTATCCCAAAAATGATGTAAATAATAGACAATAACACAAGTATTTTAATTTAATTACCGCTTACCATCAGGTGGAATGTAGTCAAGCATCAACATACATATGATAAAAAAAAATTTCAGAATATAATTATATTAAAGTAATCATCCCCATTTTTTGCAATGAACTATACGATGCGCAAAGCGATCCCCACTCTACCGCCGAGCGCTCAAGAATGAAACTTAACACAATACCACTTAAAAAAAAACATTGTTGTATGAGAAATGCGAATATAAAACCTTTCTCGGTAGTGGATTACGTGACGAGAAGATCCAATACGAATTAATAACAAAAAAAAATAAGGAAGCATTTAAAATAATAACCATTTTATTACAGCTAAACGCAATATAAATATACTCCTGAAAACTTATGAGAAGTACTTAAAGGAAGGCTTTATCGGAAGGCGCTTTATAAAGGAAGGCACTCTATGGAAGGGTAATAAAATAAAGCTGATGATGAAGACAGGCGGCCATGACGGCGTGTGAAATAAGATAAATGTTGCTATATATAATATTGATTCTGATACATAGCATACCCATCTTGTTCTAATGACTCTTTTGCAATGAATAGCTGCTGATGATACCGATAAAACATTTAGTATGCTAAATTAGTTGACTGTGTGGGTCTCTCCCGCTTTTGTGGGCGAAATCTGGCACATGTTCAGTTCTTACTTATTTTTGTATTCGTTTGGGTCTCTCCTGCTTCTTTGGGTGACGATCTGGCTTATTTTTAATTTACTGAAGAGGAGAGAGCTATTGGGAGACCTATTTGTGTGTGTGTGTGTGTATGTGTATGTGAGGATCTCTCCTGCTTCTGTGGGTGACGATCTACCACATGCACTAGCATTAGTAGACTGCTGAAGTTTTACCTAGCTCTTTGTGTGATGAGCATAATTATTGTGTTCTGGTTCTGAAGAGATATTACGTACTGTTGTGTGTGTTGAGACGATGTAATAAAAGTTTCACTTTAAAAAAATCGAACTTCGATCTTCGAGGGTGAAGAATCGATTCACTGAATCGATTCAGAGCTGAGGATCGATCCAAATAATCTATTTTTTGGGTCTAAAAGATCGATTCTTCGATTAATCGATCTCAGATCGCCATCCCTACCTCAGTCCCTGTCATGGTACAAACAGAAACCAAAACCAATCTCTCCCTGATGAAAATCATTGAGATTCGACGATTGACCTCTGTCACTGTCATGGACAAACAGAAACCAAACTCCAAGGTCCCATTTGAAAACCAGCGTCAAGTCCTTGAGACTTGACATTATGCTGAAATGGGACCTATTGCTGCTGACCGGACATCACATTTTTATGATTATATGTAGCTTATTTCTTTATAACAACCTAATTTGTTTAAAAATGTGTGTTTTGTTAGTGCAAATAAAGTATTTTCTTTCTTTCGTTCTTTCAAACCCCCCTCCTTGACGCAAGTCACGGAGAATCGTCGCCTTCTCCTAGTCGTTAGACTCGGAGACCTTTGTGTGCGTTGCCTCCCTGTCGTAAGACTTGGGGAGACCTTTGCTCGGTCTCCATATCCGATGATGAAGAGATTAGTGGTGGTCAATAATTGTTACCACGTCGTTACTCTGCCAGTCGACCCGTCGCCCGTTACTTAGGGCTACGTAATTGTCGGTCGTACTAACCATTGTTAATGTAGTTAATTACTATAGGATTATTGTAAAATCTAGTTGTGTATAACGTCTGTCTGTAGTTGAGCCATATCTTGTAATAAATATTGTAATATAAATTCCCTGTTGTTTCACTTCTGATGCCCAACCCGACAAATGTTTAAGGATTTATTTATTTTACACATTATGCCAAAAAAATTTATTAATGCTTTCAAAAAATAAAAAACCATGACAAAGCCAGCTAAAGGATAATATAAACATTGCTATGAACACTCTTTGATTAGGAAAATTAATATTATTGCAATTTATCTAAGTAGATAATACCCAGATGCAGTACCAATATCGGCTTTTCGTTTCAGCGTTTTGCACAAAATAGAAGCCTCCAACAGCCAATGGTACATTCCCCATAGGGGGTTGCTTAATCCTAGCCTAGGGCGGAACAGGTCATTATTTCAATGTGGTAGTAAGTACAGTGTACGTCTCGCTTCCAAGCACATTTTACTGCATTTCAGTCCAATGTTGTGAGCGAGACAGTATCAAAAAACATCGCCAATATGAGCTAGTGAACCTGCTGAATATAATTGCTGGACAGTGCTTTTATTTCGAATAAACCCGACCTGTTTCAGGTATAAGCAGATAGCGTTTCCGATAAAGTTCGAGTGTCAAGTAAGTATCGAGTGGTGTGAAACAGCCCTGTGTGTTGGCTCCTACTTTATTCTCTCTCTAATTTGGTTATGTGCTCCAGGACGCGGTTGGGAATTGCAACGACTTGATTGAACTTAATGTTAGAACTAATAAGAGTATTTTCGATCTCTCCCGCTTCAGCGCTAAACAACAGGTTGCCAAACACTTGGTGATGGACATTCTTTACGCCGACGATGTTTGCTTAATGGCTGACTCTCTTGAGTCTCTTCAAACTTATATAGACTCCTTACACCGTCCTATCACGCCGCAGATTTGGTCTAGTTATAAGTACTAGCAAAACTCAAGTCCTAAAACAGCCTCCAAGAGGTTGACATGGATATACTGCGTTAGCTGAATTGCCAACTTTACTTGACTTTTTTAGATACCAGCACAAATTACATGTGCTGCAGCAGCTTTTGGTAAACTTAAGGTGCACGTTTGGAACACACACGATATTAAAATGCAAACAAATATCTTAGTATAAACGGCAATCGTCTTGTCTACCTTGCTTTATGCCACGGAGTCCTGGTGTTGTTACAAAGCGGACGTTAATCAGCTTGATGTCTTTCATCTCAAGTATTTAAGGTCTATAATGCGCATAAGGTGGCAGGATCACGTTCCAAATACTGAAGTCCTAAGTCGATCTGCCTGGAGTCGATGCACTCATAATAAAGTGTCAACTTAGACGGATTGCCAAAAGCGGTCTTCTACTCCGAAGTCTCACGCGGAAAGCGCAAACAGGGAGGTCGGTACCTGCGCTACAAGGACGTCTTAAAACGCAATCTTGCGGCATGTAATATCTCTGCTGATGGTTGGGAGGAGCTTGTCCGTCCGAGCACCCACGAAGAAAAACGTTTAAAAGACCATGACGTGAGACGCTAATTATGGAAGACTCGACCGAAGCCCACATGCACGTATAACTGGTCTGGCCAGCTGTTTTGTGCCCCTTGCAATCGTGTATTCAGATCGAAATTATGCTTTGCGAGCCATATCAGACCCATTTACAATGACCAACTTGACATTTAGGTGTCGCCATCACCGGATACGGTGTGGAGGATTGATGATTGATACCAACGTAAAAGCCATCTTGAAGTGAAGGAGGCGTTCCCAACAGTGGAACATTAATTAGCTAAAAGCAAAAGGAGTGCTGTAGTGAATAAAACTGAAAGGAAATCTTTGTCTTAATTTTGTTAAAAATAATATTCGCTTATGCATTGGACAGTGAATGCAAATATTCAAAATGGCATCAAGGTAGCGGGGGGGGCTTATAAATGAAAAAAGCATAGCAATGGGGAGGATATTCTGATTTAATCCACGCCCAATGATGTGAGGATGCTATATAAATAAAATTCAGCTATCCCCTTTAACAGTAGTACGCGAGTAAGCGTCAAGGACGTTCGACGTGTTAGCTAATTTTCTGTATAGGTGTATAGTTAGTAAAAATTTTGTACTATTATATAACAGTGCTACTTACTGATCTAATTTGAACTAGCGTACCCGCGTTAATCTGACAAACTTTTCACCGCACAACCGCATACAGTGTTGGACTTATAGATTTATTAAATTGTTCCAACAAGATCACAACAATATTCTTAAGCCGCTTGTATCCAACGACCATAATTAAGCCGTCGCTACACCTGGCAGTGGGCCGTCGCCAATAAAGGGCTGCTTTTACCCAGAAATCACAGCATTTTCCATCGTAAGTATAGTCAATAATTATAATCAATCATAATAATAATTAATAATTCATTTTTAATTTCATAATTGTGAAAAACCTCTTGCATAAACTGAAAAAATTGGTCAAGTGCGAGTCGGACTCGCGCACGAAGGGTTCCGTACCATTATCTATGCAACATAAGGCAACGTTATTAGTTTCGAGCAAGAAACGGTAAAAAAATCATGTTTGTTGTATGGGAGCCCCCCTTAAATATTTATTTTATTTTATTTTTAGTATTTGTTGTTATAGCGGCAATAGAAATACATCATCTGTGAAAATTTCAACTCTCTAGCTATCACCGTTCTTGAGATACAGCCTGGTGACAGACGGACGGACGGACGGACGGACGGACGGATGGACAGCGAAATCTCAGTAATAGGGTCCCATTTTTACCCTTTGGCTACGGAACCCTAAAAATTAACAGCTTTTCTTACAAACTTATTATTATTTTTAAATAGTTTTCTAGGTACTAAAAACATATTTTTTTCCATAATAAACATAGAATTTCTTATTTTGTTGCTGTAAGAGATCTATTAAGTTTTTGTGACTACTTAATGCGTAGGTTAATAAAAATAAAGGCAGAAAGGAAAAGAAGAAGAGAAAAAAATAGAAGAGAAAAAGAGTCATTAAAATAAAATACACAGAATTCGTCGCGTTTACTTTCAGAACTTACTATTACATACTACTTAATATTACTTAGATACAATATTTTTATTTAGTCATGTGCTGATCTATGGTGTCCGATTGTTTGACCAAAAGTCATTTGGCAAAACTATGAATTCGCCTATTGATCATTTTACTACTGATCATTTTACAAATGCTTCATTGTGCCAAATGATCAACACTTAAATTGACATTTTATAAATTACATACTTTACAAAACTAACAATTGGCAACTGAGTTATCAAATAAATCTACTATTGGTATAAAAAATTGGTATTCTTGTTAAAATGACCACATTTTGTAATTTTTTTTGCAAAGCCACTGCTCTGGCTTTTCCTTAAAGAAAATACTTTAAGTATTAATTGTTATATTTCATTAAATAAGATAGAATGAAAAAAAAATGATATTTTACTTTATTTGCGAAATAATTACTAATTTACCCGTTCGTCTTTGGAGATATATATATATTTATATAAATATATTATATATAACTTTTATTAGATTGGGTTAGGTTAGGTTAGAACTTTAACCCCAAACGCACGAGCCGAGTGAGCAAAGCGAGCGTGCCGCGGCAGTGGCCGGCGAGTGCCAGAAGCGACTTTAGGGCATTTCAGCCTTTAATAATGATTCATGATGATAATAATACATTTAAAACAACTTAATTTACGAAACATATCAATTGGTGAAATGACAAAAAGGTCAATTGACATTTGAATACTTGACACATTTGTCAAGTGTAGTGTTTGCTAATGGATCATTTGCTAAGTAAGTTTTTGTAAGATGATACTTTTGTCAAGTGTATTGTTTGCCAAATGATCATTTGGTGAAACGTTGTTTGTCAAATGATCATTTGTCAAAAATTTTTTTTTTCAATCATTAGGGAACCGATATCTATACTAATATCACAGCTAATATTATAAAGCGGAAGAGTTTGTTTGTAGGTTTGTTTGTTTGTTTAAACGCGCTAATCTCAGGAACTACTGGTCCGATTTGAAAAATTCTTTTTTGTTGGATAGTCCATTTATCCATATTATAGCTTTAGGCTATAAAACATCACGCTACGATCAATAGGAGCGATGCAGAAGTGAAAACTGTTGCAAAAACGGGGAAAAATTGCTAAATTCCACGAGTACGAAGTCGCGGGCAACAGCTAGTACATATTATAAAGCTGAAGAGTTTTGTTTGTTTGGACGCGCTAATCTCAGGAACTACTGGGCGGATTTGAAAAAGTGTTAGATAGGGCATTTATCGAGGAAGGCTTTAAGCTATATAACATCACGCTACGACCAGTAGAACCGAAGCAGTAGTGAAAAAGCTTGCTAAAACGGGGAAAATTTACGAGATTCCACGCGGATGGAGTCGCTGGCAACAGCTAGTAGTTTAATAAGTTACAGTTATATTTCTCTTCCTCCAGCCTATTAAAGTCCTATAGCTGGGCACGAGCTTCCACCACTATGGTAGGGACTATGCCGTCCCAAACAGGCAACAAATATTGTTTATTTTAGAGTTTCCCGTCTCTCACAATGGATGTTATCTGTGTAAAATATCTCTTAGCGAGATCTCACAGCACCCTAGAAAGGAAAAGGGATGGTGATACTAGAAGGTTTTCTTAATCCGTCACCACACGGACAATTTTTATACATACTGTATTGATGTCTGTCTATAGCTTTTTAACTTCTTTGATATTGATAAAAATCTTATTAGAATACATTTTAGCGTTTCTTATCTATCTACTATTATATATATTCTCCAGCCCATTTATGTCCCACTTTTGGGCACGGGCCTCCTCCACTTTGGAGGGATTATAGCCTACTGTGCCGCGCTGTCCAGGTGTGTTGGCACAGGGTTTATTTTCGAGTTTTCCGTCTCTCACAGAAGATGTTATCTGTGTGCAATATCCCTTATCTGACTTTTACAGCACCCTTGGGAGGAGATTGGGCGATGACACTTGTATTCTTAATCCGTCACCACACGGAGATTCTGCGGCGTCTAATAATGTTAATTATTTACAATAAGTTCATTTCGTATCTACCATTATCATCATAATATATTTATTATCATAATATCATACCTACCGTCAATAAAATGTCGTCTAAGCGTATCATCAAAGAAATTGTTTTTTGTACGGGAGGTCCCTAATTATTTATTTTGTATTTTATAGTATTTTTTATTATACCGGCAAGAGAAAAACATTATTCTGTGAACATTTTAACTGTCTTGCTATTAGCATTGGAACGGACGGACGGACAGCGAATTCTCAGTATCAGGGTCCCGATTAACCCTAAAACGCAAACATAAAATATGTTATTAGCCGTATATCAACACTGCGACTATTTATTGGCAAAAAATTACTATGCATAACTGATTTTAGTTTTTATCGTTAAGAGGGGACTACAGCCCCAACTTAGGTATTTGCCTTAGGTATTACTATACCTGTTCGCGAGCGCCGCGCTGAAAGAGACAAAATTATACTTGAGGCAGATTTTACATATAAATTCTTTGAAAAGAGAAGTTTCGAAGTCCGCTGTCTTCTTCATGAAAGTTAAACAGATTAAAAAATTTTGACGCCATAATATATATCAAGAGAATATGTAGGCTTCTATTACTTTTTTTTGGTAAAACCTTACAAAATTTGTGTGACAGAGGTTGCAAGTTCATCTAAAGAAAACCGAAAAAAACGGGATATTTGGATGGCCATATTTCTTTTGGTAAACATGTTTATGAATAAAAAAAGTAATAGACGCATAGATATATGAGATCTAGATAACGTGAGAAAAATTGGTTGTTCTGGAGGCAATATTAACGAAAAAAACAGCGGACTACAATGTCCATATTTTTATGTTGAGCATAGCTTTATGTGTTGCCCTCTTAAGTTTGTGAGCAAACGAGTAATGCTTTAATGGTGCTTCCAAAGTACGCGACAATTCACACGTTGCTAAAAGAAGACAAGGAGCTACGCTCAGATAATGTTCCTTACTCACGACGAAGTATAATAATCGATGGTCGCGAACATCCGACGGCCACCTTTACCCCTCAAAACAGAAGCATATGATGGTGTCATTTGTATTCTTACCTCGTCACATGAACAATATAATTACCTGAACTAATTAATATTTGTCTTCTTAGACCTCTGTTCCCGGCTGTAGGAGCGAGGGGCTTGTTGTAACAGTTTTCATGAAAACTAATATATCTAGAGATTTTTTAATTAAATTGCTACTAAATAAAGATGGATAGATGCTGTAACTCTTCCTCTATCAAATAAAGTATAAATAATACCATAATCATTGGTCATTATTTTACAATCAATTATTTGCTAGGAGTGCGATGTTACAATTTACCTCGTGCTTGGGGCAAGTAGTAACGACAAAATAACGACAATACCTCTAATTATTAATGTATTCTTTCTTTATTTTTAACAAAATTGACATCTTTCTAAAGTAGGTATTATGTATATGAAAAATTAACTCAAATACACTTTTTAAGTAATCAACACCTAAAAATTAAGTGCTATAATAAATAATAGTTTTATTTTAAGCACTACTTATAATCATCATGGCACTTTTAAATCACAGTAAGTAATTTAATTATTTAACCGGCCTCGAGGTCGAGTGGTTCACGTAACGGACTGCCGTTCACTAGGTCGCGGGTTCGATTCCCGCTCGGGACAATCATTTGTGTGATATTTATAATTGTCATATAAATGTTTGTACTGCGTCTAGGTGTTTACTATGTATTATAAGTATGTATTTACAAAAGAAAAGTAGAAAAAAAATCGGAAGTATTTAGAAAATTGTGGTAATTATAGTTAAAATACATTAGGGGGCGTCAATTTTCAAAGGTTTTAATACTTTTTTTGATATCTCTAAAATAAATTACGATATATTTTGTTTTAAATTTTTTCTTGAGTAGTCATGAGTAGGGGGTCATACACAAAAAGTGAACATTACAAAATATTTATAACTAGCGGACGCTGGCGGCTCCGCCCGCGTTGATGTCGGTTACCGCTGCAAATAGCCTACCCAGGAAAGACACGGTCAGCAAAATTATTCCCAGGTCAAATAACAGATACCGACACTAATATCGACGACGCAGTCATTATTCGCAGGCTTGCTGTTAGCTATAATTCGATTGCGAACTCTATTTGTGGACAACTGCTGTCTCTCTGCCTGAGCTCTAAGTCGCTGCAAACGCTCGACACTCGACTCTCTTTCGCGCAACTGAGAGGTCCTTATATTTTGTTCATGAAGACGTTGGGAACGCTCCAGCCTTGACTCTTGAGCGCGTAGCTCAGAGGTTCTCAAGCTTTGTTCGGCAAGGCGTTGCGAACGTTCGACACTCGACTCTCGTGCTCGTACCTGAGAGATTCTCTGATTTTCTTCAGCAAGGCGTTGTGAACGTTAAGGTGAAGATTCTCCCATACGACGTATTTTTGCTGCCCGTGCTTGAGAACTATGCTTAGAAAGTTGAGACCTGGCTCTCTTGGGCATTTTCAAATGTTTAAGAAAATGTTAATAGCGTGTAATATTCTAGCTCTGAAAAGAACTGTTGTTTAACTCTGAGATAAACTTTTGCGTAGGTGTAGTTTTAAGAACGAAATCTAAAAAAAATCGCAAGAAAATTATTAGACTTCGCGCACGACCGCTGCGTAGGGAGCCGACCGCGCGGGTACCTTATTCATAGTACTCATCTCATACTGTAAACTCCCCTCCCGCACGCGCACCCCCGCCTTGGTGACGCCCGCTTCGCAACGGGCCGTGCAGCAGAAATCGTATTATTTTAATTTCACCATAACTTCAAAACCAAACTTCCAATTTTAATCATTCACAGACCAAATATTATCTACATAAACTGTACTTAGTGATAAAATAATTTATTTTGATAAGGATTAATAGCATGAGTAAAATAAACGCGTTTAAAAGTAGTCCAAAAAAAATCAAGATTTTAAAATAAAAAAATGGTTGTTGTGCCTCACTCGACATAGATGGGTATAGTGTGTCACGGACTTTCCTGTAGATATTTATAAGATCTACAATTAATTAGAACATTTTATGGTTCTATCTTTTATAGTTTAGGCAGCGTTCGCAAAATAAGTAACTTTTCTGGTTGATTTTTTACACCTTGTGTCTGAAAAACCCAAATATCTTACCAAACCTTATTTTTCCCAAAATAAAATATAGCCTATGTTACTCGCGGATAATGTAGCTTTCGAATGGTGAAAGAATGTTTAAAATTGGTCCAGTAGTTTTTGAGCCTATTCATTACAAACAAACAAACAAAGTTTGCCTCTTTATAATATTAGTATAGATAAAACTTCACGATTTTTATGAAATATTATCTAATATATAAAATTCCCGTGTCACAGTGTTAGTTACCGTACTCCTCCGAAACGGCTTGACCGATTCTTCTCAAATTTTACATACATATTCAGTAGGTCTGAGAATCGGCCAACATCTATTTTTCAAACTTTTTTTTTTAGTATGGCAAAACAACGTTTGCCGGGTCAGCTAGTAGTTATATAAAGTTAGATAATAATATTCTTACAAAAATATCACTAGAGATCAGTCTTCGATATTTTAGGAAAAAATCAGGTTTTTTGTTTTTTAGGGATCCGTACCCAAAGGGTAAAAACGGGACCCTATTATTGAGACTTCGCTGTCCGTCCGTCCGTCCGTCCGTCTGTCACCAGGCTGTATCTCAAGAACGGTGATAGCTAGACAGATGAAATTTTCACAGATGATGTATTTCTATTGCCGCTATAACAACAAATACTAAAAATAAAATAAAATAAATATTTAAGGAGGGCTCCCATTCAACAAACATGATTTTTTTTACCGTTTCTTGTTCGATACTAATAACGTTGCCTTATGTTGCATAGATAATGGTACGGAACCCTTCGTGCGCGAGTTCGACTCGCACTTGACCATTTTTTTATGTCTATAGAAGAGATCGTGTTGTCTGCAGAAGGGAATAAAATGTGATCTTATATAGTCATATCAAGAATAGAAACAATAGAAAAAAAACTTTAAATGGAGTTCTCCTCAAACCCAAAACAAATCATTATAACAAATCTATACCAATTCCGTACAAAAAAATATTCGACATTTGTCCTCAGAACAGACAGCTTCTGTAGGCGTATAAAGGAACAGAATATTAAAATATGGTATCAGAATCGTCCCATATAGAATTCGTCAGCCGTTTTATCGGTGGTGAATCTCCAGAAGTTTCAGAGTCGTCTGAATACATTCTTTTCTTCTGGGGTCTATGCATCTGGTTCAATAATTCAATACAAAGATCTGGTGTCAGTCTGTCTGAGAGTCCTGGTGAATTTGGCTCAGTCGGAGCATCAGGTGTAGCTGGAGCCACAGGAGAATCACGGATAGGCAAATGCTCAGATGAAGAGTCTGGTGATCTTGATCTTTCAAGGCAATTAGGTGACAAATTGTACAAGGATGAATCAGGAGTGGCTATCGTTCTAGATGTGCCGGGCATTATCGAATCTTTAATATGGTTTATTTGGATTTGACCTATTTCGTAATGTGAACATATCTGGTGAGAGGGACACATAAAAAAACTTAAACGTCTCGCGTGGATAATTCCTGGGTTTTTGACACTCCATGATAACTGGTGAATTCTAAAACGTACCTTTGAAAGGTCGTGTAGTGCTATTGTCTATTATTTGTTGAATTTCTGGAACTAGTGATTCATTGATCCTGTAAACTTCAATTCCCTTACAATTATTTCCCAAGCATAACATCATCTCATCCAAATTAGCCACGTCATGGCCTCTTGCAACGTGGTTATCGCAAGTTCTTTTGATGCAACCACCCACTCCATCAGGTGCACCTTTGCCATGGCCCCGTTCGCTATAGTGCCAAATGATAGAATCAACGTCAAACTCTTTGCTTAGATACGTTGCAATCAAGTGAAACATAGATTTGTTCCTAAATTTTGTAGAAGGCCCGTCGCTCAAAATGTGCAAGTTTTTTAGATTTGGAGATAACTCTTTAACTCTATTTATTAATGCCTGTAAATGAACACAGATGAGAATTGGATCATGCCTAATATTTTCTGAGACGGTGCAGAAGGATGTATTTTGTGTATAATTGTGTGGAGGTTCTAATTCGGTAGAGTAGTAGACGGAAGTATGTAAAGATAATTGTATTTTTGAACCTCCAAAGTGAGCCGATTGTACTTCTTGACTGTATTTGCACTGATAATTTTCCGAAAAATCTATGTGAAGAAGTCCGTCTATCGGCGTTAATTGTGCTTTTATATTTTGAATAGCCTTGAATTGATGGGTTACGTATGCAACATGTTACATAAAAGTCGGTAAATTAGAGTTTAGTATGTTTAAAAGAGCCTTCTTCGTGGTTTGTACTTTTTCTTTAATAGTTTTCTTGCTTTGTTTTGCTTCTCCCTTTATAACGACAGTTACAGGTTTTGTTACCCATCTTTCGTAAGTTATAGTATCGCCATCAACAAAGTCATTACACTGAATAGTTTTATAAAATAAATTAAATTTCAGTAGATGCGATTTTTTTTATGAATCATAACAAGTTTTCAAGACGAAATAGCTATTAAATGTATTTAATGGTGATAAAATATTTATATAACGGTTTTAAGTTGCATGAACATTTTTTTTTCTCTTTTTGTGTATGACCAGGTCTAACTTCTGGTGCCCGCTTATCGTTGAATTTTGGGACAACTTGTATAAATCTCCTGTCACGGTGTTTGTCCGCGATGGATTCCTAAATTACTGAACTGATTTTAAATTTGTTTTGCACGCCGTTTGTAATTCGACTCAACTTGAAAGATAGGATAGCTTACATTTCAATTTATAGTCGCAATATTATATTATTGCAAATTATTTGTCTACCCCTGACATTTGTATGGCAAAACAACGTTTGCCGGGTCAGCTATACGTTAATAAAGTTTTAGATCCTAGTGAAAAAAAACCTGTTACTACTTATCCCTGTTAAAACAAACCCTTCGCTCCCGTACATATTGTATACTCAATCAATGCTAATCAAAGCGTGTTAATAAAATGGGTTCCGGATTATTATTGCAACTCAATTATTCTAATTGACTACACCCCATTTCGTGCTATGATTTAATGAAACGACTATAAGCCTATGTCGCTACACATATAAATATTTCTATAACAGTATGTCACTAAGTCAAACCGTTGTGCTTTTTAACCGACTATACTAAAAAAGGATTTTAAGAAAAGGTCGGATTCGAACACGCATGGTTCCGTGCCATGAGAAAAAATTGGCAGTGACAATTATATAGTTATTCCTCCACCACACGAATAACTAAGTGCCTGCTACAAATTTGCTACGTAGGTACAAAACTTCTCTATAAAGATATCGGAGAACAATCAAATGATTACCTGCGCTGTTTATTTGAGAGTACCTACATCATTAGCAAGCTTTCAGCAATGCGTTAAGCCTCATAACGATCCTTGATAGGCAATTCAAAGGACTTTAACAATACTCCGTAAACATAACATACGCAAATATCACTGAAGAGTCAAAAAAAATAATTAGTATTCGTATTATTTGATACCTATAAGATTCTTATGTTTGTTTATCAAAAAGAAATTAGACGAAATTAAAATCAAAATCGTAAAATTTAAGACTTTGTTTTATCAGAAACATACTTGTAATAGATAACTAACTAATACTCGCAGTTTTACCCGTGTTTATAGTTACTGCTCCGTTCCATGACTTTTAGCGTTATAATAAATAAGAGCCTAGGTAATATTCTCTAACACTTGCGCCACTCATTTGTTTAAATAAAACTACTCTTTACGACGCGTCTAAATCCGTAGAAAGTAGTTTTATTTATAGAGCCTATGAGTTCATTTGATCTATAAAATATAGTATTAGGTATATCGCTCCTGGTATAGTAATGAGACAAAAGGAAAGTAATATTCCGCGAATTGATGTGGAAGGAATTAGTATAGAGGATGAAAGATGGAAGAAAAAGCCATGTTGCAAAACTTCGAGTAACTGGATAAGGGTAGGAGAATGTTGAGATGTGTGAACTAGGCATGCTAATACTAGAAAATTAAAAAAACATAGTCCCCGACTGCAAAAAATAATGTACTAACATTGTTTCTAATTAAAATTAATTATCACTCTCTCTCTTTACCCTGTTAACGTCCCACTGTGAGGCACGGGCCTCCACTTTGGGAGGGATTAAGGTCTACAAGGCCGCGTTGACCAGGCGTGTTGGCAAAGGCTTTATTTTTGAGTTTTCCTTCTCTCACAGAGGCTTACATCTGTGTGTACAACATCCCGTAGCTGACTTTTACAGCACCCTGGGCATGAGATGGGGAGGTTCCACTTATATTTTCAAATGGTCACGACACGATCAAAATTAAAGTAGATAATGTCTTCACAACTGTCTTTGTGAATGCCTTTTTTTTCGTCGAATTTAATCCACTCTTTTATAATACGTGGTAATACAGAAAATTACATAGATATATCTATCTATGTAATTTTCTATCGATAGATAGATAGATTAACTCTTTATTGTACACATTTACAAGAAACAGAAAACAGAAATTAAGCTTAAAACTAGGTACAAATGGCACATACTACATATACATATACATGGCATATAGATACATACTATTTTATAACAGTTGCGCGACTCATTCGTTTAAATAAAACCAGTTTTTACGGATTTAGACGCGTGTATTTGTTTTAAAAGTGTAGTCTCACCCGTGACCATGGTGACTGCAAAGTCTCCGAAACGTCGAGCTAAAATTTAAAACAAATACACGTGTCAAAATCCGTAAAAAGTGGTTTTACTTAATTAAATACTAGTAAATACATACAACTTATATAAGATACACAATCTAAATCAATACTGAAGTGGCAATGGGCAGGTCACATTGCTCGACAACCTGACGACCATTGGGGACAAAGTTTGATAGTTGGATGGCTGATACAAGATACACATTAAAAACATCCCTTCTCGACACAATCGGTAAAAAAATAGAATTTCATAAAAACTTTACACGTACTCTCGTTCCTAAGTCAATGGCTATCTGGAGCTTCATTATTTAGCAATATATCAGCATCAAGATAATTAAATTGCACTCGCAATGAAATCAACGTCCATTTTGAGGTTCCGTACAAAAAAAATTAAGAGTCATGTTCGCTGCCAAACTTTGTAATTAAAATTCAATGTAATGTAACAAATACAAAGTTGTTTTTAGGTAACTTCAATGTCTATATTTACAACGTTAGAATTATATAAAGTTATGTGACTTGTAAAATTACTTTTGTACTTTTAGCGTAGGTAAATTTAGTCAATAAATATACAAAAGACTTGTTTTAATTTTAGGACAAACTGGCATCTAAGATACAGACTCGGCCTAGTTTAGATGCTAGTGGTTTATGTTTTTGTCTTAGAGTTACATAATGCATGATGATCAATAAATAACAAAACAAACAATAAAAGCTTTTCCTATATTTGAAGTGTATTTTTAACACGCTTTTATAAGTTTGGTATGTATCTATCAATGTATTAATCTGTGTAATTTATAAATACCTCGATTCAAAAACCAAAAGACACGCTTGAAAATCTTGATTTTTTTTAAAATTATTGTTATCATAATGTGTGCAATATTTCAGATCAATCCGGCTACTTGAAGTGGATGAAAATAAATTTACATTTTTGTTTATTACCTAGGTCACGCCACAGGCTAGATTAAAGTAGGGGAGCGCGGATGTGACTTTATTAATTTGTCGTACAGTAATATAGGGTAGTCTCCCTAGCATCACCAGTTATTAGAGTAAAAGACTAATAACATTGAATAACGTTGTTTAGACGCAGGCAATAATCCAGTTAATAACAGATAACCACACAGTCCTATCCACAATCGTAGTGTTTCTCCCGTTACTGTGAAAGGTCACAGGTTCAATTCCCGCACATTTTACGTATCATTACCCCATTTTCTTAAATGAGAAGACACGAATAGTGACTTGAGTATATTTATTCGTAACCACTCGGAAAGCTTAAAACTAAGTGGCTGATTAGAGAAGTATTACCTAAGTAATTAAACTATAACTTCCAAGAGTACGAGCGACAAATAATCACTAATAGAATGTTGAGAAAAAACTGTCAATTATGAAAGAAAGAAAGAATTATTTTTCGTTTAAATAAGTAATCCGCGATTTTACTAGCGTGTTAAGGTTTTATGAAGAAAAATAAGGTTATTGACATTTTTCCACATTTTATCGCCGTTTAAATTTTTAAACCGTCGTACCTGGACTATGAGTACTATGACGGACAACGAAAATCAACTATCAATCAATTCTAGTAGCAATTAATATGAGATGGAGGTTTTTGCATTCCTATTTTAGTAATTGTATTTTCACAGCTTCTGTATGATGGTGTCATCATGTACCTAACGTTTTTAACACATTAACTGCGTCGTCATTTTTAAAGAACTTTCATTTGGTGCTATAGGGACCTAAAAGATGTCTAAAGAAACCTACGCTTCCCTGCGTTAGAGACCTAATCAGTCTCCTAAAAATACAGTTTTGAAAATACTTTATATCTTCCAGAAAACAATGACAATAAATTTTAAATTTATGTGGGTGAAAGATAGCTTAATATTTTGCTAGGTTCGCACGCAATTATGACATTTAAATAAAATACAAATTCAAAACAAAAATTAGATATCGATTGTATCTCTTACCGCAACCGAAGATAGTTCAATATGTGTAGTAAGTAGTGATGGGAATAAATTAATATCTCAGTTATTTTTTTTATTATTTAAGAAAAATGTGTTTTGTTAAAACATTGTGAGCAGCAACATGATTAGTTGCAATGCGCGCAAATGGTAACAATGCGTTTCGTTTTCAGTACACGAGTTAGGAGTACATAAACCGTACCACAAAATTTACGAGTAGGTGTCATAGGATTAGTAGGTGTAGTCGATGTAGTATTCATCATGAAAAATGTTGCATTATTGTTAGTATTTTTTGGACTGTATATCGTATTCTGAAGGTGAACGTTTTCTAGTTTCCAGCGTAATAAGTTTCTTCGTTTTCTTTTTAGGTACGTCAAATATTTCGTAATCAGAATCACTGTAACTTTCCGCCAATGGCGGACAAACTTTGAACATTTTCCAAAATTTCAATTTTACTAGACGATACACCAGCATAATCCGGCATTGATTTTTTTTTAGAAACCTCACCAAAATAAATCGACTTTGTACACTGTTTTTTAAAAAGCAATCATTGTTCATCAAAAATTGTCAACAAGTAGGTATATACGCGGGTATTAAAACGAGAATGTGCGCGCGACCTCCCTCGTCGATACTAGAACAACACTAAAACGAGCCAAGCTGCTCCCGCGCCGCCCACCTTCCCTCTCTTGCGTCTACGAGGCCTACAATTCCACGAGTACCGACATATCTCCTGACGCAAGGAATGCAAATAATTATAATTCTGTGCGTTAGGGACCTAATCCATCTCCAATTTCTTTTTTGATGTTCTTGAATTTAGCTTTAAGTAGGAAGTAAATATGTGTATTTGTCCTACTCATACATAAAGAACTTTACAAGTTAGACCCTCCCGCAAGAACTGAGAGAACAAGATTATACGCCACGCACAGTACAGAAGTCCTGCAAGAGATCTGATAGATCGCGTAACGCAGTTAACGTGTTAAGTAGGTTTTGACAAACTTGTTGTCATATTTACAAGTTGTTGATTCATACTACAAAATGTTTGAGTATAATAATAATAATAATAAACCCCTCTGGGCCAGTCGTTACCTCACCATGAGACTAACGCAAAACCTGGAGGCAGATTATAGGCTTTCGAACATCTTGTGGTATACACAAAAAATGTATCACTGGACTTAGGGAAAGCCCACAGACCGCAGGGCAGCTTGTGGCGAGCTGAATGTGAGTGGCGACACTGTGGTCCCGAGTGCCCCTGAGAGTCGGTCGTGGCCTCGCCTTCGGCTTGCCTTTGTTGGCTGGCCGAACTGGAAACCGAGAGTGCCTGGACTCTCGCCTCTGTCTTGCGTTCACCGGCCGGACAGAGTGGGGTCGCCAGAGCTATATGCTCGGGGGTGGAAGTGTCAATTTCAAGGGCCTAATTACGGGGAAACCCGCTCCGGGTCTCGGCCCGCGATGGTGAAACCGGTGCCACACCGCTCTACACCCCAAGCCGCTCACACCGGTGTTGCTCCCTGCTGCCTTGTCTGGCGGCTGTGTGGGGGGCCCATCTAGTGAGTCGGCGAGTCACCGTCTGCCACGGTTCAAGAAGTATCAGTATTGAAGGCAGGCGTCCGTATTATTATTTGCAATAGTTTTATATTTATCTAGTCCATCAAACACCCAACACAATAACCCAGTTCATTTCTCTACATTATTTTGCAATAGATCTGCAGCTACCATTGGTATTTCATGACTTCACTTCTATAGTGCGGCTGTGGAGTGTCGGTGGTAGGTGTCCCACCACATTTATTTATTCATTAAAATTCTCAAAGGGCCTCTGCATGTTGGACCCATGTCCCCATGTAAGCCTTAAAAAGGACCGGGTATTCCTTAAAAAAAAATAGGAATAACCCGTGAATTAACAAGAGATACAAATAATAATAATAAATATTCAGAACATTTCACACAACGTCCTCTGGTCCCAAAGTAAGCTATATTTCTATGCTTGTATTATGAGAACCAGATACGAATAGACTACACATAGTATAATACTACTTTTCTTTAGTATACAGGGTGTCCCAGAACTCAACGTCAAGCCGAAACGGGGTGACAGGATAGATCATAACCATCACGAGAAAAATCAGAAAAAAAATCTATCCCATGCAGTTTGAAAATTATGGGCATTTTAAGAAAAACCTAGAAATTTGGTCTAACTGTACCATTTTTCGGTTATTGTGGTTAATTTTTATTATTTTTGGTCATTTAAACTTTGGAACCGTAACCCTAAATAACATCTCGAGAATCACAGTCTAAAATAATGACACAATTACCCCAAGTTTCCTAGAATTTAGACTATTTGTTAAACTATGAATTTAAAATTTTCAAACTTTGTCGACTTTGAAACACCCTCCTTTAAAAAAAATGTACTAGAGTGCCTTGGCAAGTGCCATTAAGAGTTGGCGCATTTAATCAGGATTGTAAAATGGTACAATACTTGTAAGTTTCGTACTAAAAAAAACGAGTAAAAAATAAAAACCTCAAGTAACCCGATTTTTGCTAACCCATTTTACTCAGTTAAAATGTTTTTTATTCGCACAAGCCCTTGGTAGGTTCTTTATTTTACGGTAAAATGATGAGAGATATGGATAGTGGACATGTTTGCCATGAGCGAGCGAGACAGATAGTGACGCCACGCAGTGAGACGGAGATGCATCGTTTAAACGAGTGCGAATGAAACAGATACAGACGCCATACCAAGCAAATAGCTACGCTGCCAGTCTGACACCAGTTAGTACATTTCGCTCATTCGTCTACTGCGCACCTTTCCGTATTCGCTTGTGTTAATTTAGTACTGACAACTTTGGCTTTTCTTTTTGGACTTGGATTTTTGTGAATTGGACTTGTTGATTACATACCGGCAACATTGGCTTCTCTCTTTTGGAATTGGACTTTTGTGTTGACATCCTTCTCATCACTATGCCTACGCGCTACACTTCACAAGAATATGCGAACATGCATCTCATTTATGGGGAATGCAGATGCAACGCAAGTGCCGCCGCTAGACTTTATCGTGAAAGATATCCAAATTTAGAGCGCTATCCGGATCACCGCGTGTTTGTTAATGTGCACCATTCACTCACAGAGGACGGCCATTTCCCGAATCAAATACGGGCTGGAGGTAGACCTCGCTTTCCTTACGAAGAAGAAGTGTTGGAAGAGGTCGCAGATGACCCAAGTATTTCCGTTCGTGGAATTGAAGAAAGAACGGGAATACCCAAAAGCACAGCACATCGTATTTTACAAAGAGCTGAAATGCATCCATTTCACGTACAACGAGTTCAAAGTCTTCTCCCTCGAGATTATCCTGAAAGGATTTCATTTTGTAGAACAATGCTACAGAGGCATAATGAAAATCCCCAATTCATCCAAAAAATTCTCTGGTCAGATGAATCTACATTTAAAAAAGATGGCTACATAAACTTACACAATTTTCATGAGTGGCATGTGGAGAATCCACATTTAATGCGAGAAGACCGATCCCAATATCGCTTTAAAGTTAACCTGTGGACAGGAATTTTAAACGGCAAAATAGTTGGGCCTTTTGAGCTGCCTGAGAATTTGAATGGCACGAATTACCTAAATTTTTTACGAGAAAATTTACCAAGTTTGTTAGAGGACGTACCACTAACAGATCGTTGCCACATGTGGTATCAACAAGATGGCTGCCCAGCGCATTACGCAGTGCAAGTAAGAGATTTCCTTGACCAAGAATATCCGGGAAGGTGGATTGGACGTTCAGGCACTATCTCGTGGCCAGCCCGTTCCCCAGATTTAAATCCCCTGGATTTTTTTTATTGGGGCGTTCTCAAAGAAAAAGTTTATTCTAAGCCCATTGAGAGCGTAGCCGAGCTGCGTGAACGAATTTCTCAAGCTGCTGAGGACATCAACTCTCGAGGATATGCCCGGCTAATAAGTAGATCTTTTTTAAGAAGATGTAGGGCGTGTGTTGAAGCTGATGGTAAACAATTTGAACATTTGTTTTAATAAAAAATGTTATTTTCAAATCTGACTTTTATTCCAATAAACCTAAACAAAACAAGGTCAACATTTTTCATTATTTTATTAGTATTTTGTTGCTTTGGTAAAAGTGGCGTCACTATCTGTCTCGCTCGCTCATGGCAAACATGTCCACTATCCATATCTCTCATCATTTTACCGTAAAATAAAGAACCTACCAAGGGCTTGTGCGAATAAAAAACATTTTAACTGAGTAAAATGGGTTAGCAAAAATCGGGTTACTTGAGGTTTTTATTTTTTACTCGTTTTTTTTAGTACGAAACTTACAAGTATTGTACCATTTTACAATCCTGATTAAATGCGCCAACTCTTAATGGCACTTGCCAAGGCACTCTAGTACATTTTTTTTAAAGGAGGGTGTTTCAAAGTCGACAAAGTTTGAAAATTTTAAATTCATAGTTTAACAAATAGTCTAAATTCTAGGAAACTTGGGGTAATTGTGTCATTATTTTAGACTGTGATTCTCGAGATGTTATTTAGGGTTACGGTTCCAAAGTTTAAATGACCAAAAATAATAAAAATTAACCACAATAACCGAAAAATGGTACAGTTAGACCAAATTTCTAGGTTTTTCTTAAAATGCCCATAATTTCCAAACTGCATGGGATAGATTTTTTTTCTGATTTTTCTCGTGATGGTTATGATCTATCCTGTCACCCCGTTTCGGCTTGACGTTGAGTTCTGGGACACCCTGTATAAACAACAACAAGAAAAAACTCGACATACTAACAAACATGAAGGCGAGGTACTTGTAAAATAATAATATAACAGTTGTCGAAACAAATGACGGATGATCGTCGGGTCGTCCAACATAAGCACTATGGTAGTGCCTGAATCCAAGTTCGGAGTCCTATTCCCCCACAGCAAGCAAATAAGAACGCTCTGAAGCACTGACAGTTGAGTTCAAAAGTTTCTCGCTGATGTTGCTGCAGAGGGGCCCATCCCACTTTCTCTGGGAAAATGGGTTGACCGGTGGAACAATGTTAAGACAAGCCAGGCATTCAAAGCATTAGAACAGTTCTGAATTAACCAGTGTAAGTATATGTAAGTCTTTTTCAGGTTCATTCTTCCGTGTCGATTGAGAATAGGAATGCCGGCAAGGTAATATCGAAAATTTTGCGAACGCCGAGCCCACCCAAGCGAACTGGCAGTCGATTGTAACCAGGCTCGGTCGTTCAAGTTCATATTAAAATTGATTTTTATATATTTATAAGATAGGGCGATACAGTCGCAAAGCTAATAAGCCCTTTAAATAAAATAATAAAATACATGTAATAAGATGTTCATGATGAAGATATTTGCATTTTGAAAATTGTATTTGGTTAAATTACAACGTTTTGGTATATGTTTAACACTCATAATGTCATATTTACAAGTTTTTGATTCATATTACAAAATGTTTGAGTTCATAAAAAACAACAGGAATAAACTCAACACACTAACAAACATGAAGGCGAGTGTGTTTATAATAATAATATAATAGTTGTCAACGTTTTATTAACTGTTGTCAAGTATAAAATAAAATCTACTTAGTTCAAAAACTAAAAAACACGCTTAAATATCCTGAATATTTTTTAAATGATTGCATTGTCATCAATACTCAATTCTATGCTACCTACTTACAAAACGTTGACAGTTTATGTTGTCAGAGACATAAGTTTCTGTTGTCACAATACATGTTGTCACAATCGTAGTAAACACAAGTAAACAATTATGATATTTTTACCTGATTCTATAAACAAAGCGTTTTTATGTGAAATTATCTAATTGTATATGAAAGGCATACGTAGAAACACAATAATCTTGGTGAGTCTACTCATATACAATTAAACTATTACGTGTATAATTAAAAATACAAGTGTGGTCATAGTGATACTTCAACATGCTATTCTGGTAATTCTGATCAAGGAAATGGGATTTTTCTTTTAAATTATTGCATTGTCATCGGTCCTTGTTAGTTGTGCAAAATTTAAGATCAATCCGTCTACTGCTAGTGGCTGAAAATCGCGTTCAAAGATTCCGTTACACAGATTAATACATTGATAGATACATACCAAACTTATAAAAGCGTGTTAACATCACAAAAATAGTATTTATAACATCACAAAAATTTTATGTTTTCTTACACTTGCGCGACTTATTTGCTTAAATAAAACTACTTTTTACGGAGCCAAACGCGTATACTTGTTCCAAATCTTAGCCCGACGTTTCGGAGGCTTTGCAGTCACCATGGTCACGGGTGAGACTGAGCTGTAATGTGTCTTCTCTGTCTCACCCGTGACCATGGTGACGTCGTGACCTACTGAATATGCATGTAAAATTTCATAAAAATCGGTCAAGCCGTTTCGGAGGAGTACGGTAACTAACACTGTGACACGTGAATTTTATATATAAGATTTATTTATATGTAAGATGAAGATTTTTGCATTCCTATTTTAGCAATTGTATTTTCACAGCTTGTGTGGTGGTGTCATCATGTACCTAACGTTTTATGGGGTGTTTCAACAAACTTGTTGTCATATTTACAAGTTGTTGATGCACACTACAAAATGTTTGAGTTCATAAAAAACAACAGGAATAAACTCAACACACTAACAAACCTGAAGGCGAGTGTGTTTATAATAATAATATAATAGATGTCAACGTTTTATTAACTGTTGTCAAGTATAAAACATCACAAAAATAGTTTTATTACATCACAAAAATTCAGTTTTAAAATTTTTGTTCAATAATAATTGTCTGCCTATCTGTCCTGCACCGGGCTGCAGATATCTATCGAAAGAACTGAAAATTTCACAGTTTATGTTTAGTAGTTGATGCTATGCCGTGTGGTGACGGATTAAGAATACAAGTGTCACCACCCCATCTCTTCCCAAGGGTGCTGTAAAAGTCAGCTAAGGGATATTGCACACAGATAACATCCGCTGTGAGAGACGGAAAACTCGAAAATAAACCCTGTGCCAACACGCCTGGTCAGCGCGGCACAGTAGACCATAATCTTTAATTAACAACATCAAGAAGATACTCAACAATAAGGCAAAATGAAGATTGTGATGGAGAATCAAAGTTTCATTTACCATTGTTACATTCCTATTTGTGAAAGACTTATGGTCTTATTCATAATGACTTATCGGAGGTTTAAAAGTTCGCTAGAATCGGTTCGCGAAAATGGTCAAAACTTGTTATTCATAATAGTCATTTTACGCTAAAATGTTTATTATCTCTCCGATAAAATCTCCCTTTAAACCTCCGATAAGTCATTATGAATAAGACCATTACTTGTTTGTGCTACGGAAATAATTTTAACTATCGTATTTTTTATTAAGTATAATTAATCAAGGATCTGAGTATTTAAAGAATGACGTTATAATTACGTTTGTCACGAAGATTATTGTCTATTTGTTTGTTTTATTATGAGTAGCATTTAACTAAGACTGGGAATAACGCTCAGTCGAAAGTTGAATATGATATGTGAGTCGTTGTTGTCGTCTAAAGAAGTCTCTAAAACTAACTAGTGTAAAGTTAACTTTGTTTATTGTCCAATATAGATAAGATTATGCCATAACATATTTTTCTTAAGTTATCTGTCGACTGCACCTCAAATATAATAAGTTCTACGATTCGAGCTTAACTCACCGTTATTGCATTCCTACTTGTAAAAGTGGTGACTTAAGCTTTGAATTGTATAACTATGTGCTACAGAAGAACAAGAAGAGAATTGTACTAGTTACAAATTTTTAACAAACTTACAGCTGAATGTTACTGTTAATTTTATCAAAATCAAGTCGTAACGAAGAATAATCATTGTTAATTACTTTATTTCATTTCAACATGTAAATAATAAATACAATGGCTAATATTTTACCTAAGGTACCTCAGTTAGATGGAGTTAATAACAAGGTTCTAAGTTGAGTACTTACTTGAACAACAGCAAAGAAGAAACAACATGTTCTTCATATTATTATGATTGTTGAATTGTTGACAGCTGGTGTATCAGTATCAGAGTGTGTCGTCATGTACCTCACGTTTGTGCATATGTTTCTAAAAAGTTGTAATCATAATTACTTTATTAGATTCATATTACAAAATGTTTGAGTACTCAAACAACAGCAAGTGGAAAATCAACATAATAACAAAATATTATTACAATAAACTGAAAGATTTTCATAATGAAGACACCCCATAGTAAGAAGTTGTTGGCTCATATTGTAAATAGTAAAACTGTTGCATGTCATGTTTAAGACGATACCAAAATAGCTTCGTGCATTTTTCTATGTACGAAGTTTTCATTGTTTCTTTAGATTGAATGGCTAGAGCTCTAATTTTTAAGTATATGTTTTTTCAATATATGATCTAGGATCGCATGAACTCAGAAACGCGATTGAAAAAAGTTTTCTCGATAGAAAATCTTGGCGAAACAACCTCTCTAATTGTTTATTTTTTTCATTTGTCGGTCTATTATCGCGTATTAACTAATGAAATAACTTTAAAAACATAAGTTACTTTTATATATAGAAACACGTAAATCAGAATTAAAATATATTTAGTAGATCTTGAGTAAACAAAAAAAAAATCCCTAATTCTTCATTTTCTATACCTACTAGCTGTGTTAATATGTACGTGTCGGCGATGATATACGATAATATTGATGTAGGCCCTTAAGATATTACGTATCTACTAACTGTAGCCCAAAGTGCCGCCTGCAGTTGAATAAACTTTGACCAAAGAAGTAAAAGGGCAGCGTTAAATTAAAGATATATTGTACCGAAGGTATCCCATTTCTTTGGAACTATACTAGCAATGATTTAATCATATTTACCTTTGTTAATATATATTCCAAAATGATCGAGTACTTACATAACCAGTATCAAATATGAAGCTCAACATATAAACGAAGATGAAGATTAGGTAAATAAATATTCAGGACATTTCACACAACGTCCAACGTCCCAAAGTAAGCTATATTTCTATGCTTGTATTATGGGTACCAGATACGGATAGACTATATATACTACTTTTCTTTTGTAAATACATACTTATAATACATAGTAAACACACAGACGCAGTACAAACATTTGTATAACATTTATGGATATCACACAAATGATTGTCCCAAGCGGGAATCGAACCCGCGACCTCGTGATCGGCAGTCCATTACATAAACCACTCCACCACGAAGCCGGTCTTTAGGTATAACAATATGTGTCATCATGTAACATACTTACGCATTTTTCGTCAATGTCTTTTATTCATGTTCATGTGGACGTCTCATGTCTCATATGTTTAAGTACGTATTAACAATAGCAAGTAGAAACTTAACAATAAGACAGAGTGAAGATTGTGATGGAGATAAAGTAAGAACACGTTCTGCAATTTAAGTTTAACTCGCCGTTGTTAAATTCCTATATGTTAAACCGGCGATTTAAACTTTGAATTGTGTAACTGGGTGCTACGGAAGAGCGCAAGATAAACTAATTGTGTATTTGGTATAAATTAATTTTAACTTAATAAATAGTTTACTGTATCTCGGTCACTCTACACTACACACAAAGTCAAAGTCAAAACTTTTTATTTCAAGTTGGCATGTTTTACAAGCTCTTTTGAAAAGTCAGAAACTAGGTGTCTGTTCCAAACGCGAATCCTATGGAGAAGAACAGACAAGAAACTCCATGGATTTTTTTTTCTATTCTCTTCATACTTTTTTTTGTCAATATAACACTACATATAACATATATTATAACATATAACATAATAATATATTACACCCATGGTTAACCTTTTCTTTCACAATCTTCTCTCGTGAGTCTACAGGTGGAGATTTCTTCTAGAAATATGTAGATCCCTACACTACTTTTCTTATGACTGTATTCATTACTGTTTCCTTTATAAAATCTATTAAATAAATAAATAAAATAAGAGTTGTACTTATGCTGCTAATATTTACCGCTCAGTGAGAGAAAAACTGTACTGTATTTGCACTGCAGTTGGACCTATATAATTCATTTATTATCAGCACATATAACACAAAGTCTCTTACATTTTTGAGTGTGTTTCATCAATATAACTTATATTCATGTTTAAATTGACGTCACACACTCATAATGTTTGAGTACGTATTAACAACATCAAGAAGATACTCAACAATAAGGCAAAATGAAGATTGTGATGGAGAATCAAAGTTTCATTTACCATTGTTACATTCCTATTTGTGAAAGACTTATGGTCTTATTCATAATGACTTTTCGGAGGTTTAAAAGTTCGCTAAAATCGATTCTCGAAAATGGTCAAAACTTGTTATTTATAATAGTCATTTTACGCTAAAACGTTTATTATCTCTCCGATAAAATCTCCCTTTAAACCTCCGATAAGTCATTATGAATAAGACCATTACTTGTTTGTGCTACGGAAATAATTTTAACTATCGTATTTTTTATTAAGTATAATTAATCAAGGATCTGAGTATTTAAAGAATGACGTTATAATTACGTTTGTCACGAAGATTATTGTCTATTTGTTTGTTTTATTATGAGTAGCATTTAACTAAGACTGGGAATAACGCTGAGTCGAAAGTTGAAAATGATATGTGAGTCGTTGTTGTCGTCTAAAGAAGTCTCTAAAACTAACTAGTGTAAAGTTAACTTTGTTTATTGTCCAATATAGATAATATTATGCCATAACATATTTTTCTTAAGTTATCTGTCGACTGCACCTAAAATATAATAAGTTCTACGATTCGAGCTTAACTCACCGTTATTGCATTCCTACTTGTAAAAGTGGTGACTTAAGCTTTGAATTGTATAACTATGTGCTACAGAAGAACAAGGAGAGAATTATTTTAGTAGTTACAAATTTTTAACAAACTTCCAGCTGAATATTACTGTTAATTTTATCAAAATCAAGTCGTAACAAAGAATATTGTTAATTACTTTATTTCATTTCAACATGTAAATAATATTTACAATGGCTTATTTTTTTTAATTAAAATTGACAAAATTATATACAAAGCTAAAAAAACAAAATAACAAATTAAATTAAATAAAGCGTCAAAATATTCCTGAGCATCGTCCTCATGAACAAAAAGATGGCGATTTTTGGAATCAGAGATTACCTCGGAATAAGGGTACCTTACGTTTTGGAATATATTTCGACAGGATTGGGCTCATAACAATCCCTGTAGATATATATTACCATAATGTTTGAGTACGTATACAGCAACAGGAAGAACCTCAACATAAAAAGAAGATGAAGATATTACGACATAAGACAAATAAAACGTCATGGTGGTCGAGTAGTTTATGTAACGGACTGTCGTTCGATTCTCGAGGTCGTGGCTTCGATTTCTGCTCGAGACAATCATTTGTGTGATATTTCTAATGGTCATACAAATGTTTGTACACTGCGTGAGGGTGCTTACTATGTATTATAACCATTGACCTACCAATAAATTTATTGGTAGGTCAATGATTATAACGTATAATAATAAATGTACAAAAGAAAAGTTATTTATGTAACATACCCGTATTCTGGTACCCATAACATAAGCTTATAAGAATAGCATGGGACCAAGGCCCCAAGTCTACTAAATGAATTGGGTCACAATACAATGGTAGCTCAATTTAGTGTTATTGTAAACAAATGCAATAACTGATTGCTTAGTGGCGAATTTTATCAAGTTTGGTAGCCTATTGTTAATTTTTTGTGGTTATTATGTGCCTTTGAGCTACCATTGTGACACAATTCATTCAGTAGAGTTGGGGCCCAGAGGGCAGGGTTGTAATGTCCATAAATCTATATATATAAAAGAAAGTTGGGTTAGTTAGTGGGAACACTTATAACTCAAGATCTGCTGAACTAATTTGGATTAAAATTGGTGGGGAGGTAGCTTAGGACCAGGGATCGGCTATAGGATACTTAAATCATTGAAAAATTTTCAAATAACATTCATTATTCATATTATATTTCGAAGTATATGTGGTGTGACTTTGAAAGATAAATTAATCATCGCCGGTATACTCCAAACGGGGCAAGTGCGTCTGTCTATCTGTCACCAGGCTGTAGATATCTATGGAAAGAACTGAAAATTTCACAGTTTATGTTTAGTAGTTGATGCTATGCCGTGTGGTGACGGATTAAGAATACAAGTGTCACCACCCCATCTCTTCCCAAGGGTGCTGTAAAAGTCAGCTAAGGGATATTGCATACAGATAACATCCGCTGAGAGACGGAAAAGTCGAAAATAAACCCTGTGCCAACGCACTCACAAGCACTTACAAGCGTCAGGCATGTATGACCAGATGTATGAGTGTAGATGAAGCCAAGGATGTATGTCTGGATCGTAACAGATGGCGGTCTATAGTCTCTGCCTACCCCCATGGGAAAAAGGCGTGAAGTTATGATGATGATGATGATAAAAAATGTTTAGATAATCCGAGAGTATAGATGACTTTAATTGGCGGTACGAAGTTCGCCGGGACAGCTAGTATTCAAATAAAACGACTGTTTCCGGATTTATACGCATATATTTGTGTTACCAGCGATGACATACGGAACAGAGACGTGGTCTTTAAATTTCGGCCTCGTAAATAAGCTCAAGTTTGCACAGCGTGCTATGTTACGTATGTATGTTATGTTGTAGGGCTATGCTCAGTATTTCCCTACGGGATAAAATCCGAAATACGGAGATCCGTAGGAGAACTGGCATGTCCGACATAGCCCGAAAGGTTAGCACACTAAAGTGGCAATGGGCAAGCCACATCAAAGTCCTAGAGTGGCGACCACGTACCGGACGACGCAGCGTTAGGCGGCCCCCGACAAGGTGGAGCGACGATATTGTCAAGGTCGCGGGGAGACATTGGATGCAGGCGGCACAGGACCGCGCGTTGTGGCGTTCTATGGGGGAGGCCTATGTCCAACAGTGGACGGAGAGAGGCAGATGGATGGATGGATGGATGGATTTGTTTTAATCTAACGCTACAGGCTACTTTCCTTTGCCATTAGTTAGATTTAATTGTTTGTTGCACAGATTTTTTGATGTAGTGTCTATCACTACTGCTACTTACAAAACCTTGCGAATTACTATCATATCATTCGACGTAACAAAATAGTTTGCACCAATACTAAATCGCTCTACAATTCAACTACAAAATGAAATTTGTAAAGTGGTTAGAACTTAATCAATCGCTTTTTTTCAAATACGAGTACATAATAGGTTTTTTTTCGGTTAAGTAGGTCCGGAGCTTAAATGTGCTCCTCGAAAGGTCTCAGGCTCAAAGCACTATACAATTGCCCGTAGAAGATAAGAAAAACAACAGTCCAACATAAATTTACCCAGCTGCCTTCACGAGCAGTCAATGCATTCCCCATGTACCCATCCCCATGTAAAGAACAAACTTAAAATTGTGTTAGTCTATCTCGCTCTTAGAAGGTATTTAGAGCAGAGATTATTATATTATATTTAAAAATACTTCGTTGGCTTCATTTACACTTGGTCACCATTGCGTCGAGGAGCCACTTGCTAAGCAAGTCTCTCGTATATCTAACAATACACAATACCTTTAAATGTTGAGATTGAGCTATCATGGTATGTACACCACAATTTATTACATTACGCAATGGTAACAATTCTACATGCACTATCCATCCGTCCATCCATCCATCAGCCCCTCTCCATCCACTGCTGGACATAGGTTTCCCACATAGAACACCACAACGACACAACGGATCGCATTCCTAACAGATACTTGTGACGGAGTGACATGGACATTCATTATGATCAATGTCCAGTCACAATGACCCGGATGTCACAATTAACACGATTACTTTTTAAAATACTAATGTCTTCTAATACTAATTTAAAAACTGTACCACATACAATACTTGTTTTACGAATATTACTTTATGTACAGTTTAACTATAATATAGCCGTTACATAGCATATTGTCGATGATACTGTACTGTCATTGTCTGTTTGCAGCAAGATTGTCACCAGAACAAAATGTATTTTAACGTACCCAGAATATTGAAATATTTTTCAGTGATATATCTAATACTTATGTTTATATCGTGGACTCATATTTCATATATTTTGAGTACGTAATAACGACAGCAAGAAGATACTCAACAACAAAACTGAATTAAAGTAATAATGAAGACGAATTTGTTTTACTATTTGGGCATAACTCACCGTTGTTACATTCCTACTTGTATACAACGATTATATACAACGATTAACTCACGTAGTTAAGCAATTTAGAGCTTAAATATTATTCTGTGATTGTAACATAGAAACAAAAAAGAATATAATTTTTTTATTTAATTAAATTAGATAGTATAGAAATAAATTATAGGCGTACAAATAGGGACATACAGTATAGACTATGGGAGTCTAGATCGCGCTGGTGACTTTTTATCATTTGCAATATAGAATGGAAGTATTATCAGTATAGTGACGATTTAAAAATACAAGCGTTACCGCCCCGTTTTTCCCTAGGGTGATGTTAGTGCCAGCTAAGGGATAGGCAATTGACATATAATGTGAGGTAGCAAAACTGGAAACGAAATCCTATGCCAAGACGGCTAGTCAGCGCAACATAGTAGACTTAAGAACACTCTCAAAGTGGAGGAGTAACTGGCCATTACTTTAAGATATTATCCTCTACAAACATATTATAAACTATACCTCTTTATGAATTGTACAGATAAGTTTTAGTCTCTCTCTCTCCAGCCCATTTATATCCCACTGTTGGGCACGGGCTTTCTCCACTTTGGAAGGATTATGGTCAACTATGCCGCGCTGACCAGGCGTGTTGGAACAGGATTTATTTTCGAGTTTTCAGTCTCTCACAGAGAATGTTATCTGAATGCAATATCCCTTAGCTGACTTTTACAGCACCCTTGGAAGGAGATGGGGTGGTGACACCTGTATTCTTGATCCGTCACCACACAGAGGTGAGACCACGGAGATGAGATGACATCTAGAGAGTTTTATTTGCCACCAGATGATGCCTGCGACATTGTACGCTTGGAATTTTTAGTCTAAATGCTTATAATTAGGAAAAAAATATTGTATACCTAACTTTTCACAGGCAGACTTATTAATTATGTAATAATGTATTGTGTTATGTATATTTTTACGGCTGATACGTGATGAAAATAAAGTACACCGATTATGTACCTCATGATTTGTTATATACTTTAACAAAGTTGTTCTTATATTCACAACTTGTTGATTCATATATTTCAAAATATTTGAGTACCTACGTAAACAACAACAAGCAGTAACTCAACATAACAACGAAGATGAGAATAATAACGGCATAAGGTAAATTATCGAAATCCTATGCAAAGATATCTGTCCGTGTGGTGACGAATTAAGAATACAAGTGTCACCACCCCATTTCCTCCCAAGGGTGCTGTAAAAGCCAGCTAAGGGATATTGTACACAGATAACATCCTCTGTGAGAGATGGAAAACTCGAAAATAAACTCTGTGCCAACACGCCTGGTCAGCGCGGCACAGTCGACCATAATCCCTCCCAAAATGGAGGAGGCCCAAGCCCAGCAGTGGGACGTTAATGGAGGAGGAAGGTAAATTAAAATAATGATGTTTTGGGATCATTACTTTGTAAATGTAAGAAGTAACTGCAGAAATATGCTACAATTATTATTATCATTTTATACTGGCTGTTGCCCGCAACTTCCTACGCGTGAAATTTAAAAATTAAACCTTAACAAACAGAAATTTACAGTTTACTATGCCACTCGATAGATGGCGTTGATAGTCTTTTAAATCGCGCTATAGTTTCGTTCGACACATTAACACTTAAGCTAATCAAAATTTCTTTGGTGTCATCAATCAAGTCGTTTCACTCGTTTCCGCATTTATAAATTAGTTAGGATTAGTTAGGATTTTAAAGCAGATCAAGTCGTTACGTAATATTTTTAGCGATGCGCACTATGCGCAGAATAGTTCACTGAATTGAAAAGAGTGATTCTAGTGGTGAGTCGTCGACGATTTTCCCGTCGACGCAACGAGACCGTTTACCGTCGATGAAAAACTAGTTTAAAAAACAGTCTAATTTTCGACTAGTTTACGTCGTAGATTAGATTGGTTCGACGTTCAGTAACAACGACAACGATTAGACTGTTTCGGTTATCAATCAACGAAACAATATTATGTTTAGAAAAAATATTTTTCAACATCATAAAAAAATGCTACATTTGGTACTAATTTTACGTACATTTTAAAATGAACTTCCCTTCATACTTTTTCCAGGCTTAGGACTGGCAGATCTATTGTTTTTCACTACCTAGTAAAACGTGCGTAAGTTCGTAAAAGTCACTATATATTTACACTAATATCACTATATTATATTTACAAGAAAACTTAATAAGAAGACTAAGATAGTAAGTAGGTATGTATCTATGTATTCACAGAAATTTACAGTTCACAATAATCGCGATAAAGCAAATTATTTTATTTGCAGTGACCCTTGACAAGCTTTGCAAGGCGTGTCAAACGAAACTAAAAATAATAGGTACTTAATAATTTTCAAATAAACAAAAATAATAATCCTTACCCAAAAAAATGCATTTATTGCTATTCAAATAGAATCTAATTTGGGTTAGCCACTGCGCGGAAAAGCGCGGGGGAGACGGGATGCATGCTGCACTCGGCGACTCGGTTCAGTACCTACACTACCTACATGCACTTGCACATCGAGCAAGTTTGGAATCATTCGGCGCGTTCGTGTTTCACTCGTTGACCGACGAGAGGAGTCCACAACGAAAAGAAAGAAACGATGAACGCCTTGACTGCATGAAAGAACGGAACGAACGCGTCAATCGTCGACGTCGTCATTTCGTCAACCAGTTTATGCATGAACCATCGACTAGTTTATCCGTTCACGGCGATAAACGGTCTAAAAAAACTGTTCGTTCATTCAACGCTCACCGCTAAGTGATTCACATTTTCTGACCATGCTGAACTAGCGATGGGTTATAACAGCAAAAAGGTGATATCTGTTATTCCTGTGCCAATACCTGTTATTAAATAACAGGCTGTTATATTTAGAATGAACAACCATGACTGTTAAATTTTCACAGCAAATGCAAGGCTGTTCTGTTACTAGTTTGTTATCGAGTATCTGCGTTGAGTATTGACAGTTGATAGTGTTTGCCTGTTATTTTTAATAACAGGTATTTCTTAATCGCAGCAACAGCTAGTATCTGGTATCTTAAAATACCTGTGACGTCTACCTGTTATGATAAACACGCCTCACTCCTATGCTGAACTACACAACTCTTTTAGTTCAGTAAATCATATGCTTCAGTACTTCGTTTGTTCTAGTAGTTCATTTAGTTAGTCCAATAGCTAATATCGTACCGTGCTGTACTAATAATTATATAAATAATTTTACTCGAATTCGTCTTTTTTATGGACCCCTTACAAAGAGTCTTTTGGTCCCAAGCTAAGTAGGTATATTGGAAAGAGGAAATATTTAAAAGGTGTATTTATTTTATATGTATGGACATTTAACACCACGTCGTCTGGACCTAAACTAAGCTTACTCATGAAATTTGGTATACAGAAAGTTTTGAGGGCGGTTCCATATACACATATAAAATCCTTTTCTGTCGATGTTTTTTACATTGAACGTTTGCTATGAGTAATGTTATTAGAATAGGAATTAAGTATATCGTTTTCGGATCGAATCCTGATGGTCGTCTTTCAGATTGCTTGCCAAAAGGTAAAACGGGATCCTATTACTAAGACTTCACTGTCTGTCTGTCACCAGGCTAAATCTCAGGAATAGTAATAATAATTATTAGCTAGAGTTGGTTTATCAACTAATTATTTAAAAGAATTATTGCATATTAGAAACGAGTATTAAAATAACAACTTATTAAAATGTCTATTATGCCGTTGTAATAAAGTTTAATTCTTGAATTGTTATAGTAACTGACTACGAAAAGTGCAATCGAGCGAGATAAAAATATCTCTTTTGCACGCGCGTGAGACGGCGAGAGTCGAGAATCAGCTCGGTATTGTTCGTTCCGCGTTCGGAAGTATTCGGCGGAACTAGTCAGTCAGCTGGACTCAGAGTTATTATACTGAGTTACTGAACTAAGTGAACTATATACAGTACGTTTTGTTACTAGTTCGCGAGGACTGAGTGACTGTTGTGATTTACTGAACTACTGAACTGTTAGTATTCGAAGTGAGCGACTGACTGACTAACTAAGCGCAGCTGAAGTAGTTCAATTGAGCGATTCGTTCGCGAACTACACCTTCCTAACTTTCCTACCTTATTTTTATTATTGAACATTTGAACTAGCTATTGACCGTGACTTCGTACGCGTGGAATTTCGAAAAAATTCCCCGTTTTTGCAATATTTTTCACTGAGGGTGCGCTCCTATTCGTCGCAACGTGACGTTTCATAGCCTATAGCTTTCTTCATTAAGTGTACTATACAACACTGAAAGATATTTTTAATGTGTGGTGTTCCCGATATTAGCGCCTTCAAACAAACTCATCAGCTTTACAATATTAGTATAGAAAATACTGTAGGTACTGTTTTTGCTCTGTGACTGTATTTATACAGCTTATAAACTTAGGATATAGATCTAGACTCAACACTCGGTACAACGAATCCGGCCTGCTGCTTTTTTTATTTGAACACATTAAGAAAAATAAATGATTTAGTAGCCTTTCTAACTCTTTCTTTTTGAACGGGAGTAAAAGAGACAGCAAGGCTACTATTTACTATTTTACTTTTAAACCATAAACAGGGCGGCCCTGTCTTGGAACAAATCTATGTTCCCGAGTTGTTACTCCCTATTTATAACCTTCTTGATACAGCTAGTCCATCATCAGAAGAAAGTATGTTACGGTATACAAAAGCAGTTTGATCAATATAATTATCATCATGTTTGTATTGACTGCCTCATATCTCATATGTGTGAGTACGTATTAATAACAGCAAGAAGTAAATAATGCTTATAATTAATTAATTAATAGTAACAAAAATACATTTAAAAACCTGCAATAATTACTTCTAGATAATCGTCGGGTGTACACAATAAAAGTTACAAGATCTCTTCAAATGTAAGTATAACTTTTCAAAATTTAATAATATTATCTAAGCGTGTAGAGGTATCTCCTCTAGCGACTTTGTATTAAAGTACCTATGAAATTATAGCCCGACTGTCGGTTTGCCCGTGTGGTATCACCCCTACTCCTTCCCAGAGTGCTGTAAATCCAGCTAAAGTTTATTGTATATAAATAACATCCTCTGTGAGAAACAGAAACCTCGAATATAAACGCAGCACAGTAGACCATTATTCCTCTCAAAGTGGAGGAGGCAGGTTCTCAACAGTGGGATGTTCATGGGCTGGAGAGAGAGAAAGAGATCGAGGAAGGGGTTTTATCGACGTCAAAAAAAAGGTAATCAATTCGTCTGTATGTTTTTTATTGTATTTGTGTTTGTGTTTTTTTGTGTAGATACTTTTTATTTACCTGGATATGCAACTAATACAACAGCTACTCCATCCCGAAGTAATCGAGAGTAAAGTCAAAGTTATAGTCTTTTTTTTTTTATTTCAAGTTGGCATGTTTTGAAAGATCTTTTGAAACGTCAAAAGCTAGGTGTCAAACCCAAAACCTCGTGAACAGTAGGCCGTTACATAAACCATTACACCACAAGGCCTATCATAAAACTGCCGTCGGCCACACTATGTTTCACAGTACTAAATGGACAAATATAATAAAACTGTATGAACTACATATTTCCACACTATAGAAATATCTACCCTTTCAATATTAAACATCAAAGGGAATGGAATTTTGTCATCATCAAACCATGATTGCAAAGCAATGTACTATTTTAATTACGATGCATGAATATCAATTTTGTGTGGCGTACACGGGAAGATTGCTTTAAACCTAAATTAAATTAAATTGCTCTAAACCCCATTGCCGAAACTATACAGTATTTATTTATAACATATTTGGCGTTTTAAGGGTTTCGTACAAACCCTTATAGTCTCACTACGGTGTCCGTCTGTCTGTCTGTCCGTTCGTCAAACTTTTTTTACTCAGCAACGGCTGAAGGAACCAACTTGAAACTTATACATACCAAATAAATAGATCTATACGGTCCCTTGCTGCAAAAGATACAATAAATATTTTAGATCTACGCATTCAGAAGATATATTTTTAAGCATTTTCGACTTACGCTTGGGAACTAAAATCTACAGGTTACTTCCCATTGCCCGAGATTTGATTGGCATGGACCAAGCCTAAATACTGTTGATATAGGGAAACATCCAAAAACTTGTAATTTGTTATTACATCACATGAAAGAATAGTTTAAATTTAAACTAATACCAACTTATGAAGTAGCTGAAATATAGGCGATTCCCTATATTGCAACTACAAAGTTAAGTGGTATCATTCGGCAGCTAAATTCAAAATTTAATATAGGTAATATGGTATTTAGATGACGGAACTCTCGGAGGCAGTGTTGATATAGTAACTCGAGATTTGGCTTTTAGTACATAATATGATGATTATTATTTAATATTTCTTAATTTTATATAACTGACGAGCTACTAAATGGCACATATTGATCTATTAACGGTATATTATAATAATCAATCATAAAAAGTGTTTTTTTTTTCTTTTTTAGGGTTCCGTACCCAAAGGGTAAAAACGGGACCCTATTGCTGAGACTTCGCTGTCCGTCCGTCCGTCCGTCCATCCGTCCGTCCGTCTGTCACCAGGCTGTATCTCAAGAACGGTGATAGCTAGAGAGTTGAAATTTTCACAGATGATGTATTTCTATTGCCGCTATAACAACAAATACTAAAAATAAAATAAAATCAATATTTAAGGGGGGCTCCCATACAACAAACATGATTTTTTTACCGTTTCTTGCTCGATACTAATAACGTTGCCTTATGTTGCATAGATAATGGTACGGAACCCTTCGTGCGAGAGTCCGACTCGCACTATGTTTGTTGTATGGGAGCCCCCCTTAAAAATTTATTTTATTTTATTTTTAGTATTTGTTGTTATAGCGGCAATAGAAATACATCATCTGTGAAAATTTCAACTCTCTAGCTATCATCGTTCTTGAGATACAGCCTGGTGACAGACGGACGGACGGACGGACGAACGGACGGACGGACGGACGGACAGACGGACGGACGGACGGACGGACAGCGAAGTCTCAGTAATAGGGTTCCGGTTTTACCCTTTGGGTACGGAACCCTAAAAACACCCATTTGATTCTCCAGCAGCTCCAAATAAATATGAAAAAAATATAACAAATTATTGATGAATATCCATTTCTACATGTAGTCAGAATTTTCTAATTTCCTTTTTAATATAAACTTTGAAGGACCAGAGAACCTTGCAGGGCTTTATTTAATTAAGGGCCTACATCAATATTATCGTATATTGTTGCGTTCAACCTGGTGTTTTAATTAATAATAGGTTAAGTGGAAGCGTGATATATCTCAGGCGCGAGAGGAACGAACATATACTGTATATCACAGCGTTAACTAATTTACAATAGTACAAACTTACCCTGTTTTGTTCTTCAACAATGTCTTCACTGTGTCAAGCCCTAGCTATAGCTTCATTAACTAACTACGATAAATTGGCCAAAATAACGCAGAATGCTAATCAAACTATACTTAACTTTATACAGGCAGACACGAACTCTTGAAGTCCACAAAAGACCACTCCTTTGGCGCGACTCAAGCCGTGAACTTTCACCAATCGTCTTAATGCAATTATACTATCACAATTATAGTTATCAAACAGTTCAATTTACATTAAATAGTATTAAGTATGGAGACACAAAATTCACTAGTTTTTATAACGCATTTATGTCATACAAAAATGGCGAACATTACATTTCGCGGTGACATTTCAAGGTTTTGTTTCAATTGTAATTATCGATTCACACAACAAGGATAATTAGTTTTATCAACAATTAATTCTAGTGACAATTTTAACTCGCGAAACAGTTGCAAGAAAAACGCTTCAAATCTCATTCAAATCGCGACGTAGTTTGCAAACAAGATGTGTTTTGCGACTAACTCGCGCTCGGTAACCGCTTCGCGCGCGCGCAACGAGCCACGAGGACAGATGCACCGGTCAGTTCTCGACGTCATCGATAGTGACGTTATCAATAGTTAGAGATGCCCGTGCGCAGACAAAATATGATAAGTTAATCGTTTGGTACATAACATCTACCCGCCTCGGCCAGGACTACCTGGCCGCTAATTCACTGGCAGTCGCGACAAGGTTGATACAGCTCTCTTCAAAATTGAACCGTCCACCCGGACCTCAGCAAAACGGGGCACTCCATCTGCTCCAAAGACGAGGTTGAGAATGCGCCCCCTGCGCCAACACAGTGGCGGTGAGTTAGCGTCCTTAACCAGAACGAGGTCACCAACATGAGGTGGATCAGTCTTGTCAGTCCACTTAACGCGCTGCTGGAGAATGTGCAAATATTCTAAATTCCAACGTTTCCAAAAGCTCTGAGTGAGTTGTTGGACCAATTCAAACCGCGAGAGACGATTAGGTCTCACATCAACAAGGGGATATTCCGGCAGGGCGTTCAGTGGCTGCCCAATCAAAAAATGGCCCGGCGTGAGGGCTTCCAAGTCGTTAGGATCTGAAGAGATCGGGCACAACGGGCGTGAATTCAAAACGGCCTCGATTTTGCAAAACACAGTTGCGAGCTCTTCAAAGGTCAATACAGACTCGCCAATTACCCGTCGCAAATGTGTCTTAGCAACCTTTACTACGCTTTCAAATATTCCTCCCCAGTGGGGACATGACACGGGACTGAACCTCCAAGTTATTCTACGTGTAGCTAGTCTAGACGCAATTTCAGTCTCGTTAGCCGACAAAAAATCATACATCGCTTTTAAATAGTTGTTTGTGCCTTTGAAGTTGGTACCGCAATCTGACCGAATCAAGGACGGTAGTCCTCGTCGTGACACGAATCTATCTAACGTCGCAACAAATGCCTCTGTCGAGAGGGCTGAGACGAGTTCCAAATGTACCGCCTTGGTGGACAGACAGACAAAGACGCACAAATAAGCCTTGACAGTTTTACTGTTCCTGAGGGTCGAGGTTTTAACAAAAAAGGGGCCTGCAAAGTCCGTACCAACTCCAGCAAAGGGCCTTATCTCAGTGACCCGATCCGAAGGAAGGTCACCCATGATAGGTTGCATGGTAGGGGCCTTGAGCCTATAGCAAGGCATACAACGAAAGACCACACTACGGATCGTCCGACGGGCCGATAAAATCCAAAATTCCCGTTGCAAAATGGCCAATAAGGCATTACAGCCGGCGTGGGAGTTCTTGATGTGACGATCAGTCACCAACAGGTTCACCAAGTGGCCACTCTTGGGCAATAAGAGGGGGTGACGAGATCCATAAGGGAGGTTTGCGTTCCTAAGACGCCCTCCGACACGCAAAAGACCCTCACTATCCAAGAAGGGGTTCAGCTTACAAATGGCTCCAGACAGCTTGGATTTGCCTTTCCTCAAGATGTCAATCTCGTCTTCAAAATGTGCCTCTTGCACAGAACGAACCCAGTGAAGAAGAGCATCTTGGAGCTCTTGTGGCGATAAGAAGGCCTCCAAACATTTGTTCTGTGGATGTCTACAATTTCTCATGAAGCGCTTGATCCAAGCGGTGACACTCAACAATTTGTCCAATGAACTGTAACGATTAAGTAAGAAATCGGGGTCGAACGGACGGTCCTGCCGTTCGAGCGCAAGCGTTCGCAACCCAGGCAGTGCGACAATGTCTAAGGCCGGAGTTCGCGGCCAATTAGATTCTGATCTGGTCAACCACTCAGGTCCCCACCACAGAGAGTGCTCAACTAAAAGGGGGGCCATACATCCCCGTGACGCACAATCAGCAGGGTTGACCTCGCCAGGCACATGCCTCCAAACCAACGGGGTCTCCGATTTCTGTATCTGAGAGACACGATTTGCTACAAACACCTCTAAGGTGTGAACTGACGTCTTCAACCAACATAGCACAATTTGACTGTCAGTCCATGCATATATCGTGGAAACGTCAATTGACGTGCACAAGGTGGACATGACGTGATTCAAAAGGCGAACAAGAAGGGCCGCCCCTGACAACTCTAACTTAGGGATTGTCAAGGCAGTTCGAAGAGGCGCGACCTTGCTCTTCGCCATGACCAACAACACTTTCACCTGACCATCTGTGGTCACGGTGCGCAAGTATACGGCTGCTGCGTACCCACGTTCCGAAGCGTCCGAGAAACCATGAAGGGACGCGGTGTGCTTCCCTGGCGGAAGCAGAGCACGGGGTAACGATATCCTATTGATGGCAGGCAATGAGGAAGCAAATAGGAGCCAGTCCTTCAAAACAGCTTCGCGAAGTGGCTCGTCCCATCCAAGACCTGCAGTCCAAAGTCTCTGCAGGAAGCATTTGGCCCAGAATATGACCGGGCATATCCAGCCATTGGGATCAAAGGTTCTCGCGACAGTCGACAGAACCAGTCGTTTCGTCCAAGTGTGATGCGAATCCAAATTGACATTAAATGTAAAGATGTCCTGGACTGGTCTGTACTGGATTCCAAGCACTGACATCATGGTAGGGTTGTCACGGTTCTCAAATAGGTGAGGATCCTGCTGGTGGTCATCCGGTAGCCCGTCCAAGAGCGCAGGTAAGTTGGAGATCCATTTACGCAACTCATATCCTGCGGAGGCTAGAATGCCAATCAACTCGTCACGCAAGAGCAGGGCCTCTCTCTCCGTGGCCGCGCCAGTGCACACATCGTCAACATATAGGTCCTCCTTCAAAATGGCGGCTGCGCGAGGAAACGACATACGCTCTCGATCCGCGAGCTCCCAAAGCGAACGTATAGCCAAAAAGGGGCTAGACCTCAGCCCGTATGTGTTCGTGTTGAGCTCGTAGACAAGCATGGGATCTTGCTGGTTTTCTCGCCACAATATCAGCTGGTATCGGCGATCATCCGGGTGAATTACCGTTTGCCTGAACATCATCTTGATGTCAGCCACAAAAACAAATTGATGACGTCGAAACCGCGTGATGACGTCACAAAGGTCCTTCAGCAATTTGGGACCAGGATGCAGACACTGGTTCAATGACACTCCTGAAGTAGTCTGCGCAGAACCATCAAATACTGTGCGTAACTTACCACTGGATGGTTTTATTACAGCATGATGCGGGAGAAAGAAGTGCTCCGTCGAACGCCAATCCAATTTTGACACAGACATATGTCCCAAATCCTCATACTCCCGCATGAAGTCAATATACTTCTCCTTGAGTAGTGGGTCCCTGCTCATACGGCGCTCCATCGCCAACAAACGCTTCTCTGCAATAGGCCGCGAGACTCCAAGTGGCGGACGTACAGCGAGAAATGGCAATCTTGTCATGATCCGGCCAGAACGGAGATAACTGGTGTTGGTCTTGTAGAACCGCTCACACTCTTCATGTTCCGGATCAGAGCGGGGCGCTTGTGGTGGCTCCTCCACTTCCCAGAATCTCTGCACGGCGTCAGAAAGGGCGGACCCCACCATCAAGGCCGTTCCAAGTTCGGCAGGAGGGGGGTTCCTCAATACAGGCCCCATCAGTGCGAACCCAAATATGGTCCGGAGGGCTAACAAGCCACCTGGCTGCAAAACACGATCCTTGCCGAGTAATATTTTACCCAAAACATCGGCACCAAGCAACAAATCGACCGTGCCAGGCAGATCAAATCTAGGGTCAGCCAAATTCAAATCCGCGGTCAATTTTACCGCATCCGCAGACAAACGAACTTGCGGGTGATTGCCCAAGATATTCTCCATCACAATGGCCGACGATTCCAACGTCGGACGTGGAGAATTTGAGGGGGAGAACTCAAACCAAACGCGGCCCTCTACCGTGGCCACGGGGGCGTTCCCGACACCCCTTATTACATCTGAATATTTTTCAATAGTCTGGCCAGTCTGCCCTACCAACCAAGACGAGGCTATGCACCCCTGTGAGCCTGTGTCCAATATCGCTCGGACTACAACCGAGGCGCCCGTCCGTCCCCAGACCCTGACATGGGCCGTAGGCAAGAGGACGGTCTCAAAAGGGGGCGGTGCATAGCGGGGGCAGACGCCAACATCCTAATGTTGGCGTGGCGGCGACTGAGCGCCGTTGTCCCGAGACGGCAAATCAAAGTGCGGGTAGTGCCTAAACTCGGCCTCCTCTCGGTGACGACTGCCACGAGCCATAGACGGCGGTTCGTAGCGCCTGGAGCGTCCGTACCGAGGGTTGCGCGTCTCCAAACGGGGACGTTCCGCCAGAGGGGGGGACGGTAGTGGTACCGGACGCGCGTCACGGTAATCGTGGTACACTACCGGAGGTGATCTCGCTTGATCACGTGGAAGCGGGGAGGGCGAGCGGGACACAAAGGTGCGGGATTGAACCCGGGGCCCGCTTTCATACCCGCCCGTGGGGCTGCGCGCCGAACCAACTCGGCGATCAACGGCAGCGCAGTTTGCGCGGCGTGGGGGTGATGAGCCGGACTCCAAATTGCGGGACTGGTCCCGGTGTCCGCTGACATACCCGCCCGAAGGCGACCCCGCGTGGTCGCGACGGCCATTCGCGTTGGCGCACAGGATTTTCAAATGGTGCCCTCCGCAAATAGGACACGGGTGAGTGTCGGGGCAGGCGCGCTGGTAATGGTCCCCTAGGCAAGAGAAACACCAGCCGCGGGCCTGGGCAATCCGCCTACGAGCGGCCACGTGCAGGACCGCGAAGTCTGGGCACCGCACCGTTTGGTGTCCCTGCGACTTGCAAAACCGGCAGTCCGGTGGCGCAGCTTGAGCGACAGCGAAGCGGGCGGCCGCACCTCCTCTTGGTGCAGGTTGGGCATTGCGCCGTTGGTTGGTGGATCTGGGACGTGATGCTTCCACCGGCGTGTCGGCGACCATGACGTCACCCATGCGACACTCGTCCTCCAGGAACGTCAGGAGCTGGTCAAAGGTAGGGAGAGCAGATGCCTCATCCCTAGTGTGCCCCTGTTCAAAACGTGCCCTCAAAGACACCGGCAATCGCTTGAGTACGATACGCACCAGTAGGTAAGACCACTTGGCAACCGGCAGTCCTAAGCGGTTGAGCGAATTGGTGGCTATTAGGAGGGGGTTCAGCAGCTCGGTCCTCAACTGGGCAGCATTGCTCACGACGGGAAGGTTCAAAATCTGGTCGACGTGGGTATCTGCCAGACAGCGCTGGTTGTGATAGCGCTTGGTGAGCAACGCCCGCGCGATCCCATAGCTCCCGTCACATATTGGGAGGTGCTGTACTAAGCCCCTCGCCTCTCCATCAAGCACGGAGAGTAAATAGGCCAGTTTTTGAGACGGACCCAAATCGTCCCTCGAGTCCACAAGGCTCTCAAACAAACCAATAAACCCCATCCACGTGTCTAATCGACCATCAAAACGTGGAAGATCCAAATTGGGTAATCTAGTCAAAAGGCCCACGGGAGTCTTCAAGGGGGCCCGGTGAGCCGGTACTCCGGCGCGCGAGGCTAAAATCTCCCGCGCGCGCTGGGCGATGTCGTCGGCAAGGTCCATAATCTGGACGTAGTCCTCGTGGACTTGGTCCCGTCGCTCCTGGGGGAATGACTCCAGGGGCACATCATCCAGATGCAAGATGAAGCGCCGGTAAAGCGCCTCCACCTCCTGAAGTCGTGTAGGGCATTTCTCATGCCTGTCCAACAATGCCTCGATTCGGTTCTCCCTTTTCACCAAGGCGGCAGCTGACGTGAACCATCTCAAATGAGTCGCAATCCCGGAATATGTCTCGCGGACAACATTATACGCGGCGGTAGACATCTTCAAAGCACAAACGGCACGAAACAAACAATCTTATATTAACAAAAAAAAACAAATATCTTTCACAAACAAACAATATTACAATAGCGAAAAACAAAATATCTTTCAATGAGACAAGCCGCTATTACTCCAAACAAATATCAAATCTTTAATATTTTAAATCAAACAAACAAACAATTCCTTGCCAATGTGCAATTAATTTAAGACTTAAATTATTTATTTTAAGGTAACCAACAAACAAACAAACGTATAAAATAAATGTTGTATTACACAAACGCACAACGCCACAATTTAACTATAACGTTGTTCAATATTAGACAATAATTAAATAATAATTTATATTAAATAATAACCTGAGCAACAACAAATACGATTAGCAATAGCACAAATAATTATCAAACCCTTTAAAATCTAATTGCCAATTCAAGTACTCAAATTAATTATTTAAAAACTATACCAACAATTTAGATTAAACAAACAAACAACTAAATTAATCAAATTAAATTAATTAAATTAATTAAATCAATTTTCACAAATAATGAGGGTATAGTTTGTTCAACATGGAACATTCGAGAAACGGAGTTTAAACCACGCTCTGGGTACCAAAAATATGTTGCGTTCAACCTGGTGTTTTAATTAATAATAGGTTAAGTGGAAGCGTGATATATCTCAGGCGCGAGAGGAACGAACATATACTGTATATCACAGCGTTAACTAATTTACAATAGTACAAACTTACCCTGTTTTGTTCTTCAACAATGTCTTCACTGTGTCAAGCCCTAGCTATAGCTTCATTAACTAACTACGATAAATTGGCCAAAATAACGCAGAATGCTAATCAAACTATACTTAACTTTATACAGGCAGACACGAACTCTTGAAGTCCACAAAAGACCACTCCTTTGGCGCGACTCAAGCCGTGAACTTTCACCAATCGTCTTAATGCAATTATACTATCACAATTATAGTTATCAAACAGTTCAATTTACATTAAATAGTATTAAGTATGGAGACACAAAATTCACTAGTTTTTATAACGCATTTATGTCATACAAAAATGGCGAACATTACATTTCGCGGTGACATTTCAAGGTTTTGTTTCAATTGTAATTATCGATTCACACAACAAGGATAATTAGTTTTATCAACAATTAATTCTAGTGACAATTTTAACTCGCGAAACAGTTGCAAGAAAAACGCTTCAAATCTCATTCAAATCGCGACGTAGTTTGCAAACAAGATGTGTTTTGCGACTAACTCGCGCTCGGTAACCGCTTCGCGCGCGCGCAACGAGCCACGAGGACAGATGCACCGGTCAGTTCTCGACGTCATCGATAGTGACGTTATCAATAGTTAGAGATGCCCGTGCGCAGACAAAATATGATAAGTTAATCGTTTGGTACATAACATATATCATCGCCGACACGTACATATTAACACAGCCAGTAGGCACAGAAAATGAAGAATTAGGGATACTTTTCCTATTTACTCAAAATCTACTAAATATATTTTAATTCTGATTTACGTGTTTCTATACATAATAGTTACCTATGTTTTTAAAGTTATTTCATTAGTTAATACGCGATAATAGACCGACAAATGAAAAAAATAAAAAATTTGAGAGGTTGTTTCGCCAAGATTTTCTATCGAGAAAACTTTTTTCAATCGCGTTTCTGAGTTCATGCGATCCTAGATCATATATTGAAAAAACATATACTTAAAAATTAGAGCTCTAGCCATTCAATCTAAAGAAACAATGAAAACTTCGTACATAGAAAAATGCACAAAGCTATTTTGGTATCCTCTTAAATAGTTGTGCAATAATACTTAAAAGTTAAAATCTCATGACGTAATTCATAAAATAGCAGAAAATTATATCCCAAGTTGGTTGAATTGAATCTAAAGTTAATTAATTTACCTCACAGTTAAAACGTAAAAAAAGGTTTTGACAGTTCACCTTCGATTTACTAATCTTTAAAGCAGAAATAAAATTTGAAAAAAGAAACTACCTAAAATATTGGTTATGAGCTCAATGCAATCAATATGTTACTATGAACTATTCTTGGTGGTACTACGCATCCAATTTCGAAAATTAAAGATAGAAAAAGCTGTCAAAATGTGTAAACGGATGTCAGTCGTACTGTTTATCAATTATTTCACTATCTCTTTTGGGTGAAATAGCAAATTTGAGATATCAGTAACTAAGTAATATTGACCAGTTTCAGAAATAAGTACGTAGTTGCTAATTCTGGGAAGTGCTGAAGTCAAACTGTAAGTATGTGTTGGATCCCTACAAAAAATTTGCTGTTGTGTTAATTATTTCACTTTGCACGAAATTATCTCAGAAATTATAATAGATAAAAGAACGTGGGTTTGACTAAAAAAGTCCTTTTTTTTTATATTTAAGAAAATCGAAAAGGGACTCGACTTAGATCACCTGGCACAGGAGCCACAGATGTATAGGACCGCGTCTATATCAGTAAAAAGTGGTTTTTTAGGGTTCCGTACCCAAAGGGTAAAAACGGGACCCTATTACTGAGACTTCGCTGTCCGTCCGTCCGTCCGTCCGTCCGTCCGTCTGTCACCAGGCTGTATCTCAAGAACGGTGATAGCTAGAGAGTTGAAATTTTCACAGATGATGTATTTCTATTGCCGCTATAACAACAAATACTAAAAATAAAATAAAATAAATATTTAAGGGGGGCTCCCATACAACAAACATGATTTTTAGGGTTCCATACCCAGTATCTCAAGAACAGTGATAGCTAGACAGTTGAAATTTTCACAGATGATGTATTTCTATTGCCGCTATAACAACAAATACTAAAAATAAAATAAAATAAATATTTAAGGGGGGCTCCCATACAACAAACATGATTTTTAGGGTTCCGTACCCAGTATCTCAAGAACGGTGATAGCTAGACAGTTGAAATTTTCACAGATGATGTATTTCTATTGCCGCTATAACAACAAATACTAAAAATAAAATAAAATAAATATTTAAGGGGGGCTCCCATACAACAAACATGATTTTTTTACCGTTTCTTGCTCGATACTAATAACGTTGCCTTATGTTGCATAGATAATGGTACGGAACCCATCGTGCGCGAGTCCGACTCGCACTTGACCAATTTTTTTACCGTTTCTTGCTGGATACTAATAACGTTGCCTTATATTGCATAGATAATGGTACGGAACCCTTCGTGCGCGAGTCCGACTCGCACTTGACCAATTATATATGTACTAGAAGACAATATTATTTAATTTTAAACTGAGATTATACATAGCTAGAAAAATTGGTCAAGTGCGAGTCGGACTCACGCACGAAGGGTTCCGTACCATTATCTATGCAACATAAGGCAACGTTATTAGTATCGAGCAAGAAACGGTAAAAAAATCATGTTTGTTGTATGGGAGCCCCCCTTAAATATTTATTTTATTTTATTTTTAGTATTTGTTGTTGTCCGTGTGGTGACGGACTTAAGAATACATTTGTCACCACCCCATCTCTTTCCTTGGGTGCTGTAAGAGCCAGCTAAAGGACATACAAAGCAGATACCATCTACTGCCAGAGACGGAAAACTCGAAACAAAACCATCAATTAACAAATTCATTAAGACCAAGACCTCCCCTACCAAGGTGAGGAGGAATTTGTTTTGAAAAAAAAAAAAGGACTATACGTACTCTTTTCGTCTTTATTCTTTAGTAAAGTTCACACACGCAACTGCAGATAGCATCTACTGCCAGAGAAGGCCTTTTTCCTCTGAAATAATCGAGTCGAAGTCATCTGACCCGATAAAACTAGCCTAACAAGCTGGTTATTAGTGGATACCTACTAGAAACTGACTATCCACACCCGTAACCGCTAACTAGCGACCGGGAGCCTTGGCTTAATTGCCCGGACTGAGAGGAAGAATAACCTCTATAAAAATCACCCCAATTCTACGGTGGGATACACGCCAAAGGAATGCATGGCTAATGGGCGATTAGTCGCGAGTGCCAACCACGACGGACCTGGCAAACGTCGTTGTAGTAGCCTTCTTGGGGGAATGGGCGTTACCTCCCAAGTGACTTTTTAGATCGACCCAACTCGTGGGAATTTAATGGATATGAATAATGAAAAAGAAAATAGAATCTCAAATATGTTACAGCAAACTATTCAGAGGAGTATGTTTAAGCACGCTCGAAGTCACTCTCTAGGAACGCTACCAGCTGAAAAGCTATCAACTAACAACAGTAGTATAGAAAAGAACAAAGAAGCCTTGATAACAGATGAAAGTAATATAAATCCTAACAGACTATGGCAAAATGATCAAGCAGTTGTAAAAAGAAAAGCTGAAGCAAGTCCAGAAAATAAGATTAGCAAAAACAAAGTATTGAAAACAAAATATGGAATCAGGACACAAAACAGGTACGAAATTTTAGAAACCGAAGATAATATGGAACAGTCTGAGAAAATCAAAGAGCCTAAACCACCAAAACCAGAACCCATATTTGTGACAGGCGTATTAGACATCAAAAAATTGAAAGAACTACTCTCTACATTTGTTGATACTGAGAAATACAGTATGATGACTCTAAGATCCGGTCATATAGTAAAAGTAATGCCAATAGATGTAGAAACCTATAAAAGCATAAGATCTAATTTTGTAGAAAAAGACATCAGCCACTATACATACCAATTAAAAAGCGAAAGAGCCTACAGAGTGGTTATTCGGGGACTACATTCATCAGAAGACACGGAAATAATAAAGAAAGAACTCTTCGAACTAGGTCATGAAGTCAGACAAATTACAAATATTAAACACAGAAGCACAAGACAGCCAATGCCTATTTTCTACGTGGATTTAGAGCCTAAACATAATAACAAAGAAATCTTCCAAATTAAAAACTTAAATCATATCAAAATTTCGGTTGAAGCGCCATACAAAAAGTTCGATATTTTACAGTGTAAAAGATGTCAACGTTTTGGACATGCAAAAAACCAATGTAATAGGCCATTTAGATGCGTTAAATGCGGCAAAGACCACCCTACAACTAGCTGTTTGAAGAAACCTGACACTGAAGCAACTTGCGCCAATTGTCAGGAAAAACATCCAGCAAGCTATAAAGGCTGCGCAAAATATAAGCAGTATAAAGACCTCATTATGAGAGACAAAACTAGCAGAAAAGGAATTGTGGAAGATAAAATTAAGAAACAACCAAATATTAACCCCAATGGAAACATAAAAATAAACGACTACAATAAAAACGACAACCAATTTAAATACAACATGACATATGCTCAAGCTACAAAATCAAATATTTCAGAACTAAGAAGTGACATCAAGGATCCAAACAATTTCGTAGAGGTATTAGATGTAATGTTTGACAAATTTCAAAACATAATGAATATTATGTTAGACAACATGATGGATCGTATGATCCAACTTGTAACAAGCCTTGTCAAAAACCCCTAAATTTAAGGATAGTTACTTGGAACGCCAACGGGCTGACTGAGCGTAGACTAGAAATTGAACTGTTTCTGAAATCTGAAAGAGTTGATGTGGCCTTAATTTCGGAAACGCGATTTTCCCTTAGAAGTAACTTTTTGTTGCAAAACTATAAAATATATACTACAAACCACCCGTCCGGCAACTCCCACGGAGGCACGGCTATTCTTATAAGAGAAAACCTTAAACATTATTTTCTTAACTCATTTAAAACTGACAAGATACAAGCCACTTCAATCCGAATTCAGGACGGTAAAGAAGAAATAACGCTCTCTGCCATATATTGCCCCCCAAGGCATACTATTTCAAGCAACGACTTCAAAGCGTACTTCAAAACGTTGGGTGGTAGATACATTTGCGGCGGAGACTGGAACGCCAAACATGTGTCTTGGGGATCCAGACTATCCACTTCACGAGGACGACAGTTATATACAGTTGTGAATGACCTCAACCTTCACTGTGCCTCACACGGTGCACCAACATATTGGCCTGCCGACGCAAATAAGGTACCAGACTTGCTAGATTTTTATATTCTTAAAAATATTTCTCAGAATCAAATAAGAATAGAAGAATGTACTGACCTCTCATCTGATCATACACCTGTCATAATGAATGTCCAGTGCAAGATTGTACATTTTGAATATCCCCAACGGCTTTATAACCACAAAACTAACTGGGAAAACTACAGTGCTACAATAAATGAATGTATAAACTTAAAACAGTCTATAAATTGTGCGGATAAGATTGAATCAACAATTCAGTCATTTGGTAAGCTTATACATCAAGCGGCCCAGGATTCAACCCCCTTGTTGAGACGAAGAAACGCAACAACAACAACTGTCTATTCTAAAGAGATAAAAAATAAAGTACTTGAAAGAAGGCATCTGCGAAAAGTTTGGCAGACCTCAAGATATCCACTGGACAAAAAGGCTTTCAACAAGGCATCTGAGGATCTGAAGCACATGATCAAACAAGCAAATAATGAGCGACTTCAAAGCCAACTTGCAAAACTTACACCTAACGTAGATACTAAACATTCTCTGTGGAAGATAACCAAAAACCTCAAAAGGCCTATAACACATATACCGCCGCTAAAAACCACGGAAGGCAACTGGGCCAGAACGGATTCTGAAAAGGCCAAGGTATTTGCTGAACATCTGCGATCAGTATTCGAACCTATAGCAAGTAAGAACTCTGATCATGACAGCGAGGTTTGCGAATACCTTAATGCACCTTTACAAATGTGTATGCCATTAAAAAGCACCAGCCCCAATGAAGTATGGAAAGAAATCCTAAATCTGGAGAATGGTAAAGCGCCTGGCTACGATCTGATTGACGCGCAGCTGCTAAAACAACTTCCAAAAAAAGGTGTAATCCACATTACAGCGATATTTAATGCCTGTCTTAGACTGCAAGTGTATCCAGCCCAGTGGAAAATTGCACAGGTTATAATGATACCCAAACCTGGAAAACCACTGCAGGAACCTAGCTCCTACAGGCCAATTAGTCTGCTCTGCATATTGGGTAAATTACTAGAAAAAATCCTAATGAACAGAATGCGGCATTATATACCGCGGGTTATACCACTTCATCAGTTTGGCTTTCGAGAGAAGCACGGAACAATCGAACAGGTCCACCGCATTACAGATACTATAGGCCGTGCTCTTGAATGTAAAAAATTCTGCTCTGCAGTATTTCTGGACATTAGCCAAGCTTTTGACAGAGTTTGGCATGATGGGTTACTATTTAAAATCAAAGAACTACTTCCACATTCCTTTTTTCCCATTCTGAGATCCTATCTCCATGATAGATGCTTTGAGGTGAAATTCCACAATGAGACTGCTCCCTTAAAAGATATTCACTCAGGTGTTCCTCAGGGAAGTATATTGGGGCCTCTATTATACCTCTTATACACCGCAGATTTACCTACTCAAAGTGACACTATAACTGCTACATATGCAGATGATACCGCCATACTATCTGTCCACGAAGACCCAGTAGAGGCTTCAGCCAAATTACAAGCTCACGTCAATAGGATAGAGGAATGGCTGGGCAAATGGCGCATCAGGGCTAATCAAACCAAGTCCATTCATGTAACCTTTACGCTCAGAAAGCCAACTTGTCCTGGCATCAAATTGTGCAACACAGAAATACCCCAGGCTGAGCATGCTAAATACCTTGGTATGCATCTTGATCGACGGCTGACCTGGAAAAAACATATCTGGACCAAACGGTTACAACTAGATACAAAGTTCAGATCAATGTACTGGCTGATGGGTGGCAAGTCAAAATTATCGCAAGAAAGCAAAATGGCCATATATAAGACCATACTGAAACCCATATGGACATATGGTATCCAGCTATGGGGGACTGCCTGCAACAGTAATATTGAAATTCTCGAACGATTTCAAAGCAAAACATTAAGAGCCATGCTAAACATACCGTATTATGTCAGTAACAAACACATATATGAGGATTTAAATATCAGGACCGTCAAACAGGAGATTGCCAGATACAGCAAAAACTATCAATCTAGAATTTCAACTCATGTCAATGAGCTTGCTTCAAAACTACAGGGCACTGGAAGCGTGTCACATAACCGCTTAAAGCGGCATGATGTCCCTAGGTTAATGGCGAGATTCGATTGAAAGAATTGAAGCGAACTTCCAACAATTCTTTTTGCTGTTAATCACATTGATGAATACGATATTTGTAAATAATAAACATAATATTGGCTTATTGTGACACTCACAGATCGCCAAGTAGCAGAGTAAACACAAAAAAAAAAAAAAAAAAAAAAAAGTATTTGTTGTTATAGCGGCAATAGAAATACATCATCTGTGAAAATTTCAACTCTCTAGCTATCACCGTTCTTGAGATACAGCCTGGTGACAGACGGACGGACGGACGGACGGACGGACAGCGAAGTCTCAGTAAAAGGGTCCCGTTTTTACCCTTTGGGTACGGAACCCTAAAAACTGTTCCTTGTTTAATTCTGAAATCTACGTGCTAGTTGTCCGTCATCAAATACAAATTTTTAATCCGTATTCTGCCTGGTGACCATAATACAAGCATACGAATATAGCTTAATTGGAGAAGAGAGGACGTTGTGAAAAATATTCATAAATATTAATTTATATCTTAACTAAATGTCTGAGTGTAAATGAAGCCAATAAAGTGTGTTTAGTTTGTAACATTTCGAGATTTATAGTCTCTGCCTACCTCCATCTAAAAAAGGCGTCATGTGTTAACTTTCCAATAAATTTTGGCGATTTTATTGTTAGTAATAATAAATAAATAAGTACATAATGTATAAATTCACACCCCAGGCAGGGGGACGAGCCACCCACTTTCAGACAAAGTGACCCACCTTCCTTTAAATACCTCGAGCGAGCTTCTTGTCCCTGCATAATTTCTTCAGTTGTTGGCTGACACTTCTAGGCGTTAGTTGTTTAGCCAATCTAGTCGGCTCTTAGAATTTTTGAACACAAATTAAGTGACTAATACAAGTGCAAATGCCAAACGGTAAGTTTTAATAGTTAATTATCTACAAACTATTGCATAATAATTTAAGAATTACAAGAAAATCTATACATAAAATAAGTATTTTTTTGGTACGGAACCCTAAAAAAAAAATGAAATCGGTGTCTTTGTGTTGATTGTATGAAAAAGAACTGAAACTTTTGGTTTTAATGAGCATAACACAAGGCAAAATTATTCTATACAATTATTAAATTATGTTTGTATGCATTTTAAGTTAAGACTACTACATGGAATTTAATGTGGTATGTGAGAATATATCGTTATCGGTTTATTTTAATCTGTTTGTCATATTTTACCGCAAGACTACCTGTTGGATTCGAATTCAACGCGCACTCAGTCACGGCCGGCTTAAAATCCGCGAAGAAAATTTGATCAAAAATGCTGCTTAAAAAGTGGTTTAAAATTTCAGAATAAACTGTGTACTATTTCTCATCTAAAGATTTACGAAATAATCTACTATTATATCTTTTACTAGCTTTATGTCCGCGACTTCGTCCGTTTAAAGTGAATTTTTTATAGTATCGCCTGCACGCTATATTATCGCGTTGCTACTGTAACATTATTGTACAGGAGTAAGGAATACTGCTACTTTCTTAGGATAATTGCGTTCGAAGATTATCTTATTTCAACAAAAATGTAAATGTGAAATGTAAGTCAAGTTCAAGACAAAAGAAATAAAATCTGAATGGATGCCTAAAGTCAGACTTGGCTATTTCTCTTATACGAATTATTATGTTCGATGGCTACTTTCTATTAGATCAAGAAAGAGGTGTTGACATGGATATGACGTCCAACCGAAGACTGTAGCAGAAAAAGAGATGTTACGTCGACCCCAAATAAGGACTAGGACAAGGACTAGTTTCTACCAGCAAGTAAAATTTTCAGAATAATAAAACAAGAACAGACAAATACCTGGTTTAAAACTTCTTAAACCAGTTATTTGACGATTATTCGTATATACTCGAGAATTCTACCACTTTCTTGGAAAATAACTTTTGAGAAATAAAATCGCTCCAAATGGTTCGTCAACTTTTAAACCTCCGATAAGTCATTATGAATAAGACCATTAAGCTTTATCTTTACTTATTACAAAACAAAGTCGTTTTTTTGTATGTTCTGGTTTTGTCCCTATGTGAGCTTATATTATTATCTTCAAATCTACGCAACGGATTTTATGCGGTTTACTTTTATAGATAGAATGATTCAAGAGGGATGGCTTTTTTGTATTATTTACAGAGATTTTGTTTCTAAATTCCACGCGTACGAAATTGCTGGCAACAGCTAGTAATATTATTTGTTATTGAAAAATAGCATAATATTATTATACTTAGTCACGAATTATGTTCACATCACAAACAGACCTTTGAATTTATATATGTAGAGTAATTAGATTTTAATAAACATAGTTTACGTGTATAGTGTTCAACCTAATCATTCAATTGAGGCCAAGATAATTGTGATAACAATAGGTATCAAGACGTGTTAGGTCAAACTCCATGAGCCTACATGGCGAGAATATCATTATCGCATAATATAGTGTTATGTATGACTTAATGTGTTGAATCAACTTCCTATTGTATGATGGCTTCTCTTGACTCCGCTTTGAATTTGTTTTGCATACTGACCTCAATTAATTCCTTTTTTTTTACAATTCTTCAGAATTAAAGATTCAGTAATGATTGTTCTTTTTTACTACATTTCTCCTCTGCCTACAGGAGAAATGTAGAAAAAAAGAGTTATCTAAATGCTGAAATTATACTGAAATAAATAGCTAAATTTACGTCAATCAGCAATCAATACTAAAACTATAAATTATCTAGTAAAATCGAAACTAAATACGATACGATTTCGTTATGAAGACGTGATATGAATTTATGAAATCCCGAAACTGATAAATAAAATTTTCTACAGTAAAGAAAAAGTATTTTCACGTCCCTCAGTGACGTGACATACCAGGAGACTTTCCCGACACAAATTGATTTTCTAGAAATTTATTTCACTGAGTTTAATATGATTGATTCTTTTCTTCTCGTGATATTGGCTTATATGATTCAATATTATATAAAAAAAGACGTGTGCCACTCGAGGACTACCGCGGTAAAGCTATTGCATAGCATTTTTTATCAACCTATGCATTTATAATTATTTACTTATTTATTATAAGCAAGAATCTAAATACCATAAACTAAAATAAGATTAATAATCCTTATTTACTGATGCTTACATCTGTCCATTGTTTATGGTAATTATGATAAAATAGCGATTGTCAATCAAATGTCAATAAAATAAAATAAACATTATTTTACTTTAATAAAATCTAAAATACGTTGTTATCTGAACATCTTATATATAAAAATCAATTGCTGTTCGTTAGTCTCGCTAAAACTCGCGAACGGCTAGGCCGATTTTGGTGATTTTGGTCTTGAAATATTCGTGAAAGTCCAGGGAAGGTTTAAACGGTTCCTAAAATTCCACGCGTACGGAGTAGCGCGCATCAGCTTGTCTTATATATAAAAATCAATTGCTGTTCGTTAGTCTCGCTAAAACTCGAGAACGGCTGGGCCGATTTTGGTGATTTTGGTCTTGAAATATTCGTGAAAGTCCAGGGAAGGTTTATATGGTGACAAAATATATGGGAATTTAAAATTCCACGCGTACGGAGTAGCGGGCATCAGCTAGTTTAGGATATATGTTGTCGATTCAAAATCCTTATTTTAATACGCTGTTTAATTTGATGAAGGCGCTTACCCTTGGTATCAACAGGATGAAATAAATTGCGGAGCGACGAGGGGTTTACGCATGCGCAGTAGCGCTGATAATGTAAGGTTTTTTTCATTACGCTATTTTCGTTACGGAATTTCTGGATTCGGTCTCCACGCTCAAGGCCCGCAATAGAAGCTATGCAATAGCTTAAAAGATTTCGTTTATTATTACTGCTAAATTTAAAAAAAACACTGCTAACTTTTCTAACTAAGTTAGGTTTTTGACGCATTAGAATTGGCCGCCGTATAAGGACATTTCGACCAATTTTAAGCACTTCAGTCGTTTCATAGACAACGTTCGAAAAATGAAGGCGGACCGCTATTTTGTTTGGAAATAGCAACTCAGCAACGCCTTAAAACCTTCGGCAAACCCAACCACTTGTTGCTTTTGTTTTACTCGTTGCCTTACATACCTATTTACAAATTGTCCTACTAACCTAAATTTATCTTTTACTTAAATTCATGATAGCATTGATAGCTACCAGTTAATATCACAAGGGGTTTCTAAATCATCGTTTCATTTTGGTATGAACCCCCAAAAATCTCCCTAGCAACGATAGGTGTTGCTAGGGGGCTTTTTAGGCTTTATTATTTGTAAATCAAGTACATACACTTCAACTGCGTACTGTAGTCATAATGATGACAGTTTATATCTCGAATAATTAATGATAATAAATTAATTATAGTCATAAAATTTTATTCGTATCTGCCCACACAGCTTGCCCATTAATAATGTTTGACACGGGCTACTTGCAATTCGATAGGTTATTTATCCGATAACACTAGGTTCCACAATGCCAAGCTGACTAAGATTTTTTTCTTCTCTTACAATATGCACACACACTCTACATGTTAATTATTTTATTTTGGATCAGTAAATCAGGATTATTAATGTTATTTTATTTTATGGTTTTCAAGAATAGTTTTTTTTTATAATTAGACGTGCTCAATGTCCCGGGCAAGAAATCTTTGGCCTTAAAACTATAAATTAATGACTGACCCAACAAACGTTGTTTTGCCATATAAATGTTAGAGACGTCAAACCTACTGAATATGCATTTAAAATTTCATAAAAATCTGTCAAACCGTTTCAGAGGATTATTGTAACTAAAATTATTGTGACACGGTGATATTTAATATAAAACTAATAAACTTCTTCTTCTCCTTCTTCAGCCAATTTACGTCCCACTGTTGGGCACGGGCCTCCTCCACACCGGGAGGGATTATGGTCTACTCTGCCGCGCCGACCAGGTGTGTTGGCACAGGGTTTATTTTCGAGTTTTCCATCTTTCACGATGTTATCTGTGTACAATATCCATATATCTATATATAATCAATTACTATTATTATTTAGCTGACTTTTACAGCACCCTTGGGAGGAGATTGGGTGGTGACACTTGTATTCTTAATCCGTCACCACATGCAGACTAATAAACTGTAACGGCATATTAGGAGTAACTTGGTAGTTATACCTAAAAAGTTTTCTGGGGGTTTTAGAAATTGACAATTTTATAAATCTTACCTACGCAGAACGGAGTTTAAACCTAAGCAGTACTAAGTAAATACAATAATACACAGAGAATCATTCATTTAGGCACATCTATGCCCAATGATTCCATTATACGGATATTCCATCCCGTTCGCGATCCCACGTCAAAAAGTTAAACCTATAAAGTGACGGGATATACTGTAATTCAAACCAAAACAGTAGGTGTAGCACCGAGTGTATATGGTTGGTACCTAATTATTTCATTTAGGTTCAGTTCATCCATTCATTCGTGATGCAAAATCCGTGTTTTAATTCTTTCAATGCAATGGACTGGTCAGGACTAATACACGTATTGAATAAAAATTAAAAAAAAATTGGTCAAGTGCGAGTCGGACTCGCGCACGAAGGGTTCCGTACCATTATCTATGCAACATAAGGCAACGTTATTAGTATCGAGCAAGAAACGGTAAAAAAATCATGTTTGTTGTATGGGAGCCCCCCTTAAATATTTATTTTATTTTATTTTTAGTATTTGTTGTTATAGCGGCAATAGAAATACATCATCTGTGAAAATTTCAAGTCTCTAGCTATCACCGTTCTTGAGATACAGCCTGGTGACAGACGGACGGACGGACGGACGGACGGACGGACGGACGGACGGACGGACAGCGAAGTCTCAGTAATAGGGTCCCGTTTTTACCCTTTGGGTACGGAACCCTAAAAACAAACAGACACTAAACTTAATTAAATAAAATTAAAGAACTAAATAACTTTGAAATGTAACTTAAGTAGAAAATGAAATATGAGCTTTATACGGAATGGAGATCAAAGGCAAAGTTAAAACTTTACAAAACTAATAATTGAATACAACAACTCTTCTCTCAGTCAAAACAAAAAATACAAAGTACACATGTCACAAGTGAAACTTTTTTGGTTAAATTAATATGAAAGTTAATAATGAAAGTTTAATTTATAAGTCTTGTTTATATTTATACAAATCTAAAACTTTAGATTTCTGATACTTAGAGGAAGGGAAAATGGATGATATGTTAGGAATTTAATTATAACAAGTGCACTTGATACGTTTGTACATCTTCATATCTCTGATTTTTTTTTTTAATTTTTATAGATATAATCGCAAATTATTTCTATTAAATACATCATCTGTGAAAATTTCAACTGTCTAGCTATCACCGTTCTTGAGATACAGCCTGGTGACAGACGGACGGACGGACGGACGGACGGACAGCGAAGTCTCAGTAATAGGGTCCCGTTTTTACCCTTTGGGTACGGAACCCTAAAAAACAATCGGACGCACCAGAATTTTTGCTTTTGCAGATGTAAAGATAAAATTTTAATTATAATACAAAAATTTCAGAATTTTACAATATACCTATTTGTTTACAAAATAATTTAAATTTTCCATAAATTATATTGGTACCTAGGTATTGTTACTAATTCATCAATAATTTTCATTATTATTAAATTAAGTTACAATTAAGTTTATGACATCCTCCCAATTATCTTTAAAATTAAATTAAATAAAAATCCTGTCAAGCGCAAGATTTACTCGTACACTTTAGGTTCCGTACCTACTAGACCGTAAAATATACTACTAATAGACCGTAAACTGCAGCCAAATAAACCGTTAATAAGACTTAAAAAAAATCATCAACTTAAGTTTGTAGTTGAAATATAAGGAGATGAAATTGCCAACATTTAAGCTACAGGCTACTTCATAACTTGGTATTAGTATAAACAATGTTTTCGTGTGATGTGATCTAATAACAAACGGACAGACAGGCGGACACCGAAGTGAGATTAAAAGGTTTTTTTTACGAAACCCTAAAAAAGGAACACAAAACAGGAACAAAAACATACAGACCAATCTTTCTTTTTTGGAATTTGATTAAAAAACTATATTAATTTAATGTTATTTTTTACAGATAAAATGGGCGACCTCGGAAGGAAATTCTGTAAAATTATCACTTCCAAACAATCTATTATAACTATAATTCTCTTATGTTTCATCGGCCCACGGCTATATGGTATTGTGGGCAACAAGCAGGCCTGTACGACCCAACAGGATACCGATCCTAAAAAGCCTTGCTACTCTGCACCAATGAAATCAAAGATGGAACCAAAATCGGAGAGTAACCACGGCGATCCGAGACGTGTAAGCATTTTTTCTCTTTCAACTAATGTAGGTACTAATGTTATGTACGAGTTTCTCCATTTTGGGACAATATCTGATTTATAATTCTGATTGGATGCAGGTGGCACAGGACCGCGCGTTGTGGCATTCTATGGGGTAGGCATATGTCCAACAGTGAACGGAGAGAGGCTGATGGATGGATGGATTAAGTATATTTATTTATTATAAAACACAATGGATATTTTATAGATATGTATTTACGTCCCTATGTGAGCTTATAATAAATAATAATAAATAAATATTCATGGACATTTCACACAACGTCCCCTGGTCCCAAGCTAAGCTTATATGCTTGTGTTATGGGTACCAGAATACGGATATAATACATAAACTACTTTTCTTTTGTAAATACATACTTATAATACATAGTAAACACCAAGACGCAGAACAAACATTTGTATGGCAATTAAAAACATCACACAAATGATTGTCCTGACCGGGAATCGAACCCGAGACCTCATGATCGGTAGTCCGTTATATGAACCACTACACCACGAGGCCCGTCTTATACCTTCAATATAACGCAACAGATTTCGATGCAGTTTTTTACAATAAATAGAGTGGTCAAGGAGGATAGTTTTTTTTTGTATCGGTAATTTGTTGAGATTTTTTATTTTGTAATACCCACACGAAGTTGCGGGCTTCAGCTAGTTTGTTGTTAAATCCCAATGAGTTTTCTACGTGTAAAGTAAACCACAGAATATAGATTGTGTAAACATCAATTTACCGACAGAATATCTACTATATAAAAATAAGTCGGGTTTTCCTTCCTGACGCTATAACTCCAGAACGCACGGACCGATTTCCACGGTTTTGCATTCGTTGGAAAGGTCTCGGGCTCTGTGAGGTTTATAGTTCATATTTTTTTTTTTTACATTTTTTTGGTATGGCAAAACAACGTTTGCCGGGCCAGCTAGTTTCTTATGTATACTTACCAAATGTATTAATTATCATTGAATATTATATTGTGAATTTCATTTAATTTCAATTCATTAAATTTATTTTATCTAAATTTGATCTAATTTAATTGCATGAAGTTTTTTTTTTCATATTTTTTATTACCTTTATTACCTTTATTTAACGAGCCTCGTGGTTGAGTGGTTTATGTAGCGGACTGCCGATCAAGAGCTCGCGGGTTCGATTCCCGCTCGGGACAATCATTTGTGTGATTTTTCTAATTGCCACACACAAGTTTTTGACCCCGTCTGGGTGTTTCTATGTATTATAAATAAGTATTTACAAAAAAAATTAGTATATGTATTATATCCGTATTCTGGTACCCATAACACAAGCAATATAAGCTTAGCTTGGGACCAGAGGACGTTGTGTGAAATGTCCATGAATATTATGAATATGTTTATTGTTTTAATCGGTTAAATGCATGATAGATATGTCATAAATATTGTCAGAAATATTAGTAAAGAAATAAATAGAAATATTTTCCTTGTGGTTGCGGATAAAGAGTACAACTCCTGTTTTCTTCCCAGGGTGCTGTGTCAGCTAAGGAATACTGAACACATATGGCATCCTGTGCGAGAGATAGAAAACTCGAAAATAATGCCTGTGCCAACACGCCTCGTCAGCACGACACAGTGCCCCATACCTAATCCGGGGTATCCTCATTAGTTTAAATTAGCCTACAAAAAAATTTAGAATTATTCAGTAATGATTAATTATTCAATATAGTTTTTCTTGTTCTTAGGCTCAGATGGAACTGAAATATAGTAAACTTGGACAGGCTTATGCCAAGGCTTTGGCAAAACCAATGGACTTGGACTTGAAACCAGAAATTAAAGAGATGGAATACGTATCACAATTGGAAGCGAAAGTTGTAATCTATCGTGACACAGCCAATGAAACTGCAATCCCGGAAAATACCACGGCCATTAACAAGTTTCTGGAATATCTGGTCAACGGAACTGGAAACTTTACATTCTAAGTCATTCGAAGATAATTACTAATATTATATAATCATGTTTTATCCTAATCATAAGAAATATGTAGTTTAAGTTAATTCGTTAATTCGTACGTTTGAAATTATCAAACATTAGAAGTTAAGGTAGTTTTGTCTTCACGTTGAATACGAAACCAGGTCAAAAAGACCTGGTACGTATCTCGCTTACAGTGCGGCTATGAAAAGTATAGACCTCTCTATCTTGCGAAAGACATAACTTTAATTTGGGTCGATGGACGAAACAGATGCATGTATATCTAAGATGTATGATTATAATAGAGTTCAGTACTGTATCTACCTTAATACCAGATTTTTAGACCTGGTACCGCACTGAAATTTTATTCACAGTGCGGGACCAGGTCAAATCTATCTTGTACCCCGCGGACCTTGTATCTCACCCCGCGACAGCTCCTCGCGTCTAGTGTTGTGATCGCATTCGATGAAACGCACGCGTCGTTGACAACATGGCGTCGCGAGCGAAGAGAAAAATGTCACAAAAAAATTGATAGTGGAGATGTTATTTGGGACAGCTCTTGTTAGTGCCTGGATCGTCTATAGTTCTTTTAATTTGTGGAAAATGTTTTCGCCCGACCGAAAAATGAAAAAGTTATTACATAATGTGTTGCATGTAAGAGAATCTTTTGTTTGGACTGTTTTAATGAGAAACATTAAATTGTGAAAGCTTTTACCTACATTAAAATTAAGTTAAAGCTATCGATATTATTACTTTACATCCCTAAAATATGTACAAATCTTCCCACATTCAATGCGGCACCAGGTGCTTAATAAAACCCTGTATTTTATATATTCAAAACTAAGCAGGCTGTTTACGTACGCCTTTAGATTTATGTCTATCAATAAATTCATCATTTTTGGTATTCAAGGCAAAAAATCCATAAATAATTGGATATGAAGCTAAAAACAGGATTTCAGTTTCTAAAGTGACACAGGGTTTAAAACGCCTGGTACCGCCATAATGATAGTTTTATCTCCAGGTGTGCAACAACTGGTACCGCAAGAACTGAAATAATAGAAAAATCCCCGCCGCTTTGAACGTGTTAATAATATAATTTTTGATGCCAACTTTAATTAATAACATTTATCAGCTTTATGTATTTATTAAATTCACTTGCGTAACATAGGCTAAATAGACATGTTCACAAATTTGTTATTACCAACTTATGTACTCTATTTATAGTGGATAAACTCAACAAAAGCACCATGTCAACACGGCTGGTCATCGCGGCACAGTTATAGGCAATATTATAAACCACTAGCTGTTACCCGCGACTCCGTCAGCGTGAAATTTAGAAAATTTTTCATCTCTTTTTTTCGCAATAAAAGGTAGCCTATGTCCTTTCTCAGGGTCTAAAGATTCTGTGTGTCTGTGCCAAATTTCATCAAAATCGGTTGAGAGGTTTAAGCGGGAAAGCGTAACAGAAAGACAGACAGACTTACTTTCGCATTTATAATATTAGTAGGGAATAAGTCGAGGAGGTCCGTGCCCGTATGACGTTAAATAAACAAAATAAATAAATAAATATTCATGGACATTTCACACAACGTCCTTTCCTCCTTTTCCTTTTCCACCGTTAATAGGCTATAGAGAGAAAGAGAACCAGAAACAAGATATGAGTAAATAAATAGGGAAGTAAGTAATTGAAAATATTAAAAAAACGAGTTACGAAATGTGTTGTTACATTCACGGACTCCACTTGGCAAAAAAGGGGCTACTATAATAAAACAAATAGAAAATAAAAAAAACGTCCTCTGCTCTAAGCTCATTAGTTTGTGGTCTGGGTTGCTACCCAGACCACAAACTAATGAGCTGGATACGAATAACGAGCTAATGAATACGAATATATCATATGCTTTTTTTGTAAATACTTGTACATACGAAGTTAGCAACAGCTAGGTAAAAATGGCAAATAAAGACTTTTACCAATGTACTCGTGTTAAATTATGCGTAAGTACCTAGGTAGGTATAAATACGAGTACATTCGCCTAGATCTAAACTAAATAGATATTTCTTAGAATTTCACAGCGAGTTACGGTCAATTAAGAGGTTCTCGCCTTGGTAAAGGGGTATTAAATCTTGGTAAAGTTGGATACTTCTTGTTAAAAGCTGCTTACGAATTTAACGGTATAACATTAAGGGGCTCGTTCACCATCTTCAAGTAAAGCGTTGATTAGTTACTTATCGATTAGCGTTAATTGTCAAGTAATAGTTACGAGTATCTTCTGTCAATTTCAATTTTTTAATCTTAAGATTACTGCTACTCGAACGTCGTGAACGTCGCACGTCTAGTTACTGGTGACTTTAACTAACGATTAGTCTAGTTGGCGCTTTACTTGAGAATGGTGAAAGAGGCCCTTAGTATTGTTAAGTGATATTAGGAGGGGACTGCAGCCCCAATTTAGGTTCTAGGCTTAGGTATTGCTATAGGGATAGGTGATAGGGATTAGGTGGCGCTCAGGAATAGGGATTCCTGAGCGCCACGCTGAAAGGGACAAATATAATTGAGACAGATTTTACTTACAAATTCTTTGAAAAAAAAAACTTTTCATAGTGCGCTGTTTTTTTCGTTAAAATTAAACCGAAATTAATTTTGTTTTAATTTGTGTGTAGACACTACAAATTCATCAAAAAAATCTGAAAATAAACGCATTTTTGGATGGTCATATTTTTTTAGTTATTATGTTCTGAAGAAAAAAGTTATAGAAGCATAGATATAATAAGACCTAAGTACTGTAAAAAAATTCGTTGCTCTAGAGTCAATATCCACGAAGGAAACAGCGGGCGTGTGTGTTGTGTGTATGTCCATATTTTTGTATGGAGCATAGTCTGGTGTCGTGGCCTCTTAAGGCGGCCTTTGTAACATTGTAGTGTAACGAACATGCGTTCATGAAATCTTTGTGTTATATTTTTATTTTTAGGCCCAGACGAGAAGAAGGGTGGTTGAAGTTTAGATGTTTTTGTGTCTGTTTCACCTCCTGCCAACAGCTGGATTATTATGATATTTTACACACTTAGCTCTCAAGGACCTATGACGATATAAAAAATGAACTTAGTATCTTTACTTATTATAAAAAAGTCTTTATTTTTGTATACCTTGAAATTGAAAACTGTGCAACGGATTTTGATGCAGCTTATTTTGATAGAGAGAATGGTTCAAGAAATAGTTATTTTGTATAATTTATAAAGGTTTGGATTCAAAATTCCATGCGTACGAAGTTGTGGGTTATGCTCTCTCGCTCTCCAGCCCATCCACGTCCCACTGTTGGGCAAGACCCTCCTCCACTTTGGGAGGGATTATGGTCCACTGTACCGCGCTGACCAGGCGTATTGGAACAGGGTTTATGTTCGAGTCCTCCGTCTCTCACAGAGGATGTTATCTGTGTGCAATATCACTTAGCTGACTTTTACTGCACCCTTGGGAGGAGATGGGGTGGTGACACTTGTATTCTTAATCCGTCACCATACGGACTTCCGTTACCACACGGACTTGCGAGTTATGCTATGCTAGTCTAATTATAAAAAATAAATTAAGGAATAGCACAAATGTGAACGTTATACTCGTGAACTTATGCCTTCTGCTGGAACTGGTCGACTTGCTATAACAAGGCAATCTTATTTCTAAATTAGTTATGAATTATGGTCTAGATAGCATTAACCGACATCATCCTCGCACAACAATTATTTATTTTATTAGATGTTTAGTATAAATAATTACAGCAACTAAGGAAAAAATATAATTATAAGCACATATTTACTTCTCATATACCTTAAATTGATGACGGAAACACATATCAAGATAACAATGACAATGCATCATAAAATTGAAAAAAATCTTTCACATTTATAATATTAATAGGATTAGGATTAATTTGAATACAATGAAACAATGATACAATGAAAACATAATCATTGTAATCTTTTCTATTCCATTCTTTTTCGTACGCCCAAAATTGTAATCATAGGTACTTAATGAAATCATGATAATTATAGCTTCTGCCCGCGGCTTCGCACGCTTTAGTAGCCGAATCTCATTTGAAATCGAACCTAAAATAAAAACTGAAATTAATACTGAAATCAATAGCTATGTTTACATCAATCAAAAATAGATTCTAAAACTACATTATCTATTAAAATCAAAACTAAACACAATACGAAAATCACAACTAAAATTCGTATCAAATAAAACTTGGTCAAGTGCGAGTCGGACTCGCGCACGAAGGGTTCCGTACCATTATCTATGCAACATAAGGCAACGTTATTAGTATCGAGCAAGAAACGGTAAAAAAATCATGTTTGTTGTATGGGAGCCCCCCTTAAATATTTATTTTATTTTATTTTTAGTATTTGTTGTTATAGCGGCAATAGAAATACATCATCTGTGAAAATTTCAACTCTCTAGCTATCACCGTTCTTGAGATACAGCCTGGTGACAGACGGACGGACGGACGGACGGACGGACAGCGAAGTCTCAGTAATAGGGTCCCGTTTTTACCCTTTGGGTACGGAACCCTAAAAACAAACAGACACTAAACTTAATTAAATAAAATTAAAGAACTAAATAACTTTGAAATGTAACTTAAGTAGAAAATGAAATATGAGCTTTATACGGAATGGAGATCAAAGGCAAAGTTAAAACTTTACAAAACTAATAATTGAATACAACAACTCTTCTCTCAGTCAAAACAAAAAATACAAAGTACACATGTCACAAGTGAAACTTTTTTGGTTAAATTAATATGAAAGTTAATAATGAAAGTTTAATTTATAAATCTTATTTATATTTATACAAATCTAAAACTTTAGATTTCTGATACTTAGAGGAAGGGAAAAAGGATGATATCTTAGGAATTTAATTATAACAAGTGCACTTGATACGTTTGTACATCTTCATATCTCTGATTTTTTTTTTAATTTTTTAGATATAATCGCAAAGCGACCAAACCCTTTAAATAAAAAAAATTATAAAAAATAATAAATATCTCTAATTTTATTTAAAATAGAAATACAGTTGTTTTTGCATTAGACGCAGTAAAAAATGGGAAATATTAGTATAAGAAAACGAATTTCAAAAAAATGTCCCTGGCTAGCTTTTGGTTAAGGACAGCCGAGTTAGTGAAGTGTTATATTTCATAGCGTATCCGTCGACTTCTAGGTATTTTTTTTTATTTGGCTAAGAAGGTCATAATGCCAGACTGACACAATCATGCGATTTACGCGGCAGTTCGGAATAGAAACTCCTTGTGTGGTACTTAGTTCCAACATTTTTTTTTATTAGGTTTTAATTATAAAGGGGTTAGAATAGTTAAGTGGGTATACTACCTATGTCGATTTTTTTTTGCAGTATTGAATTAAGATTTTCTTACAATTTTAATAACAATTGAATTTATTATTTGTTTTCAAAAATTCAAATTCAAATCTTTTTTATTGTGGATCATAGGTACAAAATGTTGTTAAACAGAGATAATTTTATTGATCAGCCATGTCCCGCCTCATGGGCATACAATATTATTCTTAACATAATTTATACATTATATACTACTATATATTAAATTCCATTTTGTTTAAATTCCGTGTCAGGCCCGTCTTACGACATGGAACAAAAAAACCGATAAAAATTTTAACAAGTCTTAGAAAAAATAAATTATAGGGGTGAGTCCTAAGGAACGGAAGGTTTTTTTAAAAAGATCTACAGGCCTACTAAAGTGGAGGGGCAGGTGGTCCCTTGGCTGAGGGGTCGCTCAGCTCTTTCGTCTGGCGAGTGAAGATAGCAGTAGTGCAGTACCTGTAGACCGTACGGTGATTCCTCAGACTGTACAGTTAAGCGAGAGCCGTACAGTGAACCCCAGGAGCCGTGGGGTAGGTAATCCAGTTCACAAATTAATTGCAAATTCAATCCAATTTATTTAACGTGTTCCTCAGCACGCTGTGTGTGTTCTTTCTCTTGGTCAGTTTAAAAGTTTCTTGATTATTCGTGTCCGAGAGAGAAGAAACTACATTTCGCCCAGTCAATAGAAAGGAACAACAACACGATCCGATTCACTCTCGGTCCTCGCCGAGAATGAACGTCATTGCAACTCCGATACTAATTACGCCCCGTGGCTTTGATGTTAATGTTTAAATTTATTGGTTTGTCTGTCTGTAATAATCTAACAAAATTTATATTCGTCCATTTGTTACGATGCACAATGTAATATCAGTTAACATTACCGCATTGTGTGATATTCGCACTATCAATTTGTGTGAGTTGTCCAAATAGGAGTGAAGCATCAGTGAAAAATAAAAATTATACATAAATATTCATGGACATTTCACACAACGTCGTCTGGTCCCAAGCTAAGCATAAACGCTTGTCTTATGGGTACCAGAATACGGATATACTACTTAAACTACTTTTTCTTTTGATATACTACATATACTACTTTTACTTTTGTAAATACATACTTATGATACATAGAAAAAACAAAAATAAAACAATTTATGTTGCAAAATCGGGGGAAATTGTCTAAATTCCACGCGTACGAAGTAGAGGGCAACAGCTAGTGTTTACATAAACTGTGAAAATGTAATAATTTATACAGCAGCTAAATATTATAAGCCAGATAGATAGATAACACTTTAGTTGCACTTTAATGATTTACATTTCATATAAATTAGATTACAATGCCAAATACACAAAGGGCGGCCTTATCGCAACATGCAATCTCTTACAGGCAACCTTAGGATAAATAAATAAATAAATATTCACAGACATTTCACACAACGTCCTCAGGTCCCAAGCTAAGCTTATTATGCTTGTGTTATGGGTACCAGAATACGGATATAATACATAAACTACTTTTCTTTTGTAAATACATACTTATAATACATAGAAACACCCAGATGCAGGACAAACATTTGTATGACATTTATAAACATCACACAAATGATTGTCCGAGGCGGGAATCGAACCCGCGACATCTTGATCGGCAGTCCGCAATATAAACCACTACACCACGAAGCCCGTCAAAAGGATGTACAAATAATTGAAATATAGTAGGTAGTTGAAAGTGTTATAATTATATGTTTACAAATACATAAAAACGAACATACATAAACTTAAACAAATTCAAATACACACACATATACATAAATATATACCATTTAAATATAAATATAATATTACTACTTATACAGTCTGAAGTGATGTGTAATAATGAGTAAGTTTTGATTTAAAATTTGTTAAGGACTGCGCTCTCCTAATTTCTACAGATAGTGCTTCTTCTAGCAAGAAATAACGTGGGCATCATAGAATTCATCTAATAATATGATAGTTAAAAAACTACTAAACACGCTAGAAAATCCCCGAATATTTTTTTAAATTATTGCATTGTCATCGGTCCTTAAGAGGGCACGATACTAAATTATGCTCCATACAAAAATATGGGCGTCGTAGTCCCCTTTTTGCTTTGCGAAAGTTAAACCAAAAAAAGTGATAGTAGCATAAATATACTTGTTGCGTTCAACCTGGTGTTTTAATTAATAATAGGTTAAGTGGAAGCGTGATATCTCTCAGGCGCGAGAGGAACGAACATATACTGTATATCACAGCGTTAACAAATTTACAATAGTACAAACTTACCCTGTTTTGTTCTTCAACAAAGTCTTCACTGTGTCAAGCCCTAGCTATAGCTTCATTAACTAACTACGATAAATTGGCCAAAATAACGCAGAATGCTAATCAAACTATACTTAACTTTATGCAGGGAGACACGAACTCTTGAAGCCCTCAAACGACCTTTGGTGCGACTCAAGCCGTGAACTTTCACCAATCGTCTCAATGCAATTATACTATCACAATTATAGTTATCAAACAGTTCAACTCACATTAAATAGCATTAAATATAGACACACAAATCGTATTAAGTATGGAGACACAAAATTCACTAGTTTTTATAACACATTTATGTCCAACAATTTGGCGAAGATTACATTTCGCGGTGACATTTCAAGGTTTTGTTTTCAATTGTAATTATCGATTCACACAACAAGGATAATTAGTTTTATCAACAATTAATTCTAGTGACAATTTTTAACTTTTAAAAACCGTTGCGAGAACACGTGACAACTAGTCACAATCGAACGTCAACTCGCTTTCAACTCGATTTTTCAACTGAACGACACGCCGGTCACCGCCGAAAACCGGCGCGGGCGCGCTCGTTGGCCGCGGCGTAGGCGCCGGTGGCGCCATCGGTCGCGGTACTACACGACCATTCAACATATGTTCGTGAACATACCTAACATGGCAGGTTAATCGTTTGGTACATAACATCTACCCGCCTCGGCCAGGACTACCTGGCCGTTAATTAACTGGCAGTCGCGACAAGGTTGATACAGCTCTCTTCAAAATTGAACCGTCCACCCGGACCTCAGCAAAACGGGGCACTCCATCTGCTCCAAAGACGAGGTTGAGAATGCGCCCCCTGCGCCAACACAGTGGCGGTGAGTTAGCGTCCTTAACCAGAACGAGGTCACCAACATGAGGTGGATCAGTCTTGTCAGTCCACTTAACGCGCTGCTGGAGAATGTGCAAATATTCTAAATTCCAACGTTTCCAAAAGCTCTGAGTGAGTTGTTGGACCAATTCAAACCGCGAGAGACGATTAGGTCTCACATCAACAAGGGGATATTCCGGCAGGGCGTTCAGTGGCTGCCCAATCAAAAAATGGCCCGGCGTGAGGGCTTCCAAGTCGTTAGGATCTGAAGAGATCGGGCACAACGGGCGTGAATTCAAAACGGCCTCGATTTTGCAAAACACAGTTGCGAGCTCTTCAAAGGTCAATACAGACTCGCCAATTACCCGTCGCAAATGTGTCTTAGCAACCTTTACTACGCTTTCAAATATTCCTCCCCAGTGGGGACATGACACGGGACTGAACCTCCAAGTTATTCTACGTGTAGCTAGTCTAGACGCAATTTCAGTCTCGTTAGCCGACAAAAAATCATACATCGCTTTTAAATAGTTGTTTGTGCCTTTGAAGTTGGTACCGCAATCCGACCGAATCAAGGACGGTAGTCCTCGTCGTGACACGAATCTATCTAACGTCGCAACAAATGCCTCTGTCGAGAGGGCTGAGACGAGTTCCAAATGTACCGCCTTGGTGGACAGACAGACAAAGACGCACAAATAAGCCTTGACAGTTTTACTGTTCCTGAGGGTCGAGGTTTTAACAAAAAAGGGGCCTGCAAAGTCCGTACCAACTCCAGCAAAGGGCCTTATCTCAGTGACCCGATCCGAAGGAAGGTCACCCATGATAGGCTGCATGGTAGGGGCCTTGAGCCTATAGCAAGGCATACAACGAAAGACCACACTACGGATCGTCCGACGGGCCGATAAAATCCAAAATTCCCGTTGCAAAATGGCCAATAAGGCATTACAGCCGGCGTGGGAGTTCTTGATGTGACGATCAGTCACCAACAGGTTCACCAAGTGGCCACTCTTTGGCAATAAGAGGGGGTGACGAGATCCATAAGGGAGGTTTGCGTTCCTAAGACGCCCTCCGACACGCAAAAGACCCTCACCATCCAAAAAGGGGTTCAGCTTACAAATGGCTCCAGATAGCTTGGATTTGCCTTTCCTCAAGATGTCAATCTCGTCTTCAAAATGTGCCTCTTGCACAGAACGAACCCAGTGAAGAAGAGCATCTTGGAGCTCTTGTGGCGATAAGAAGGCCTCCAAACATTTGTTCTGTGGATGTCTACAATTTCTCATGAAGCGCTTGATCCAAGCGGTGACACTCAACAATTTGTCCAATGAACTGTAACGATTAAGTAAGAAATCGGGGTCGAACGGACGGTCCTGCCGTTCGAGCGCAAGCGTTCGCAACCCAGGCAGTGCGACAATGTCTAAGGCCGGAGTTCGCGGCCAATTAGATTCTGATCTGGTCAACCACTCAGGTCCCCACCACAGAGAGTGCTCAACTAAAAGGGGGGCCATACATCCCCGTGACGCACAATCAGCAGGGTTGACCTCGCCAGGCACATGCCTCCAAACCAACGGGGTCTCCGATTTCTGTATCTGAGAGACACGATTTGCTACAAACACCTCTAAGGTGTGAACTGACGTCTTCAGCCAACATAGCACAATTTGACTGTCAGTCCATGCATATATCGTGGAAACGTCAATTGACGTGCACAAGGTGGACATGACGTGATTCAAAAGGCGAACAAGAAGGGCCGCCCCTGACAACTCTAACTTAGGGATTGTCAAGGCAGTTCGAAGAGGCGCGACCTTGCTCTTCGCCATGACCAACAACACTTTCACCTGACCATCTGTGGTCACGGTGCGCAAGTATACGGCTGCTGCGTACCCACGTTCCGAAGCGTCCGAGAAACCATGAAGGGACGCGGTGTGCTTCCCTGGCGGAAGCAGAGCACGGGGTAACGATATCCTATTGATGGCAGGCAATGAGGAAGCAAATAGGAGCCAGTCCTTCAAAACAGCTTCGCGAAGTGGCTCGTCCCATCCAAGACCTGCAGTCCAAAGTCTCTGCAGGAAGCATTTGGCCCAGAATATGACCGGGCATATCCAGCCATTGGGATCAAAGGTTCTCGCGACAGTCGACAGAACCAGTCGTTTCGTCCAAGTGTGATGCGAATCCAAATTGACATTAAATGTAAAGATGTCCTGGACTGGTCTGTACTGGATTCCAAGCACTGACATCATGGTAGGGTTGTCACGGTTCTCAAATAGGTGAGGATCCTGCTGGTGGTCATCCGGTAGCCCGTCCAAGAGCGCAGGTAAGTTGGAGATCCATTTACGCAACTCATATCCTGCGGAGGCTAGAATGCCAATCAACTCGTCACGCAAGAGCAGGGCCTCTCTCTCCGTGGCCGCGCCAGTGCACACATCGTCAACATATAGGTCCTCCTTCAAAATGGCGGCTGCGCGAGGAAACGACATACGCTCTCGATCCGCGAGCTCCCAAAGCGAACGTATAGCCAAAAAGGGGCTAGACCGCAGCCCGTAGGTGTTCGTGTTGAGCTCGTAGACAAGTATGGGATCTTGCTGGTTTTCTCGCCACAATATCAGCTGGTATCGGCGATCATCCGGGTGAATTACCGTTTGCCTGAACATCATCTTGATGTCAGCCACAAAAACAAATTGATGACGTCGAAACCGCGTGATGACGTCACAAAGGTCCTTCAGCAATTTGGGACCAGGATGCAGACACTGGTTCAATGACACTCCTGAAGTAGTCTGCGCAGAACCATCAAATACTGTGCGTAACTTACCACTGGATGGTTTTATTACAGCATGATGCGGAAGAAAGAAGTGCTCCGTCGAACGCCAATCCAATTTTGACACAGACATGTGTCCCAAATCCTCATACTCCCGCATGAAGTCAATATACTTCTCCTTGAGTAGTGGGTCCCTGCTCATACGGCGTTCCATCGCCAACAAACGCTTCTCTGCAATAGGCCGCGAGACGCCAAGTGGCGGACGTACGGCGAGAAATGGCAATCTTGTCATGATCCGGCCAGAACGGAGATAACTGGTGTTGGTCTTGTAGAACTGCTCACACTCTTCATGCTCCGGATCAGAGCGGGGAGCTTGTGGTGGCTCCTCCACTTCCCAGAATCTCTGCACGGCGTCAGAAAGGGCGGACCCCACCATCAAGGCCGTTCCAAGTTCGGCAGGGGGGGGAGTCCTCAATACAGGCCCCATCAGTGCGAACCCAAATATGGTCCGGAGGGCTACCAAGCCACCTGGCTGCAAAACACGATCCTTGCCGAGTAATATTTTACCCAAAACATCGGCACCAAGCAACAAATCGACCGTGCCAGGCAGGTCAAATTTAGGGTCAGCCAAATTCAAATCCGCGGTCAATTTTACCGCATCCGCAGACAAACGAACTTGCGGGTGATTGCCTAAGATATTCTCCATCACAATGGCCGACGATTCCAACGTCGGACGTGGAGAATTTGAGGGGGAGAACTCAAACCAAACGCGGCCCTCTACCGTGGCCACGGGGGCGTTCCCGACACCCCTTATTACATCTGAATATTTTTCAATAGTCTGGCCAGTCTGCCCTACCAACCAAGACGAGGCTATGCACCCCTGTGAGCCTGTGTCCAATATCGCTCGGACTACAACCGAGGCGCCCGTCCGTCCCCAGACCCTGACATGGGCCGTAGGCAAGAGGACGGTCTCAAAAGGGGGCGGTGCATAGCGGGGGCAGACGCCAACATCCTAATGTTGGCGTGGCGGCGACTGAGCGCCGTTGTCCCGAGACGACAAATCAAAATGCGGGTAGTGCCTAAACTCGGCCTCCTCTCGGTGACGACTGCCACGAGCCATAGTCGGCGGTTCGTAGCGCCTGGAGCGTCCGTACCGAGGGTTGCGCGTCTCCAAACGGGGACGTTCCGCCAGAGGGGGGGACGGTAGTGGTACCGGACGCGCGTCACGGTAATCGTGGTACACTACCGGAGGTGATCTCGCTTGATCACGTGGAAGCGGGGAGGGCGAGCGGGACACAAAGGTGCGGGATTGAACCCGGGGCCCGCTTTCATACCCGCCCGTGGGGCTGCGCGCCGAACCAACTCGGCGATCAACGGCAGCGCAGTTTGCGCGGCGTGGGGGTGATGAGCCGGACTCCAAGTTGCGGGACTGGTCCCGGTGTCCACTGGCATACCCGCCCGAAGGCGACCCCGCGTGGTCGCGACGGCCATTCGCGTTGGCGCACAGGATTTTCAAATGGTGCCCTCCGCAAATAGGACACGGGTGAGTGTCGGGGCAGGCGCGCTGGTAATGGTCCCCTAGACAGGAGAAACACCAGCCGCGGGCCTGGGCAATCCGCCTACGAGCGGCCACGTGCAGGACCGCGAAGTCTGGGCACCGCACCGTTTGGTGTCCCTGCGACTTGCAAAAACGGCAGTCCGGTGGCGCAGCTTGAGCGACAGCGAAGCGGGCGGCCGTACCTCCTCTTGGTGCAGGTTGGGCATTGCGCCGTTGGTTGGTAGGTCTGGGACGTGATGCTTCCACCGGCGTGTCGGCGACCATGACGTCACCCATGCGACACTCGTCCTCCAGGAACGTCAGGAGCTGGTCAAAGGTAGGGAGAGCAGATGCCTCATCCCTAGTGTGCCCCTGCTCAAAACGTGCCCTCAAAGACACCGGCAATCGCTTGAGCACAATACGCACCAGTAGGTAAGACCACTTGGCAACCGGCAGTCCTAAGCGGTTGAGCGAATTGGTGGCTATTAGGAGGGGGTTCAGCAGCTCGGTCCTCAACTGGGCAGCATTGCTCACGACGGGAAGGTTCAAAATCTGGTCGACGTGGGTATCTGCCAGACAGCGCTGGTTGTGATAGCGCTTGGTGAGCAACGCCCGCGCGATCCCATAGCTCCCGTCACATATTGGGAGGTGCTGTACTAAGCCCCTCGCCTCTCCATCAAGCACGGAGAGTAAATAGGCCAGTTTTTGAGACGGACCCAAATCGTCCCTCGAGTCCACAAGGCTCTCAAACAAACCAATAAACCCCATCCACGTGTCTAATCGACCATCAAAACGTGGAAGATCCAAATTGGGTAATCTAGTCAAAAGGCCCACGGGAGTCTTCAAGGGGGCCCGGTGAGCCGGTACTCCGGCGCGCGAGGCTAAAATCTCCCGCGCGCGCTGGGCGATGTCGTCGGCAAGGTCCATAATTTGGACGTAGTCCTCGTGGACTTGGTCCCGTCGCTCCTGGGGGAATGACTCCAGGGGCACATCATCCAGATGCAAGATGAAGCGCCGGTAAAGCGCCTCCACCTCCTGAAGTCGTGTAGGGCATTTCTCATGCCTGTCCAACAATGCCTCGATTCGGTTCTCCCTTTTCACCAAGGCGGCAGCTGACGTGAACCATCTCAAATGAGTCGCAATCCCGGAATATGTCTCGCGGACAACATTATACGCGGCGGTAGACATCTTCAAAGCACAAACGGCACGAAACAAACAATCTTATAATAACAAAAAAAAACAAATATCTTTCACAAACAAACAATATTACAATAGCGAAAAACAAAATATCTTTCAATGAGACAAGCCGCTATTACTCTAAACAAATATCAAATCTTTAATATTTTAAATCAAACAAACAAACAATTCCTTGCCAATGTGCAATTAATTTAAGACTTAAATTATTTATTTTAAGGTAACCAACAAAACAAACAAACGTATAAAATAAATGTTGTATTATACAAACGCACAACGCCACAATTTAACTATAACGTTGTTCAATATTAGACAATAATTAAATAATAATTTATATTAAATAATAACCTGAGCAACAACAAATACGATTAGCAATAGCACAAATAATTATCAAACCCTTTAAAATCTAATTGCCAATTCAAGTGCTCAAATTAATTATGCAAAACTATACCAACAATTTAGATTAAACAAGCAAACAACCAAATTAATCAAATTAAATTAATTAAATTAATTAAATCAATTTTCACAAATAATGAGGGTATAGTTTGTTCAACATGGAACATTCGAGAAACGGAGTTTAAACCACGCTCTGGGTACCAAAAATATGTTGCGTTCAACCTGGTGTTTTAATTAATAATAGGTTAAGTGGAAGCGTGATATCTCTCAGGCGCGAGAGGAACGAACATATACTGTATATCACAGCGTTAACAAATTTACAATAGTACAAACTTACCCTGTTTTGTTCTTCAACAAAGTCTTCACTGTGTCAAGCCCTAGCTATAGCTTCATTAACTAACTACGATAAATTGGCCAAAATAACGCAGAATGCTAATCAAACTATACTTAACTTTATGCAGGGAGACACGAACTCTTGAAGCCCTCAAACGACCTTTGGTGCGACTCAAGCCGTGAACTTTCACCAATCGTCTCAATGCAATTATACTATCACAATTATAGTTATCAAACAGTTCAACTCACATTAAATAGCATTAAATATAGACACACAAATCGTATTAAGTATGGAGACACAAAATTCACTAGTTTTTATAACACATTTATGTCCAACAATTTGGCGAAGATTACATTTCGCGGTGACATTTCAAGGTTTTGTTTTCAATTGTAATTATCGATTCACACAACAAGGATAATTAGTTTTATCAACAATTAATTCTAGTGACAATTTTTAACTTTTAAAAACCGTTGCGAGAACACGTGACAACTAGTCACAATCGAACGTCAACTCGCTTTCAACTCGATTTTTCAACTGAACGACACGCCGGTCACCGCCGAAAACCGGCGCGGGCGCGCTCGTTGGCCGCGGCGTAGGCGCCGGTGGCGCCATCGGTCGCGGTACTACACGACCATTCAACATATGTTCGTGAACATACCTAACATGGCAGGTTAATCGTTTGGTACATAACAATACTCTTCATCTATAATAAAAAGTAAAAACAGTCAAGATCGGTTTAACAAGCATAATATGCTTAGCTTGGGACCAGAGGACGTTGTGTCAAATGTCCGTGAATATTTATTTATTTATTTTTATTTAACTTTCGCGAAGAAAAAAGGGGACTACAAAACGTCTTTTTTTCAAAGAATTTGTAGGTAATAATAATTATATCTATTAAGAATAATGGTAATCTGCTTCAGCTATATTTGTCTCTTTCAGCACGACGCTTGGGAATAAGGATAGCAATACCTAAGGCAAATACCTAATTTAGGAGTACAGTACTCTCTTAATATGTATGCAAAATTTCAGATTAATCCGATTACTGCAAGTGAGTGAAAATCACTTTCAAAGATTCTTTTACATTGATAGATACATACCGAACATATAAAAGCGTCTTAAAAAGTACGCCAACGAAACAGAGAAGGACATATTATTATATTGCCCTAATAACCTATGTAAATCGATTGGCGACCACGCACCAGACGACATTGCTTGGAGCGGCCCCCAACAAGGTTGTTTAACGATATCGTCAAATATGCTGAGGGCCTCTGGATGCAGTTAGCGCAGGACCGCGCGTTGTGGCGTTTTATGAGGGAGACCCATGTCCAACAGTGGACGGAGAAAAGCTGATATATGGTTGGATGGATGGATGGAAGTATGTAAAATTTCGGTAGTCAGTAAACGAAAAGTGGGTCAAATAATCTACTCAGTTCAAAAACGAAAAAACACCCTTGAAAATCCTGCACATATTTTTAAATAATTGCATTGTCATCGGTCCTTGATATGTATGAAAAATTTCAAATCAATCGGTCTATTGCAAGTAGGTGAAAATCGCGTTCAACGATTCCGTTACATAGATTAATACATTGATAGATACATACCGAACACAAACAAGCGTGTTAAAATAGCTGGCTAAACTCTTTTACCTTCAAACATCGGCAGTTTACCAGCGCCTCAGTTTAGCTGTAACTGAATTTTAGAAATATTATTATATAAAACGACTTTTTACGGATTCAGACGCGTGACGTGATATAAGACATTATGAATAAGACCATATCTTATCTAATATATAAAATTCACGTGTCACAGTGTTAGTTACCGTACTCCTCCGAAACGGCTAGACCGATTCTTATGAAATTTTGTATGCACATTCAGTAGGTCTGAGAATCGGCTAACATCTATTTTTCAAACTTTTTTTTTTAGTATTTCAAAACAACGTTTGCCGGGACAGCTAGTATTATTATATAATTCACAATTTTAAAATAAGAAAATTGAGTTAACATTTCCGAATTTGTGTTAATGACGCTATCAATTTTTATATTTAGTTAAGTTACGTTTAGAGTGCTCGTAGAATTGATACCATTCGCGATATTAATATGAGGAGTCTAAACTAACGAAATAATAAGTACAGCAGTAATATTGAGTAAAATATTGCTTTGATTGTAAAATTTTTGCTGTCGTTCGCAACATGCAGCGTCATCTAGTAGAAACTTTATTTAGATACCACTAAGCACCATCTAGCGAGTAGTAGCAAATATTTTTTAACCCTTTAATACGTATGTAGACACCTACCATAGACCAAAGCTAGCTAAAGCTGCTAATGCTTTTGGTTGGTAACATAATAAGCATTAAGCATGTTATGTGTATAACAGAAGTAGGAGTGACCAATGAAGTGAGAAGGTAAGCATAATAAAACGCTAGACTAAATGAAGGTCATACTCACTTACAGCAAGTATATAATATGACCCTCGTTAAAAGATAATGTAGCCAATAAGTTTTAGGAAGATTTTATTTAAGCGACTTTCTCTTAATCTTTGAAGCCTGGATCATATAAGAAAGAAAATATAATACTGTAATCCTCTACAATTAAAAATGAAAATAAACCAAAAGAATGTTTTCTTAAAACTTATTTATAGCTAGACGGTTTCTTCTTCATGTCAGAGAGTTAAGTTTGTAAATCGTAGATCAAGTCAGGTATTTAAAAGTAATAGACGGAGAGTTATTATTATAAATGTTATAAACAAATAAAAATTAAATTCTTGTTACCTACCATTTTGTCCTCTATGGTCTTTTTACTGTTTTAATTACCTACCTACTCTGTGCATAAACTCTAATCTATTATAATTTCTTAGCAAATAGGGTCAAATAGGGATGTCAGAAATAAAAAAATCAATGTATCGATATTTATAAAACCTGTCAAGAACGAGGTAAACCTGCACACTTAGGGTTTCCTAACTGCTAGACCGTAAAACATAATTAACTGGAATAAAATATGCAGTTAATTAAGCTTAAACCACTTCACATACTTAATTTTGTAGTTGAAATAGACGGAATCGTCTACATTTCAGCTACTCCATAAGTTGGTATTGGTATAATCTGTTTTTTCGTGTGATGTGAACAAATTACAAAATATTATTTTTTTTCCTTTCACAGCACTATTATGACTCGGGCTGACTGACGGGCCTCGTTGTCTAGTGTTTCATATAACGGACTGCCGTTCACGAGGTCGCGGTTTCGATTCCCGGTCAGGACAATCATTTGTGTGATGTTTTTACTATGTATTATAAGTATGTATTTACAAAAGAAAAGTAGTTTATGTATTATATCCGTATTCTGCTACCCATAACACAAGCATATAAGCTTACCTTGGGATCAGAGGACGTTGTGTGAAATGTCCATGAATATTTATTTATTATTTATTTATTTATTATTTATTTATTATAGGCTTAGTCCATGTGAAATTTGAAGTCTCTAGGGCAACGGGCAATGATCTGTAGGTTTTGATTCCCTGACGTAAGTCGAAAAGGCTCAATAGCTATATGCTAAATTATAAAATCACGCTGCGACTAATAAGCAAAGCATCCGTGAAAAATTTTGCAAAATCGGGAAAAAAATCTATCTGCTGCGCGAACAAAGTCGCGGGCAACAGCTAGTTATAATAATAATATATTTGACATAATCACATTATGAATAGAACGTTGTCAGCCAAGCGTTGAGGATAAAAGGCAGTCAACGGACGTCAGTTGAAATCTTTTATACTAATTTTATACCCTTTCACTCATTGAGATAAATAGGTAGAGCAGCAATAGCCAACAAACAATCTTACAAAAAGCGTTCCCAGTTTACGATTTGAAGAGTCGCTTTTCAACTAGCTTTTCACTACTTGAAATTTTGTATAAATACATCGATATATCGGAAACTAAAATATCGATATATCGATATTTTTTCGACAAGCCTACTCCTACTTCATAAACTTAAAATCTTAATAAAAGTTATGAAGATAAGTTAAAAATGTATTTTTACAATAAATTTTAAGATGATGGGCATGATTTTTGCTCTTCACCACCAATATTAACTTAGAAATGGGTTTATTTCGCAGCATGTAAGTTATGTTTATTATTTTAATTATTTGTTAGGTTAATTTCTGTTGTTGTTGCCTGGTTGTAGTTATTAGGTATCGTATTTTTTTTTGCAGATTTCCACAATTTGTATTTCTTATTAATAATAATATGTACTTGATGTCTATAATATCTAGTTACATAATGTATAGTCATAAACATACCCACACTTAAAAACGTGTTATTTTAGTAAAAATATGCCTAATACCACAGATGTACTTACCTACCTAATACTTCATACGTTATACCAATTTAGTTTAATTAATATAATTCATCATCCTCCTGCCCTTATCCCACTATTTGGGGTCTGTGCAACATGTCTTTTTCTTCCACAGTCTTCTATTAGCCGTCATGTCTGTGTCAACTCCTCTTTCTTTCTTTGTTTAATTAATATAATTATTGGTTTTATTTATATTTTAGTTTTCACAACAACTTATAGTTTGGTACATTAGTTTATTTATATTAATAATTTAGTTTAGTTTTTGCAAACAGAATTGCTACCAATAGTCCCATTTAAAATCCGAAAATCTTGAAATGGGTAGCTAATTACACATACTTGTACCTCATACTACTTCTAGTACCAACTATGAAACCTTAAACCTCCTTAGATTGCTGGACAAAAAATTATATTACGATTTATAATTTGGATGCCACTATGACCAATTTAAAAAATTACTACCTAGATAGTAGTTAGGCATATAATTATATTATATGCCGAACTACTATCTATCTATCTTATGAGAATATATGCAAATAAAATAGGTAGATAAAAAATATTAAGTGGAATGTTTAACTCACAATTTGCGTATGTCCGTACCCAAGTCCTAGTCAAGATATGTCTTCCCTACCCATTAAGATGCTTGCTTAAATTTAATAACAGTGAAGTTTATGTTTAAAAAAGAAAATATTATTTTCTTCTTTTAGTTTATGGCTTTTGTATTATATAATTTTGCTAATGTCGCGTGACAGTGTAGAACACCAAATTAAGGAGATATTTTTCACACTGTAAACAACTTGGGAAACACACTTGTAAATATTAATAAGAACTGCACTCTTAGTAGAACTATAAATTTCAATCATTATAGCCTTGCTCCTACATTCAGTCCAGAAAATTATGATAATTACTTAGGGATATTGTAATTAGATAATATTCTCTATCAGACTGAAGAGTTAGAATTAAGTGTTGTGTCAACATGCCTGGTAGAGGAATATAAAGTAAAGTAAAATACTCTTTATTGTATACCAGATAGTTTTACAAAACTTACTAACTAAACTTAAACTTAAAATAGGTACAATGGGCGGTCGTATGTGTATCATGAAGAAACGTGAAGCGTTTTTTGAGATAGTTGGGAGTGTTTGGGTTGAAAAGGATTTTATAAAGAACACTAAGAATATGAGTATTCCGTCGAAGTCGGATGGGCAACCACTTGAGCATAGTTCGAAATTCGGATACATGATCATATTTACGAAGTCCAAATATAAATCTGATACAGAACTTCTGGAGACGCTCAAGCTTATCATGTTGTCGGCGTAGTCGAGAATCGGGAGAAGAGTAGATTGCGCTAGCGCAGTTTTAGTGGCAATGGGGAGAAAGTTACGTAGTCTACCTAGGATTGCTGCAGAGGAGAAAACCTTGCGACTAATGTTCTGAAGTTGCACCGTCCAAGATAGCGATTTATCTATGAATATGCCCAAGTTTATGACACTGTCACTTATTGGTATAACTACTCCATTAAAGCAAACTTGGGGTAATGTTTGCGAGTCTACTTTAGAAAGAAGTCGTGAGTTGCCAACTAGTGTCACTTGCGTCTTTGCAGCATTAACTGTCAATCCAAACCTTTCGGTCCACTTTTGTATGCGAAGTAAATCTTTATTAATCAAATCAATTGCATGAAATAGATTTTCTGTAGTATCTTGGGAATATATTTGTAAGTCGTCCGCGTAAAGGTGGTAGGAAGAGTGAAGTTTACGAGAGATTGAGTTTATGAAAACGAAGAATAACAATGGAGATAAAACGCCACCCTGTGGGACACCGGCGCAAATGTCAGACCATGTGGAATATGGATGGATAATAATGGATATAGTTAGTAGACCAAATACCATCCCCAAGATGAGGATGACGAAAGCCCAAGAATGGGACATTAATGGACTGAAAATAGGCCTATTTAATATAATAAGTTGTAATTTGTTCAAAGTGCTGGGAAGAAGCAGAAAATAAATAAATATTCATGGACATTTCACACAACGTACTCTGGACCCAAACTATGCTTAAATGCTTGTGTTATGGGTACCAGAATACGGATATGCTACATAAATATTTTTTTTGTAAATATTTGCTTATAATACACAGTAAACACCCAGATGTAGTAAAAATATTTGTATGACAATTATAAATATCACACAAATGATTGTCGCGTGCTGAATTCGAAACCGCGACCTCGTGAACGCCAGTCCGTTAATCCTTCTACAAGTGAGGGAGACCTGTGCCCAAGAAAAAGACAATAATAAAATAAAATAAATATTCATGGACATTTCACACAACGTCCTCTGGTCCCAAGCTAAGCTTATTAAGCTTGTGTTATGGGTACCAGAATACGGATATAATACATATACTACTTTTCTTTTGTAAATACATACTTATAATACATAGTAAACACCCGGACGCAGGACAAAGATTTGTATGACAAGCTATAAACATCACACAAATTATTGTCCCGAGCGGGAATCGAACCTGCAATCTCGTTCCGTTATCTGAACCACTAGACCACGAGGCCCGTCATAATGGGCTAGACTAGAGAAAGAAACCAATTTAAAAAATCCTTTCACGTTAGTGTCATAATCCCTGGTGAACATAGGCTGGCTATAGAAATAATGTAGACCAAGGTAGCAACTTACTGAGAAATATGTATCAAGACCTGAAGTACGAGGGGAGGTCCAAAAGTTCGTGGAATGGAGGGGATGGAGTGGGGATAGGGGCGCTCGCTTAGTGTCATACTAATTGGGGACTCATAATTAGTATATAAATGGAGTTTCAGCCCTATTGCGTCATTCGTTTACGAACACTCGCCTGCTAAACACGTCAATCCGGAAGAAAACTGAAACTATGGAGAAAATTGAACACCGTGCGGTCATTAAATTCCTTACCAAGCAAGGAAAGAACGCTCAGACCATTTTGAATGAAATGGAAACTGTTTACGGGGAACAGTGCCCTAGTAAATCAATGATTTACAAGTGGCATGGTCTTTTTAAACATGGTCATGGTCATGGAGTCGATTGAAGACGACCCCCGCTCAGGAAGGCCAGTTGAGGCCACCACATCAGACATCGTCGAAAAAGTGGAAAAAATTGTACTGGAGGACACCCGTTTGAAGAAAAAACAGTTATCTGCATTAGTTGGAGTATCAGATACCACCATTTTGCGAATCCTACATGACCACCTGGGTATGACAAAAGTCAGTGCAAGATGGGTACCGAGAATGCTCACGCCGCTTCAAAAACAGCAGCGCGTCGAAGCGTCAAAACATTTTTTGGAGTTGTGTGGCGACGATCCTGGACCGATTTTGGAGCGAATTGTTACCGGCGATGAAACATGGGTTCATCACTTTGAGCCTGAGTCCAAACAAGAGTCCATGCAATGGCATAAAAAGGGGACACCACCGCCAAAGAAATTCAAAGTGTCGGAGTCGGCTGGAAAGTTGATGGCTACTGTTTTTTGGGATTGTGAGGGGATAATACTGATTGATTATAAAGAAAAGGGCAGGACCATAACCGGAGAATACTACGCAACAATACTAGAAAAATTAAAGGATGCCATCAAAGAAAAACGTCGGGGAAAATTGACCAAGGGCGTGTTGCTCTTGCAAGACAACGCGCCGGTTCACAAGAGCAAAGTTGCAATGGCTGCTCTACACACGCATGGCTTCGAATCACTAGTCCACCCACCCTATAGTCCAGATCTGGCCCCAAGTGATTTTTATTTGTTCCCCAATTTAAAAAAAGACTTAAGGGGAAGGAAATTTTCCGACGACAATGAGGTAAAGGAGGCAATTTTGGCTCATTTTGAGGGAAAAGATAAAAAATATTTTTACGATGGTTTAGAAAAATTAATTCATAGATCTAATAAATGTATTCAGCTTAAGGGTGATTATATTGAAAAGGAAAAATAAATTTACTGTTTCATTTTTACTAAAACCCTTTCATTCCACGAACTTTTGGACCTCCCCTCGTAACTGCAACTTTTATCAATAAAGGTTACCCATGCGAAGCTGGGGTCAAACTTTTAGTAAGCTGTACATCTTCAAAATTTCATTAAAACCCATCCAGTAGTTTTTACCTGAAAGAACAACAATCATTCTGACATGATTTCAAACTTTCGCATTTACAATATTAGTAGGATTTTTACTTTTAAACTAATAATGTAACTAATTTACTTAGTTCAAAAACTAAAAACACGCCTGTAAATCCCAAATATTGTCTTAAATTATTGCATTGTCATCGGTCCTTAAGGGCCTACATCAATATTACCCAACTAGCAAAAAGTTGCTATAAGATTGTCATTAAAGCCAAAAACTTTGCTTTTATAGAGGTCATAAAAACGTTAATAAGCCTGCATTTGGGCGCTTTTTATAAGAATTTTCTTTCTTGTAGACGCTCTATACTTATTATATAATAAACCAATTGTTCTTATAGAAGCCATAAAAATACCGTATTGGGTGCTTGTAGTTGTCATCAAAATTCGACTACAAGGGTGATTACTTGTGTAATTGTTTATCGTAATACGTGTATAAGAAAATTTGGGTTTTAATTATCTAGTATATAGTAAATTACATCCAAATGGATATGGCAATTATATGTGAACGATAATATCTAATAATTAATGTCCACCAATATATTCTATGGTGTATTTTATTGTTAAATATACAGAAGAGATAACTGCGAAAGAAGATTTGCGACAATTGTGGGTAAGTTTTATGAAGAATTTTTAATGCGCCTTTTGAATTCTTCCATTTATATTAATAAATAATTTATTTTTATTTAATTATTTTTACTGTAACGTACAATAAGAACATTTAGCAAATCTATTCCTTTTATAAAACATCTATAAGCCTTTGACTTTTAAAATAGCTTTTCAGAGTGCGTACAGTCAACCATATTGGAAGATTTAGGGTTCCTTCGGTAATTCATTCAGCCACAGAATACAGTTTTATTTATTGCAGTTTGAAGATGGTAGTTTTTATGGATGTTAGCAGTTAGTTAGTTAGCAGTGTAATAATAAAAAAGTGTAATGTGTGTTATGTGATTGCAGATTAAGATGCCATTTAAAATTGTATATACTATCGAGAAGGGCAAGTCTGTCCTCACAGCAGTTCCTAGTCACTGGGAATAGCAAGGATCATTATTTTGGCCTCGTGGTCTCTCGACTAAAACAGAAAAATTACGGAGATTAGACTGCATGCCAGAAGCGGGCTGGAAATTAGTCTTGCAGGAAACATCTGTTTCACAACCGCCATGAGTCGCTCTGTCTTGTTGGAACCAAGTCCTCGTATTCGCTATTCTTGATCTCGCAAGTTCTGGAGTCAAATATCCCTCTAACATCGCAACATAGCGGTCGGTGTTAACGGTGATGTTTCGTCCTCGTGAATCTTCTAAGAAGAAAGGGCCAATAATTCCTTTGCTTGAGATTGCTGCCCATACCGTTACTTTCGGACTATGCAGTGGTTTTTATGGTTCATTTTTGGAACATGAAAATTAAAATGAACATGTCTACATGAACAATCCGAGGAACATCAGTCAGCTAAAGGAATATATCCTAGAGGAAATGGCAGCCATCACCCCAGATTTATTGACAAGAGTTTTCACAAATCTGCGTTCGCGTTTAGAGGAGTGCCGTCTTCGAGAGGACCGTCATTTAGATAATGTCATTTTTAAAAAATAAACTACATTTAATTACCTAATCGTCCTATTTTTTATTTCAACTATACATTTTGTATTTATTTTTTTAGCCTATACACATTAAATGCACGTTCTATTGCGCCACCCTGTAGTTTGTTAACTGGTCTATTAGTCCATTATGCCAATAAAGTCCATTGTCTATTTTAATTATATTTATTTTAACACTATTGCTTTTGAGAAGTGTGCGTGCATCCAATGGTAATGAATAGGGTACCAGTGTATTCACAATTTTAGAAAGCTGGTTTAGAGCAATATGTGTGATATTATTTTCCACAGCCCAAGTACCTATATTCCTTCGGAACTCGTCCATTTCCAAATGTTTGTGCTCAAAACCTAAATTGTAAATTTACGCCAGTCCACTCTTAAGAACCGAAGACTATTGTAAATAATTCATTTATTTTATTTTAGGTGATGATCAATGCACATACACAAACATATTTAATGAAAATACCATTTTACCGGTAGAAAAAAAAGGTATCCCGCATTCGTAGATGCAGAATTACTAGATCCTCTAAGTGGTGACAATCAAACAGATAAATTTTATTATAAAAGTGTTATTGAATATGATTTGATAAATCCAGTTCTTAAGCACCTCAAAGAATGTACAGTTACGACAGCATCAAACAACACTGTTCCCGAAGATGATAGTGATAGTGACTTCACTATCACTATCATCTTCGGGAACAGTGTTGTTTTCTGAATTTGGTGAACATAATTCTACGGAACCACTAGAATTTTCTTTCAGTTCTAATGCAGATATTACTTCTCCGCTTACAGTAGTAGCGATCATTAAATGGCGGTGGTTTAGTCATGTAAAGGTCTAGTCAAGTACATTTATACGAATATTATTCTTATAGTTATTTTATAGCTTGCCTCTTCAGCTCAGGGGAACAGAGGGTCGGAAAGACTTTAAAGTCGCATTAGTCATTCCATTACAAGGGAGTAGGTGTTATAGCAGTTTTATTAATTTTAGGAAAAGTATGCGGCTATAGCTTCTATACAGCTAAGATATTATACAGCTAAAAAGCCATATTGTATACTTTTATATGACATCTGGCTCATAAAGGACTTATAAATCTGTTACATAATACTTTATATGATAATGCAACAAGGTTATTAGGTTATATTAGCAAAATATGCTTATAGTATTCTATTACAAGAAAATTAGTAAACATAATGCTTTAATAGAACTGGTAAAAGAATTCTTTCCTTATAAGTCATGGGTTATATAACTATTTTGCTAGTTGGGTATCGTATATCATCGCCGACACGTACATATTAACACAGCCAGTAGGCACAGAAAATGAATTAGGGATACTTTTCCTATTTACTCAAAATCTACTAAATATATTTTAATTCTGATTTACGTGTTTCTATATATAATAGTTACTTATGTTTTTAAAGTTATTTCATTAGTTAATACGCGATAATAGACCAACAAATAAAAAAAATAAAAAATTTGAGAGGTTGTTTCGCTAAGATTTTCTATCGAGAAAACTTTTTTCAGTCGCGTTTCTGAGTCTATGCGATCCTAGATCATATATTGAAAAAACATATACTTAAAAATTAGAGCTCTAGCCATTCAATCTAAAGAAACAATGAAAACTTCGTACATAGAAAAATGCACGAAGCTATTTTGGTATCCTCATAAGAGGATAATTTTTTTTTATTAGGCAAGGTACTAAATTTGACTACATATTTGTACAAGACACTGGATTTCTATATTGCTCCAGTGTTTGTGTGCGTTGCCTTAGCAAGTCAGCATGCCGCGTGGCATGCTGACTTGCTTAGGTAATAACTATATAACTTGCTAATGCCGCCTCCTTTTGATTTAATACTCTAAGACTTTTAATTATTTTTATATAAGGCTTATTATTTTCATAAGAAAAATATATTTTAGGCACAGAATTGTAAACATGTTTTGGCGCAGTTCCTTAAACAATATAGGTCAGTCGCTTTGACATTTTACCTACGTAATTGGTTTTCCAAAATTCAAAGATGTGTCTTACACGTGTCTGACATGAAAACTTCCTAGGAGACAAGGCCATTGATATGATCTTGAGTCTCATTATTCCATTGTATGCAATTCACGCTTACAAAAGATACCTTAAAAATATATTTCCAAACTGCAAAGATTACAATCTTGTAAATTTTGACAATGATTATTTCACTGTATTTCATGTTTAATGCTTACGACTAAATTTGAATAGTACCTAATATAAGAAAAATCTTATCACCTAAGTAGGTTTATTGTGCTGCAAATAACCATTTTTGCACATCACATATTGACTTTAGTGAACTATATTGAATAACCCAAATAAATAACTATATTGAAATTACTTTTTACGGATTTAGACGCGTATATTTGTTTTAAATTTTTGGCCTGACGTTTCGGAGACTTTGCAGTCACCATACAAAATACCCCGTAGATGTTTCCATTTTTAGTTAAGTTTAGTTGTGCACGTAGAATCGGTACCACTATCCGTCGACAAATTTTTTATTGTCTCAAGACTCCAGAAATATACCCCGGATAGACATAAATACAAATAAGTTTTATTTTAAGGTAAATAATAAATAAATAATAAAAAATAAATATTCATGGACATTTCACACAACGTCCTCTGGTCCCTAGCTAAGCTTATATGCTTGTGTTATGGGTACCAGAATACGGATAGAATACATATACTACTTTTTTTGTAAATACATACTTATAATACATAGAAACACCCAGACGCAGTACAAACATTTGTATGACAATTAGAAAAATCACACAAATGATTGTCCCGAGCGGGAATCGAACCCGCGACCTCTTGATCGGCAGTCCGTTACCAGAACCACTACACCACGAGGCTCGTCTAAAGAATCGAGGATAGATAAAATAATGAATATGGATTTAAGAATAAACTGAAAACTACTTTTCGTTGGGTTATTCGTAGCGAGGCCATTTATATGATGATCATATTGTACCAAAGCAATGAATATAACCTAGCTTGCCATCGTGGATGTTCCGCCATATCGAATTTAGAACGCCCCCAACACTTAGCTAAATATTTCTTATAAGAAATATTTATACTAGCTGTTGCCCGCGACTGTATGCATGAATTTAGAAAATTATCACCGTGTTTGCAACTGTTTTCACTGATACTTTGTTTTTATTAGTCGTAGCGTGATGTTGTATAGACCTTCCTCGATAAATGTACTATCCAACATTAAAAGAATTTTTCAAATCGGACCAGAGTATTTCCTGAGATTAACGCGTTCAAACAATTAAACAAACTCTTCAATTCAGATTCATAATGTTAGTACCTACCTATAGATGTATGTACACGTTTAGAGTCTACTTACAATGGCGTCAGTAGTGTGACGTAGTACCAACTTGGTTCTGATTGGTCGAGAAATGACGCTCTGCGGTCAACACGATCACGCCTAGGCCGAAGTGCATATTAAACAACAACTTTATAACTAGCTGTGCCCTGCAGTTTTACTTGGGTATTTACGGGACTATTGTTTTAAACTTTTTTTTTTAGTATGGCAAAACAACGTTTGCCGGGTCAGCTAGTCTTTATATATATATACATACTAGCTGTCCCGGCAAACGTTGTTTTGCCATACTAAAACTTAAAAAAAAGGTTTGAAAAATAGATGTTGGCCGATTCTCAGACCTACTGAATATGCATGTAAAACTTCATAAAAATCGGTTAAGCCGTTTCGGAGGAGTACGGTAACTAACTCTGTGACACGTGAATTTTATATATAAGACTAGCTGTCCCGGCAAACGTTGTTTTGCCATACTAAAAAAAAGAAAAAAAAGGTTTGAAAAATAGATGTTGGCCGATTCTCAGACCTACTGAATATGCATGTAAAATTTGAGAAGAATCGGTCAAGCCGTTTCGGAGGAGTACGGTAACTAACACTGTGACACGTGAATTTTATATATAAGATAAATCTCCTGTCACGATGTTTGTCCGTGATGGATTCCTAAACTACTTAACCGAATTAAATTGGCACACTATGTGCAATTTGACCCAACTTGAAAGATAGGGTAGCTTAAATTTCAATTTATAGTCGCAATATTATTTTATTGCAAATTATTTGTCTACCCTGACATTTGTATAGCAAAACAACGTTTGCCGGGTCAGCTAGTCTAATATATAAAATTCTCGCGTCACAGTGTTAGTTACCATACTCCTCCGAAATGGCTTGACCGATTCTTATGACATTTTATATGCATATTCAGTAGGTCTGAGAATCGGCTACTATCTATTTTTCATACCCCTAAGTAATAAGGGTTGTCCACCCCTAACATTTGTATGGCAAAACAACGTTTGCCGGGACAGCTAGTATAATATAATATCTATTTTCTTCTCAAATAAGCCCTGTGCCAACGCGCTCGTTCAGTGCGGCACAGTAGATCATAATCCTACCAAAGCGGAGGAGGCCTGTGCCCAACAGTGGGACGTTAATGGGCTGAAGAGAGAGAAAAAGGGAACGTATTTAAAAAAAAACAAATTTTAATTTCGGTGACATTAAATGTTAAAAAAATCAGACGTCTGAGATAGCGCTTAAAATTGTTAGTCTTATTATTTCCTCATACCTTACTCTTTTGTCTCTTTTACGTAGCAAAAAGTCAAACTGAACAGTATTACTGAGAATTCGCCGTCCGTCCGTTTGTCGTCAGGCTGTATCTCAAGAACGGTGATTCCTAGAGTTGAAAATTCATTAGTTGTATTAAGTTTTTAGTTTAGTTAAGTTCAGTTGTGCACGTAGAATAGGTACCAATATCTACTAAAAACCGGAATACAAAAATTATTTATGTTGTACCAATTTGGGCGTCTAACATAATATAATTCATAATTTAGTTCAGTTTCTACAAGTAGAATTGCTACCATTGTTTAAAGTTTCGAATCTCGCAAAGATATCTAAATTTGCCGTGAGTTTCCTTTGTTGATTGTTCACAGCAGATATGAGCGACCATACGATTACAATTAGTGTCCAAATCGATCGAATATAATCGTAATATGAACACAATATGAATAACAAAATTTGCCTATAAATGTCTCTAAACTATTTTTTTATATTTCAGGAAATTTAAACAACGAGAACAAACGCCATGGATTGAAACCAATTAATGTATCTTGAATACAACATATCGTACTAAACATGTAAATAATTTAACAATTTTAGTAGAATTTAAAATAGAATAGTTGTAATTATTAATTATATTATGATTAGTAATGATAAAACCTAAAAAAGCTATGCTGAAACTCAAAAGTTTACACAGATTGTTATGGTTTCCATGTCATAAAAAGTGTGGGCGGAGTTTGTCGCGTTTGAATTTCAAGGCGAAGAGATGCGGTGCGGGGTGTTTTGTTGGCGACCGAGTAGGCATATCTCGATTACATTCGAGTCCTTCATTCCACGATCAGCGCGACAACGGGAAGAACCGTTTCACCGATCCGTCAGCGAAAATAAAGAAAACGGAAAGTTTTAATAAAATGACGGACCCGGAGAGACCAACTGCTAATCATGTCAGCTGTGGAGGAGTCTTCACGACGTGAGTAATTGATAATTTAAGTGCTTTTCAGGTTTTTTTTCAGGCATTTCAACATTTTTTTTTCTCAATCGTATGCTGAAGGTAGGAAATGTCGAGCCAGCTACGATGCTACGGCGGTGCCTAAATCTCTTGCCGCGTCTGTTCGTATGTTCGGGATAAACATAAAAACTACAAAAAAGATTTCGATATAGTCCTCGCGAATAAAGAAAATCTTAAAAAACGGTGTTCGGTAATAATATAATATATAATATAATAATATATTCACGGACATTTCACACAACGTCCTCTGGTCCCAAGCTAAGGTTTTATGCTTGTGTTATGGGTACCAGAATACGGATATACTACATACATTATTTTTCTTTTTGTAAATACATACATATAATACATAGTAAACACCCAGACGCAGTACAAACAATGAGCATTGTTCATATTTTTTTAAAACTCTTCTTTCGGAAACCATTTCGGGGAATAGAGTTTCTGATCATGATCCATTAGTTTTTTTCGGAAAATTTGCTATATTAATGATTATTTTTCCAAAAAAGCAAATGATCTCTATTTGCCCTTGCAATGAAGGACTTAAAATATTAAGACGTTTTTAGGGATAACTACTCTGAAGTGGAGTTGAAATTGGTCTATTATATCAACTTGTCAAATTTGAAAAGATAAAGTGCAATCTGTATTAAGTCTATCAAGAAAAGTCTATACACAGATTGCGTAAAATGATGACGTCACAAGATTGTAAGTAATATCTTCAAGAATTTTTAAAAAATTCTGTATAGTGAATATTTCAATAATATTGAAATTAGTTGCTTAAAATAGTCTATATTTTCTGAAAAGAATATAAAAACAGTAGGTCAAAAATAATGAACAATCCCAATTGTATGACATTTATGGATATCACACCAATGGGACAATCCCAAGCGGGAATCGAACCCGCGACCTCGTGAACGGCAGTCCATTACAATAAACCACTCCGCCACGAAGCCCGTCAAAGTCAAAATAATGCTTTAGAATTTTTTTTTAATTTTAGGTTTGAAATTTTTGACACTAATTTTCCTGTTTTTCATGACAAAATAACTGGGAACTTTTATAGAAAAGATAACTGAAATGTATAAAAACGGGGCCGTTTACTGATACAGAGTCTTAAAAGATTATTTTTAAACATGAAAGGACCATCGCCTATTGTTACCTTGTGGAATTTATACGAATAATTCGACATTTTTCTTTGTTAAAAGAAACCAACATGTGTCCGGGATTTCAGTAGCCACGTGTATATGTTTATCATATTGTAACATGGATATATATTTTAAAAGTGAACACTTTCAGGTTCCAAGTAATTTAAGTTACAGTCATTGAGTTTTCTCTCATTATTGTATCAACTAGCGTCTCCTCGCCTTTTATATATTGTATAAACGAGTATTTGCGCTTTTGGTTTCAAAGATTGAAATTAGCGATCCAGACACATTATATTTTCGTCCAGCTTTTGTAAATGTCTAATCTAAAATATTTATTTTATTTCAATGAATTACTTATTTCCACGTTAATTACTGTTATTTCTAATTTCTATGTCAGCGCTGGCTGGCTTAAGGCATTTAAATCCTTTTTTTAATGAAATATTTCTATGGAACTATTACTTTTGACGCGTTTACGAAAAATAATAAGAGTAAATATCTTCAACGCGCGCATATATTCATAGAAAACGACGCCATGAAGTTAGTTACAAACAGGACAACGCGAAATACAAACTATTGCCACTTTTGACTAAAGATTTTTACATTTTATTAGATGACTCTTTCAGTATAAAAGGTATATAAGAAATCTATTGCCATAAAGCGCCATATACCATACGCTGTCTACAAGTCCAGCTCTCTGCGAATGCGAAAGAGACAACAGCGACGCGTCCAAGTTTTGCCGCCAAACACAGCCTTCAAGTACATTGTTATAAGACGTTTTGTAGTCCGTTGATTTCTTCGATAAAACTAGATCGAGTTAAAAGAATTTAATTACCCAATACAGCTATGAAGAGCACTTTTTTCTTTTTTTGGTCAAATTTCCAATAAAAAGCTGAATGCTCATACAATTTGTGTGATAGAAATCAGAAGCAACAAGTACAACACCTGTTGATTCTGGTAATCTCGAATATTTGTTTAAAACATATCATCGGTCCTTGATAGTTATGCATAATTTCAGATTAATACGAATGTCGAATGGGAGTGAAAATAACTCTCAAAGATTCCGTTACGTACAAGGAATAATTATATATTTATTGACTTAAGAGGATACCAAAATAGCTTCGTGCATTCTTCTACGTACGAAGTTTTCATTGTTTCTTTAGATTGAATGGCTAGAGCTCTAATTTTTAAGTATTTTTTTTTCAATATATGTTCTAGGATCGCATAAACTCAGAAACGCGATTGAAAAAAGTTTTCTCGATAGAAAATCTTAGCGAAACAACCTCTCTAATTTTTTATTTTTTTTATTTGTATGTCTATAATCGCGTATTAAGTAATGAATTAACTTTAAAAAAAAAATATCCCTAATTCTTCATTTTCTATACCTACTAGCTGTGTTAATATGTACATGTCGACGACAATATTGATGTAGGCCCTTAAAAAATACTATGATCGCTCTGACTTTTACATATTTTTTAATTATTTAAAATTAAAGAAGCCTGTGTACAAAGTCAATGAGGCCTATAAATAATATGGAAAATATCGCTAGGTTAGAAACACGTGTTTATACGAACACAGCGGAGTACTTTTTTTAAGAAAGGCCTTTAACCTTTATAAGGAAAACTTTTCAGTTGTGTTGAAGTCCATTTTTTTTAGGGTTCCTTAAGAAAAGGTAAAACTACCCATTTACTGAGAGTTCGCAGTCTGTCTATCACTAGACTGAAAATTTACAGTTTGTGTATATTAGTGGATGCTACAATAACAAATACACATCGTGACCAGAATTTGGTGCTGGCCATTCGTCAGAAGTATTTTAGAGGGCTTTTATTTATAAATATTTGTGTTTATTCTAGTGACGACAACGATAGCAACGATACCTGGCAGCCATCAGGCGGGCTGTTGACTGCTTTAGGTGAAAGTCTGGCGGCGATACCTGTGGAAGGACCATCTAACTTTCGAAATTGGGAGCCCGTCAACGTGTCTACAGCATCTATTGAAGGTAATATTTTTTTAAACATTTGCGCGAGTTATATATACAAATAAAACCATTTATTGTAAAAGATTAAAATCCGCTTATTTATTGTATTAAGTTTTAGCTCGACGTTTTGACCTTTCAGTCGCCATGCTGATTGCAGAAGACACCGTAGTTAAAAATACGCGTCGAACTGAATCCATAAAAATGGTATTAAATCTTGTAAAATTTCAAGTGTATTTGGTAAATCGCCTTTATTTGAAAGAAATCAAAATTTTTATTTGCTTATACAACTTGAAACGGAAATACTATATACATTATTTAAGCCATGTATATTTGTAAGATGACTATTAAATTTTAATAAATCAATTAGCAAAAACAATTAAAATTTCTTACAAAAAAAATATATTATTTTAAAATTTCTTTTCTTAGACAACCCTGACTATAAAGTGACACGATTCGTCAAAAGTGATTAAATATTTTAGAGTGGCCAGTAGCTTAAGTGACTTTTTTGGAGTATAGTTTTTACCTAACATAATTTTATGAAAAATTATAATATCATCATTAATTTGTCAATATCTTCCATTCCCTCGTCACATTTTACTTGTAGTTGCAACTTTACTTTGTTTAAATTCACGTTCGTCATCTTCGTCATGCAATTATTCATTCCTTTTTCGGTCATATTACCCCTCACAAAATTCGTACATTTTTAGGGTTTCGTACAAACCCTTATAGGATCACTCCGGTGTCTGTCTGTCTGTCCGTCTGTCAAACTTTTTTTACTCAGCAACGGCTCAAGGTATCAACTTGAAACTCATACCAAATGTAGATCTACGCGGTCCCTTACTGCAAAAAATACAATCAACCTTTTACATCTACGCATTTAGAAAATATGTATAACCGAATTACAAACATTTTTAAGAATTTTCGACTTATGCTAGGGAATCAAAATTCACAGGTTACTTCCCGTTGCCCTAGAGCCTTGAAATTTGGCATAGTCTTTATAGTGCTGATATAGGGAAAAATCCAAAAACTTATAATTTGTCATCACATCACAAGAAAAAAAGTGTCTATACTAATACCAACTTATGAAGTTGCTGAAATGTAGGTGAATCCCTGTATTTTAACTACAAAATTAAGTTGGTGAGTTGTTTTGAGTATTATTAACTGATTATTTGAATGCAGTTACTTATGTTTATATGTCTACGAACGAAACCCTTAGTGTAAGAGTTTGCCTCGCTCTTGACAGGTTTTTTTTGTCTTCTCCTCGCTTTCATTCCATCAACATCCAAAAAAATTTTCTTCACCATCATGGAATTTTAAACAATTTTCCTCACAGAGGCAAAGACCAGTAGGCTATTATGAGTAGGGTTGCCACCCGTACTTTATAATAAAGTATTGTACGTTATTTCAGGTAATTGTACTTTATACTTTATAAAAACAATAAAGTAAGCGAAAATACTTTATTTTACATGATTTGATTTTTTTGTGATTTTGAAAAGTTTAGTCGTAATTTTTTTTGCGTTCAACGAAATGTATAAATTAGTGATGAATCGATGTCGCCACTCTCCAGCGCTACATCACTTAAGTACTCGTTTTTAACATTTTCTGAACGCCACCTAACCTCAAATGTCAACAATGTCAGATGTCATGTCAGTATCATTGTCTTAATTTCTTGTTTATACAAATCCTCTCTAAATTTGATAAAAAATGAATTACTTATTTACTTTAATTTAAATATAGCCTGTAAAGATGCTGTGCAATCGCTTAGTAGAGATACTAATTTGATACAAACTGCAAAAAGCAATAAAATATATGTTTTTAAATATAATAAAGAAAAATAAATTGTACTTTATTTTAACACTATGTACTTTTTAGGGTTCCGTACCCAAAGGGTAAAAACGGGACCCTATTACTGAGACTTCGCTGTCCGTCCGTCCGTCCGTCTGTCACCAGGCTGTATCTCAAGAACGGTGATAGCTAGACAGTTGAAATTTTCACAGATGATGTATTTCTATTGCCGCTATAACAACAAATACTAAAAATAAAATAAAATAAAGATTTAAGGGGGGCTCCCATACAACAAACATAATTTTTTTACCGTTTCTTGCTCGATACTAATAACGTTGCCTTGTGTTGCATAGATAATGGTACGGAACCCTTCGTGCGCGAGTCCGACTCGCACTTGACCAATTTTTTTTTTTTCTTACCTATAATAACTAATGTACTTTATCTGCAAAGAAAAAAGGTGGCAACCCTAATTATGAGAAAACATTCATTAATATTATAAAATCATTTTTCAATAAGCCATTCGCGTAACTTTGATTTCAATTCCTTATTAGATAGGTCTTTGATTGATTTTGAAGTCTTTGAAGTAACAATTTCTCAGAAATGAGGTAGTAGGTAGGACTATCTGGGCATTTGTAGCCTTAAAGGATCCCAATTTTTATAACAGAATTATGTTTCTCGGTAAATGTAATAAAATATGAACCATGATATCTTACAAAACAAAATTGGAATTGGATTGGAAAATATATAAACTGGTCAATGTTAATATCTTTGCTTTTTTTAAATGGCTTACATGACGTTAATAGATAGATACCATAAATGGATACCACAGATGGATAGATATTTGGCCATTATAAACAGATAATATTTAATAAAAAAAAAAATTATTAAAAATTTTACTTGTTGCTTACTTGCTCCACAGTTTTACTTGCGTGTTTAGTTAATCCCGCGGTTCTCGAGGTTTAGCGAGACTGACACTTAGTTGATTTGATTGTTATACATAGGGTTTATGGTATTTGTATAGTAGGCTGCTGTATCAATGATATAGGACCTTGAGGAGCAAGAGGGGCCCTGATATTCTTTTTATTTTTAGGGTTTCGTAAAACCCTTATAGGATCACTCCGGTGTCTGAGTCTGTCTGTCAAACTTTTTTTACTCATCAACGGCTGAAGGTATCAATTTGAAACTCATATCAAATGTAGATCTACGCGGTCCCTTACTTCAAAAAATATAATCAAACTGATTTCTCTAAGCAATAAGAAAATATTTAAAAAAAAATAAGGAGCACAGCAGCGTTCAAAGAATTACATTTTTTCGTCTGTAATGTCATCACATTACAGACGAAAAAATGTATGTAGATGCCTATATACATATTTTGACCTGATCCTGATACATATTTTGACTTTACTTGAAGTGACATCTCACTTCAAGTAAAGTCAAAATATGTATATCTTATGTAGATGGCGCTAATTTATTTAAATTCTCGCTATTAAAATGTTCATTGTGTAATTAGTAGGTAATTGTACTGCGTTTTAAGTTTTATGCAAGTTTTATGGCACTTACATAATAATAGAACTACACAAATAAAGGATTTTATTTTGTACTAATTAATTGTAGCCCTGTAGCTTATAATTTATCTATCTATATTTATCTATGCTGTTCAACCTACATATTCATAATGACTTATCGGAGGTTTAAACGGAGACTTTATCGGAGAGATAATACAACGTTTTTTAAAAAAAAAACTATTATGACTAACAAGTTTTGACAATTTTCGCGAACCGATATTAGCGAACTTTAAACCTCAGATAAGTCATTTTGAATAAGACCAAAAGAGATAAGCTACTTGATAATCTATACTTATAATAAATCTGTAGAGAGGTCAATTCTGTACATGAAATATGTGATCGATACTGATGCCAAAAATGCAATCAGTAAAATTTTTGTCTGTCTGTCTGTCTGTCCGTCTGTATGTTCCTTATAGAAACAAAAACTATTCGACGGATTTTAACGAAACTTGGTACAATTATTCTTCATACTCCTGGGCAGGTTATAGTATACTTTTCATCACGCTACAATCAATAGGAGCAGAGTAGTGAAGGGAAATGTTGGGAAAACGGGAAAAGGTGCTCCATTTTTTAAGCTTCCGTCGCGTGTGCAGCCTTAATGGTTAAAGTTACATAGAAATCATGTATGACGAAAATATTCTACATAAAATTGTCTAAAAAATATCCCGAAACAGCACATATCTATATTTTATGGTTGACTCACAATAACACGTGTAACTCCTGATAGCTTAGCAGTTCGTTCATTCTGATTATATTTGTTTACTCTTACGTTTATAATTGTACTCTCACTCAAGGAGTAGTTAAAAATGTTGCAAAAACGGGGAAAATTTCCTAAATTCTACGCGGACGGAGTCGAGGGCAACAGCTAGTAGAAAATAATTCACGATAGGGGCACACAAATCGGTTCACATCGGTTCACAAATCGGCTAGTCCGAAATTGAGCAATTAAAAGAAAGACGGTTTTCAGTTTTAGTGCGTTTAAAAACCTATAACTTTGCAGTTTTGTAATTGAACTTAGTTTGAGGTTGTTTATTTTACAATGTAAAATTCAATATTTTATTGTGCAATGGATAATTCAAAAGGCTATATTTTATCTTCAAAACTACGCAACAGATTTCGATGCAGAAGTCATTTTGCGTTGTTACATTTTTCCACTATTTTCCATAATGCGGGAAAAACGTAATATTTTATAGAAAATCCGATGAAGTCGGATACAATTTCTGTATTTCCTGTTAGCCCATAACATTCTCTACACAATAAAATATTTTTACCATTGAATTCTATTGAATATCGTACTTTATGACTATTTCAATTTGAACCTAATAAAAGAGATGCTAAAATCAAGGGTTTATTGCATAGTATTTAGAAATATTAATGTAAATTAATTAGGTAAGTACTTACCACCAAGAAAATTTTCCATTGCAAAATATACAACCTCAAACTAAGACAGTTGAATTATAAACTGCAAAGTTATAGGGTTTTATAAGTACTAAAACTGAAAACCGTCTTTAATTTAATTGCTCAATTTCGGACTAGCTGTGAACCGATTTGTGTGCCCCATCGTGAATTATTTTCTACTAGCTGTTGCCCGCGACTCCGTCCGCGTGGAATTTGGAATTTTTTTTTCGCAATAAAAGGTAGCCTATGTCCTTTCTCAGGATCTAAAGATTGTCTGTGCCAAATTTCATCGAAATCGGTTGAGAGGTTTAAGCGGGAAAGCGTAACAGACAGACAGACAGAGTTACTTTCGCATTTTTAATATTAGTAGGTATTATAAAGTAGCTAATATGTTTGTGTTGTCGGTATTGTTTTTATTTTTTTACTTTGGTTATTTTGATTTATGACCACGAAAATGGCTTGTTTCGCCTCTGCGCAGCGCTTGCTGGTATCAACTAGCATTATGCTGAGCTGCAGTTCTTCTGTGGCTGCAGCCGTTTTGCAAAGGATTCACACATCTTTTGTTTATTCTCAGTACCTACTTGTATTTGTGTGATTATCGTTGCTATAAATTTATTTTTTTCTTCTTCTATTACTGAGACTTCGCTCTCCATCTGTCACCAGGTTGTATCTCTGGAACGGTGATGGCTAGAGAGCTGAAAATTTCAGTTGATGCTATGTCAACAAATACTTACTCATCATTATTCGGATTGATCTTAAATTTTACACACATATTAAGGACCAATTACAAATAAGTAATTAAAAAATATATTTCCAAGCGAAACGAGTGATTTCGGAGATTATCAAGCGTTTTTAGGGTTCCGTACCCAAAGGGTAAAAACGGGACCCTATTACTGAGACTTCGCTGTCCGTCCGTCCGTCCGTCCGTCTGTCACCAGGCTGTATCTTAAGAACGGTGATAGCTAGACAGTTGAAATTTTCACAGATGATGTATTTCTATTGCCGCTATAACAACAAATACTAAAATTAAAATAAAATAAATATTTAAGGGGGGCTCCCATACAACAAACATGATTTTTTTACCGTTTCTTGCTCGATACTAATAACGTTGCCTTATGTTGCATAGATAATGGTACGGAACCCTTTGTGCGCGAGTCCGACTCGCACTTGACCAATTTTTTTTTTTGGTTTAGAAGCTGATGTCCGCGACGAATGGAATTTTGAATTTTTTCCCTTTTCTTACATTTTCTACTGATGCTTCGGTCCTATTAGTTATAGTAGAAATTTCGGAAATCGGACCAGTGCAGCAGTGGTTCCTGCGATTTCAAACAAACAAACGCGTTGAAACAAACAAACTTTTCAGCTTTATAATTTTAGTATAGAAAATATAGACAATAATAAATACAAATTGTCGTATTCAGGTACAAACCTCAAGTTCAGGGTGATTTCCTACAACATGTTGGCTCAATGTTTACTTGATAGACATCCTCATTTATACACCCAGTGCGAATCTGAAAACCTCAAGTGGAATAATAGAGCGACCCGCCTCTATGATGAGATCTTCACCTACAATCCTGATGTAAGTATATTTGTGTTTTTACTTCTTTTTCGTTAGTGAAATGTGAAGACAGTTATTTTGTTTTCTTTGCGCACGCTACATCCAGAGAAGCCGTCAGAAAAATTCTGACAATAAGTAAAATTTCTCTGTATAGTTGTATATATATTTGTGTGTAGTTCTTTATTACCCCGCTAAAGTCACACCGCTCCTCTCCAATTCTGCAGGGATTATGGTCTACTATGCCACGCTGACCAAGAGTGTTGGCACAGGGTTGTGATGTGTTGTTTCGAGGTTTTCGTCTCTTACAGAGGATATTATCTGTGTATTCCTTACCTGGTTTTTACAGCACCCTAGGAAGGAAAAGGGGTGTTGACACTTGTATTCTGTATCCGTCACCACACGGACAAATACAATATAATAAAAACACAAATACATACATAACTACACTCACACGTAATATCCTTCTTTGCCTATTCTATTTTATTCTTCTGTAATAGCCTTTATCCTCTATGTTTCACTCCCTATACATTCATTCTTAGAACACTTCTAACAATGTAACTATCCCTCCGGTTGATTACATGACCATACCAAGATAACCACTCGTTTTTCAGTTTTTCTATCACTAGCTTCACATGCTATTTGCAAAATAATTGAATTTTGCAGTACCTACCAACCCACTATTAACTACAATTTACATTGTAGATAATATGCCTTCAAGAAGTGCAAGCCTCTCATCTGGCCACTTTCTATGTGAAGTTTGACCAGACTGGTTACTTTGGTATCTTCAAGCAGAAGACGGGACAGAGGGATGATGGATGCGCCATCTACTTCAAAAACTCCCTGTTTGAAATGGAGGATCATCTTACCGTTAGTTATTTTTATTATTGTTAACAACACAGGTTTACCAAATTGTTTCAGACGATTTAGCCAGGCTTAAGTAACGTGTCTTCAACCAATCTTGAAGAGACGTAACTTTAGCCTAGCTAAATCGTCCTTCAGTCTAATATAATTATTATGTTATTCTCAATTCAAGTAACATTGTAGTTTTCGCAAACTAGTAAAGTCACTTTTACAAACTATAAAACAAGTATGTCATTAGCAAAAGAAGTCCTGTTTTGTTAGTCTACGGTTCGGTTCCCTAATGATTGACCAAAAAATTTTTGACAAATGATCATGACAAACAACGTTTCACCAAATGATCATTTGGCAAACAATACACTTGACAAAAGTATCATTTTACAAAAACTTACTCAGCAAATGATCCATTAGCAAACACTACACTGTCAAGTGTGTCAAGTATTCAAATATCAATTGACCTTTTTGTCATTTCACCAAATGATATGTTTCGTAAATTAAATTATTTTAAATGTATCATTATCATCATGAATCATTATTAAAGGCTGAAATGCCCTAAAGTCACTTCTGGCACTCGCCGGCCACTGCCGCGGCACGCTCGCTTTGCTCGCTCGGCTCGTGCGTTTGGGGTTAACGTTCTAACCTAACCTAACCCAATCTAATAAAAGAGATATATATCTCCAGAGACGAACGGGTAAATAAGTAATTATTTTGCAAATAATGTAAAATATCTTTTTTTTTCATTCAATCTATCTATGTTTAATAAAACATATCGATTAATACTTATAATGTTTTCTTTTAGGAAAATCCAGAGCAGTACCTTTGCAAACAAATGTGCAAAATGTGGTCAATTTAACAAGAATACCAAATTTTTAGACCAATAGTAGATTTATCTGATAACTCAGTTACCAAATGTTAGTTTTGTAAAGTAATCATTTATAAAATGTCAATTTAAGTGTTGATCATTTGGCAAAATGAAGCATTTGTAAAATGATCAGTAGTAAAATTATCAATAGGCGAATTCATTGTTTTGCCAAACGTTATTTTTCAAGTGTAGTTTTGCCAAATGACTTTTGGTCAAACAATCGGACACCCTACGGTTTAATTGAATCTGTGGCATGCATCAGAGACACCCATAGATACCTAATTATTTCACGCACACCTAGATATTTATGTGGCTTCAAGCCGTGTGAGGTACCTAAGTAGCCGTTCCCAAAATCTCAAAAACACATATTTATAATTATCCTGTTAGTTTTGGTTGTAACAGGTTACTAATATCTTTTAACGGTAGAAAGAGGAAATGTGACTCGCATTTTGTGCAGTTGTGATTATCCAATTCGATGCAGTCGTTCGAAAGGTTTTACTTATATTTCAGTAAAACATCATCATCATAACATCACGCTTTTTTCCATGCGGTAGGCAGAGACCATCACCAATATATTATCTGCTATAATACAAACACGCTTCGTTGGTTTACACTCCACGTTTATTTATATAGATTAATAAAATGTCCTTTGTCTTGTTAAAAGAATTTTTTTCATTGCAGGTTGAAATGTTTCAAGAAGAGTTGCCGATCCTGGACCGCGATAATGTTGGCATTATGCTGAAATTGGTACCGAAAAATTGGCCCGTCTCTTCTTTGGTGGTGGCTACCACTCATTTGCTTTACAACCCTAAGAGAACGGATATTCGACTTGCTCAGATGCAATTATTTCTAGCTGAGCTTGATCGTTTTGCCTATTTTAACAATGGCAAGCAGTAAGTAGATATATTTATGAGATATTTCCTTTTCAGTCTATTAATGCAACGCTGTTGGGTCGTCTCAACAGTGGCATATCATCAACGGTATATTATCAAAATTATACATAAATGTGCCCTCTCGATTGTCAAGGTTGTCTGCCTACAAATTATTTAGGGAAAACAAACACCGTACAAATTTAAGTATAAATTCACCTCTGACGAGAATGATTAGGTCTTATAAATGCCTTCCCCGGAATATACTTGCTGACGTTTTCTGTGACCATTTGTATTCGTTCAAGAAAAAAATTATACGTCACCTCTCGAGTAGTTAATAAATCGTTGCTTATATTGTTTTATATTGATTGACACATAGTAATATGTACTGTACTAACAAATTATAATAAATATGACATGTTATTTAATATGTGTAAGACGTATTTTTAAGATGTGGTTGCCTTTAAGAAATGAACACCAGAAATGTAACCTTGACTGTACTCTGTTTGAATTGTTAAGGGCCTACATCAATATTATCGTATATCATCGCCGACACGTACATATTAACACAGCCAGTAGGCACAGAAAATGAAGAATTAGGGATACTTTTCCTATTTACTCAAAATCTACTAAATATATTTTAATTCTGATTTACGTGTTTCTATATATAATAGTTACTTATGTTTTTAAAGTTATCTCATTAGTTAATATGCGATAACAGACGGACAAATGAAAAAAATAAAAAATTAGAGAGGTTGTTTCGCTAAGATTTTCTATCGAGAAAACTTTTTTCAATCGTGTTTCTGAGTTTATGCGATCCTAGATTATATATTGAAAAAACATATACTTAAAAATTAGAGCTCTAGCCATTCAATCTAAAGAAACAATGAAAACTTCGTACGTAGAAAAATGCACGAAGCTATTTTGGTATCGTCTTAAGTGTATCATTTCATGGCATCCCTAACAAAAAAAAAAAAAAAAACGGTGACAAGACGTGTTGGTATCGCTATGCTCAGCCATGTTACCCGCGGTAAAAAAGGATAAAAAAAATGGCTGACCGATTGTTTTATAAAATATTTCACTAAAGTTTTCATTTTTTGTCTCGTACAGAGTTTTTAACGAAATAATATATAGCCTATGTTATTTTCAGGATTATTATATCTATACCAATTTTCATGAAATTCCATTTTGTAGATGTTGCGATACAAAAGCCGTAAACTAAAAGAAGAAGTAGATTTTGCGTGAAAACGTCACAAACGAACAAACAAACAAACAAACTCACTTGCACTTTTATATATTACAAAGGATTAAGATTCTATTATTTTCTCTTGAATCTTGTAAAATATAATATCTGTTGAAATTAGACGTTGGTGTTTTATTTGAAATTTCATATTTGATAATGTTTATAACTTTACATGTTTTATTATTTTTCAGATATGGCTACCTCCCAATAATTTTGACTGGCGATTTAAATTCCACTCCTGATAGTGCTGTCATCGAACTATTGGACAATGGACTTGTGAGGTAATTACGCAGGCTTGAAGTGACACTGACCCAAATCAAAAATGTACAAACACAAAACGTGGCGTTGTGGTTTCCTACCTAGTTTCGAGTACTTTTGATTTCGAAATTATGTCACTATTCTTTTAAGAGATTGCCCCAAAATATTAAACTTTTCCTATATTTTTTAGGGTTCCGTACCCAAAGGGTAAAAACGGAAACCCTATTACTGAGACTTCGCTGTCCGTCCGTCCGTCCGTCCGTCCGTCCGTCCGTCCGTCTGTCACCAGGCTGTATCTCAAGAACGGTGATATCTAGACAGTTGAAATTTTCACAGATGATGTATTTCTATTGCCGCTATAACAACAAATACTAAAAATAAAATAAAATAAATATTTAAGGGGGGCTCCCATACAACAAACATGATTTTTTTACCGTTTCTTGCTCGATATTAATAGCGTTGCCTTGTGTTGCATAGATAATGGTACGGAACCCTTCGTGCGCGAGTCCGACTCGCACTTGACCAAAGTCGTGGGCACAGCTAGTAGATATATAAGTGGCTTTAAGCGGGGTGAGTTCGAGGTCATTGACACACTACCTAGTAAATCTGTGGTTAGGGGTTAATCATATCATTACATCTTTGACTTTATCAGCATTTTGTATTATTACAGCGCCAGTCATTACCGTGACACATCGGATTGGAAACGCATTGGTGTGACTGACAATTGTCAACATATCTCTGTGTTCGTAAATCGTTTGGACGGACGCACTACTGACTACGCTGACATCTATGTTAGTACAATAGAACTAATTGTTGCTATCTTTTAAGTATTAAACAATAGGAGTTGGCTTCGGATGCCGTTTGAAAAAACGAATTGAAATCGTACACAGAGTTCGGTGTCGTTATAATCATAATTAATTCGTCATACCGACCCCAAATAACACAGGGTAAGGGATAAGGACAGGAGAATAATGAGTATTTGTGTTTGTAGTATCAACTGATAGGACACGATTTATGAAATTTTCAGCGCTCTAGCTATCACCGTTCTAGATATGCGGCGCGCCCTGTTGACATATAGTGGACGGACGGATAGTGAAGTCTTATGGTATTATTCATAATGACTTATCGGAGGTTTAAAAGTTCGCTAAAATTGGTTCGCGAAAATTGTCAAAACTTGTTATTCATAATAGTCTTTTTACGCTAAAACGTTTATTGTCTCTCCGATAAAATCTCCATTTAAACCTCCGATAAGTCATTATGAATAAGACCATTAGTAATAGGGATTTATCCTATCTTGGGGTTATTGTCTACTGTGCCGCGCTGACCAGGCGTGTTGGCACAGGATTTATTTTCGAGTTTTTTTTCTCGCGCAGAGGATGTCATCTGTGTAAAATATCCCTTAGCTGGCTTTTACAGCACCCTGGGGAGGAGATGGGGTGGTGACACTTGTATTCTTAGTCCGTCACCACACGAACCTTTTGGTACAGAACCTTAGAAACATACTCCCGCTGGTAGTGTACAGAAAGTATCGTCTCATAATGTGAGTGTGTTGAGTAGTAAAGGAATTATGTGTGCGTTTGCAAGGGAATTACGTTAGCTTGTTTATGTGCGTTACCTCGGTGTCTTACGAACCAGTGGCCCAAGTCTGCTATTACTATGTTGTCATAAATGACGCCATTATGGCATCATTTATGACAAAATCCTGTCAAGAGCGAGGTAAACTCGCACACTTAGGGTTTCGTGCCTACTAGACATATAAACATAAGTAACTGCATTCAAATAATCAGTTAATTAATACGTTCAGTGCGGCTAACGCTTATGCGCGTTTTTCTGATCTTCACCAAGTGCGGGCCGACGCGTATACGCGTCCATACAAAAAAAAATTGTAGGCAAGCAGGGTGCGCCGCACCTGTGTGTTTATACCATGTATTCTGGGTGTCTATTGTTTCGAAGCGGTCGTAAAATGTGGAATTGTAAAGGAGACTACACACTAGTCAGGTTTCTGCTACGAATATTGCAGTGGGGGGGGACGGCGGCGGCGACGACAACAATAAATAAATAAATATTCATGGACATTTCACACAACGTCTTCTGGTCCCAAGCTAAGCTTATATGCTTGTGTTATGGGTACCAGAATACGGATATAATACATAAACTACTTTTCTTTTGTAAATACATACTTATAATACATAGTAAACACCCAGACGCAGTACAAACATTTGTATGACAATTAAAAACATCACACAAATGATTGTCCTGACCGGGAATCGAACGCGAGACCTCGTGAACGGCAGTCCGTTATATGAACCACTAGACCACGAGGCCCGTCCTAATAATAATAATAATAACCTAATTTAGTACAATAGATTATTGAAATAATTTTATTATGACTCGCTCTTTTAACTAAAGTAATAGGTAGTTTTAGTCTTTTTATAAATGGTGTCTATTACGAGGCGGGCGAAGAGTCGTAAATTAAAAAAAATTAAGAATAAAAGGGCTTTCGGGAGAAGGTACCTTTACTATTACTGTTTTATTAAGGTATAACTTACTATTTTAACAAAACCGAACGAAGATATATTATGGCGTAAACTTCACAAAGTCTCTTACAAATAAACACTAGTGTGGAAGCACCTTTATCCATCCAACACCTTTATATGACCCGTAATTGTTATATGACAGTCATAAAACTCGAAAGTTACCGAACGCACATAAGCGTCGGCCGCACTGCGGGAAGGTAAAAGACAACGCGCTATAGCGTCCAGCCGCACTACGCGAGTTTTCTATGAACGCATATAAGCGTTCTTAGCACTACGCGAAAAATTTTTTGAACGCACATGCGCGTTTTCAGCACTGGGCGAATGACTCTTTTATTAGCATTGGCTATAAATTCGCAAATTATTCAGCATTGAACGCGTTAAACTCAAAACAACTCACCAACTTAATTTTGTAGTTGAAATATAGGGAATCGCATACATTTCAGCTACTTCATAAGTTGGTATTAGTATAAACACTTTATCACTTGTGATGTGATGACAAATTATAAGTTTTTGGATTTTTCCCTATATCAGCACTATATAGACTTGATCTATGCCAAATTTCAAGGCTCTCGGGCAACGGGAAGTAACCTGTGAATTTTGATTCCCTAGCATAAGTCAAAAAATTCTTAAAAATGGTCGTAATTCGATTATATCTTTCAAATGCGTCGAAGTGAAAGGTTGACTGTATTTTTTGCAGCAAGGGACCGCATAGATCTACATATCGTATGAGTTTCAAGTTGATACCTTTAGCCGTTGCCGAGTAAAAAAAGTTTGACAGACGGACAGACAGACACCGGAGTGATCCTATAAGTGTACGAAACCCTAAAAATGAAGAGTAGACTACCAAAGTTGATAAAATTCGCCATTATGCAATCAGTGACTGATCATTGTGACAACATTGTTATAGTAGACTTGGCCCCCTGGGCAGTATATTTTAGTAGATATGGAACCTTATGTGTGCGAGTTCTACTCCCTCTTGACAGGTTTTTTCATTTATTATGTAAAAGCATAATACCTAAGTCAATAGCAAAACTTTAACTTTGTAGATTCACAACTCTGATTACTGTGTGCCAAGACGTCAGTGTACTCTGGACTTAATGAGTGATATGTTCAACACTGGAGCTATTGGACATAATCTATGTCTTACTTCTGTCTACGACAAGATTAAACAGAATGGTGTTCGTGAGGCTACCGCCTACCAAGATGATTGGGTCACTGTTGATTATATTTATTTCAGGTTAGTATTTTCTCTTGGTCTTAACAATAATTCAACCGGCCTCACCAGTCTAGTGGTTCATGTAACGGACTACTGGTCACGAGGTCGCTGATTTGATTCCCGCACAGTACAATTATTTGTGTGTAAATGGCATACAAATGTTTGTACTGCGTCTGGGTGTTTTACTGTTTTCTATGTATTTAAGTATATACAAAAAAAAAGTTTACTAAGTAGTGTATCCGTATCTGGTACCCATATAAGAATAGAGATTAAAGAAATTAGATAGCTTACTTTGGGACCAGAGGACGTTGTGTGTAATAAAGTAGAAAATTTAATTCTTCTTAACTTCCAACTAATTAACTAAAAATAACTAATACTTCAGAATCTTTTCCATTAAGTATGTAGGTATGTTAACTGATTAATGAAAACTCCTGTACTGATTTCAAAAATTCTTATTATTTTTGAAAATGGTATATAATTTGATACTTATTGGTACCAATTCTAGGTACACAACTAAACTTAACTAAAAAATGTATATTGGTAGTGTCAATATAGCTATTACTTGCTATTTCGTTGTACACATTTATATTAATTAAAAACGTTAGTCTTTAAATACACAGTTTTAATAATAAGAAACTTCAGTAAACATTGCCGAATTGTGATAATGACGCTATCAATTTTAATTTTTTAGTTAAGTTAAGTTTAGTTGTGCGCTCAGAATCGGCACCAATGTCATTCACACTTAGCCTTACTATTTGGTATTTAAATTTTGCATAGCTCAGTTGAAGATTATTACTATTAAAATATAAATAGTGGTCCCGCCTTATAGACGTCATAATGGTGGGACCACCTTTTTTGTTAGATATCTTGAATTTTTTTAAATATAGAATCCTTAATGGAAATTAGTAGGTATATAATTTTTCAATAATTTAATTAACGATTCATTCCAGCCGCTGTAACAACTTGACGTTGACGGAACGTTTACGTCTGCCCACTACATCCGAATGTGAGGCATTGGGTTCCCTGCCCAATGAAATGTATGGTTCTGACCATCTGGCACTTGCTGCCACCTTCGAGTTGAAACCTTTAATCTCCAAGCCACCTTGTAAAACACAATAAATTAGCTTCAAGAAGCTATTGCAAGATTTAACATATTTTTTTTTATTTTTGTGAAGGTCGATTTATACAGAAGCGAGCGGCTACTTCCATATTTAAAAAATATGAAATCTGATGACATATTTTTATTTTATTGATTTTTAAACATGGCAACTATTCTGTTTAACACAAAAGAAGAAATTGGGATCTCCAAGGTGTTTTTTTTTTATGAAACCTCGCTACCGAATTTAAATAATAATAAAATGAAAGTTCCCACGCCCTGTATTTTTTTTTTCAAGTTTCATTAAAACGTTAACGTAAAGTCTATATTCAACCTCTGATCAAGATTAAAGACTACCTACATCTTTTTGTTTAAATTTTATATACACTGTCGAATTTACTATGTTTTTCGTTATTTTGAAAAAGTATTTTCTTTTTTGCAATAAAGCATTATTGTGCAATATACCTATTAATGACATTTTGATACATTCTAGTATTTTTTCTGTTTGTTTTTCCTTTATGTGTGACTAAAATAGCTATATTATCATTGATTTTTGAGAAATCATTAGTATATTAAACACGAAGACATGTAAACTATATTAATAAAATTATGTACCTATCTATTTGAGAGTTTGAGATTTTGTTTTTGGTAGGTGATTGCAATTTTTATTATAATGTAATATCGAAATACAAGACGAATAACTGTCGTACCTACCAAAATGTGTCGTAATCTTTATGTTTAGAGTATGTTATGTTAATACATTTATTTAATTACGTTTATAATGCTGTTTCATTTCAATTCACTTAAAGAATGTTCAACACGGATAGGTAGGTGCCTCAGAGTCCTTGACGGGGTACGGACTACGGGGTATCAAAACATAAGGTCAAATAAAGGGTCCAGAGTACTTGTAAATCAAAAGCAGTTGTTATGCTGTTTTCTTTCAAAAAATAGTGTCTGGTCGCTGGGGTGACAGGGTAACAAACACAATTGCATTAGTTGCTATGCGTACAGACATGGTAGGTGTGCAGTTACGGACACTGTCATGATGAGAATGAGCATTGCTCTTGTACCCTTTTCAGCTGGAGTTGCCTGAGTATATAAAAATAAAACCACAAAAATAATGAAGAACAAAATTTATTGTGTATGTTTTCTTGTAGCATACTTTTCGAAAAATCAGTTTTAAAAAAATTAATTCATGAATGGAGAAGGATTCCGTCGGATTGCGAATACCTGTACAGCTTTTTTTGTTATGTCATGTCTTAAGAGTTAAAATTCAACCCAAATTCTATCTCTAACCCATCCCTATTTTAAATACTACCCTGCCTTTGTTCTCTATGGTTCGTGTAAGTAAAGAGTTTAGTATCCTATGATGTTTTTGTTGGATGTTTGGTACAAAAAAATTGATCATGGCAATACTCTAATCGAGTTTGACCAAAAAGAAGAAAAAAAAAAGTACCAACCATAGATAAAAGAGGTATCTACTTACAGTCTTATTCATATTGAAACGCTTATCGAAGGCTTAATCCTATATTAGTTAAAACGTCTTCTAGGCTTATCAGATGTCAGATAAAATCCTTATTCATATTCGTCTATTATACTTCCGATAACTATAAAATGTCTGTTGCCATTTCGTAGAAAAATGGTGAAATATGAATGGTAGCATTTTTCTACCATTCAAATTTGTTATGAGTTTTATCCATGGTTTCGATACAAGTTAACAAAATGCATCTTTGCCACTCTTTGGAAATGTAAACAAACTTATTTGTTAATAATCTTAATAATATAAACTATTATTAGTTTTGATTTTCATTCATTACATTAGTTTTTCTGTTTCTTTTTTTTTTCTTGATTTATTTCTTTTTAGTATAATTTTTTATTTTCTCACTTAGTTATTTTAGTTTTATGAATCATTTTGGTGGTATGTTTCTTTCAAATTACCGATCACTTTTTAGGGTTCCGTACCCAAAGGGTAAAAACGGGACCCTATTACTGAGACTTCGCTGTCCGTCCGTCCGTCCGTCCGTCCGTCCGTCCGTCCGTCCGTCCGTCCGTCTGTCACCAGGCTGTATCTCAAGAACGGTGATAGCTAGAGAGTTGAAATTTTCACAGATGATGTATTTCTATTGCCGCTATAACAACAAATACTAAAAATAAAATAAAATAAATATTTAAGGGGGGCTCCCATACAACAAACATGATTTTTAGGGTTCCGTACCCAGTATCTCAAGAACGGTGATAGCTAGACAGTTGAAATTTTCACAGATGATGTATTTCTATTGCCGCTATAACAACAAATACTAAAAATAAAATAAAATAAATATTTAAGGGGGGCTCCCATACAACAAACATGATTTTTTTACCGTTTCTTGCTCGATACTAATAACGTTGCCTTATGTTGCATAGATAATGGTACGGAACCCTTCGTGCGCGAGTCCGACTCGCACTTGACCAATTATTCCTTGTTTATGAAACTAGCACAAAACGGACATTGGCGAATCGTGCCACTGAACTTATTTTACAAAACATTGAATTTGTAGTTTACAAAGCCATAAAAATTTCTCCGTGTGGTGACGGATTAAGATACAAGTGTCACCACCCCATCTCCTCCCAAGGGTGCTGTAAGAGTCAGCTAAGGGATATTGCACGCAGATAACATCTGTGAGAGACGGAAAACTCGAAAATAAACCCTGTGCCAACACGCCTGGTCAGCGTGGCACAGTAGACCATAATCCCTCCCAAAGTGGAGAAGGCCGTGCCCAACAGTGGGACGTAAATGGGCTGGAGAGAGGGAAAGCCATAAAATAAGAAGAAGAATTTGTAGTTTCGTAAACGTAACGTTAACTTTTCTGCGCGGATTAAAAGCAAGACTTTCAATCACCGCAATACTGTGTAGGATTTGTAAGGCTTGATAAGAATTATAATTGAATGTAACAATTTTAATGGCTTTTCTATTCAACTTCTTTGCAAACATCATTAACTAGATGATGAAGATCCGCATAATCAAAAATTAAAGCATAATCCTATATTAGTTAAAAAGTCTTTTAAGCTTATCAGATGTCAGATAAAAATCCTAATTCATATTCGTTTAAAAAACTTCCGATGGCTAAAATGTCTCTAATTTACAGAATGTTACCATTTCGTAGAAACATGGTGAAATATGGATGGTAGAAAAAAAAATCTTACTAGGGCAGTGCATTTAGTTTGGTGTTTTATGATAACTATTTACGCTGCTGTACTGCACGTTTCAAATAAGAATAGGATTGGCATTGGCAATAATCTCTATCTGTCAAAACTGATTTGGAAAGTACCTACTGTACAGCAACGATACTTTTTTGCGTGTTACTAATATTTTTTTTTGTTATTTTGAGTAAAAAAACGTCTTAAATTATTTAGTGTCAATCCTGGATAATATTTAAATAATTTTGTTGTTGGAAGCAATGATATTATGTTTGATGTCAACCACCATTTTGTCATTGTTGTATATTAACAATATACTGAACCCGTGCGTGGCTTGTAGAGACACGTGGAACGTATCACGCACACGTAGATAAGTATATAAGTGGCTTCAAACCGACTGAGTTATGCAGCTGATAAACACTCTATCTGGTAAATCTGTGGCAACTAATATCAACCTGGTATCATGTAACTTTTTATATTATCAATTTAAATATACAGGGGTTTTAAATATAATTGAAAGATAAAACAAAGGAGTTAAGTAGATGAATTAATTGAACCTATACCAAACTATGTAAGATATTTTAAAGGACTTAGTAGTCCTTAGGTACTTACTGTGGTGTGTTTGTTGGATGTACCTGTCCCTTATTTTATTTAGAATCTTATTGCAAGCAAATGTTTTGTTAGGCAAGTCAGTCGGATTAAAACATTGGTCACATGTGCACGTTTTTAAATAAATAAATACGTACGTAATAATAAATTATCACGGACATTACACACAACGTCATATGGTCCCAAGCTAAGCTTATATGCTTGTGTTATGGGTACCAGAATACGGATAGAATACATAATAAACTGCTTTTCTTTTGTAAATACATACTTATAAATTATAATTAGTAATAAAGTAAGCAGTAGTAAGTCTGGGTGTTGCTATTTATTGTACGTTATAATCCATAGAAACACCCAGACGCAGTACAAACATTTGTATAACATTTATTAACATCAAACGAATGATTGTCCCGTGCGGGTATTGAACCCACGAGCTCGTAAACGGCAGTCCCTTACATGAGCTACTAGACCATGAAGCCCGTCAATCACTCCCAAATACATCAAGCAAAAATCGATTCTATTATACAGGGTGTCCCAGAACTCAACGTCAAGCCGAAACGGGGTGACAGGATAGATCATAACCATCACGAGAAAAATCAGAAAAAAAATCTATCCCATGCAGTTTGGAAATTATGGGCATTTTAAGAAAAACCTAGAAATTTGGTCTAACTGTACCATTTTTCGGTTATTGTGGTTAATTTTTATTATTTTTGGTCATTTAAACTTTGGAACCGTAACCCTAAATAACATCTCGAGAATCACAGTCTAAAATAATGACACAATTACCCCAAGTTTCCTAGAATTTAGACTATTTGTTAAACTATGAATTTAAAATTTTCAAACTTTGTCGACTTTGAAACACCCTCCTTTAAAAAAAATGTACTAGAGTGCCTTGGCAAGTGCCATTAAGAGTTGGCGCATTTAATCAGGATTGTAAAATGGTACAATACTTGTAAGTTTCGTACTAAAAAAAACGAGTAAAAAATAAAAACCTCAAGTAACCCGATTTTTGCTAACCCATTTTACTCAGTTAAAATGTTTTTTATTCGCACAAGCCCTTGGTAGGTTCTTTATTTTACGGTAAAATGATGAGAGATATGGATAGTGGACATGTTTGCCATGAGCGAGCGAGACAGATAGTGACGCCACTTTTACCAAAGCAACAAAATACTAATAAAATAATGAAAAATGTTGACCTTGTTTTGTTTAGGTTTATTGGAATAAAAGTCAGATTTGAAAATAACATTTTTTATTAAAACAAATGTTCAAATTGTTTACCATCAGCTTCAACACACGCCCTACATCTTCTTAAAAAAGATCTACTTATTAGCCGGGCATATCCTCGAGAGTTGATGTCCTCAGCAGCTTGAGAAATTCGTTCACGCAGCTCGGCTACGCTCTCAATGGGCTTAGAATAAACTTTTTCTTTGAGAACGCCCCAATAAAAAAAATCCAGGGGATTTAAATCTGGGGAACGGGCTGGCCACGAGATAGTGCCTGAACGTCCAATCCACCTTCCCGGATATTCTTGGTCAAGGAAATCTCTTACTTGCACTGCGTAATGCGCTGGGCAGCCATCTTGTTGATACCACATGTGGCAACGATCTGTTAGTGGTACGTCCTCTAACAAACTTGGTAAATTTTCTCGTAAAAAATTTAGGTAATTCGTGCCATTCAAATTCTCAGGCAGCTCAAAAGGCCCAACTATTTTGCCGTTTAAAATTCCTGTCCACAGGTTAACTTTAAAGCGATATTGGGATCGGTCTTCTCGCATTAAATGTGGATTCTCCACATGCCACTCATGAAAATTGTGTAAGTTTATGTAGCCATCTTTTTTAAATGTAGATTCATCTGACCAGAGAATTTTTTGGATGAATTGGGGATTTTCATTATGCCTCTGTAGCATTGTTCTACAAAATGAAATCCTTTCAGGATAATCTCGAGGGAGAAGACTTTGAACTCGTTGTACGTGAAATGGATGCATTTCAGCTCTTTGTAAAATACGATGTGCTGTGCTTTTGGGTATTCCCGTTCTTTCTTCAATTCCACGAACGGAAATACTTGGGTCATCTGCGACCTCTTCCAACACTTCTTCTTCGTAAGGAAAGCGAGGTCTACCTCCAGCCCGTATTTGATTCGGGAAATGGCCGTCCTCTGTGAGTGAATGGTGCACATTAACAAACACGCGGTGATCCGGATAGCGCTCTAAATTTGGATATCTTTCACGATAAAGTCTAGCGGCGGCACTTGCGTTGCATCTGCATTCCCCATAAATGAGATGCATGTTCGCATATTCTTGTGAAGTGTAGCGCGTAGGCATAGTGATGAGAAGGATGTCAACACAAAAGTCCAATTCCAAAAGAGAGAAGCCAAAGTTGCCGGTATGTAATCAACAAGTCCAATTCACAAAAATCCAAGTCCAAAAAGAAAAGCCAAAGTTGTCAGTACTAAATTAACACAAGCGAATACGGAAAGGTGCGCAGTAGACGAATGAGCGAAATGTACTAACTGGTGTCAGACTGGCAGCGTAGCTATTTGCTTGGTATGGCGTCTGTATCTGTTTCATTCGCACTCGTTTAAACGATGCATCTCCGTCTCACTGCGTGGCGTCACTATCTGTCTCGCTCGCTCATGGCAAACATGTCCACTATCCATCTCTCTCATCATTTTGCCGTAAAATAAAGAACCTACCAAGGGCTTGTGCGAATAAAAAACATTTTTCCTGAGTAAAATGGGTTAGCAAAAATCGGGTTACTTGAGGTTTTTATTTTTTACTCGTTTTTTTTAGTACGAAACTTACAAGTATTGTACCATTTTACAATCCTGATTAAATGCGCCAACTCTTAATGGCACTTGCCAAGGCACTCTAGTACATTTTTTTTAAAGGAGGGTGTTTCAAAGTCGACAAAGTTTGAAAATTTTAAATTCATAGTTTAACAAATAGTCTAAATTCTAGGAAACTTGGGGTAATTGTGTCATTATTTTAGACTGTGATTCTCGAGATGTTATTTAGGGTTACGGTTCCAAAGTTTAAATGACCAAAAATAATAAAAATTAACCACAATAACCGAAAAATGGTACAGTTAGACCAAATTTCTAGGTTTTTCTTAAAATGCCCATAATTTTCAAACTGCATGGGATAGATTTTTTTTCTGATTTTTCTCGTGATGGTTATGATCTATCCTGTCACCCCGTTTCGGCTTGACGTTGAGTTCTGGGACACCCTGTATACAGCAGTGTGCCATGTCGAGTAGGTATATTCAGGATAATTATGTGATTGTTATCCCGTATGCGTTCAATAAATATAATTTTATGTTATTTATTATTGTTTTTATTTGTTAGTGTTGTCATTTTGTACTTGTCGTTATTTGTTATTTTTTTAATTGTATTTGTCTCTATAATTGCTCGAAAATTACTAAAGTAATCCCTAATAAATGATATTAAGAATATATTATTATCTTTTATTTTATGTATTACATATACATATTCATGGTGATCATTTTTTCCACTATAATTTAGTTTATTATATAGAAATACCAAAATTGTTCGATGTGACGGCAATGAAGTCACAATATGACGCTGGGTCAATTCTATTCTCAATTTTGCGCAACGAAGAATATTTTTATTTGTAAGTTTAATAATTATTAGGCTGTGTTATTAGGAATACAAGTACCACCACCACCATTTCTTCCCAGGGTGCTGTGAATGCCAGCTAAGCAATATTTTGCATAGATAACTTCCTCTGTGAGAGATATGGAAATCTCAAAAATCCTGTGCCAACACGCCCGATTAGCGCGATACAGTAGGCTATAATCCCTCCCAAAATAAAGGAGGCTCGTGCCCCGTAGTGGGACATTATTTGGCTGGAGACGAAGAGAAAGAGAAAGAGAAAGTGAGTTGGTCTTTGTAGCGTCAAATTGAATATTGTACAAACTATGAGTTAGTGATTTGGTGGAATAACAAAACTAGAGGTCGGTTTCCTGTGAGCAATAAAAATAAGGAAGTTGTCTCTCTATTTTAATTTAGGAATAGTACTCTGTAGATGAAGTTTACTGTATAGTCTGTGGCGGAAGCTGAAGCTTAACAAATGTCAGACAGATGTCAAGTCAAACAAAATGCCGACTGTTGTGTTTGTGTTTATTTTGCTGGTGTAAGCAGAATTGATTTTTATCTGATACATGTATTACTAGCCTACAGATCTTCATTGATCTTTGTAATCGTTAGTGTAATACAACGTTTTGGTTACTTTACGTGTGTTCTAAACGAAATTTATTGAATAAAATACGTATTTGGAATGGTTCGTGGTGCAGGAGGCCGTGGGGGTCGCGGAATGTCTAGCAGAGGCAATATGGGTCGGCCTCCGTTTAATAGACCTCGTCTTTTAATGTTGAGGCCTCCATTCGACCTTGTTTTAGCTGAGCAGTATTTTCCGCGGTGCAAGCCACTTCCAGACGATACAGCTCTCACTCAGGTATTACTTTGTGTATAGTTAATATGTAGGTACCTATATTTATTAAAATATATGATAAAAGGGCAGAAAATTTTTATCATTAACCATTATTAATTCACCAACTTAAAACACTTTTGTTACCAACTCATTCTCATTATAGATAGGTAACTAAAAATATAAACTAGGTGACACCGCCGCCGCCATGTTCGTTTTCATATTTATTTATTTTACTTCTGCCCTAAGATTAAGGAATGCAAGAAAAATTGTGTTATTGTGACCTTTTTTGTCTATGTTCCACTGTTGGGTGTTTTAAAGATGTTAGCAGCTCTTACAAAAACATAGGGAGGAAAAAGTGTGGTGTCGCAAGTATTCATAGTGTGTTACCACCTGGATATCATTTTTATTCATTAGGATTAACAGGTGTTAATATATATTTCTACTATGGTATCTTAAACCATTATGTTTTATAGGCCCTCCTGAAGAGGCACTCAGAGCTATGTCCATCACCTGCAGAGCAAGCTGCTGTTCTCAGCCTAGTAACGAAACTACAAACAGTTCTGGACAACTTGGTTGTGGCTCCGGGAGACTTTGCTGCTTGTGTATGCATTTTTTTATTATTTCTAAATTTGAATGGGGATTGATTGTACAACAAACATGTCACCCCATTAGGATCTTACTAACCTAGTGTTAAAACTATTAAGATTGTATGCCCTCTACTATGAGTCTATATAATAGTATAGACTAAATTTAAATAAAACTAATTTTTACTGATTGAGACGTGTATATTTGTTTTAAATTTTGGCCCGATGTCTGATCTCACCCGTGACCATGGTGACTGTCTGGTGATAGAAGTTTAATTTAAACAAATGAGTCACGCAAGTGTTAGAAAATATATAGACTAAATTGTTAAATTAAATATAATTTTCTAACTAAATCACCCATTGGATAGGCAAGTGCACTATTGATGTTTCAATCCATCATATTTTTCTTGGAGCTGACACCCGAGTTCTGCACACAGTCCATCAAGAGATCACATCTTCAAATAGGGAGTTCACAATCATCGCAATTGGGACTTAGTGACTTGTTCATAAGATGTGCAAATCTCCTTGATGGAAGTTCTCAGAAGTCACCAGTTCTTGTCTGGAAAAACTACACTAGTCTATCCAAGAGCATTGTGTAGGTTGTGGTTGGATCTATTCGAACCAAATTCCTTTTATGTTCTGAGGTTTTATTAAAGTGCTCCCTCCATTCATTCTGAGATGTCTGCCGGACCTTGATGCAGTCTGAAAAGGAAGGAACAACTTGCAGGAGAATGCCTTCAGAGCAAGCCTCTGTTGCTAATGAGCCTGTCTGTTCATTTCCGTCTACATTTGATGGAATTTGAATGATTGACATGTGATGGAATCCACTGGATGTTTACCTCCTTTGACATTGATTGTAATATTAAAATAGTAAAATTTTCTTTAGATCCATCAGTAAATATTTGATAATAGCCTAAAAGATTATTTAATGCAAATATCTCTATGATGACGTGAGTTGTAATGTTTCTTAGCGTTTTGGTTAATGAAATATTATCGTGTAAAATCTCAGATAAAGCTAATCGCTAACCCAAGTAGAAACAATTTTGGCAAGTTAGTGGGTATTAATTGGAACCAAACTAAATAAGTTTATATAAAGAAATTAAAGAGTAGATTTTGTATTAGAACAGAACCTAATAAAGAAATTGTTTTACTATTTGAGCAAGATTTGGATTTAAATAAAAAATTACCAGCTAAAAATGTTTTACGAATCTGTAGAGGAGGTAAAAATAGCTCACTTTCTATCACATGTATGGGTGTCATGCAGATAAAGCCACCTAAGTTGTAATATTATGTATCTTGTTGGGTCCCCATGGGGGAGAAATAAAAACTTTCTTTCTTTACCTATAACTCATATCATTTGGTTCTATACTTTCTCTATTTTATATAAAATTCGTCTTTGCACTGTTATTGAATAAGAAGCTTGCGTAATCCATTCTACTACAAATAAGTGCTAAGTACAGTCCGTCTTAAATACCTTTGATGGAAACCCCATTCTGGGCAGGCTAAATCTTTAAACATATTAATCAATTTTAACATCTGTGACGTTAATATGTTAAGTTCCCATTTAAGAGAACGGTCCAACCTTAATCCTGATCTCTATCATTATGGACTAATTCGAGTGGATTTAGCTTAAGTTCTATATTATATTATTGTTGTTGTTTAAGCGTCCTTTTTAGGATTTAGTACAAACCCTTATAGTCTCACTATGGTGTCCGTCTAGAAATAGTATATTACTAGCTGCCCCGACAAACGTTGTTTTGCCATACAATTCTGTGTAAAATAAAATTTCATCAAAATTGGTCCAGCCAATTGCGAATCTAAACCATCCTCAAACCCCCTTGAATACACACAACAAATTTCATCAAAATCGGTCCAGCCGTTTAGGAGGAGTTCAATTACAAACACACGTACAGAAGATTTATATATATAAAGATTATGATGAACTGGCTATTTTGTAGACGACACTTTACACAGTAAGTCGACTATTGAGTAAATTGGGACTTCAAATAAATCAAAAAGCAAGTATTGTATATTTAAAAAAAAAACCTCTCAAGAACGAGGTAAACTCGCACACTTAGGGTTTCGCACCTACTAACGATTTTATTTTATAATAAGTTAAGAAAATAACAACTGGGTGTCAATTTGTAATATCAATATTGCAGCAATTGGAGTCAGTGCGCCAGGTTGGATCCTATAAAAAAGGAACTATGATGGCAGGGAAAAATGTAGCCGATATTGTGGTCATCTTAAAGACATTGCCTACTAAAGAGGCTGCAGAAGGACTTTGCAATAAGGTAAGACAACTAGTGTCCATTTTTGTTTTGACAGGCGTATTGTTATAGTTAGTTAGTCAATACCTAAATGAAATTAACTTCTGCATGTAGGATCTTCTTCATTCAGGGCATATTTATTATTTTACCATTATTTTGTATATTTACTAGTTTATCTAGGAGTTATGTTTCACTAATCTACTCTCCTCTACAGCTCATTAACGACCCGTTTCGAGATTTCCGTCTCACGGTAGACGTTAACTGCTTATATTGCCCTTTAGTGCTGGCTCTTACAGCGCCCTGGGAAAGAAATGGGTTGGTGACACTTGTATTCTTAATCCGTCACCACACTCACCATCAATCTACTCTAACCACTCTTAATCCTCTTCACGTGAGCTATGACAGACTTGCGAACGATAATTCCGACAGCTAGAGCTATTTTCCAAGCCGTAGGGTTAACGTGTCCTTCGCCTGTCTTTGGACTACTACTAACCCTACTAAATATAACTGCTTAAAAAAAATGGAACAAATAATAGACATTGCAAATCCGTAAAAAGTTGTGATAGTAAATAGCTCTGTAGTGTCTTAATTGTTATATCATGCAGGTCAATGAGGAAGTGAATAAATTGATATGTGTCGAAGGTGGATCAAGTGTGACATCAGCTTGCCATGAGCGTGGTTTTACTGTGAAAGCACCATCTGCAGCCGTGAGGATCCTTATCACTACATTGCACCAGAATCTGAGGAAATTGGAACCTGATGTATGTATATTTTTAATGGAATGAGCAACAATTACTAAGACAGCTATTCGGATATCGGTCGGCTGTATATCATGACAGGTGATAGCTAGACAGATGAAATTTTCATAGATGATGTATCCAATGCCGCTGACACAACAAATAGTAATTATAGAATAAAATAAATATTTAAGAAGAAATCATAAGGGCAGTTTTTCCATACAAACGTAGTCCCCTTTTCCTCCCTGGATAATGCCCATTAGAGCAATATTGTTTTTTTCCATAAATATATTTCTACTATTGACAAGTTCCTATGTGTTTCTTTTTTTCTTAAATTGATTCTCAAAAAAGATATTAACCTTCAAAAATCGAAAAAATAGTGCTGGAATTTTCGCAATATTTACATGTCCAGAAAACAAAATAAATATTATCATCATAATAATATTATTATTAAAAAAAAGGAGAACATAGAAACACGACCATATAAATTTTTAATGAAATAATTATTATGTTGCCTTTTGGGGGAGTAATCGGGGGACTACGAAACGTCGATTTCATGAACTTTTAAAAGGTTTCCAAGCAGCAGTTGTCTCTATCGCACTTGTCCGGGCAATGCGCAACAGCAATACATTTTACAAATGCCTTATTTTCATTTCACTCAGCTTCATGTTAAGGGGCTAAAACAAAAAACGTGCTTTGTGACGGCATGCCAACTAACCGGTTGTTGCGGTTTTGAAAAATTTTAAGGCGTATGTTTTTTTAGAGAGTATCGTATGATGGGCTGGTAGTGTATCGGGTCAACTAGATATATAGACAGGCACAAATATATCATACGGTGGGAAGACATTTTAAATTGAGGACAAGTCACTTTAGCCCGGCTAAATCGTACTTCATAGAATAATGACGTTACAGATGACGTATAGCCTGTATCATAAACACACATAGATACATATTTACGCACACAGATATGTAAGGCTTCAAGCCTAGTGAGTGATATGGCCATAGAGACTACATCTGGTATATTTGTGTAGACAGATTTAGGAGTCAGCTAATCCCAATGAGAAAATCCTAGTTTGAACCCACAGACCATGAATTTTACTTTTGTTTTATTTTTTTAATTTCTTTTTATTACTTTTGCTTGGTCATCCAGGTGATCAAGTCCGCTATTCAATGTTCAGTGAAAGTTCAATTGCATGGTATCATTTGTAACAAATAAATAATTGGTCAAGTGCGAGTCGGACTCGCGCACGAAGGGTTCCGTACCATTATCTATGCAACATAAGGCAACGTTATTAGTATCGAGCAAGAAACGGTAAAAAAATCATGTTTGTTGTATGGGAGCCCCCCTTAAATATTTATTTTATTTTATTTTTAGTATTTGTTGTTATAGCGGCAATAGAAATACATCATCTGTGAAAATTTCAACTGTCTAGCTATCACCGTTCTTGAGATACTGCGTACGGAACCCTAAAAATCATGTTTGTTGTATGGGAGCCCCCCTTAAATATTTATTTTATTTTATTTTTAGTATTTGTTGTTATAGCGGCAATAGAAATACATCATCTGTGAAAATTTCAACTGTCTAGCTATCACCGTTCTTGAGATACTGGGTACGGAAACCTAAAAATCATGTTTGTTGTATGGGAGCCCCCCTTAAATATTTATTTTATTTTATTTTTAGTATTTGTTGTTATAGCGGCAATAGAAATACATCATCTGTGAAAATTTCAACTCTCTAGCTATCACCGTTCTTGAGATACAGCCTGGTGACAGACGGACGGACGGACGGACGGACGGACGGACGGACGGACAGCGAAGTCTCAGTAATAGGGTCCCGTTTTTACCCTTTGGGTACGGAACCCTAAAAATTAACAATAGACCACCAAACTTGACGAAATTCGCCACTATGCAATCAACAAATGCAATAACTGATTGCTTAGTGGCGAATTTCACCAATTTTGGCAGTCTACTGTTAATTTTTTGTGGTTATAATGGTGTCATTGAACGGTCATTGTGTCATAATTCATTATCGGACTTGGGGGCCTGATAGTAGATTGACAAAAATTCTGATAAATGTTGATATGCAAATAAGTATAGATTATAGCAGATGGCGTTTTATATTCTCTGACTACCCCCATGTAAAAAAGGCGTGTTACGAAATCAAACTGCTTTCAAAATACTTATAAGACTATTTTGTTGTAGGTACATTTGCATTACAAAGTAATCAACAACCACTTGGCTGCTATCCGCCATAGCCGCTGGTTTGAAGAAAATGCTCATCATTCTTCTATCAAGGTAATATAAATTGTGATAAATAAATCACACTCTGTGATTTTTTTATATGAAATGAAAGTGACTCAAGTCAAAAATATAGACGAAACTCGGCTCAATATCATTGCCCTGCCCTAATTCCTTTACTTCTGTTTGAATATAGTATAGTTACTTATTATCTCATACAACCAAAAGTATTACCATTTACATAACGGCGATTACTTACGTTAGATCACACGACACTCCCACAAGATTCTAGCACAGGCCTAGTCCGAGTATAGTTTAAGTTATCCTTACTTATATATAAAAGTGAAAGTGAGATTGTTTTTGACGTTTTCACGCAAAATCTACCGAATGGAATTGCACGAAAATTTTGTATAGAGATAATTTATAGTCCTGGAATTAAAATAGGCTATATATTATTTTGCTAAAAACTCTGTACGAGATAATAAACGCAAATATTTGTGTAATACGCTAGTAAAATAATTGTACCGCCATCTTGATTGTTTTACAGTTACATCATAGCAACTCATAGAATCCGTCGACTTATAGGTTTTTTTTTAATTTGGCCAGGAAGGTTTTAATCCCAGACTGACATTCGATTTACGCGGTGGCTGGGAATAGAAACTCCTTGTGTGGTACTTACTTCCAATATTTAATAAATAAATAATAAATAAATAAATATTCACGGACATTTCACACAGCGTCCTCTGGTCCCAAGCTAAGCTTATATGCTTGTGTTATGGGTACCAGAATACGGATAGAATACATATACTACTTTTCTTTTGTAAATACCTACTTATAATACATAGAAACACCCAGACGCAGAACAAATATTAGTATGACATTTATAAACATCACACAAATGATTGTCCGAGGCGGGAATCGAACCCGCGACCTCATGATCGTCAGTCCGTTATACGAAACACTAGACCACGAAGCCCGTCAAATTTCTTTTTATTGAAATGTTTTCCTATGTAAAGAAGTTGGAATAGTTATTTATATTCTATACCAGGGGTCGGCAAGTAGTTTTAGGTAGGGTCCGGATTTTGAGGGAAAATTTTTTCACAAAAAAAACGACGGATAAAAATTAAGTATATCAAGCCTTTACCGCCAAATTAGCGTAAGCGACACTTTAGACGAAAATGCGATTTTAAAAGAAAATAAAATTTAAAGCCAATACGGACCAATCACGGTCGATTTTTAATGGTATTAATTGTTTATGTAAATGTCTAAAATTTATTTATGTATGTAAAATTTAAATTACTGGGACATTTCTACATTAATATATTAATATTTTGCGATTGACTCGATATGCTTTTACTAAATAAACTAAATTATAATGGAAAAAATGATAACCATAAGCGGGACTTGAACCCGCGACCTCGGAATGCCGTTCCGTCGCTCTCCCATCTGAGCTATTATGGTCCACGCAAATGTTTACCAAATTTTCCACTACAATCATCTCAATGCGAGTTTTAACATCGTGCGATGTTTTTTCGTACAACGCCATCTATTGAGCGGTTTGCACCAACTGTTACTGTTAATACATAGTAAACACCCAGACGCAGTGCAAACATTTGTATGACAATTAAAAACATCACACAAATATTTGTCCTGACCGGGAATCGAACTCGATTAACTAGGAAACTTGAAATAGCATAAGTACTAAGTTAGATTCTATGGCCTAAAATATTGTTTTAATTAATAAAGATATAGAATACCTTATTTACTTATTAATTTATACAATACAGTACAATATTTGGCGGTCCGAGGTTAGACCTTTCGCGGTCCAGAAACGCGGTCCGCCTGTTGCCGATCCCTGTTCTATACTATATAACTATACTATGCAATATCCCTTAGCTGACTTTTACAGCACCCTTGCGAGGAGATGGGGTGGTGACACTTAATTGTGGTATTCTTAATCCGTCATTACACGGAAAATGTTATATCAAATGAATATAATTATTTGTTTTCATTGTTAAGGTGCTAATACGCCTACTTCGTGACATGTGTTCCCGTCATGCAGGACTCGAACCCCTCACCCCTTGGATGATAGATTTACTGGCCCACCACTCTATAATGAATAACCCAGCTAGACAAGCACTCCCTATCAATGTTGCTTTCAGGTGAGCCGATATCAGATTGAATGCATTTCTAGGGTTAATCGAAAAACGGGAGCCTATTACTGAACCTCCGCTGTCCGTCCATCTGTCAGTAGGCTCTATCTTTTTATAGCCCTTCTCCATTCTTGTCTATCGTCGAAGATAAAGAGAATGTCTAATTCGTTATTGGGCATAGGCCTTCTCCATTTCAAAAAGATATCTGGTGTACTTATGCGACGATAACCAGAACAGAGAATATAGTTATGAGCTAGCGGCGGTGCTATAAGCTTTATTATGCCTTAGCGGACTCTTATAGCACCTTGGGAAAGAAATGGGGTACTGACACTTAGATTCTAATTCGTCACTACCAAGATATCAGAGAAAAAGCCCATAAAACCCTTCATGGCTTCTTATCAGTCACAAAACAAAATCTACAAACGTTAGTTACGAACCTTACATTTTTACAAGGAAATAAAGAAATAATGCGAATAAATAATAATAATAATACGAGTATCTCGATTTTCTCTCAGACGCTCTTTATCTTTGCTGGCTGGAGGGCTGTTCCTGCCAGGTTGTGCAGGATTAGCAGATCCTTGTGAAGTGAATCATTCAAGGGCTCATACCGCTCTAGATCTGGCTGCACAAGACCAAACTGCTGCTACAGCGCAGACGTAAGTAAAATTTAAATACATTACATCAATTGATTGGTTCATCTAACGGTCGGACTGCCGTTCACGAGGTCGCGGGTTCGATTCACGCTTGGGACTATCATTTGTGTGATGTTTATAAATGTCATACAAATGTCTGTTCTGAGTCTGGGTGTTTCTATGCATTATAAGTATGTATTTACAAAAGAAAAGTAGTATATGTAGTCTATCCGTATTCTGGTACCACTGGTCAAAAGCATATAAAGCTTGTGACCAGTGGACGTTGTGTGGAATGTCCGTGAATATTTATTAAAATTAAATGAAAACCAATGAAATTGTTTAGAAGACTACCCTTTTTATTAAAATTCTCAGGTATCAGCTGTCCATCTATTACCCGACTGTATCTCATGAACGGTGATAACTAGAAACTTGCAATTGTAACAGATGATGTATTTCTGTTACAACTATAATATAAAGTGCTATATAAATATAATAAATAGTGCTACACTGCGCTAGCCGCCCTTTCATTTGGATTACACTTCCACTTAACATCAGGTGGAATGCAGTCATTTGCCCAACCCTAACTATAAAAAATATACCTATAAAACCAGTATACGATAAATATTTAAAGTTCCTCCTGTACAACACACTTGTATCAGTCCAAGTCATACTTGAGGATTTTTATTTGTATTTTTAGCTTGCTTCGTGTGGTAGCCCGTGGTGGACATCGTTACGTCCTAGGATTGCAACCTTTTGAGGGTGGCAAAGACATTTCAACGGAGATAACTGTATGGGAGGGTGTTGTTGTCTCCCCTTTGGCACCGGCTTACTCTGATACTCCTGAACCTATGGATACTGATGAAAAAGGTAATACCTTCTTAGTTATTGTAACTACTAGCTGTTGCCCGTGACTCCGTCCGCGTAGAATTTAGAAAATTTTCCCGATTTTTGCAACATTTTTCACTACTGTTTCCCTTCTACTGGTCGTAGCGTGATGTTATATAACCTAAAGCCTTCCTCGATAAATGCCCTATCCAACACTGAAAGAATTTTTCAAATTGGCCCAGTGGTTCCTGAGATTAGCGCGTTCAAACAAACAAACTCTTCCGCTTTATAATCTAATATATCTTCGTATATATAAAATTCACGTGTCACAGTGTTAGTTACCGTACTCCTCCGAAACGGCATGACCGATTAGACAGTAGGTCTGAGAATCGGCCAACATCTATTTTTCAAACCTTTTTTTTTGTAGTATGGCAAAACAACGTTTGCCGGGTCAGCTTGTATTAGTTGAGATTACACTTTGTACTTTGTAGAAAGAAGTGTCCAATAAACAAAGGAAAAAGAGGACCAAAGTCTAGAGTAATAAGACAATAAGACTAGTAAAAAGACTTCACTGATCCTCCGTCCGTTCGTCACCAGACCGTATACCGTAGTCAGATTTTTGCCAGGCCGGGGATGAATTAAAAATACTAATACTTTTAAATGAAGGCGTTTATTCTCAACTAATACCAAACTAAGTCAAAATTATCTCTAATCATACATTCTACAGGATAGGAACGCGATTACGTTATTTCTAAGGGATGCGCTACTTTTGTCAAACCCATGTCATTAACAGAAATAAATTCATAACTAATATCGATACAAGTGTGAGAGCGAAATGTTATGCAAAAACAAAATGTTAAAATGTCAACCATGAGTGATAGTGGAATACTTAATTTCTGGAATTAGATGTTTGTCGTGTACCCACTAATTTGTTTTTATCTACCTAATAATATATATACATACACACATACATAAATACATCAAAACACAAACATATATATACAATTACATACAAGCATAAGCTTAGATGATAGGCGAATGGGTGTAGGAATACAATTAGTAAAGTTATTGTGATAGGTAATGCTCCTTCACATGTCTTTTCTGTAGTTTAAATTTATTGTAATTCTTAAAATTGAGATCTTTTAATATTTAATTTATGGCAATTCATAACAATCTATAGATGCTATAACAACAATTAATATTTAAACCAAAATATTTATTTAAGGGGGCTCGCATATTCATATACATACACATCTTCAGTGTAACTTGATGATATTGATACTAACGTAACGTCACTTAACGTAATAACTTGATTGAAGTCATGAAAGGGAACCCTTATTATGCGAGTCTAGTATCTCCAAGTAATCTCCAAAAGCAACGGTCAGATCATAAAATTTTTTTAACTAATAGGAATTCTACAATCTTCATAGGTGCTATAGTTATGCCTTAGACTGTCCTCGAATCGCTACTTATTTATATACATATGTATTTATATAAATCTTTGGGAAAAAAATTTTTGTACATTGAATATATTTTCAAAAATAATAGTCAGATGGTTATAGGACAACCAACAAAACCCAAATCCAGCATTTTAGAAATTTTTGTCTGTTTAGATGTTTGCCTGTGCACGCATCACGTAAAATGTACAACTCTTATAAATATAAATGATATACGTAAAAATTGTACATGACTCAAGGTATTACTTAGTCTTTGTTTCATCACAATCGGTCCGCTCAATCAAGTTATATTTACATAATACGAAATTTCTCAATTTGGTTACTACAGCGCCATTTAGCGGCTAAAAAAAGAATCAAACAATTGATTGGGTCGATTGAAAATAAATCGATCCATGCTAATGGAGTCGTGGGCACGTGGGAGTTTTGTATATAATTTCAAATCAATAAATAGGCTATTTTTTCGTACTTACGTATTCTTGGGCTATAGGCTAGTAGCTCAATGAATGATTTCGTTGGATTGGTGATAATTATGATCATTCTCCTGCCCATATCCCGTTATTCGAGGTCGGTGCAACATGACCTGTTCTTTTTTTTTCTTTTTTATTTAGAGGCCTTGGTCGCTTTGCGATTATATCGCGCTAAGTTGACTTGTTCATGTTGCTCTGTAGCAGATTTGGCTGATTTTTACTACAGGCCTGACCTCCCTGGGTCCAGGTAACTACAGGTAGATATCATGTGACGTGGTTTCCTCGGTCGGCTCTTACCTCTCCCGCGGGCAAAACATTTATTCTTTTTATCCGTTTACCCACGGACAATTTCACGTTAGAATAGAATAATAGAATAGAATACACTTTATTGTACACCAAAACATATTACATGTCACTTATGTAACGAAAATAAAATAAAACATGTACATTTGGCGCTCTTATCGCATTATGCGATCTCTTCCAGACAACCTTTGGATGGACTCAGTTGATCTGGAACTGGGGTAAAGTGGTGTACCTACTACTATACTCCGCACGCTGAATGATGATCCCTATGACGTTACAACTGACAGTTGTATTAGTTATGCGAAACAATTTCGATAAAATACTGTTTTTTTAGGCAAATGTCATGTCATTCAGCCAGGTCATTCAACATAATAAGCAATATTTATTTATTTTGCAAAAAAGACTACGCGCATTGATGGACATAAAACGAACGAAGAAAATTTGCTTACAAGACTGGGATCGAGATGTACAATACGACAATATCATTGACCAACCGTTAATAATAAACGTCACGGATAGCTGCAGTTCAGACTCAGATTTTGAAGATCCGATTGACCCTGTATCAGATTCAGATTGATATAAATAAAATACAAACTCAAAGCATTTGTTTTATTTTTCCAACAAATTATCGATATTTTGTTTATCGATGTGTCCCTTCTTAGTCGATAACAGCTTGACGACGTAACTTTTGCAGCACGTACCATGTACATTTGCATTGAGTTTTTTTCTATTATTTCCGAACATTACGTAATAATTTCTTAATATTCATTTTTATAATTTACAATTGTACACAATTATGATTTTTTCGACTTTTTAATGGACCTCTAAAGGATTTGATGTGATAGGACGTCAGTACAATGTTAAGCGCTAACGAACTGTCATAGGGATCATCATTCGGCGTGCGGAGTATAAGAAACAATAGTTAGATTGTTTATGATAAAATATTGTTTCATTTTTATATTTATGTGTTCATAGTTTATTTTTATATTGTTACAGTTTCCATTTCCGAGGAAGACCTGCCGGATAGTACAACGATTTAAGGTGGTTTTTCAAACTACCTCCATTTTTATATTTTCTAAGAACTTTTTGTTTTGAAAAATCAAAAATACTACTTTATATAATCTCTTTGTAATCAATGTGTAACTGTACATTATATAAGTACAGTATAATCTTATAGAAACGGACGGACGGACTTTATCGATAGTGTAACCGACTATCACGAGGTCGTAACTTCGATTCCCGCCCAGAACATTTTATTTGTGTTTAGAACACAGTTATTTGTACTGCGTCTGGGTGTTTTGTGTATTTATTATATGTGTGTATTTACGAATCATATATCTATGTATTTCTAAACAGTGTTTACAAAAAAAAAACTATATTAAACTAGCTGCCCCGGCCCCCCGGCTTTTGCCGGGGCAGCTAGTTTAATATAGTTTTTTACAATTCTGTGTAAAAATCAACAACAAAAAATTTCACCAAAATCGGTCCAGCCAATTGTGAATCTAAACCATCCTCAAACTTCCTTGAATACACACAACACATTTCATCAAAATCGGTCCAGCCGTTTAGGAGGAGTTCAATTACAAACACACGTACAGAAGATTTATATATACAGGGTGTGGCGTAAATGGTGGTCCAATGCTAAGGTGGTTATAGTTCAAGTATTCACCTATCATATAAAAAAAAATTAACCATTTTTAGCCATTGGTTTCGGAAATATGATTTTTTTTATTTTTTTTGTAAAAAATCGATAAATATTTTATAAATGAGAATGTAACTTCGACAAATGACATTATTTTTTGAGTGTATTTTTTGTGTTGTACGGGCGAGTACTAGCACTAGCACATGCATTTTCGTTTTTTCATTTAAACCCCAAAAATAAACCAATAAATAAAAAAAACTGAAAATTAATTCTCGTTTTTAACAAATCATGCATTTTAGATATGAGTAGTGTAAAAACAAAAAAAAATGGTTAAAAATGGTTAAATTTTTTTATATGATAGGTGAATACTTGAACTATAACCACCTTAGCGTTGGACCACCATTTACGCCACACCCTGTATATACTAGCTGCCCCAGCAAAGTTGTTTTGCCATACAATTCTGTGTAAAAAAAATTTCATCAAAATCGGTCCAGCCAATTGTGAATCTAAACCATCCTCAAACCCCCTAGAATACACACAACAAATTTCATCAAAATCGGTCCAGTCGTTTAGGAGGAGTTCAGTCACATACACACGCACACAAGAAATATATATATTAAGATATAAAGATGTGCATAATCCGTAATCTGGTATCTTTAGCACCAGTGTTTTGCTTAATTTGGGATCAGAGGGCGTTTGTAAAATGTCCGTAAAAACTACACTTTTTAATAGTTGCGCGTGGTTTAATATAGTCTACGGGTGTACTCTCAGATTTCAGTAATAGTACACCCGTATACTACATGAATATGACGGTATGTGGGATATATTTGGCAATAATTCAAATTCAAATTCAAAAGTTGTTTATTTGCCTCAAAATTTTTTAGCAATAAGGATAAGGATAATAATTCATAAACCTACATAATGTGAGTCCAACTCGCACTTGGCCATAACCAGGCTATTTTAATGTAATGAAACAGATTTGGTGCATCTGGGCGTGTCTCTGATACAGACACGTCATACGAACTATAGACTAATAAAACAGGTCTTCTCTTTCTAACCTAATCCTTGTTTTGCAGTTTGTAAAAGTGACTTTTGAAGTTTACTAAAAGTAATATGTCACTTTAAGTAAGAACACAGTTAGTGTAATTAAGTTGTAGTTAAGTGGTAGTGCAGTAGTTGTTAAGGTAGTGTATTTTTTTTTTCAGGTGTTTAAACATATGTTTAAACAAAATTTTTAATTTGGTTAATTTTTGACTGACTGACCACATGAGAAGCCATTACATTAGCCTGGCAATAATCCGCTAAGTCAGTGGGTTGCCATAAGGCAAAAATAAAGTAAGAATACCAAATTATTAAGGCTATATATGTAAGATTTTGCTAGTCTGAAGTTAGGTGTCTTGATTAGTGTAAGCGTCTCGACTATCTCTTAAATCTGTGCTCATATTAATATAATGTATTGTGTCGTAATATTTAAATATTAAAGATGTTATTTTTTTTTTAATTTAAATTTTTATGTGTTTAAAAAAATACTAAATTATGTAATTAGTTCTATGTACACTATACTGTGTCTAATTACAGGAAAGTGTATAAATATTGGATAATATTTCATATATAATTTAATTTGCTATAAAAAAGCAAATATTGCATATGCATCAATTTATGTTTTGTTAATTAGTTTTATTGATATGAAATGTTTAACCAAGGAAAGTGTAGATTTAGTCATTTTTGACGAGATATGACCCAATAGAAGTAAAGTTTATGTTTTCAATTGAAATTATGTAATTAAATTTTGAATTATATTGTTCTCCGAATTAATTTGTAGCAATAATACATTAAAGTGACCGCGTTATCGTTATATTATTGTTCTAGTCATGTTTTCGTGTATTTAGGTTATAGCATAGATCACCTGAAATAGATAGAACATAAAGAGCTGTTATTGATAAAAAAATTTAATAAGTGAAGAATACTCCATTTACATTGGTCGTAGTAAAATTACACGTCAAGTTCTCACACCTATGTGAAAATAGCGCATATGTTCGGTGAGCGTGGATCGCTTTACGTGCGGTATTTATTGAGGGTGATCTGTGAGGTACAAGTATAAGAGACTCTCTTAGAGATGAACATTTATATTTTTAGGCTTCATGACTAATAAAAAGTATAAAGCATATTTTCTTAAAACGTTAATCCAGCAGGATAATTTTCAAGCGAATCCCCCCTGAAAAAGGTATAAGAGCGATGCTCATACTCGTTGTATACGGATTTTGTAATCTCCTAGGGCGTGTGATTGTGTGCGAGGCTTGCGTAGCGGCCAATAAAATTACGTTATGGTGTTTGTGTGAGTTATCTAAGCATCCCGCCGACCTCACACTATATTTGACAAATTATGTATATGAAACCCCTGTTTAATACTCTAAGGGCCTCGTTCACCATCTTCAAGTAAAGCGTTGATTAGTTACTTATCGATTAGCATTAATTGTCAAGTAATAGTTACGAGTATCTTCTGTCAATTTCAATTTTTTAATCTTAAGATTACTGCTACTCGAACGTCGTGAACGTCGCACGTGTAGTTACTGGTGACTTTAACTAGCGATTAGTCTACTTGGCGCTTTACTTGAGAATGGTGAAAGAGGCCCTAAGTATAGTTACCATGTAATGTTTTTTTTATATTATGTAGTTTATTACTCTAGTTTATATCTCATTTGGTATCTCATCCCAGCCCATTAACGTGCCACCGTTGTGCATGTTCCTCCTTTCATCTTGGGAGGCTTTTTTGCTGGGTAGGGATAGGGTTTAATATCCAGTTTTCCGTCTCTCACAGTTGATATTTATTGGTAGCAATAACCCTTATTATTTGGTATTATCTGTGCTCCGCGATAAAAAGGATAAAAAATCTCTTTGTTTTTTACGAGTATCATCCCACGGGAACATTGCATTCTTTCCGGATAAAATGTAGTCTATACTTAGTACTCATAGTACTTATTCTTATGTATAAGCTACATTATTGTAAAGTTTCATTAAAATCCATTCAGTATTTTATTCATTCAGTATTGCGTGAAGAACTCTTTCACACAAAAACTACTGAATGGACATACAAACATCCTCATAAACTTTCATATTTATAATATTACAAGCTGACCCGGCAAACGTTGTTTTGCCATACTAAAAAAAAAATGATTTGGAAAACAGATGTAGGCCGATTCTCAGACCTACTGAATATGCATGGAAAATTTCATAAAAATCGGTCAAGCCGTTTCGGAGGAGTACGGTAACTAACAGGCGCCGGCAAACGTTGTTTTGCCATACAATTCTGTGTAAAAAAATTTTCATCAAAATCGGTCCAGCCAATTGTGAATCTAAACCATCCTCAAACCCCCCTGAATACACACAACAAATTTCATCAAAATCGGTCCAGTCGTTTAGGAGGAGTTCAGTCACATACACACGCACACAAGAAATATATAAATTAAGATTAGGATTAAATATTAGTATGTGTATTCATTCCAGTACTTAAGTCAGAATTTAAAGTAAATGTGAATTTAGCTTCGTAGGTAAGTAAAATGCTAATCAGTATGTTTTGTCATCGTTGAGTGTATTACCTACGAGTGTTACCTATGTACCTATTGTCTTTTATATTAATTATTATTGTATAAATTGTATTACACTTTGCAGGTCACAAATTATTTTGTGAATTACATATGTACTTATTTGAAATTTAGGATTAATATCGAATCATATTTTCAAAATTACATGTATTACATTTAATCAAATTGTTTTATTTGTAGACCCTAAGTATTGTTATTGCAAGGAATTGTAATTTTAAACAAAATTGAATAAGGTTGACTGGAAGATAATGCCTCTGGCCTTGTACCCGTATTATTTTTAATGTTACTCATTGGTTATTGGTTAGTCCTATATTCTTGGTTATTTAATTAAATGAAATTTGTTATTTAATTAAATTAAATGAATCAGGTTATAAGGAGGCACCTAGAATTTTAATCGGTTTAAATAGAAAAGAGATTAATGCGATTGTATTTAATTTACACGTGGACTCATCATTGTAGTTCTGGTTTGCGTAATGTAGAAATTTTTCCCAAAGTTCTGCAGATGTCACTCTTCACGCCTAGATGTCTCTTTTGTGGCATAGATTTGTCTTTTGTCGCACAGAAGTTTCGCCTAACGCATGTATATTGTCCTTCGACTTATAGATGTCTCTTTAGCATGTATGTCTCTTAACGCATGGATGCCTCTCTTTACTCAGTCGTTTCTCTAAGGCATGTATATTGTCCTTCGACTCATAGATGTCTCTTTAGCATGTATGTCTCTTAACGCATGGATGCCTCTCTTCACTCAGTAGTTTCTCCTAACGCATGTATATTGTCCTTCGACTCATAGATGTCTCTTTAGCATGTATGTCTCTTAACGCATAGATGCCTCTCTTCGCTCAGTAGTTTCTCCTAACGCATGTATATTGTCCTTCGACTCATAGATGTCTCTGTTAGCATGTATGTCTCTTTTGACGCATAGATGCCTGTCTTCGCTCAGTAGTTTCTCCTAACGCATGTATATTGTCCTTCGACTCATAGATGTCTCTTTAGCATGTATGTCTCTTAACGCATAGATGCCTCTCTTCGCTCAGTAGTTTCTCCTAACGCATGTATATTGTCCTTCGACTCATAGATGTCTCTGTTAGCATGTATGTCTCTTTTGACGCATAGATGCCTCTCTTCGCTCAGTAGTTTCTCCTAACGCATGTATATTGTCCTTCGACTCATAGATGTCACTCCTAGCGTATAAATGTCTTTCTTACCTGTTTTTTAGAGTTCCGTACCCCAGTGGCGTAGCTAAGGGGGGGCGACGGGGGCGGTCCGCCCCGGGTGTCACCCGTTTAGGGGTGACACCCGAGCCTGACTATGACCATCGGTTGTAGTTCTTTCTACCTATAAAAAATCGTAAATCTGTGACAGAGAGCATAACTGCCACTAATAAATTTAAGTAACTAAAATATCATACCACGAGTACAATAAATTGATATTTAGAAAAAAAAACAATGTGCACACTGTCAGTCGATCTGGGATTCCCCCAAAATTTAATACCCCGGTACGCGCAGTTCTAACCAGGGGATTCCCTCGATATAGGTCTCGTCTCATCTCCTCCCCAGGGTGCTGTAAAAGTCAGCCTAGGCATATTGCACACGAATAACATCCTCTGTGAGAGACCGAAAGCTCAACAATAAACCCTGTGCCAACACGCCCGGTCAGCGCGGCACAGTAGACCATAATCCCTCCCAAAGTTGAGGAGGCCCGTGCCCAACAGTGGGACGTAAATGGGCTGGAGAGAAAGCAGTATTTTAAATTATTTTGAAAATCCCTTCAATTATACACAGAAATTAAAAGAGCATAACCTTTTAATTACTGTGTATTTTAAAAGTATATTATTGAGCCATCCTATATGATAAACAGGTACCAATGTACCAATACCAGGTACTATGTGACCAAGACGTAAATTTAGAAACAAGAGGTGCTGCACAAAATCTTATGCCTGCTGTGTGCAATTTCTCATTTCTTTGTTTTCTTTTCTTTTGGAATGATGTGCTAAGGGAAGTGAACAATGCTCAGATTGCATTACAAAGCAAAGATTTATGTGTTGATGAAATAATCATAAAACTAGAAGCACTTCGTCTATTCATTGGAGAGAAACGGTTGCATCTAGCAGAAGAGGCTATAGATTTTGCTGTACAAAAATCGAATCAATACAACATTTTGATGGAACGACGAATTCATCGCAAGAAACGCATGCCCGGTGAGTTAGCATCGTCCACCGATGCTGGACTTATACTTAAAGCTGAACTTCGAAAGAACATGTTAGAATGTCTTGACAGATTCAATATTGAACTCGAAACAAGAGTAAAGTCCATTAAAGACGTAGCTTTATTGTTTGAGGTTGTGCAGTCAAAGACCTTGCTTTCGGCAAACACTGAACAGTTAAAATTTGCTATATCAAAATTTACTAACCTTTACGATGAAGTATCAGAAACAGAACTTTTTTTAGAAATACCAAGGTTGAGAAGACATTTAAAAGCGGCTAATATTACTGTCTCTAATTGGGTGACACTAGACTTTTTGAAATTTATTGTAGAATGGGACTTTACAGAATCTCTTCCGAATTTAACGGTTGCATTAAATTAATTGTAACAATATGTGCATCAGTTGCTTCATGTGAGAGAAGTTTCAGCAAATTAAAATTAATTAAAAATTACTTGCGGTCTACAATGACTGAAACCAAATTAAACAATCTTAGTATTTTAACTATAGAACATGAAGCAACACAAAATATTAATTTTGAAGACGTGATTTCGGAGTTCGCTAGTGTCAAAGCTAGAAAAAAGAAATTTTAATTTTTAACAAACTAAAGGGCATAGCCAATTGTGGGCCATCAGTAAACACCTCTTTAGCAAGAAAAGATATAGTACATTAATTTTTTTATTTAATCATAAATCAATAAGATAGCTGTCAATGGACATATTCTTATAAAAAACTCTATTTAGCAATTTAAGTAAGATTAAAATTATTTATTAGCCTTAGCAGGCTAGATTGTAATATTGTAGATAAATAAATAAAACAAATTAATCGAATATAAAAAAAATTATCATCCGAATTTTACGTACATAATATTTAAACACCCGCCACTGAAACAATTTATGTTTCGTATAAAAAAAGTATTTTTGTTTGAAAATCCTTGCAAAAGTCGCGTAGCAAAATGTTGTTAAGTGCTTAAAACTTTATCCTGGGTTTACTATCTTTATACTTAAAATATATTTATGCACGCACAAAATATGCATTTCGTAATTAATAATGTGGTTAAAAACCTTTTTTTACCATGTTTTACATAACAAGCATAAAAATAAATTAATACTTGACTTTCCTTGCTGTACATTGTTAAACCTGAAACTGTTTTTATATTTTCTACTTGTTTTAAAATAATGGCGGGATTTTAAATATGTTTTTCAGATTTCTGATACATTTAAGATTTTGAAAAGCATAACAAATATATCAATATTTGCTGTCCATGAGTGGCCCAAGACCCTAAGGAGAGTAGGCGTTTCCTTTTGTTTCACATAAATTATTTATTTTATTATTTAGATACATTATTCAAACATTTGTAATAGGTACTTTATTTGAATAAAACGTAAATCATTATAAGTTTTTTATTTTAACAATTTCGATCGAATTTTGGGGTGACACCCAAAACATCCGCCCCGGGTGCCACCTATGCTAGCTACGCCACTGCCGTACCCAAAGGGTAAAAACGGAAACCCTATTACTGAGACTTCGCTGTCCGTCCGTCTGTCACCAGGCTGTATCTCAAGAACGGTGATAGCTAGACAGTTGAAATTTTCACAGATGATGTATTTCTATTGCCGCTATAACAACAAATACTAAAAATAAAATTAAATAAATATTTAAGGGGGGCTCCCATACAAAAAAACTGATTTTTTTACCGTTTCTTGCTCGATACTAATAACGTTGCCTTATGTTGCATAGATAATGGTACGGAACCCTTCGTGCGCGAGTCCCACTCGCAGTTGACCAATTTTATAATAATAGAAGTGAATATTAAAGTACTAGCTGTTATCCGCGTAAGTACGGTCTTTAAGAGGGTACTGTACTCTTCATTTAGGTATTTGCCTTAGGTATTGCTATCCCTATTTCCGAACGCCGCGCTGAAAGGGACAAATATAGATGAAGCGGATTTTACCTACAAATTCTTTGAAAAAAGACGTTTCGTACTTCCGTTTTTTCTTCGTAAAAGTTAAACCGATTTTAATAGTTTTTGCGTTATGTTATAGATAAAGAGTATGTACATATATGCTTCTATCACTTTCTTTTGTGGTAAAACTTTACCAAATTTGTGTGATAGACGCTGCAACTTTATCTAAAGAAAACCGAAAAAAGAAAGTGATAGCAGCATAGATATACTCTTTATCTATAATATAACGCAAAAACTATTAAAATCGGTTTAACTTTCGCGAAGAAAAAACGGAAGTACGATACCCATACTTTTGTATGGAGCATAATTTGGTATCGTGCCGTCTTAATAGTCTTTATACGCCTGGAATTTAGAAATATTTCCCCGTTTTAAAAAAAATTCTAAATCAGTCTAGTGGTTTCCTGAGATTAGTACAAACTCTTTAGCGTTATAATAATTATTAGCATAGATTCTAAACAAGTTATCATAATTTTTTTAAAAGAATACGAAGTTGTTTATAATTATGATAATAGTACTCGTATATATTCATTGCACTTCTACCTTTTCCTTCTTGGAATCTGCTATAAAAACCAACTAAGAGAGACGGAACACTCGAAATTAAACTCTGTGCCAACACGCCTGGTCAGGAGCAGACATATTCTCATCTAGTGCTTTATTTTACTTGACAAAGACCGCCTCTCCCCCAATCTAAAATGAAATCCTGACTACGCTTGTGCTTTTCTTGGCATTGATTAGCAAGTTATCTTTATCTTCCCAACATAAATGTAGCTATCAGTTCATTAGACACAATCTGGTGACAGTCGGACGAACAGTGAAGTCCCAGTATCTAATAGGGACCCGTGGACCCTGTGGAACGAAACCCTAAAAACAGGTAATAATTTTTGGAGGCATTAAATAAAACACAAATTGTTTTTATTGAGTCATTTATACAGTTCCATTAACGAAAAAACAAAATCATTCAAAACAGCATAGCTCTTGATATATTTAAACTTAAGTATAAAATTTTGGAAAAAAGCTTCATACATACGATGGAATTTATATCGAAATCTATAATTTAAGCGATTGTTTCCGTTTCGGAATATTTGGGTTAATTGACTGTTAAATTTAATAAATAACAAAATTATACGTATTAGGTACCTACATATCAAGATAATAACAATGTTTTTTAACATAACTCTTAATTTCTGGCCTGGCTTTTTGCTTTATGATAAATGGTTTTAAAATTATTGAAACAAAGACTGAAAACCTCTATAGTCTATATTATATTAACGCAGATAACGCAACTATCCTTAGTATTATCCACCCGTTGCCAATCCGACACTCTATCTAAGCGGTGGGCCTCTCAAGAACGAATTCTATTGGAAGTCAGATACACTTATATAAGCTGTTAGACAGTGATGTCTAGTCTAGTAGTCTTTGAAAGACTACAAAATTTAGCGAGTACATGGCAGTTTTTGTTTGCAGCTGTAATTATGACCTACTATGTTAACACGCGATACACTACTGTAAGATTATTTAGTGATTTTAATTGCGTTATCTACGCGTAAATCTTTGATTATATTCATCTTTAACAATAAATAAAGTCTATAGCCCAAATTATTCCTCCACAAAAGTTTTATAAAGAGTTAAAAACGTTTGCAGTTTTTTGTTATATAGCTCTTTTCGTTTGTTGGCCTTTCCATCAATAAAGAGACGGCTGCTTTTCTTTTATTACAAAAGCATTTAAATACGATCTTATACAAAAGATCAATTAACTCAGTGTCTTTTTATTTCAATAAGATAATATACTAAAATAAATTCATAATGATTATAAAAATAAACAATTGTGCAAAGTGTATCGTGTAGACTGCTTTTTACCCGACCAAGATTTCTTGAATTTGTTAAGATATGTCCATATTTTTAAAGATTTTTATTATTCAGGTTTTTTTTTTCATTAGTTGGTTAATGTTTCAATTATTAGTTGTCCTAATATGTCCCTAACAGTCTACATTCTTCCACGGTATAATATAATTCCGCAATTTTAACATGCTTTGTTCTAAAAATATTGGTGAATAAAACAAACTATTCTTCAACAAAACTGCGTATGTAATATTTTATATAGAGAAGAGCAGCGATTTTGATGACCTCCGAAACAGATTCAATGAATATTTAATTTGGAAATTTGATTAATAGGTATATTTAATACCCTGTACCTATTTAAGTATGGATTTATTTTTAATAGATAATTTCTATTTAAATTTGTAATTCTGCCGGTAGCTGATCCTGGTACATTAGTCAAAGCTAATTTTGCCGAAACTTTTGTATAGTTTATTTAATTATAGTTATTTATGAAATGCTATGAAAATATGTTCAATAGTTTTTGATATTATAGGTAACGAGCTGGCCCGGCAAACGTTGTTTTGCCATACCAAAAAAAAAGGAAAAAAAAAAATCTATAAACCTTTCGGAGCCCGAGACCTTTCCAACGAATTCAAAACCGTGGAAATCGGTTCGTGCGTTCTGGAGTTATAGCGTCAGGAAGGAAAATCCGACTTATTTTTATATAGTAGATAGACAGATACGATCAGGGACTTTGCTTTTAAAATATATAATGATTTCTAAATAATATTTTAACTAACATTATTTAAATACCAAGATTCTACTGATAAAATATAAATATTGTATGGTAATTCTTTGAATCACCAGCGATGGGACCTTTTTTAGTATACTTTAAAGTTGTACTTAATTTATATTAGATATAAAATAGCTGGCCAAATATTGAACCTATTTTATATTAACATACTATGGGAGCTAGAAAATGGTAATATTTCACCAATATACCTATTTATCTAATAATACTGGATGGATAGTAATTATAATAAATCGCGAACAATTCTGATTATTTCATAAGATCTCATCAGTTTTTTTTTTGCAAGTATACTAGTCGAAAAGCTCTTAAATTTTAAATCCTTAATGTAATGTATTATTAGAGGATAATTTTATATATGTATTTAGAGAATTCCTTCAAATTTAACTTACATCATCATCAACCATCGAATTGTAAATATTTTTTAATTTATTAAGTATAAGCTCATAGCTAAAATGGATCATTTTTAGGGTTCCGTACCCAAAGGGTAAAAACGGGACCCTATTACTGAGACTTCGTTATGATTATCAAAACTTCATTTGCGGTGTTATCGATCCATGTTGGTAAACAAAGCTTCACGCATTCCTCAAATTAATATTTAATATTTATTTAATTCTGTGTACATTTTATTGTAAATAACGCCAATAGTTTAAAATTGTTATTCATATAAAACAAGTACCTAATTATAAAGTTATCTCGATGCTATACGTGCTAGTAAATATAATATTGGATTCGAATTCAGCGATATTATTTTATATGTGAACACGCTTCGATCTGGACGGAGAGGGGACCAGTGAATAAAAAAATTATATATCTATTAGGATATCAAAATTTATACTTAAAGCACAATATCAACAGTACCGTTAAGATATAATAAAGATCGCGAAAGACTGCTCATTTTCTATCAGTCAATATTTATCTACTTTCATAGATTATTGAGAATTCAGAACAATGGAAATTCAATTTTTTTTAATGTTGTTATTTTAGTTTTGAATTAATACGGTCTTTTTTTTTTCTTCTTGCCTTTATGAATTTCGTTATCCCAAATTATTAGTGGTCGGCGCAACACGTCTTATTATCCAAGCTCTCCTGTCAGCTGTCACACTCTCATCAACTCCTTTTTCTTTCATAGCATCCTTCACACAATCCATCCATATTTTCTTTGGTCTTCCTCAAATAAATAGTGATGTATAAATGTTATTACCGGAGGACCGGTAATAACATTTATACATCACTATTTTACTCAAATGCAACAAACCAATTCCTATATAATTTCCTATTAATGGTGACACTTTTAAACTTTCCCATTCACTCCACACAATCATTCTGTCTTTTCATTCGCTATTTAACTATTGACTGGTAGAATGTTTCAGTCTAGATGAATTAACGAAAAAAATATGCTAAATATTGCCATGGACAGCGCAAAAATCGCATAAACAGTGAGCTAAAATTTTGAAACAGTTGGCTTAAAGTCCCATCGTTTGGTGTTTCGGAGATCACTCAAATATTACTAACGCGCCGATTACAGAAATAATCTAAGCAAAATATAATCAATTTGAAAAGAAACTAATCTTTATTTATTTTTGCTAATGCTTGTAGATAATATCTTAAGTATATTTGAAATTAATGTTAATTTAAAGATAGCAATTTTCTGATAACAGTTGCTTCCTATAGACCATATTATATATAGTCAATTTATGGACTCAGACTTTTAATAAATTTAAAATTTCGACTTCCTAACTACGAAATTGATATCATTAAACTAAATAAAATGTCGCTTTATTCTCAGAGAAATATATGATGGCGTAATTTTCTATCTTTTTTTGTAATCTTTTTATGTTATATGTCTCGTCAAAATAATAATATTTTAAAAACGATTTTATATACGTGTGGTTGTAAAATATGTTTATATGTAATGCACCGGGCCCTTTTCTTTAGCCGCCTCTGTATACATATACTACGTACGACTAATAATACTGAGCGAAAATTATAATACGCCTATTTTCACTGGCGTAACTACAATTTTGGCCAACGTGAGTAATTCACAATATACAATATGTTTTGAGATCTGACCAAGAAGGTCTTACGTATTGCGTTTTCGACCTGGCTGTTTCCAATTTTGGCCTGCGTAAATATGCTTGATTTGCTCTCAATAGACGGCAAAATTACAGTAATGACTAGGTCATCTTGTATTTTGTAATGCCATACTTTAGGAGCTATTATGGGCCAGAGATATTTTACATCTCACACTTGATAATATACTTTTTATTTTACGTAACAACGCAGCAACGTTGAACGACTGACAAGAATAAAGATTGCGAGACTATCTAGAACCATACAATTTATCTTTTGATAAACTGTAGGTCTATTAAAATTTTAATAATATTTAAAAATAAAATTGGTTAAAATAGACCAAGACTCATTTACACCATTATATCTAATCTAAATACATTGTAAAGCACGAGTCTTAAGCAGTATTACAGTGGCAGATTTTTGTTTAGTGGAGTCTAGTTGCAGGGAATCTACCGTTAACATATTATTTTATACAGACACACATAATGTAAATGAGATTTAGTCCTCCATCATTACTACTGCAATACGGCGAATGTACAAACAAACATCTAGTGTGGCAACTTCCTTTTGTAAATTTCATCAACGAATTTCCTATTATTTCCCGTCATTGTCATTAAAAAGTTGTTTACAACTCAAAAAATTAGGTTTTTCTATTTACTATACATATTTTATTTATCTTGAAAATATGGAATTCCGTCTCGCTTAACAACAGTCTCGAGGGGAAGAATGAGTAAATACTGGCAACATTTGTATATTTATGTGATATTTTCGGCATTTCCTTAGATCACCCAAACCACTGTTCCTGATTACATATATGATATCTTTACATTCTAGGATTTAATCTATTACACTTCTTTATATTGCAGATGATTAGAAGATACTAAGAATAATGTTTTTTGAAAACACCCAATTGCTTGCATGACATTTATAAATATCACACAAATGATTGTCCCGAGCAGGGTTTGAACCTGCGACCTCGTGATTAGCAGTCAATTACATGAACCACGAAGCCCATCAATTACTTCCTATTGTTATTTAATACGAAAATATTTATTTGATTCTGTTTAAAATTGTTTATATTATGGAATTTGTATGATGTTTGTCACATTCGCCACAAAGGTGGTCTGGTATTGCCGCGTTGCACCTTCCAAACACGGAATTCCATAGGACCCGTGTGCTATCCGAACATTAAACTATAATCATAAGTAACATAAAGTGCTTATTACATTTAACTTAGTATATAAACATCCATAGACATCATTTCACTTACAAATATATATATTTGTAAATCAATGATTAACTGTTACATAATAAGGTCGCAACAGCCTCGGCTTTTACTTTAGCTGTAACATGTAATACGTATAACATACACCATCTACTAACATTAAACACAAATCGAATTTATTGACAAATAAAATAGCTATATGATAGTCTTTACACATTGAGCATTCTCTTTTTGCGTGAACCCAACTATTGAATTCAACGGGCTTAAACTAACATGTCCTTTTCAAGATACTTTTTTTTTTCATTCTTAATATTGAATAATGTTTGCAATTAAATGTTCAATATATTTAAGACGAAGTATATCATAGACACATGCTATGTACGCACGTATACATCAGAACTGCAACATAGCATAACATTAGCCGACTTTTCCCGCCTTCACACCAAACCTCGTTTAAACGACAACCAAGACTATCATAATAAATTAATTTGCCAAATAATTCGAACATCTAATTGACATATATTAAATATTAACGATTAATTACCAAGAAGACACTGAAAATAGTAATTATTATAATCATTTGAATCTCCGTTTCCACTCAATGTATTCGTTCATAATCATGGGATGTCTAGGCCGGGTTCGAGCAATGCTCGGTAGTCTCTCATCAGTGATGCATTTCGTAGCAGTAACTTTACCTAACTACAATTCGCTTTTCGACACTTTGCTATACCAAACCTGATAAGTATTTATATACAAAAGGATAGTACATAAAAACCATTTAACAGACAGACATTACAACATCAAACCATTTCATTTAAATACACGAACCATATTTCAAAGCAGTACAACATTGTCAGGTAAGTCACGACTACGAAATAACGTACGTAATAATTCCAGTTATTATTCTATTTTACACAAATTATGTTCTGACATTTAACAATTAAACACCGATTTACATTGATATAACACTGATTACAATTAATTCACTATATATTATCATGGAAATAATGTACGTGTGGCCTTATGAAGGAATGTTTGTGATTAAAGAACATTTTTAAGGTAAAATTATGAGTATAGCTTCAAGAGTTAGATATACCTAGCTATCCAGTAGGTAAATTCACCTAGCAAGACAGGTATAGAAGTAGCTTCTTTTATTAACTTTTTCTGACCATGACATAAAGTTTTTATGTGTGACCTAAACTGATATTAATGAAATCATCTACCTATCGTTTGATATTACATTTATTTAAAATCTATTTCTATAATTTCAGAGTATTGTTAATATATTGTTGATTACTGAGTAATAGTTAGAAGAATTTTCACCTTAAAAATGTTCACATTGAGACGGATAAACGCTTGCTCCTAGTTCCCTACGTTTAGGGTCAACACGCTTAGCTATTTATTATTAATATCTACAAACTACATTAGTCTATATTATACGGCGTAAATACTTCGTGTCTTTTTTATCTAAATGTATATACGCTATGAAATGTGTGAATGATATGATAAAAATTATTTGAATGTAAACTACTATAATATCTAATACTTACGTTGTTGTCACACAACTCAATTCTATTACTATTTAGACGGACAGACCGAATTACTATTAAATAATAAACAGTATGGTAACACAATACGAGGCCATTATCACGTAAATACTACTTTATAGCTGTTCAATCTCCAACATGGCGTAATTTTTATGTGTATCATTTTATATATTTCACATAAATGTCATGGATCAAAACTTCATGAAGCTACGGGACTCATTGGTGTTATATACTCTAACCGTTATATAAATGTAGTGGATAAGAATATTACAAAGAATTAGTTCTTGTTATCTTTCCGTTTAGTCTCCAAATATAAGAAGCATGTTACGCCATGTTATGGTTAAATAAAAATGATAACACTAATAAAACATAATATATTACTGTTTTGTGATAGCAAAGTCGGAATGAAGAGGCGTCGTAAATAACTGCAATACTCAACCATATAAATGATAAGTTTCTAGAGGAGTTGAGCTATTCTCCGTCGAGATCTTGGTTCATTTTGTGGTCGCGTCTGTCGTCTTTCAATTATGAAACATACATTTAATAAATTCACTCCTTTCTAGATATGTTTTAACTGTATAACATAATTATATACTAATACAGTCCACAAATCGGTCGAAAATATAAGTGTTCTTGCTTTCAACACAGCAATATTGTCACGTACAGCACTGAATATCATAACCACAACACGCCGAGTAACTTGCTAGTCGTGCACCAACTTTAGCGTCGACCTCTCTCCTCTATAACTTACCTACTACAAACTAACATTCAATAAATTATTATAAAATAACACCAACTACGACATATATAACAGCATTGTCCTCATTATAACTACAACATTTAAATAATCATGCAAATATATATGTATATATAGCCGAGACTGTTGTACGACATGTCAGGAGGACACAGGGACTTTGGGAGCAGGGTACATCGAGGTAACGGGATCACGGACATATAATTGTTAAATTTAACGATTATATAATGAGTAATTTAATCACGCACAACATTTTACAAATAAACAGTAACGTATAACTAGTCGTAATAGAGTTTCCCCGAGTGTATCTACATATAAATGTGATACCGCGGCTGCACTTTTAAAGGTGTAATTTAAAGAACTGGCCTTTTATAAGTGTCGTATGTTCAATGGCCGTTTGTTAATAGTAGGCAGCTCAACTCGCGTAGGGGTCTTGTGTTATGTCCAAAATTTGAGTGTGGGCGTCATACTACGATCAGAAAAAGACTCATATTATCTATTGCGACGTAATACCGTACGCCTGGTACATGATACTAAAATCACTCAATATTCACAATAATCAGTTGAAATGTCCAAGCGACACATAAATGTGTTCCACGAATAGATCAAAAAAGTTCATAGGCCTATTCAGATTATTTGTCACAAAGAATTATTCCTTAATTATTTATTACTCGTGTGTTGATAATGTATAGAAAGTGTATTAAGCTGTCTTTAAGCTGTCTCAATTATATTTACAACATGACATGATTTCGCGCTCATAGTACAAGCGTATTTAAAAATCCATTAACTTTTTTTCTAGTATTCGAAAACGTTGTCTTGAACGTAATGATATTAATGTAACTAACGGATTGTTTTGATATATTTGTTGATGAATTTAGGTTTTGAAGTATTGTTTAATGTTTGAGTGAATGAGGGGAGATTTGAGTTAAGGTAGGCAAGGCGAGGTGGCTCAGGTCGGTAGGAGATTCAGAAGTGCGTCACACGTGACACGCAGGAGGTGACCGTGCTGGTAGGCGGCCTCGCCAAACGGGCACGACGTCTGCGTCGCACGCTGCGACTTCGAGCTCCCTCGCCTTGTCTGAAAACAGCATCGTTATCTATTTTCAAAAGGCGATATTAATCCCTTCTTATACAAAAAAAAAGTCAGCCAGGTCAACGGGATTGAGATACATCGGGAATAGATTCTTATAATTCATACAACATTGAAAAAAATTACATTACGCCGCCTAATTGTTATAATAACACGAAGGCACGGTATAACATTGATTATAATCACCAATGCCTTATAAAATATTAATATATGAATTAACACGCTTTTATTAGTTCTGTACGTATCTATTAATGTATCTATATATCTATCAATCTATATATGTAATCTATGTATTAGACCTTTGAAAGTGAATTTCCGCACACTTATGAAAGACAGATGACAAGCATTATTTTAAGAAATATATTCAGGATTTTAAGCGTGTTTTCTTTAGTTTTTGAACTAAGTAAATTATTTGCCTTTACCCATTGGTAAAATTAATTGAAAGTTTTAGGGTAACACAAATACCTATCCACGAAATACGCCTCATTTTCTATTTAAATATCTTGAATTACCATTTTTATTTAACATAATAATTTAGAGAAAGAAAACATTTAAATTTGCAAGCTTCTATACCAAAGATTATAACAATTATTATCTCATCGAATAATAGTTTTATCTCGAGTAATAACTCGCTTCAATATTCAAACGAACTAATAGGGCATGTCGTAAATATGAAGCCACGCAGTCTGGCCTAGTGACTAGTGACACACAGTCACAATAATGTATTTCTGTTGTAACTTAGGTTGATAACAGGGTCAGGAACTGAGGGTGGCGTAGACGTTAGGCGCAAGATCGATGTAGCCGGGCCTCGTGCTACGACACGTGGCCGAGAAGGGCGCGGGGTGCCTACGAGAGAGAGGGAAGCGTGTGACGTCACAGGGCGCTATGCCGCAGTATATCGATCGCTTTCTCCGCACCCATTCAAGCCTTATCACAGGACGCGTGCACTTCATATGCACTTCATAAGCACTATATGTCATTCACAGAACTTTTCACTATCGATCGGAAAGCACGTGGTGAATTCCACCCGCGCCGCCCCTAAAGTTTGTTTACAAACTAAATAAAAGTTATCATAACATATTTATATGAACTCTGGGTCATAAACTATGATTCATTTTATCTCAAGAGACAATAAGACGTTTACGACTAAATTATAGGTAACTTTATTGGTCTATTGGAATCTGATATACGTAAGCAGTTAAAAAAAAAGTTTTATTAAAATTGTTATCAGTAATAAATCTCAGAATAAATTATTGAGGGTCGTGTCATGTATGTTGTGATACTATTTCACGAAGTGCCTTTCTTATCGTTGAAGAATAACTGGTTATCGTTAAACGTTACGAAACAAAATTCCTCACTGAGTCCGCGCTAACAGATACTGAATCACGAAGATTTTTGTATATAATTTTGTAAAGATTGTACTTATAAATTTCCGGGAATACAATACATAATGGTTAATGACGGGCTTCGTGGTGGAGTGGTTTATGTAATGGACTGCCGATCACGAGGTCGCGGGTTCGATTCCCGCTTGGGACGGTCATTTGTGTGATATCCATAAATGTCATACAAATGTTTGTACAGCGTCTGGGTGTTTTCTATGTATTATAAGTATGTATTTACAAAAGAAAAGTAGTATATGTAGTCTATCCGTATCTGGTACCCATAATACAAGCATAGAAATATAGCTTACTTTGGGACCAGAGGACGTTGTGTGAAATGTCCTGAATATTTATTTATAATTTATGTAATTAAACAAAATTCTAGCTGAAATTTACGTATAAATTAATTTGTAGGTCTCAATAAAATGATATCTATTTTCATCTGTGCTATGTAGACTGGTGTAACATATAATATAAGATATAATAAAATAGTAAGTAACACACTTGCTTACTTCTAAGACAATAAACATTTAACTGTTGGGAACTTTCACAGAGATACATCTGGTCTACTAGACCACGGATGTTTGGCATAAAGTGTATTTAGAAGTCTTTCATTTTTCACTGAAGATAAACTGACAATCGACTCTAGCAGATTATATAATCTGCTATGAGGGCGTTAAAAAGAAAGACCTTATACCAACCGATCATACACCATTATAAGATAAAACAACAATAAAATATCATTTTATTATCCATACCGCCTCTCACGAAGAACTTGCTTGTACCTAAATTAGAAAAAAATGTATTTAAGTAATTCTAGTTTAATAATTTAGTGCGTAAAAATTACAAAATGGATAGTGTGATAGTTATACTATATTTAAAAAAAGCCTAATAATTTGTCAATAGCATGATACAAGAGAATATAAAATCTATCTAAGCTATGGACTATGCTGACTTAGTTATCAAGTTCAAATGGAATGTATCAATAGTACGTGACAATGGACTGTGTTTTATAAATATTTACTGTATTATAAATCTAAAACTAGCATCAATTGTTCAAACTTCTTACAAAGTGGAAATTAATAAATAATCTATTCCACTTTCATCACAAAGCACATTTAATATATCTTTCATCTGATCTCGTAAACTAATAATTCTTTTAAACTAAATTGTATTTCAAATATTAAAAGAGTAAATATTAATTTCGATTCTTAATTCATTAAATCTATTAGATGATCTTTTGATAAAAATTTTAAAAAGTATCTGTTTAATAGTATTCAATATAATTACAAGATTGTTCGCTACCTCTAAATAGTTTAGCTCGTGACAAATCAATATCTACGGTGACTAATCAGTCTATAAGCATTCAGCTAATTAGAAAATAGCATTAATAATTAGAGTGTAAGGAGTGAATGGAATATATTTATAGGTAAAGGCTTTGGATCAAAAAATTAACTCTTTACTAAGCCAATGGTAGCATTACATGCCCTCGTAATGCAATAGGGTGCTTACCCACTAAATCTCTAAAGTTGAAAGTAAGCCAGAGAAAACGCAAGTAAGATGCTTGCAATGACTCAAAGACTTCGTGTTAAATTTGGAAGCGCAGAATTTTTATAAGCCAATTCATGCAGTGTTTGTACTTTACGAGGGCTGTCAGTCGCGTAGTAAAGCGTTAAGTGGAAGTGAGGATGATGGATGACCTGGCTGTACGTTTATGTTTGCACTCACCCGATAGTCAGACATCTGTTTCTATAGCTTCGGCAGAGTGTAGGTTGTTGACACGCACGGTGCAAGTAGTTCGACGACGTGCGGTATTATTTTCCCGCCTATATCCGTAAGGGTACGCGTTGGAGTGTCCATGTGAGTGGGTATTTTCGCCGCCATGCAAGAGTGCTTGTCGCAGTACTTGGCGCTGAGCCAACCGCTTCTGCAGATCTTGCTGTTTCAACTGCATAAACAAGTAATATTGTTTCTTACTCACTTCTTTCATCTCGGGTACTACATCTTAATGTTACGAATAGAACTTCTACTTGTATGAATTTATACGTACAATAAATACATTCAAACCTTTTTGCCAACGGTACAGGCGCATACATACGCGCGATGGTTGCAAGTGCTAAGCACCGGACTACATAGAGTATTATGTCTTTCTCGGAAGTCCTCTTCCAGCTTTTCGAATCACTTCTCCCTTGTAAATACTTTTCAATAATTAGAAAACATTCTGACTGTACAAAGATCTTTGTTTATTACACAAATAAATATAACATACCTGGTTGAGACGCAGGGTATCCTGGTGCTCGAGAACAGTGATGTCATCTATTTTGCCAGGTTCCATTGTAGCTTGCTGCTCCAGCAGTAGTCGTTCTTCGTCTTGGAGGCGACGTAGATTCTGCTCCAATTGTGAGTCAGCTAAGAGCGCGTTTTCATCTAATTCCATCATATCAGAAGATGAGTCGTCACTTCCTGATGACTTCTTATGGATTGGTCCTGAAACTGTCGCAAAAAAAATATTTTCCTGTATCACTCAATTACGGAAGCTGTCCATATTGGCTTGTTAGTAGGTAAATAGCAAATAAATAGCAGCTCATACCAATTCCTTGCGTTTAAACCATGGCGCTTACCAAAATCTCTTCAAGCAATGTTTTTATAACCATAAAACGATATAAATTTGAAAATAACACTTTCTTGGCAGTTGGGGAATTATTACACCCACCGTTAATGTTGCGAGAGTAAGTATCATTAAATATTCATACATGGACATTTCACACAACGTCCTCTGGTCCCAAGCTAAGCTTATATGCTTGTGTTATGGGTACCAGAATACGGATATAATACATATACTACTTTTCTTTTGTAAATACATACTTATAATACACAGAAAACTCTTATTTCTTTCACCGACTTCATAAAAAAGGAGGTTACAGATTATTATTAACATTATTATAAAAAATAAAACAAAAGTGAAATTCATAGTCTGTGGGTTGAAACAAGAATTTTCTCATTGGGATTGGCTGACTCCTAAACCTGTCTACACAGATATAACAGATGTAGTGTCTATAGCGACATAACTCAGTCTGCTTGAAGCCACTTACATATCTATGTGCTCCCAAAATTTCAACCGATCTATACGTTGGTAGACAAACACCACAACCCCTTTAGTTTGTGACACTATCACTAAGGATACTGGCAGAGTCGCGACTTAAACACTACGATAAGTCGCTTCTAAAGAAGCCATCAAACAAGAACAAGAAGAACATATCTATGTGTGCGTGAAATCTATGTGTGTCTAAGATACAGGGATATGAAATGTTATTATTCTATGAAGTACGATTTAGACAGGCTAAAATTACTTGTCTTCAATTTCAAACGTCAACCCATCATAGGTTATATTTTCGATTATATATTTGTTCTATATCTGTTCACCGATTTCTTAGTCAATTGTGTGCCGATATTCAAAATTCTGTTTCATAGGGTTGGCAAGTCCAGGCCTCTATCACCTTGCCGGTATAGAAGGTGCTTTACGACGCTGAAAGACCCTATGTAGTTCAGCAAAAAGTAACCTACCAATGAAACTACCACATTTCTATACCAATTTGATATCACGTGGAAAAGTCATTGCTTAAAGAGTTTTTGGTAACTACCATTGGATAGTCAAGAATACAAAAGCATGTTTAGCGGCCGATGATACTGGAACACTTCGCAGTTTATTTCAGTTATTTATTTTAATATCGATATTAAAAGGTAATTTGTATCTACATAGTTATGTCATGTTTTATTAAAAAATAAATAAAACGAACTGATTTAAATATAATAAAAATTAAGTTAAGTTTACAACTATTGGATTTTATTTCATTTACGTTAAGTTTTAAGTGGGAAGTATATAAGTAATTTTGTGTAATTAGTTATTTAAAACGTTTTTTCTTTATTGATAAAAAGGATAACTACTTAATATAATAAATAACTTAATACTTTATATAATAAATAAATAAAGATAACATAGGTATATCTTAATAACACAAAAATTTCTTTTAAAATCATTACTAAGTTTGTTATGCGAACTATTGAGCATTTTATCAAGTCCGTGGTACATAAATATAGGTTACAATTCCTCCTATGTGCCTCCCAATGTCGAGGAAGCCTGTGCCCAACAGTGGGACGTTAATGGGCTGGAGAGAGAGAGAAGTTGTAACATTTAATTAAAATATATAAATATATACTCCATACATATGACGCAAATAATTCAAAAGTGATTAAATAATTTCTACCGAATAACAAAACTCGAAACATAAATAAAAATAAAGCGTTACAACAAAATAAGAACAGAAATAAAATTACTTACATTAAAACTGAACGGAGTCCACATACATTGAAATAAAAAAAGCTGTGAATAACAAGACAGATATCTATTTTGGTGCCCGTGTTTTTCTTATGACAAGCCCTTTACGTGCCAACATGTCGGGACATATCAATCTGAAGAATGAACTGCTTATATATGGATGCCAAGATGACTATAAAGGGGTTACGTTTAAAGAGGTCAGTTGATACACGTGTTCTTATAGTTGTCGAATTTATTTACCGATAGATAAATGTTATTTATGTGAGAATGAGCCACCTGTTTCAATTGTATTACGCACTCTATAAAACACACACAAATAAATATTGCGTGTATGTCTCAGTCATTAAATATAATAAAGTAAGTGAGAATTCATTGCTACAAATGGAATTGTTTGAAGCATAAAATTTCACCAATAAAGTTATTGATTGTCCTAATGTAGTATCAATCATGATCAGGAAACATCGTCTGTGACTGAAATCTCGACAATAACCCTGGCCCAGGCAACACGCCTGGTCAGCATGCCGCGCTGACCAGGCGTGGAGTAGACCATAATCCCACCCAAAGTGAAGGAGGTCTGTACCCAACAGGCGTCCCCCTATTGGGTACATAATAAATGGTAATGGGCTAGAGAGGGGGAGAGTTTCTATCCATCGTGTGGGATTAAGAATACAGCATTCTGTCGTGCCAGAAGCCAGCTAAGAGCTTATAAAATCAGACAACATTGATTCAGACACATTCTATAAGAATAAGAATTGAAACGAATAAAGATTCTTTCCAACGGTAGACATCAATTTGTAGATTTCAATCAAAGCTCTCACACGTGGCAAGATAAACTTCCCCAGATACGAGGATTACAATGGGATTATTTGTAATGAACCACCAAAATAGTCAATTGACGTTTCGAATTTGTTGAAGAGATCGCCTGTCATCGTAATGTTCACAAACTTAATAATAAAAACGAAATGGGCTCTATTTCAAATAGATTTTTAAAATGCAGAGCGAAATGTATAACTCAATTTGAAGGAATGCTGATCCGCATATCATTTAAAGTAATCTAGAATTGCAAATAAAAAAATATTCTTAGAGTAATAAAATGTTAGAAAAGTGCTCGGCGCCTGAGGGATATAGAATATTAGAGTATAAACCTTGACCTACTTGTGCTGCTATCCTCACAACAAGGTCATCAAAGTATGCAAGTTGCTGCGCTCTACGAAGTAGAGTAAGTTGAAGTTGAGTAAACTACAGAAAGTAAATTTGCTCTCAACTACTTCGTGAAAGTGATGTTGCACCGAGCGATTTCTGAGAAGTCAAACGCAATTCGATTTATCTGAAGGCAATAATAAGTATTCTCCGGCCTTGCAAATAACTTTATGAAACTCGTATCAATAAATATTGCCATGGAATTGTTGGTTCATGATATTAAAAAGTATTTGTTGAGGAGCATTGAAATATGTTTCATAATTTTGTTTTATTAGAACTATATTATCAAACTTATGTTTCCAAAGGAAAGATTATGTAGTCATAGTTGTTTCTACCACAGGTCTGGTAGAATTCTGAGTTATGAAAATCATAAAATTTTAATACAACCAGTCAATGGAAATTATTATGCATTAGTTAATTTAAAAAGTGTACCTCCTCTTTGAATTTGCTTCAACCGACAATTAGCATGTGAATGGCTGTCATATTATAATAATTGTTATTAGTTTAGTTTATTAAACACAAATTCTACATAATCTTGCGGTATTTAATATTCTCACAGTTATGTCATACATGATACAGCTTTAACAACTTATAACAAAGTTTAATAAATGAAATATAACTAAAAAGAAAATAAATAACAATTTTTATTTAATTATTTTTTACATCTCTTAAAGACTATTAATATTTACACACACTGTTGTAGGTATACGACACTCGCTCAACTCTTACGCGGTAATATCACAAAGATCGTCCATTGGAACTGGCGATCGAGTTTATTTCGCACCACATATTTATATAACTATAATATAACTGAACCACCATACTATCATACAGTCATTGATCTATGTAGACCTCGTCTCTGTCATCGTCTTTCCCACCTGAAATTACCGAAAATCAACATAATAGATACATATAACAAAAAATTAAAGAACTAAAAAACATGCATTGAAAATAAATTTAAATGAACGCATGCTGCTAACTAAAATTTGGAGGATAAGAATTGATGCGTTATCAAAATTGCTCAAATATTCAACTATATGTGATTAACAAAAATATAGGTTTCTTGTCAATTTGATAAAAATTACTTACTCAAGTAAGGTTCCCCCATAGTGCCCGGCAGGTAAGGGCAGCTGGTGACATGGTTAAAGTTCTGAGACTGCATTTCCTCTTGATCTGTCTCACGATGATAGAAGTAATTGAAGTTGGACACGATGACAGGCACAGGAAGAGCGATGGTGAGCACACCAGCAATGGCGCACAATGAACCCACGATCTTGCCCCAAACTCCCACAGGCCTAAGTGCCAAAACATAGTTTATTATTTAAATATAATAACACACAGCCCGTACCATTGCCACAAGGCAATACTGATAGCGAGCGAGACACCTTTTAGCTTTCCATTAATGTTGTGTTAATTTACAAGGACGCCAATGATGATCATGCGGTAACTGTGCTTACAACGTTCTCATAATGACTTACCACTACTCTACTAATTATAAAATATGCAACAAACAAAAAAGAATCGAAATTTGTGATAATATAGTTTACATAAGTACATAAACATTCGCAATTGGTAAATAATTTGTCGCAAGCAAATCCATTTCATTCATCGCCAATCATACTACTCGCCAGCATGTTACGTCATCAACGTAACGACCTAAATGCTGTCCATTATGGTGTTTACCGCAAGCAGTAACGTCTATATGTGTTTTACTATCGTTGACCAGGAAAACATGTTACAGGTAACACTGAACTCTTACCGAACAGAACTGTGTTCACGGAACATGTTCTTACTCAACGATATAACCACACGAGACGTCTCAGTTCAACATTTTAAACATCATAAAAATAAAATTCTACCCAGATAAATACAAAAATATAAACTTTTACGAATTTTGGATGCTACAAAAATGACGTCACAATCATGCAAACCATCGATATACGTCTAAACGAGAGATCTCTATCGAAAATGGCGTATGAAAGCTAATAATGATTGAAAGCCAGTTACATGAACAAGCAATGAATCATATTGAACATTAATTTTACATAGTAGCGTAAGTGTAAATTTACCATCGAAGGACATCGCAACAACTATACAGAGAGAGATAGACAAATGAGAGCGAGTTGGAACATTAGATGCACAAGCGATACAGTATTATTATAATAGTACAATACCAACAAGTTATAACTCGCTTCATAAATACTCGCAAATTCTATATGGATCACCATTTTCGAAGAGCTAATCTTGGAGTATTTATAATAGCCACAACATCGATACAGATAACATCGGAGGGGATACATTGATCGTTCAGCTTAAGCGTTACACAGGAGCGTAAGTACATTAAGTAATTGAAACAAAGGCAAAATATGTGATGGTTAACATTTCAGAGCCATAAAATAATGCATTTATCGTCACCATTGCCGTGCGCAATAGATCAGAATATGCTCTCTCTCTCGTGTGTAGGAACGCTTTTTGAAGGGCGATGGTCACATCAACGACTATTCTTCAAGTATACGTATTTATGAATCTTACAACTCAGCTTCTATGTAAAATTGTAGGGGTTCAAAAAAAATAAAGTCATGACAACTGTAAAAAATGATATAAAAATAACAAGTCTCAGAAAAAAGTGAATAAAGATTGTGATAATAAATGGTTTAGTTCTAAGCAAACCGATCGATATATTCGACCTGAAGCTTTTAAGTTACATGATGTGGTGAAAGAAAATCACATTAGTTTTAATTTATGTGTTGTTTTAAGGTTGTAGAATAAAATGAAATGAAAGGAGAACGAGGAGGCAAATATGAAATTTAGATTGAAGTCGCTGTATCATACGTCATGTCTCCGTATCCTACGGTCGTCATTGTCACGACCGCCCACCAAAAGGCGTCTGGTATGGATTTGAAGAAACTGTTCTCACTTCCGGCCTCGGCGAAGTACACCGCCGACGAAAACAGCACCACACCTTGAAGAACAAGCACACACCAACGGAGAATACAGTGCGACATACAATGGCGGGGTTGCGAGCAGGGCAGCAGGATAGGAAGGTGATGGCCATGGGTCACTGCTGAGCGACACGGGTTACCTCATGTCTCCATAACCCACGGTGGTCATCGTTATTACGGCCCACCAAAAGGCGTCGGGAATTGAATCGAAATTACTATCTCGGCTATCTTTATCCGCAAAAAATACCGCGCTGGAGAACACGACCACTCCTGCGAACACAAAATATATTGTGTACGCTTGATCGCATACCTATAACTGGTACCATGCCGAACCGATATCACGTTAGAGAACTGAGTTCACGCAACATTCTTTGCGTCGACTGGAAGCCACTTGAAGGACCTAGAAGTTCTTACTATGATTCATTGATAAACATGTCAATTAAGAGAACCACGCGTCTATACGAGAATCTACTGGAACTATTCAAATGAATTTCGAAGATTGTAGAAGTAAGAATATTAGTTGAAACACTTAGTTATAAGCTACCGAGTTAACTGGGCGAGGACAACGAAGTTGACTAGATAATAATTCTGAATAATATAAATTTATATGGATATATGAATATTTTGTTTTCTCTAGCTATAGGATGTTTAGAAATGTGGACACGACTAAATGTCGCATGGGTACAGATCGTCATTAAAGGCATGAATAGTAATGGGCTAGTATATTTTTATGACTTTTTTTTTGTTTAATGTACTATGCAGTTTTGAAAATAATGTAGTTCTTAATTCCGGTAGAAGGAGCTAAGATAAAGAGTTGTATTATAATTTACAAACTACTGAATCAACATGGAAACTTCAAAAGTAAAAATATATTAATAATTTTGATAAAATACAATTTATGTATTAAGTTACATAGTTTTCTTTATTCCCAGTAAACTAAAACTACGAAAATGAATTTCATGCGACATTCAGTCCAAATGTATAATTTGTTTGGGTGTTACGTAAACATTTTGAGATGAGACAATTGTTGTCGTAATTATCGGATACAGTTGATACGCTGGGAAATTTTCATGGAAAAGGCTACATGTGCGAAGCTTAGGTGGATTGCGAGTGTATTAAAACTAATCAAGTTTGTTTCCACGGTATAAAGTTAATTAGTTTCATATATTTTTTCTATTTTAAAATACAATTCCAGGCACCGGTTTCATAAACGTCTTAATTGATCACTCAGGAATAATGGCACTAATATGGTTGAGGATAAAATTTAAAAAACTAGGACTACAATAAATTGAAATGTGGTACTTACCGATGAACAAGAAAAATATCAAGAGGCCAAGTTCTCGCATAGAGGCTTTTAGCGTGCGGCCTAGGATCTGCAGGCCCTTGGAGTGTCGTGACAGCTTGAAGATACGGAACACTCGCACGAGTCGGATGACACGAAGAATAGCAAGACTCATAGCCTGGTTTGTAGACTTATCTTGAGGCGAAACAGGCGCGCGCGGTAAATTCAACGTGTCTTCCTCCTCGGCAACGACAGTCGCCAAGGTGATGAAATATGGAATAATAGCAATGATGTCTATGATGTTCATCACATCTCTAAAGAAGTTGAATTTATTAGGACACGCCAAAAATCGCACTATCAATTCAAATGTAAACCATATTATACATAATGTCTCGATCAGGAAGAAAGGGTCAGTAATGTCAGGTACTTCATCTTCCTCGATTTTAGTGCCGTTGGTGGTGGTGTTAAAAACCTTGTAGTGTTTGAACTCCGGTAGCGTCTCCAGGCAAAAGATGACGATTGAGAGAAGGATGACGAACACGGAGATGATAGCTACAACACGTGCAGCCTGGGAGCTCTCAGGGTATTCGAACAACAGCCAGATTTTGCGCTGGCGTTCATTGGATGGCAGTGGCTTTTCTTCTTCTTTTATGAAGCCTTCATCCTCACTGGAATGGATTTTAAATTATTAGTAGGCTATATTAAAGAAGTTCATGCACCTTGTTAGTATTTCTTACCGGAATTTATTGGTGGCTTGTTCTCCAAGTTCATAGAATTTAATCTCTTCAGAGAATACGTCAAGTGGAACATTTACCGGCCTACGCAACCGTCCACCGCTTTGGTAATAGTAAAGAATGGCATCAAATGAGGGGCGATTCCGGTCAAAGAAGTATTCGTTCCTAGGAAAAATATTATAAGTCAAATAAAGTCAGTTTTAATAACTATGTATAAAACATCCTAAAGTAGGCAACGCAAAAAATGTTGTTTTGATAAGTTCTGTATGTTTCGCTACGAGTGTATATTGTTGAATTTGCTTGCTCCAGTCGCGTCGTTGTTAAAAAGTGGGTAAAGATTTACACATACAAGTGAATATAATGAAGCGTGTCAAAAAAGTATGAGTTGGTATTGTGTATAATATAAACCACTATCATATTATGATAAGGCAAACGTAATCTAATACTATAAATAATTATATTGCACGCTTCGTGCGTGGCCTGTGGTAATTTTTATTAGCGTGTCGTCTTTCTAACTCTAACAACATATTAAAATATTACAAGATTCTCGAGTTAAAATATAATTTATGTGTACGTACACATAAATTGATTATTATTATTTGATATAAATATTCTTTCTTTATTAAGTGACTTCAAAAAAAGGAGAAGGTTCTCAATTCGTCTGTTTGTTTTTTTTAATGTTTGTTACCTCATAGCTTTTATCTGGGCGAAGCAATGGGCATTGTTCATATTTTTTTTAAACTCTTAATTCGAAAACCATTTCGGGGAATAGAGTTCCTGATCATGATCCATTAGTTTTTTTCGGAATATTTGCTATATTAACGATTATTTTTCCAAAAAAGCAAATGATCTCTATTTGCCCTTGAAATGAAGGACTTAAAATATTAAAGCGTTCTTAAGGATATACTACTCAATGGCGAGTCAAAATTGGTCTATTAAATCAACTCGGCAACTTTGAAAATATGTATTGCAATCTGTCTTAAGTCTATCAGGAAAAGGCAATACACAGATTGCGTACAACGATGACGTCACAACATTTAAAAGAAGATCTTTAAGTATTTTATAAAAATTGTTTACAGTGAATATTTTAAAAATATTGAAATTAGTTGCTTAAAATAGTCTATATTTTTAAAAAAAATATTAAAACAGCAGGTCAAAAATTATGAACAATCCCAATTGTATTGATTCTTTTTTTTATTTGAAAGCTGGTAGTTCCCGTTTGGTCCCATTGACACCATGTCAGGACCGATGGTTATCTCCCGAGAAATCCTTATATTTCAAAGGCACATGAAGTCGGTTGAACTTTTTTTTAAATACTCAATTCTATTAACCTTTAACTGACTTACAATTAAAAGTATACATTCTGTTCTAGCTGTGGTAGTTAAATAAAAAAAGTCATATAGTTTGCCTGTCAAAACTGTAGCTATTACTAGCTATATACCAATCCTATGGCCCCTTTAAAACCATAAACTATTAAGAAAACTAAAAACTGAGAGCTTCAGCCTTAAGACGGTCTCATCGCGTTAAGTCGTAACATTGATCTAAATATAGTGAGTTAAAGTTCGTTATACGTGTTTCAGAAAGGTGTAGTCATATTTGACCACCGTTACACATGGCCGGTGACTAGGCACTAGGCATGGTATAAATTACAAATACTAGTTATATTATAACTTTTATGTGTTCATACAAATTGAATTTATTTATTAAATTAATCAATCTTGTTTAATTACAACACAACTATGAGGTCATCTTAAGTTTCGATATCTATCGTAAGGTTCGATAGCATTCGATAAACCGTAAACATCTCATAATTGATGCGCTCCTGGTTATTTAATATTAGGCTATAAACAACAAAAAACATACCAACTGTATTTTTCTATGTGTAACTGTAATATTTATAATATTTAAGGCCTATCCAATGCAACCTTAAAATATGACTACACCTTTCTGCAACATGTTGTATATGTAGGGGATATTCTCCGAAAGTAATGGTCCTAAAACTTTTCAACTAATAAGATCCCACAGTATTCCTGAGTGCTATGGGCTGTATTATAAATATATATACTTATAAATATACTTTAAGTAAATGGAGTCGTCGATAAAAGGTATGATAATAATAATTAATTAAGAAAATAACTAAAAACATTCTCACCGAAGTGGGTCGAAGTAACGTATTCTTCGAGATGGATCCCCTAATAGTGTTTCTGGAAATTGGTTAAGTGTACGCAATTGGGTCTCGAATTTGAGTCCGCTTACCTGTAACAAAACATACAGCGTTGTATATTTTACAGAAATTGCATGAGATTCTTCAAAAAACGAGTGAATACATTTCTGTAAGGTCGGCGACGCACGATACAACTGGCATTGCAGATGAAATGAAATGAAATGAAAAATTATTTAATCAAGTAGACACAAGACACAATTTTTCAGAAAAATTATGTGCTTATGACATGTCCAAATATTTTTTCCCTACCACCGGTTCAGGACGCAATCTGCTGAGAAGAACCGGCGGCGTAAGAAACTCAGCAGAGCTATTAATCAAATCAATATTTTATTAATTAAATGTCAATTATACTTACAATGCTAATAAAACTTTACAATATAGAATATGTATTGGTCCAGAGCAACTTACTCCCAAGCTTTATCATCTTTAATATAATCAGAAATTTTATAATACGTCTTTTTACAATGATTTAGATGTCGCGATGAACGCTTACCATCAGGCAGGCTGCATCCCAGTTCGCAACTTTAGCTGTTTAAAAGAAAATAAAGCATTTTTCTTTGTTTTCTTCTTAACCCATTAAGTCCCCCTGTTGAGCAACGGTTTCCTCTACGAGTGCTTATTTGGTTAACTGTGCCACGATGACGAGGCGTGTTTCTATAGGGTTTAGTTTCGAGTTCTCCGTCTCTCACAGGGGATAATGGTAACAATTCTACTTGCACAACTAATCTTAACTAAAAATGAATGTTGATAGTGCCAATAACACAATTCATGGAGACATGTTGCACCGACCCCAATTGATGGGATAAGGACAGGAGAATCAAGATTTATATAGGCATGTATTTATATAGTACTTGCCATTAGTATTTTTACGTCTTTATCGTATTTATCAACATACTGTTAGTTCACCTTAAGTCACCTATCGGTCAAGCCTGTCTTAAGGTTGTCTGGGAGAGATCGCAGACCGCGATAAGATCGCCCTTTGTACCTATGACAAGACTGTTATGTAAGTTCTGTAGCATATCTGATGTGCAATAAAGTGTTTTGTATAATTTCTTATGCGGCTGTCCAAAATCAAAGCCTAGCAAATGACATTTTTTTAAATTGTCTTCTTAAACCAATATTTCCCATTTTTTTACTGCGCCTAATGCAAAAACAACTGTATTTCTATTTTAAATAAAATCAGAGATATGAACATGTATAAACCTAGTAAGTGCACTTCGTACTTGTTGATTACAAAATGAAAAAGCTTCTCCTGAAAAATTTACTCAAATGCATTTGCTAGGTTTTGGTTTGGACAGCCGTATGGAATGGTATCTAAATTCCAAGCGTCCGAAGTTGCAGGCAAGAGCTAGTTAGCAAATAAATGAGAAATAAAATCAAATGTTATTTTGTAATTCGAGTTAGATTCTAGTAATGTTATTCTTGGTTAGAATTCCTCGATAGAGTAATGTAGAACTAAATTTAAATAGGTGTGTCGGTAATCAATTGTGGGTACAATGTGTTTGACCGTTAGTAATACGACGTCTGACCTATATACACAATTGTGGTTACTCTAGATTGTTTGGACCTCGATGCTATCTCCAGTAATGATTGTCTTAACCAAACCATTTCGATTTCATATGTTACTACGGTAATATATAGTATAGCTTTTAATTTCCGTGTCAGTGTCTAAACTAAAACGACACATATTAATAGATACTTTGGTTACAAATCTAATTGCTTCTGACTTGGCATTATGTCATGGAGCGTTGTCCACGTGACAATCAAGCACAAATAACCAGAATTAAATAACACTTTCTTCTCACTGGTCTTAAAGAATACCACCCATGATATTACCTAGAATGCAGACTTCTATGCTATAGTGACTACTTACCGTTAGGCGGTCTGTATGCTTCTTCGCTGCAATAATAGTTATAGAATGGATGGAAGGATGAATGGATGATGATGATGATGAATGGATGAAAGGATGAAACAGATTTCGTTAAAAGGGTAAGGGTAAAGACAGGAAAACCAAAGATAAGAACGAAAAGGGTGTTTATGAGGACGTGATGAAAATATGTGGCGCCGACTCCATATAATTAAGGACAGGAAGAAGAAGAATAGCTACTGCTTAAGTAATAAAGTTGTCGGTCCTGCGAGATTTTCGGGGTAGGTAATCCTGTACAATATATACAATGCATTCCGCATTGGATAATTGGTATTAATAACGTGATAAATAACTAAACTAATGAAATAGCTGCGTAGCTAAGGTTAAAATAGTTTCGAGTTTTGTAATACAGACTAAAAATAAAGATGTGACAGTTTTATTCTTAGTACGTTACGCGGAACACATTAGTTAGCGTGTATTTGTGCCTAGATAAATACTACTACTACTACGACATTTAACAAAAACAGACATATTGTTAAAAGTTCCAATTCTAGGCGCACAACTAAACTAGGAAAATTTTAAGTCAAGACAACAATATAAAAACTAATAATTTTAAAGGATTAAATTGTGTATAACGATACGCAAATTATTTAAAATACGGTATATAGAATAGATGTGGTGACGGATTTAGAATACAAAAGTCACCACCCCATCTCCTCCCAAGGTTGCTGTAAAAGTCAGCTAAGGGATATTGCACACAGATAACATCTTCTGTGAGAGACAGAAAACTCGAAAATAAAGCCTGTGCCAACACGCCTGGTCAGCGCACAGTAGACCATAATCCTTTCCAATGTGAAGGAGGCCCGTGACCAACAGTGGGACGTAAATGGGCTGGAGAAGAAGAAGATATAGAATAGATGAGTAAAACGTAACAGTTCATACAGCTATTAAACTACAGTAGGTAGCACTAATTGTCAATTATAATTTTGGCAAAGTTCAGTGTACTGTGTATCAGAATCGGCAGCAAATGTCTAAGTAGCTGTTCATTTCAATTGTTCACAGTGATTTAAACTTTTATTTTCGTCCGCACCGCGTGGACGTAACGCCTCACAAACTATCAAAACTAACGACTAAACACCGGAAGTATGACATTAAATATTTTATGAATCAAAACAGATTTTACAATAGCAAATTACTTAATATTAATAGTGTAATCTGTAAAATACTTGACTAGATAATATTTCACTTGTCCTGTTATAAAAATCATTGTTTTTACATAAAACATGTTGGCATTTGATCTCATGCCACCTGATGGTAAGCGACAATGGATTCTTTGATGGTAAAATGTACCAACTATATAAGAAGCCAATTTACCATTCTTTTTTAACGTTGAACGTCAATAACATTGTAACTCTCGGATAACACAGACTTCTTCTTCTTCTTCTCCAGCCCATTTACGTCCCACTGCTGGGCATGGGCCCCCTCCACTTTGGGAGGGATTATGGTCTACTGTGCCGCGCTGACCAGGCGTGTTGGCACAGGGTTTATTTTCGAGTTTTCCGTCTCTCACAGAAGATGTTATCTGTGTGCAATATCCCTTAGCTGACTTTTACAGCACTCTTGGGAGGAGATGGGTGGTGACACTTGTATTCTTAATCCATCATCAGTAGTCACCACACGGAGCTATATCCCTACTATATCCCTACTAACATTATAAATGCGGAAGTAAGTCTGTCTGTCTGTCTGTTACGCTTTCCCGCTTAAACCTCTCAACTGATTTTGATGAAATTTGGCACAGACAATCTTTAGACCCTAAGAAAGGATATAGACTACTTTAATTACAAAAAAAAATAATTCCGAATTCCACGCGGACGGAGTCGCGGGCAAGAGCTAGTACATATATATATATATAACACAGACATCAGTAAATTATTGCAGTCCTTGGCAGTTCGTAGTAAGAAGGACGTCCCAAAAAGTTTAGTACGGACAGGTGGTATGTCCACAACGTACGGATGGAGACCATAATGGAGACGTTCCGATTGTCTGGTAGTGCGATGTAGAAATGATGATGCGGGAACTAGTTCATGCAGCCCCTCAGAACACTCTCCGAAATGTAATCTGTAGAATACTGTGAGACTAGCAACTCGACGCTTTTGCTGAGATAATAATTATTTTTATATGATATTATAGATAGATAGATAGACATAGCACATCAAAAATGCGTTGTAGACTCAATCGAAGAACGTTGTGGTGGTAAAATTGGTTACTGTTAGCACGACTGCAATAAGCTCAGTTGGCAGAGCTACGGAACAGTATTCCGCGGTCGTGGGTTCAAGTCCCGCTTGCTGTGATCATTTTTACCACTACAATTTAATATATTAAGTAAAAGCATAGCAAATCAATTGCAAAATTAATAAATTACTTTAGATAGATATATTTATTTATGTGCTTAAACACTAGCTCCTCAGAATTTCGTGAGTTCATACCCTGTTTCAATGGGGCGAAAATGCGTTAAAAATTCCGAATTATACGTGGACAACTAAAGATAACTAATAATTGGTCAAGTGCGAGTCGGACTCGCGCACGAAGGGTTCCGTACCATTATCTATGCAACATAAGGCAACGTTATTAGTATCGAGCAAGAAACGGTAAAAAAATCATGTTTGTTGTATGGGAGCCCCCCTTAAATATTTATTTTATTTTATTTTTAGTATTTGTTGTTATAGCGGCAATAGAAATACATCATCTGTGAAAATTTCAACTGTCTAGCTATCACCGTTCTTGAGATACTGGGTGCGGAACCCTAAAAATCATGTTTGTTGTATGGGAGCCCCCCTTAAATATTTATTTTATTTTATTTTTAGTATTTGTTGTTATAGCGGCAATAGAAATACATCATCTGTGAAAATTTCAACTCTCTAGCTATCACCGTTCTTGAGATACAGCCTGGTGACAGACGGACGGACGGACGGACGGACGGACGGACGGACGGACGGACGGACGGACGGACGGACGGACAGCGAAGTCTCAGTAATAGGGTCCCGTTTTTACCCTTTGGGTACGGAACCCTAAAAATGGAAATTGATCGTGTCAATAACGTAAAATGGTAATGTTAATTGAGCGTTCTTATTATGAAAACTGTGTATTATGGATTAGCGATTTTAATAAAATAAAAAACAATTAAAAAAATAAAAAACAATTAAAAAAAGAAATAAAAGATACGATTTATACGATTTTGAATGTGTACAACGGAACGGCCGATTAATCAAAATACAGTTATTATCATTTCAGATAGGTCAAGTTTCTGGCGCATCAGAATTGGCTTAATTGATACCTACATAAATACATTGGTGATTATACAGTGACGAACGAAGCCCATAAAACCATTTGAATTTTGGCACAGACAATCTTTAGACCTGAGAAAGGACATAGGCTACCTTTTATTGCGAAAAAAAAGGGATGAAGTTTCTAAATATCACGTGGACGGAGTCGCGGGCAACAGCTAGTAGTATATAAATGTCTAACAAATTGTCACCAAAATCTCATTAGAAATAATATTTGGAGGCGAATTATTTTTGTGTAGTTAGATAACAAGACCTAAATATCTTTACCAGTTTGAGTGTTCCGATTCAATAGACGATGAAATATGTTCGGCTGATGGAATCATATTCGGAAACATATATTTAGCATCAGGGTCAAGGCACAAGCTACTAAATAACTGAAAGGTTAGTGTATTCCGGACTACAGATGACGCGTACGTAAGTGAAAACATAATGGATGTTAAAGGCTACTACCGAATTTCCATTGTATTTGTAATTATACTAATGTTTTAAAGCTAATGGTGTGAGATCCAGCTGCAGAATAAAGAAAAAATAAATAAAAATAAAGGAGAAAGAGTTTGTTTCTTTGTTTAATTGCGCTTATCTAATATTTTTTCTAATATTGTGTATACCGTGTTGTGATGGACTGCGAGTACATAATATTATGTTACCACCCTATAACCTGCCCTGATTGCTATAAGTGATAGACAAAGAAGATGCTTTCTATAGTAGACGAATTAGTCGCTCCCTTCCAGAGGCGTATTTCAAAAATTAGCGCCCTAGGCGCTGGATGGAATGGATTTGACGCCCCGGGCCGCTCCGGGCCAACTTTATTTGCCGCTCTATAAATTAATAGGGATAGAGCAACATTTTAAGACTTTCGCCACTCTTCTCAGGCTTACCGCCCTGGGGCATGGCTCCTATGGCCCTAGGGTAAATACGCCTCTGCTCCCTTCTCCGCGTTATAGGGGAGGCTCGTGACCAACAGTGGAACACTTTTATGAACTGAAAAGAGAAAACCAATTAATGACCGTATGTTAGTAAATAAGTCTTTTTAACACGCTTAGGTATATTACTTATGTAGGTACCTATCAATGTATATCTAGGTAACTCTTTGACAGTGATTTTCACACACTTAACAAGAACCGATGACAATCTATACTTATAATAAATCTGTAGAGAGGTCAATTCCGTACATGAAATATATTTTCAAAATAACTATCAGGGGGTGATTAGTGATCGATACTGATGCCAAAAATGCAATCAGTAAAATTTTTGTCTGTCTGTCTGTCTGTCCGTCTGTATGTTCCTTATAGAAACAAAAACTACTCGACGGATTTTAACGAAACTTGGTACAATTATTGTTCATACTCCTGGGCAGGTTATAGTATACTTTTCATCACGCTACAATCAATAGGAGCAGAGTAGTGAAGGGAAATGTTGGGAAAACGGGAAAAGGTGCTCCATTTTTTAAGCTTCCGTCGCGTGTGCAGCCTTAATGGTTAAAGTTACATAGAAATCATGTATGACGGAAATATTCTACATAAAATTGTCTAAAAAATATCCCGAAACAGCACATATCTATATTTTATGGTTGACTCACAATAACACGTGTAACTCCTGATAGCTTAGCAGTTCGTTCATTCTGATTATATTTGTTTACTCTTACGTTTATAATACTCTCACTCAAGCAGTAGTTAAAAATGTTGCAAAAACGGGGAAAATTTCCTAAATTCTACGCGGACGGAGTCGAGGGCAACAGCTAGTGCAATAATAAAAGAAAATTAGGATTTTCAAGCGTGTCTTTTAGTTTTTGAACTAAGTAGATTTGTCTATGATATTTCTGGTCTCGAAGACCGGATATCTTAAACAAATTTCCTACAGAGGTTAATGTAAAACTTATACGTTCAGTGGATAAAAAATTGTAAACTTTATTAGTATTGTAGAGGTCAACAGAATTAACAAATTGTATAATTAACAGGTTTATGTCTGTATTTATGAATCAAAAGATACATGGGTAGGCGTTGTAGACGCGTAATATGACGTATGGCGTAAATATAGCGCGCCCATTGCAATAATTCCAAGTGGTTTTCATTTTCTTATGTAAATTCATTAAAATAATATTTACAATCGCTGACCGAGTACCCATTAACTTTCTTCACAAAGTTTCATGTAATATTTCTTTGGGAAGCGCGGATGTTACTTCGCACTGTGGCTGGATGGATCCAAAAATACATTTTATTGTGTGTTCCTCAAGGGCGCAGCGAGTTACGTTGTACTGCAGCGGGATTTTATGAAGAGATTTAATTAATTTTTCGTTATAAACGTTAACCGCTAATAGTTCCATGTTTTAAGGTCATATTTCTTTATAGCTATAGTGTCGTTCTATATCAGTTGGTTGTTTCTAATGTAGATGGTTGATTTTAGGAGATATTTCAACAATGTCAATTGACATTTACACTTATTTAGAGCCAAGAACAAGTCTAAATTTATTCAAGTGACGCCTCCAACGCCTCAAAATGAGTTTTCACCTCCGTAACAAATAATCACGGCAATACAATAGGTACGTTTAAGTATATTATGTTTGTGTGTGTCTTATGGCATTACAAACTTTTTTAAACAATCTAAAGAAAATATCCTATTTACGTTTATTGAAAAAAAATGTTTTGGCGATAAAGCGCACTTAGGCCGTTTTTTTTGTTTTCATAGGTTGCGTACTGAAGGGAAAGTAGTGGTAAGACTTCGCCATTCGTCCTTCCACCCTAATCACCCTTCTCTCTCCAGCCCATTAACGTCCCATTATTGGGCACGGGCCTCCTCCCAATTTAGGAGGGATTATGGTCTACTGTGCCGCGCTAATCAGGCGTGTTAGCACAGAGTTTATTTTCGAGTTTTCCGTCTTTCACAGAGGATGTTATCTGTGTATAATAATCCTTAGCTGGCTTTTACAGCACCTTGGGAAGGAGAATGGGTGGTGACAATTGTATTCTTAATCCGTCACCACACGGACATATCGCCCTTACTGCTTTAGTATTAGTAACTAGTAAAAAAATGAGCTTAGCACGCTTTAATTTGACTCCTACGCGAATGCAATACAATATTGCACTTACATAGGCGATTTGTCACAACCGTGTAATGCGGCTACACATGTACGCATTTATAGGTCATGCCAAACTTCTAAATCAAATAATGAGACGTTTATGATCAACAAACTACAACCGATTCGTCTTGATACTTTACCAAACCTACTAATATTATAAACACAAAAGTTTGTAAGAATATATGTTTATATGTTAGTTGTTTAGTGACGAATTAGGAATACAAATATCACCATCCCATGTTTTCCCAGGTTGCTGTAGAAGTGAGCTAAGGGATATTATAAAAATAAAAAATAATAAAAATAAATATTCAACATTTCACACAACGTCCTCTGGTCCCAAGCTAAGCTTATATGCTTGTGTTATGGGTACCAGAATACGGATATAATACATATACTACTTTTCTTTTGTAAATACATACTTATAATACATAGAAACACCCAGACGCAGTACAAACATATGTATGACAATTAGAAAACTCACACAAATGATTGTTCCAAACGGGAATCGAACCCGCGACCCTTTGATCGATAGTCCGTTACATAAAACCACTCAACCACGAGGCTGTCAAAGGATAACATTCATCATTAGTGAGCGACGGAAAGCTCACGCCACAGAAAACCATATTCCCTCCCAAAAAATGGAGGAGACCCGTGCGATGTTTGTTTGACCCGAGAGATGCTTGTTGCTTTTTCGTAAAAAAACTGAATGAATTTTAAAGATAGAGCTACCTACAAAATTTTGTTTAATACCATAAAGATAGACATAATTATATGATTACTATAGTTTATCCCAGAGTTCCAAATGTTATCTGACGTTTACTGTGATGCTAGGTAATTACACTTTTAAAATAGTTATGTCCTCCAACAGTTATTAAACAAAAATTTATATGTAAATCTTTAGCAGATTTATATAATTTTGTAAATTAATTAAAGTTAACTATTTTTACGGATTCATACGACCAGTGCAACCCTGTGTATTATTTTATTTCTGAGATATGCACGTACAAACTCACTCACGCGTACAAATAACTAATAACCTTATTAGAGTTCAGCATGGTGCTATGCTCGCCAGAATCATAGAACAATGCAACGAGAATCAAATAATGACCAACCGTAAAATGGCGAATTTTTCACCTTGTTTGTTTTTGAAGACATGTTTATTTTACTTTATGTTATATTAAACAAAGCAGGGATTCCCAATTCCACGCGTACGAATTCGCAGGCAATAGCTAATACGACATTTCTGGTCGGTTCGAATAATCGGTAAGAACCGGGATAAAAAAATTACGATTGCCCAGCACTATTGCCAAAAATGTGGCAGCATTATTTTCAACTTTGACATTAGTAACTGTCAAATAACATTTCGAATTCTGGGATGGATTATAGGTACGAAAAGGTAAAACTGGACCTTATTACTAAGACTTCGATGTCCGTCCGTCCGTCTGTCTCGGGTACAGTGACAGCTAGAGGATTGAAATGTTCACAACTACTAAAATCCAAAACACTACATCATCATTCTTCTGTCCTTACCCTGTTATATGGGATTGGAGATATGACGAATATATTATGGTAGTAACGGTAGGGAACCGTTCGTGAGCGTATCCATCACGTACTTGACAGGGTTTTAATAGTATTAAAGCTCTTGATTGCGTGCCATTGCAACTCAATTGAATCCCAAGACGGTGGTTAATAACATATAATTTACCATTAGTTAAGTTACCTACCTGTTGATTTATACGCCTTTCATAGCATGTTAGTAAATAAATTATAGAACTTCAACATTCAACTCTGTTTGAACTAAAAACTATTGATGTTATTTGAAAATTAGTAATTATAAGTCTATGATTCCAACACCAACTTTGAAGTGAAATAGTCAGTGAGAATATTCTAATAAGTGAGTAAAACAAAAAGGAAATTGGACACCTAATCCTTCATGTCCGAGGCCAATTCCTACTTGGCAGGTTTTTAACAAATCAAATGTACATAATAAATATTGGAAATGAACCAATACTTGTAAATACACATTATTATGTTTAAAGGGACAAGTTATCAAATTATTTTAAACGCTCTTAATAATGAACTAATAAGCATTATCATTAAAATGAACTAATGGGCACTATAATTAACAAAAATTGGTCAAGTGCGAGTCGGACTCGCGCACGAAGGGTTCCGTACCATTATATATGCAACATAAGGCAACGTTATTAGTATCGAGCAAGAAACGGTAAAAAAATCATGTTTGTTGTATGGGAGCCCCCCTTAAATATTTTTTTTTTTTTTTTAGTATTTGTTGTTATAGCGGCATTAGAAATACTCCATCTGTGAAAATTTCAACTCTCTAGCTATCACCGTTCTTGAGATACAGCCTGGTGACAGACGGACGGACGGACGGACAACGAAGTCTCAGTAATAGGGTCCCGTTTTTACCCTTTGGGTACGGAACCCTAAAAAAGATAACTTATAATTACTTTTTACTTTCATGAACCTAATTTTAAGTCTTGTATGGAAGTATTAAGGTATATCTTCTAATATATAAAATTCACGTGTCACAGTGTTAGTTACCGTACTCCTCCGAAACGGCTTGACCGATTCTTCTCAAATTTTGCATACATATTCAGTAGGTCTGAGAATCGGCCAACATCTATTTTTCATACTTTTTTTTTTAGTATGGCAAAACATTGTTTGCCGGTTCAGCTAGTATATATATATATATACTAGTTGTGCCCCGCGGTGTTACCCGCGGTAAAAAGGATAAAAAATCTGATTGTTTTTCATCTTCCCACGGGAACATTGCATTCTTTTGGGATAAAAAGTATCAAAATTATTGTAAAGTTTCATTAAAACCCATTCAGTAGTTTTTGTGTGAAAGAGGAACAAACATCCTCACAAACTTTCATATTTATAATATTAGGATAGGATATATTTATATGTATGTGTATAAATAGAACTGAACATATTTTAACAACACTTTACATCTGTAGCCTTGTCTCTCAAGAGCGAGGTAAACACGTACACATAGGGTTCCGTACCTACTAGACGAAAAAACATAAATAACTAAATTCAAATAACCAGCTAATTCAGTTTAATCCAACACACCAACTTAATTTTTAGTTGAAATATATAGTTCATAAGTTGGTATTAGTATAAACACTTCTTTTGTGTGATGTGATAACAAATTACAAGTTCCTGGATTTTTCGCTATATGAGCACTATATAGGCTTGGTCCATGCTCAATTTCAAGTCTCTGGGGCAGCGGGAAGTAACCTGTAGGACTTGATTCCCTAGCGTAAATCGAAAATTCAAAAAATGGTCGTCATTCTGTTAAATCCTCTAAATGCATTAATGTAAATGGTTGATTGTATTTTTCGCCGCAAGGGACCGCATAGATCTACATATCGTATGACTTTTAAGTTCACCTTCAGTCGTTGCTGAATAAAAAACGTTTGACGGACAGACAGATAAAGAAACGGACACCGAAGTGAGACTATAAGAGTTCCTTCTTTGTACGTAACTGTTCAAAGCGATAAGGCTCTAATTAGACTGTAGGGTTTATAACAAATTAAAGAAACGTGTGAACGGTGTGAGGATTTATTTAGTACTAGTTTATATTTTTTACATAGTTAAGTAGTGGACTGTATAGATGCATAGATATAATAGTATAGGTAGCCCTTAAGCGTAATTGCTGTTTGTTAACTCACTTAGACATTCCGCCCGCCAAAGAACACAGTTCTTAAACATAGAATTAACATTTTTTTTTTACTAGTTATACCTTAATGAAACAGCAATCACTCTTATACAATTAATAACTTATAGCTAACCTTGCGAGTTTACAACTCCTTCAATACAATTATTCTTAATGAAAAGATAAACAACAAATAGATATATCGAACCGCTCGACCGTAATCACACAACATAACATTTACACACATAGTAACGTTACATATAAAATATTGGCGGTTCACTGCTAAAGGCTTATATTTTTATTTGGTAAGTAGATACTGTACATTTTATAGAAAACATTTTCATAAATGCAAATTTAAGATAAGTACTTATACACTAGTTTTATTATTTTATTTTATTCACAATCTTATTAGTTAAGTTACAGGTATATTTTAAGTTTGTAAAAGTTAGTTTTATTTTGTTAATACACATATTTTACTCACAGGTCTTTTAAAAACACCGTTCTTACATTTAATTGATACAACACGAGTTATGTCATCAGGACCAACATGTTTTTTTATTATTCTACCCAGTAACCATTTACTAGGTGGAATATTATCTTCTTTTAAGATAACTATGTCATCGATTTCTGGCTCAGCATTCCTTGTGTTCCATTTATAACGTTGATTGAGCATAACAAGATATTCTTTATACCACCTGTTCCAGAAATCGTTGACAATTTTTTGTGTAAGTTTCCATCTTTCATGGCACGTAATGTTTTGATGCATATAATTATCGTCAGCTAAGTTCAATAACGGTTCACCGATCAGAAAGTGACCCGGTGTCAAAGGGAGTGGGTCGTTAGGGTCTTCACTCAACACTGTTATAGGCCGCGAATTTAAACAGGCTTCTACCTGTGCTAACACAGTAGACAATTCCTCGTAAGTTAGTGTAGTGTCCCTTAAAACTCTCCTCAGGTGGGTTTTTGTACTGCGCACCCCAGCCTCCCATAAACCACCAAAGTTAGGCGCGTGTGGAGGTATGAAGTGCCATTTGGTACGTTCTAGTGTCAACAATTCTCCTATTTCAGTTGAGATTGAAGACTTAGCACTGTGAAACATGTCCCTCAATATCTTCTCTGCACCGACGAAATTAGTCCCGTTGTCACTGTAAATATCAAAGCAATGGCCTCGTCTTGAAGTAAATCTCCTAAAGGCTGCTATAAACCCCTTTGCCGTCATATCTGTAACAGCCTCTAAGTGTATAGCACGAGTTACCATGCAAATAAATAAGCAAATGTATCCTTTATAGGATTTTGCTCCTCTGCCTGGTGAAAATCTAATATTAATGGGTCCTGCGTAATCTACGCCAGCTGACCTGAAAGGTCTACCAGGTTTTACTCTGACTTGTGGCAGTTGTCCCATTAATTGTACTGAGTTTTTTGTATCATATCTGTTACAAATGACACACTCTCGGTAACATTTTTTACATAAATCTTTGGCTCGTAGTATCCAGTATTTTGAGCGCAAATAATTTAACATCACTTGCGGTCCACCATGCATCGTCTTGTGATGAGCGTCCATTATTATTAGTATGCTAAGATGATTCTTAGCAGGTAAAATAATAGGGTGCTGTGTCTCATACGATATTTGCGACTGCTGTATACGTCCACCGACTCTTAGAACTCCATTCTGATCAAGAATGGGGCAAAGAGTGCGAAGTTGACTCCTCTTAAGGACATATCCTCGTAATTTTAAGTTTTTTATCTCTTCTATAAATTCCATGTTTTGAACTTGTTTTATGCACATCTCTAAAGTTTCAGTAATTTCGTTTGCAGTAATAAATTTAGTAAAATGTTGACCTTTTTCTTTGTTTTCTTTCAGCTTTAACCATCTTCTACAATATGACATAATTCTCACCATTTTTGATAATTTAGAAAACTTAGTCCATATTAACTCATTATCAGTATTTGTTATGACAGTTAAAGACCTGACCTTCTCTTCCAATTGTGTATCAACATCCTCCAACTCGTTACTCAACTGTATTTGTGGTGCAGATAACCAAGTTGGCCCAGTCCACCACAGTGAATGGGTCAATAATTGTGATGCTGACAGCCCTCTTGACGCGCAGTCTGCTGGGTTCATTTCTGTAGACACATGTCCCCACTGTTCATAATCTAATATGTTTAATATTGTAGATACTCTGTTACTCACAAATGTGTTCCATCGACTTGACCCGCCCTTCAGCCAAGCTAACACTATAGTTGAATCTGTCCACGCGTGTAGGTTTCTTTTAGGGATGTCCATCACTTGAGCTATCTCAAAAATTAATTTAGCTGCTAATACCGCACCACATAGTTCCAACCTGGGTATCGATAGTTGTTTCTCAATGGGGGCGACTTTAGTCTTGGCTGATATTATATTAACGAAAACTCTGTCTTCTTCAACGACACGCATGTATACTACTGCTCCATATGCTGCTTGTGAAGCATCTGCAAACACATGTAACTCTGACTTAACCTCTGTAGAGCAGTGTAGCCATCTCGGTATATTAAGACTTTTAATGTGAATCAAATTCTCTCTATATTGTAACCACTCTGTTAGTAACTCTCCATTTATAGTGTCATCCCAAGCCAATTTTGTCTTCCATAATTTTTGTATAATCATCTTTGCGACAACAACAACAGGTGCTATCCACCCTAAAGGGTCGTATAGTTTGGCCACCTCTGAAAGAATATGGCGTTTGGTAATTGATTGTTTTTGATCTGGAATATTTATCGTATATTCAAAACTATCTGTAATACGATTCCAAATCACTCCAAGTACTTTTACAAGGCTATTGATTTTAAGAGGGATTTCATGATCAATTCGTTTGTTCTCTCCCATATATTTTAACACATTCTCGTTATTACTACTCCATTTTTGTAATTCGAAACCCCCTGAATTCATAAGTTTGTTCATATCGTTGTAAATACTAACAGCTTCATCTACTCCAGCACACCCCGACAACAAGTCATCCATATAAAAATCAGTCTTTGTTATCTCTGCTGCCACTGGAAACAATGATTGTTCATCCTCAGCAAGTCTCTGTAGTGACTTTACAGCAAGGTATGGTGCACATGCTGTTCCAAATGTTAATCTTAAAAGTTTAAAATGTTTAATGGGCTCGTTTGGTGTAGACCTCCACAGTACTCTTTGATAGTTTGTGTCCTCGTCAGCTACACGCACCATTCTATACATCTTTATAATGTCAGCAGTGATAACAATTTTGTGTGTTCTCCATCTCATCAGTATGTGACGTAAATCTTGCTGCAGTTTAGGACCCACCAAAAGATTATCGTTCAAAGAAACATTATTGACGCCCTTACACGACGCGTCGAATACAACTCGAAGTTTTGTAGTATCCTTATCTTCTCTCGTTACAGGGTGGTGAGGTAGGTATACTGCCTTAGCGTTATCTATGTCCAATGGATCAACTGGAACCATATGATTTAGCTGTATGTACTCATTTATCACCTTATGATACTCTGCTTGAAGATTTTTATTTCTTGTTAAACGCTTCTCTAACAATTCAAATCGTTTAGTAGCTATCTCCTTCAACCTACCGTTTTGACACTCGGGATTGTCAGATTTAAATGGCAGTCTTACTACAAATCTGCCATCTGTGTCTCTAAAGGTGGTAGCATCATAAAACTCTTCACATCGTTTTTCTTCCTTTGAAAATGTGTTTTCTACTATGTTTGGCTCATTCTCCACTTCCCAAAATAGTTTAAGCATCTCGTCTTCTGTGTGTTGTATATGTAAGCTTGTAATATTCTTCTTTGCTGAGGTAGATTCTCTTGACATCTTTCCCGATATAACCCAACCAAGAATCGTGTTTTGTGCTAGTAGATTACAGTTGGGATGCTTCATAATGCCGTCTAATAAAACGTCACTGTATACCTCAGCTCCAAGTAGAATCTCTATTCTACCTGGTGTGGTAAAGTTTGGGTCAGCCAACTCTAAATTTATTATGTCTGGCCACTCAGGAGTACTAAGGTTAGTGGTAGGTAGCAGTGTTGTTAATGAACGTAGTACAAACGCATTTACTCGCACGGATGTCTGAGGATTGTGGCGTGATTTCACAGTAAATGAAACCATGTGTTTGATTCTTGTCTGCCCTTCTCCCACTCCTGACACCCAACCACTAACTGACTTACGAGTAAGATTAAGTAATTGAACTGTAGCCTCCGTTACAAATGACGCCTGTGAACCTTGATCTAACAATGCTCTAATACTATATTTGCAACCATTCCTACTATCTACAATCACTTGTGCAGTAGCTAATAGGACACAATTAGTTTGAATATTCTCTTTACAAAAGTTAGTTACAATATGTGTATCATTAATCAAAGGATACGGCTTACCCTTGGACAGTTCGGTCACGTTACCTGTAGTTGTAGACTCACTTCCGATTGGTTTATCTGTATTTGGTTCTCTCTCAAAGTGAAGAAGTGAGTGATGACGCCGCCCACACCTGCGACAACACGTTGACTGTCGACAACGAATCACTGAATGTGATGGCGCCAAACAATTAAAGCATAATTTACTTCGTTGCACAAAATCTTGCCTCTCTTTGACTGACATATCGCCGAACTTCTTACAGTGATATACGTAATGCTCACCACTACATAATAAGCATTTCACTTCGTGTTTCTTCTCCTCTTTGTTGATGTTTGTATGGAACACCTTGGGCTTCGCGATAGCCCTAGACTGCACCCCTCTTGGCTTATGACTCTCTGTCATCTCTAACGATCGAAATCTTGCTTCTAGAAAATGTCGTAATTCTGACCAAGTAGGTGAATCGTTATTATTCATACTCAGCTGTTGTTCCCACTCTTGCAAAGAACTAGAATCCATCTTAGACTCCACTAAATAGTTGATAAAGATATCCCAAGTATCAGTCTCCACGTTCAAGTTCTTCAAAGACATCAAACAAGTCGAAGTTGTATCTAACAACTGTTTTATAGAACTCGCCGTCTCTGTTTGTATAGATTTTTGTGTAAATAACACCCTCAAAATCTCGTTAGAATTGTACCTCTTGTTATTATAACGTGATGTTAGTTTATTCCACGCTGCATCATAATTTGCGTTTGTCGAAGAAAAGTTACGTAATAAAGCTTCTGGTTCACCTGATAATTTGCTTTTTAAATATTGTAATTTCTGTACAGGCGCTAAAGATTTGTTGATGTGCACTAGCGAACAAAACAAGTCATGAAACGTTTGCCACTCATGGTATTTGCCACTAAATACTGGTAACTGGATGCAAGGTAGTTTTATTTCACTTGATGAGTTTGGTATTTGTATGTCACTAATTAGCGGTGACGACGTTTGTTCGTGGTGTAAGGATTGTGATGAGTCTATAAACGGTTGAATAGCTTCCTTTAAAATAGACTTATATTGAATGTATAGTTCCTCAAATTGTTCATAAGTATTGTCTTCAAAATAAGAATCTTCCCTGTCTTCGTCTTTACTAATCTTGAAAATAATATTTTTATGTCCCTCCTTAAACTCCTTCCATAGTTCTTCCAAACTTTCTAACCTCGTATCCAAATACGCCTTCTTAATTCTATCTTTTGGTGACTTTTTATAGTTCTTCTCAGCGTTTTTTAACTTTTCTAATAGCTCAATTTGATATACAAGAAGTACTTCCATCGTAATCACTATTCTTAAACGTTCACAAGAATGTATAACTCAATAAAAAATGTCGTATTTAATATTCACTTAATAACTTTTTGCAAAGAATATTCCTTATCGCACAGGAATGCAGGCTTCTATTGTTCTCGTGGCGCGAGCGCACCGGCCGTCCGATCGATCTATGTCCGACTCGTTATGGACCAAATGTTCAAAGCGATAAGGCTCTAATTAGACTGTAGGGTTTATAACAAATTAAAGAAACGTGTGAACGGTGTGAGGATTTATTTAGTACTAGTTTATATTTTTTACATAGTTAAGTAGTGGACTGTATAGATGCATAGATATAATAGTATAGGTAGCCCTTAAGCGTAATTGCTGTTTGTTAACTCACTTAGACATAACCCTAAAATGAAATTCGTTCATCATCATTCCTTGCCCTTTTCCCAATCATTTGGGGTCAACGCAACATGTCCTCTCCCTCCATACTCCTCTATCATACATCATCTGTGAATTTACATCCATCTTCTTCAAATCCTCTTTCACACAGTCCATCCATCTTTTCTTTGGTCTGCCTTTGGCCTTACATCCACCTACTTTCATATTTAAAACTTACATGGCAATTCCGGAAATTCGTTATTAGAGACTTGCTTAGCTGGCTTTTATAGTACCCGGAGAGGAAATGGTGACATTGGGTATTCTTAATCCGTCACCACTCGGCTAGATTATTACACGGACCACATAAAATTGCTTTGTTTTCTTAAAGACAAACCCCCCTGCGTCTCTATAGCCATAGTTACGTATGTGCTCGAAATAGATTTTATTGCAAGTTTTAAAAATAATTTACCAAGTTCACTCAACTCTGGTCTACTAAGTGTTACATAATAATTATTTTCTAACACTTGCGCAACTTATCTTCATCTTTACTTATAATGAAACAAAGTTGTTATTTTTTTTGTATGTATGTCCATAAGTAAGCTTTTATCTTTAAAACCACGTAACGTATTGTGATGTCTTTTTTTTAATAGATAGAGTGGTTCAAGAGGATGACATTCTGGCATAATTTGTTCAGGTTTGATTACTAAATTTAACGCTTACAATGTTGCGAGGAACAGTTGTATTTCAATACTAGCTGTTGCCCTCGACTCCGTCCGCGTATAATTTAGGAAATATTCCCCGTTTTTACAACATTTTTAACTACTGCTTGAGTGAGAGTATTATAAACGTAAGAGTAAACAAATATAATCAGAATGCTCCGAACTGCTAAGCTATCAGGAGTTACACGTGTTATTGTGAGTCAACCATAAAATATAGATATGTGCTGTTCCGGGATATTTCTTAGACAATTTTATGTAGAATATTTCCGTCATACATGATTTCTATGTAACTTTAACCATTAAGGCTGCACACGCGACGGAAGCTTAAAAAATGGAGTAACTTCTCCCGTGTCCCCAACATTTCCCTTCACTACTCTGCTCCTATTGATTGTAGCGTGTTGAAAAGTATACTATAACCTGCCCAGGAGTATGAAGAATAATTGTACCAAGTTTCGTTAAAATCCGTCGAGTAGTTTTTGTTTCTATAAGGAACATACAGACGGACAGACAGACAGACAGACAAAAATTTTACTGATTGCATTTTTGGCATCAGTATCGATCACTAATCACCCCTTGATAGTTGTTTTGAAAATATATTTCATGTACAGAATTGACCTCTCTACAGATTTATTATAAGTATAGATAACTACCAATTTAATCATCATCATCATAAGATCACGCCTTTTTCCCCATGGGGATAGGCAGAGACTATAGTCATCTGCTACGATCCAAACATACTTCCTTGGCTTCATCCACACTCATACATCTTGTCCTACATGCCCGGCGGTTGTAAGTGCTACGCACATAACTCTTTTGAATTGTACCTGTGATGACATCAGAGTATACTTTATTATACAATATAATTATATACTTATTACCAATTTAATTTCTCGTTCATTTAAGTTTTTAGATGACACGAGAGACAGGGACAAGTTTCACCTATTACGCCTATTACATGAGGCCCTAGTCATTTTAGGATAATGGGGACTGAGTAGACTATGTTATTAAAAAGAAAATTGTTTTACTGTGACCTAATCCGTTTAGTAATGTGTGTTTCGTTAGTGCAATAAAAGTTTTTCTTTCTTTCTATCTAATTTATTTATTTATTTATTTCTCTCAGACAACATAATACAATTCATTACAAACATTAATATTTCGCGTAGTGAATGAAAACTGGTGCCTGAAGTAGGTATAGAGCATTAAACCTGTGTTACAGGTTACTATTAAATATAAATAAATAAATATTCACGGACATTTCACACAACGTCCTCTGATCCCAAGCTAAGCTTATATGCCTGTGTTATGGGTACCAGAATACGGATATAATACATAAACTACTTTTCTTTTGTAAATACATACTTATAATACATAGTAAACACCCAGACGCAGTACAAACATTTGTATGACATTTATGGATATCACACAAATGATTGTCCTGACCGGGAATCGAACCCGAGACCTTGTGATCCATTCCATTACATAAACCACTCCTAGCTGACCCGGTAAACATTGTTTTGCTATATAAATGATAGGAGTGCCAGTCTCAGACCTACTGAATATGCATATAAAATTTCAACAAATTGGTACAAATTGGTAACATACTGTGAGACGAGAATTTTATATATTAGAGATATAATATATAGCTTTTTGGGATCTCGGAAACGGCTTCAATGATTTTCGTGAATTTCGTTTTCGGGACGGTAAAACGATCTAGCTAGGTTTTACATACATAAAATGTCTTTTTGTCGGTATTTATCTTGAAATATTCGCAGTGTGTCTACTACAATTGATGTTACAACAACTGATACTAAAACTTATCATAATCATGCCCTTATCCCATTATTTAGGGTCTCGTTATATCTGTTACCTATCTCCGGAATGATGATAGCTAGAGAGCTGATATTTTCACAGTTCGTCTATATCAGTTGTTGCTACAGCAACATATATAAAAAATCATCACTATTCTGCCCTAAAGTGGAGCTCCAAATAACACCAAGTAATGGGTATATATACGTCACAACAGCTGTTGTGACGTACATATTTCGATAATAACGGTAGGAACAGCAGAAAACTTCGTGTGCGTGTAGAACTCGTACTTGGCCGGTTATTTATTTTTTGGTTCCCAAATCGCTATCCCGAGTTACGCTCGGTTAACTAGATATTTGTTTATTTATGCGCCCAATGTGTCCAGTTTAGTAGACGGGCCTGCCACGACTACATAACTACTCAATCCTATCAGTGACCACAGTGGTAAAGAGAAACAATATCCCTTAGTTGGCTTTTACAGCACCCTGGAGAGGAAATAGGATGATGACACTGAGTATTCTAAATCCGTCACCACACGGACAGATTTATCAAAGTGGTATAAAAGATTATTACGAGTATTTACTTACGTTTATGACTACTCTTTCGCAAAAGTCGTGATCGTGTTGTATTGGTTCGAACGTGACCACTCCGCCTTGGGGTGGTCGACCTGGTTCTTCTTCTGTGCTGCCCAGTTTTGGCAGCGACCTGCAGACAAAAACAACATAGTTATCATCTCATTCGAGGCATCAGCTATTACTTAATTTACAACGGGCTTTATGGTGGTTTTGGAACAGGCTACCGTTCATGAGGTCGGGAGTTCTGCTGGCATGAGGCTGGCACCCTGGGGTGGAAATGGGGTGGTGACACTTGCATTCTTAATCTGTCACTAAACGGACACCTAGACATAGATCTAGATTATCCTAAAAAGATATATTAACAAAAAGCCGTCTCTAAATAATTATCACGTCTATAATACTACTTAGCTTGAAACATAGGGTTTTCTCATTGGTTTATTTTTATAACTTTATTAAATGTGAAATGCTCAGATTGCTAAAATATTGTAGACCAATACCTTTGAGAACATACAGACTCGAACGTAATTACAGATTTATTTTATCTAGTTTTATTATGAAGAGTTCTAAGATTTTTCTAATTATGATGTAATACAATTTTTCCATAAACAGTCTATGGTTTTTTTTGTATTTTTATTTATTTTAAACCTGATGTCGCCCGCGACCTCTTACGTTTGAATTTTAAAAACAATATACATATACTACCTTTTGTGCTATATCTCAGAATAATAAATCTCTGATATTAATATATAGAATATTTTTTTTTATAAATTAGTCATAAAACAAAGATATTATCTCTGTATCTTCCTATGTAACCATAAAACTTAAAAACTTTGTGAGAGATTTTAATGGTTTTGAGTAATCGATAGAGTGATTCAAGTGGAAAGTTTGTATGTTTAAACTGTTAAGGTTTCGTTTCTGAATTCCACGAATATAAGATTTCGAACCGCAGCTAGAGTTTTATAATACCCTCACTCACCCATTGTATTAGCACAAAGAATTGTTTGTATTATTCGCTGATAAGTGCCTCATTTTGATGTACTTTTTCGTTAGGGCTGTCTCAAAATCAGAACACAAGGTTTCTACTTACGTGATGAGACGTGATCAAATACACTACTCGATAAAGCCAATTCGAGTGTCTCTGTTACGTTATGTAGCTGTTAGCCAGCCTAACTATGCACTTACGTAAGCGCTGACGTTTCGGATAACTTTTTTCATTAGCTTTCTAACCAGCGTTTACTTTCATTTAAACATCGATTTTCATAATTAATTAAAATATAATATCTAAAAAAATTCTTGCTTATTTTTCCAACTTTAAAGTAATTAGTCGGACTCGCGCAAGGTTTTCACATCATTATCGTCATAAACATATCGCCTTAGCGAATCATTGAGCTGAAAACGATTGTTGCATGGGAGCCCCTTAAATATTTATTGCATTCCGTTTTTAGGGTTCCGTACCCAAAGGGTAATAACGGGACCCTATTACTGAGACTTCGCTGTCCGTCCGTCCGTCCGTCTGTCACCAGGCTGTATCTCAAGAACGGTGATAGCTAGACAGTTGAAATTTTCACAGATGATGTATTTCTATTGCCGCTATAACAACAAATACTAAAAATAAAATAAAATAAATATTTAAGGGGGGCTCCCATACAACAAACATGATTTTTTTACCGTTTCTTGCTCGATACTAATAACGTTGCCTTATGTTGCATAGATAATGGTACGGAACCCCTCGTGCGCGTGTCCGACTCGCACTTGACCAATTATTTAGTATTTGTTGGTATAGCGGCAATAGAATTACCTGATGAGTGAAAATGTCAAATTTCTAGCTGTCACCTGTCACCGTTCATGGTATACAGCCAGGTGTCAGACAGGGGGAGTAAGGACCGATAGCGAAGTCTCAGTAATAGGGTCTTGTTTACTAGATGGTACCTACTTTGCCAAGGAACCCTAAAAATTACGGAACAAATATTTTTCTCCAACGTCTTAAAAGTTGAATTTAGAAAAAAATCTAACTACAGTGTACAATGAACTAGTAATCGAACTTTAATATCTCTAATTTCAAAACTTTCGGCTGTAGTTGTTATGTCACTCAATAAATATTCTCCTTTGTGTTGAAAGTAATATAATGTATCTATAACAATCAAACATAATTACAAACACGTCGAATTACTGGAGAAATGGCGTTGTAGGTTGGAGAGCGTTGGCTTAAAAATAAGTCGAAGTAAGACAGAGCACATGTTTTGTGATTTCGGCGGCCCCTCTAACTTTACACCCATAGCCCTAGATGGAGTGTTCCTTCCAGTATGCTCGAACTTCAGATACCTTGGCTCACTTATCCAAAGTGATGGAAACGTGGATCGTACGGTGAAGCACAGAATGGATGCGGGAAGGATGAAATGGTGGCAGGTTACGGTTACTATTAAAAATAAAATTTATAAGACTTTAATAAGACCTGTCGTCATGTATGGATCGTCATGTTGCGCTATGAAAGTAACGGATGAGAAACGAATGCATGTAACGGAAATGCGAATGTTGAGATGGATGTGCGGGGTAAGACGGAAAGATAGAATTAGGAATGAGTATGTCAGAGGAAGCATGAAAGTAGCACCCGTGAGTGAAAAGTTGAGAAGCATGCGTCTTTCTTGGTATGGACATGTGATGAGACAGAATGAGAGCGGAATTGCCATGAAAGTTTTAAATATGAAAGTGGGTGGATGTAACGCCAGAGGCAGACCAAAGAAAAGATGGATGGACTGTGTGAAAGAGGATATGAAGAAGATGGATGTAAATCCACAGATGACTTGTGACAGAGGAGTATGGAGGAGGAGGACATGTTGCGCCGACCCCAAATGATTGGGAGAAGGGCAGGAAGAAAAAGAAAGAGAAACTGTGTAAGAAAGAATCATACGAGCTCATTAAGAATGTAGCATCAATAACGGTTAAGACCTAAGTCCTGGATATCTACAGGAAGTATCCATATTGTCCTTGACAACAACATCGAGGCAAAACATTTTACAGTAAGGTGGCACAATTTCAAATAGTGAAACACTTGCATTGTACTGACGACAATTCAGATCAATAAAAACTTTTTTCTTCTATATAATTAGTTTAAAAATGCATTGGTTTACATTTTACATTAGCCCTTGAATGCATGCACGGATATTGCGCTATTATGTGTATGTCTTAGAAACAAAGAAATTCAGAGAAATTAAATTTTAAAGGATAAGAAATTCATGTATTTTCTACCAATGTTTCTTTCCTGAGTGCGAAAGTTTAAATGTCGAATTTAAACCAACTTCAGGTTTCAGGTCAGCTTTAGGTACTAAACCAAATTGTGGGTTTGACACCTGTATATTACAAATAAAAATATGATATAAATGTGTTGTATTTATTTATTTATTTTAAAACTTCATGCACTTTAATAATACAATGGCGGACTTAATGCCGACAGTGGCATTTTCTACCAGTCAACCAACGTCGGTGCAGAGACAATTTGGGGCAGGTGCTATTTTACAATAAACTAAAAAAAAAGAAATAGAATGCTTCAATTTCAACTTATTTACACAATACAAATATTAATACTATACCTTCATATATATACATAAACAAATACCATACCATATAAATATAACATAAACTTACATACTAATAGTATACATAAAAATATACTCATATAGTTATAAAATAGTTACATAAACATACAGATGCATAAACACTATATCTACATAAATAATTATAATATTTTAGTGAAAGGTGATCTTTAGCGATTAGATTGTTGTAATATTTGTGTTTGTCTTTTTGTGCGTTTGGGTGCACAAAATAAGATTCTACTCATGTAGCATATCCATATTGACGGGCTTCGTGGTGGAGTGGTTTATGTAATGGACTGCCGATCACGAAGTCTCGGGTTCGATTCCCGGTCAGGACAATCATTTGTGTGATATCCATAAATGTCATACAAATGTTTGTACTGCGTCTGGGTGTTTACTATGTATTACTCGTATAAGTATGTATTTACAAAAGAAAAGTAGTTTATGTATTATATCCGTATTCTGGTAACACAAGCTTATAAGCTTAGCTTGGGACCAGAGGACGTTGTGTAAAATGTCCGTGAATATTTATTTTATTTATTTATTATATTCTGGCACTCATATCACAAGCGAATAAGCTTAGGTTGGGTCAAGAGGACGTTGTTTAAAATGTCCATATATCTTTATTTAAATTTAAGTTGGATAACCGACATTAATGGATAAATCCAACACGCTTAGTCAACTTAATATCCTGTTGAAAAAGATAAAATACTCAAAGATGGAAAGTTAAAAGTATGAGATTCACATACTTTTAAAATAAAATCATCTAATTAACAAATTTCATAACACTCTTCATATCACATTTCAACTTGAAGAAAACCTCTCTAGAGTATTGGCAATTTCATACGAGATATTTATTTGTATTTGTTTTCGTCTTAGCAATCTTAGTGTTTAGATATTACGTAGAATAATATGTCTGAATGAGTAAAATTCATATCAAGGTGGTTAGGAATTGAACCGTGAAATTAGTTTTTCTTATATCAACATAATTTATTGCTAATAATTGCTAAAATAACACACGACGTACAGGGACGTAATATTTTGATGAAATGGTCTAGACGAATGTCTATAATGTATTAGATTAGAATGTAATGTATTAGATTTTTTTTTAAATCTATATAGATATTTTACGGAACGTTGCTGGTCTCTATTGGTTCATATAACGACTGCAGTTCACGAGGTCTGGGGTTCGATTCCCGCACGGTACAATTATTTGTGCGATATTTAATAAATGTCATACAAATGTTTGTACAGCGCCTGGGTGTTTTCTATGTATTATAAGTATGTATTCACAAAAACAAAGTATATGTGTAGTATATCCGTATCTGATATCCATAACACAAGAATAGAAATATAAATATAGGACCAGAGGACGTTAGATACTCGTAGATAGATAGATAACTCTTTATTTGCACAAACACCAATTTTACACAGAATTTAAAAACAAGAAAAAAATACAGTCTTAAAAGCTATTGTACAAAGGGCGGCCTTATCACTAATGTGATTTCTTCCAGGCAACCGTATAATAGATAGAATCTAGAATAGATATCGCGGTGGTTGTTGGTGAATTCAAATTCATATACAGGATGCTTCAAAAAAATGTATACACACTTTGAACTTCCATAGAAAATTTATTTACCGTTCTACAAAGTTAAATTTCAGGAAAATAGAAAGCTGAAAGTCCAATGTAAATGAAACATAAATAACAAATGTTAATACTGTTCAAATTGGTGACCTGCAGCATCAATACAATTCTGAGTACGAATCACCACTGATTCTGTACATCGTATCAAAACGTCCAATGAGATTTCTCTACACACTGCTTGAATCTCATTCCAAAGAATGTCTAGGTTACGTGGTTTACGTTTGTACACCTCATCTTTTACTGTGCCCCACAAGAAAAGGCCAGTGGATAGGACGCAGGGGGCCAATCGAGTTTCCAGCACGCTCTCCAGACCTTACACCGCTGGATTTCTTCTTGTGGGGCACAGTAAAAGATGAGGTGTACAAACGTAAACCACGTAACCTAGACATTCTTTGGAATGAGATTCAAGCAGTGTGTAGAGAAATTTAACTTTGTAGAACGGTAAATAAATTTTCTATGGAAGTTCAAAGTGTGTATACATTTTTTTGAAGCACCCGGTATATTAAATTTAATTTATGTATAAATGCATACCTACCTAAATTTAAACAATAAACATACGGAAAAAAAATTATATACATAAATACACTAATAAGTAAAAACTACTACAGAATATAATATAATAATAACATTTATTTCAGATAATTATCCATAAGTAGTACAGTTAGGGCATTTTGTTAGGGCTAGGTGTTTTACAATATTTAAATTCTACCTATACAACTAAACTAAATTAAAACATGCATTACAAAATTCGGTACTGTGAACTAGATATTCTTATTAAATAATAACTAATAAAATAATAATAATAAATAATAATAAATATTCAGGACATTTCACACAACGTCCTCTGGTCCCAAAGTAAGCTATATTTCTATGCTTGTATTATGGGAACCAGATACGGATAGACTACATATACTACTTTTCTTTTGTAAATACATACTTATAATACATAGAAAACACCCAGACGCAGTACAAACATTTGTATGACATTTATGGATATCACACAAATGATTGTCCCAACCGGGAATCGAACCCGCGACCTCGTGATCGGCAGTCCATTACATAAACCACTCCGAGATTTTAGTTAAATTATTGATACAGCGTATGCGCTCGGCCTGTTGTCCTGCTGCTTTGCGAGCTTTGTTCCATTTCTAATCCAAATGTATTTCCAATTGTGCTCAGCCCCAGTTTTCTTTGCAAGATAGAACAGCCACTTATTGTGGGGTGTCAAGCGTTCATTGATATATAAACTAGATGGTGTACCTGTTATGTCAATATCGGTAGACGAAAGACCGCGATGCATGCGAGCTGATTGTAACAGAGTTCACGCGTTGTGCGTCTAATGAAAGTGACGACAATGCGTCGAGGTCTTCGAGCGTCAGCTGTTGTTTTACTGGACCCACTCCTATGCGTTTTTTGGGCAATGGAACCTATGCGCTTGGCTTGCACTATCTCGCTTTCATTACCCTCAACGCCCAGCTTAGTAGAAATTAACTTTACCACTTGTTGTATGTTTTCACCAACAATTTCCGGCATTCCAGCTATTTCCACGTCATTAGCTAATGCCTGTTGTTGAAGGTCATTTATTTGAGACTCTAATTCTACAATTGCATCTTGGACTGAATTATCGTCGGATTTATTTTCCAATGATGTAAGTCGTACTTCCATATCATCGATTGCAACCCTGCATTCGATCGATTACATCTCTTCATGATATGCACGGACTTCGGATCTCAAGGCGGTAAACTCTTCTCTAAAACATCTAATTTCGAGTCCCAGATCAATCGAAGGATGTTTATCTTTGGAAATAGAATTTTTTTCACAACTATAACATAACCAACCACTAGTGATGCCGCTCTCGGGTATATTGGTAATGCAACCTCGGTGGTATGATACTGTGCAATTGCTGCATTTGACTGCTAAACCAACTGTCATGGCTTTTGCGACACACTCCACATTTCACCATACTGAATTTTATATGAAACATTATCTAAACGCAATATAATTTGATTTCGTGTAATAAATAAAGTAAGAGGTTATTTTAAAATTGTTCTTGAGTTTGAGTATTTTATGATTTTTGTACTTGAATCAGGAGTTAAACACGACACAGATACACTAAACTACAAATTGTGTGTTATTTTATGCAACTTTAACTTTATTTTAACACTAAAATTAGTAAATTTCAACAGTAAAATTAGTAGCCAAAGTTATTAATTACGGAGCGAACTTGTGACCGTTTGACGTTTGTGCCAACACTACATTACATATCATTTTTAACTACATTTTAATCTCAGAATTTCAGATGTTCTTAGATTATTTGCATGTGTGTCATGTCGGAACACAAAACGAGTTTTAAGATATTGGGGAGTATTAGGATTAAATAATATGATATATAATAGCGAAAGAATATGAGTATTCCGGCGAAGGCGAATGGGAAGCCACTTGAGCTTTTTACGAAACTCAGAGACATGAACATATTTGCGTAGGACAAATATAAATCTTATACAGACATTTTGAAGTCGCTCAAGTTTATCGAGTTGTGCTTCGGTGAGATTGACATAACTGACATCAGCGTAATCTAGAATTGGCAGGAGCAAAGACTGGGCAAGCGCTATTTTTGTGGGAATTGGTAAAAGAGATTGTAAGGACTTCGCAAGGACCCCACTGAAGCAAAAAATTTGCGACTAACTACTTGTAGTTGAGGACTCCAAGATAAACTGCTATCAATAAAAATACCTAAATTCTTTCCCTCGTCATTAATTTTCAAATTGGTACCATTAAAATTCAATTGTGGTAGGGCGGGTAAGTTAATTTTAGCTATCAGCCTGGAGCTGCCGACAATAATCACGTTGTGTGAAATGTACATAAATATAAAGCTTATATGCTTGTATTATGGGTAGTAATGTAGTAGTGTGCAGTAGTGGACGGAGGAAGGCTGATGGATGGGTGGATGGAAACAAGCACACGATCCGCCTGATGGTAAATAGTTACTGTAGGAAGTTTGCAATACAAGGAGTGTTCCTTTTGCTTTTTCGACATTTACCTATATTACTTCACCTAGTCTATAAAGTTAAACTGTATATTATAATACATTACTGGTTCGTGGTATCGTCACTTTTAACACATTTTTATTAATTTTGTTCCCATCTAATCGTAACAGAATCATTGGATTTTGGCCCCTGTAAATATATTAAATTATTTTGCACATTTATCAGGGATTGCAGGATACGTAAGTATCTATCATAATTCTTTGTGGATCGATAACAATGCATTTAAAGATTAGTGGTCTTATTCATAATGACTTATCGGAGGTTTAAACGGAGATTTTATCGGAGAGATAATAAACGTTTTAGCGTAAAAAGACTATTATGAATAACAAGTTTTGACAATTTTCGCGAACCGATTTTAGCAAACTTTTAAACCTCCGGTAAGTCATTATGAATAAGACCATAAGGTTATAAAGAATTGAGACAGGTATTTTTCCTTGATTTGGATATTTCACGTCAACAGAACACACTAGTATTTATATAATAAGAATTAGTGCCAAGAATTCAGTTTTTCTCGTCATTTTTCTTGTTACTAACAGTACTGCGATTTCCTGGAATCTTTTGAAAACTTGCCTGTACTAGCTAAACGGAAAACGATAATCAAACATTTTCTATAAAAAATAAACACAAAATTATACTTCCTTCCTTGTGTTGTTATGTTTAGATGGTAGCAACTGGCGCTTTGTAGTCTCTGCCTATCCACATGGGAAAAGGCGAAACGGTATGATAATGATGATTACATTACAGAATATTTTTACATAGAAGTCGTACATGCCTTCAAGCGAGGAGACCTAATTTTAACTGAATTTTCTATCAGCAAACATTTAATTAGACATACATTTGATTAAGCCAAGTAAGACAGTATACATAATGTAATTTTTTTTCTCCTAATGTCACCATGCCGGGCACGGGCCTCCTCCACTTTGAAAGAAAGAAAGAAAGGAAGGGATTATGTTCTAAAGTGCCGCGCTGATCCCCTATGTTGGCACAGGGTTTATTTTCAAATTTCCCGTCTCTCACAGAGGATGTCATCTGTGTACAATATTCCTTTGCTGACTTTTACAGCACTCTGGGAAGGAAATGGGGTGGCGACACTTGTATTCTTAATTCGACACCACACGGACTAAACTAACTGATGTAAACTTCGCTCATAACGACTAACCGATTTAAACGATGACTCTGATTAATCAAGTTTGCGATAACTATGCACTAAGAAAATATACCGGTTAGGACGACACACCACCGGCACCGTTATAACCGTATTACCATGTTTATATTTACAGTAGAAATACTATTAAATTATACGAGATGTTGTTTATGTTATTATGTTGATGTTGTTAGATGGTATTGTTCCCAGATCTTTGTACGCATGGAACCATTCTTTCTATTAAAAAAGGACTTTAAAATCCGTCACTTAGTTTTAAGCATTTAAGCTTACATATAGGGATAGAGATTAATAATCACTTTCTTTTATAATTACTATAGAGTCAGGAAATGGTCTTTATTACCTCTTTTAAAACTGCTAATTAAAAGCTAGTAAGGAATGTTTTGCACGGATTCTGTCTAGTACCTACAAAAAACCGGTCAATATCACTATAATAAGACTTCAAACTAAAATCAAAACTAAGAATATGCTAGAAGCTAATAACTTTAAATGTTCCCCTTCCTACAAATATACTGTACACTTCTTTTTTCTCAAGATCCTTCTGTATATAATTCTATATCTTCCTTTATTGTCAACTAGAAACCAAACTTTAATCAATTATATAAAAAAGCCATCGTCTTGAACCCACTCAACTTATTAAAATAAACCGCATTAAAATCCGTTATATTTTATGTTAAGATAAATATAAGCTCATATAAGGACATACATACTAAAATAACCACTTTGATTCATAATAAAAAATTCATCTTTTATAAGTTCGGTATGTATTAATCTATGTAACGGAATTTTTAACGAGATTTTCACCCATTTGCGTTAGTCGGATTGATTTGAAATTTTGCATAATTATCAAGGACCCATGACAATGCAATTATATAAAAAGACTAGCTGACCCGGCAAACGTTGTTTTGCCATACAAAAAAAAACAGTTTGTAAAATATATGTTGGCCAATTCTTAGACCTACTGAATATGCATGTAAAATTTCATAAAAATAGGTAAAGCCGTTTCGGAGGAGTACGGTAACTAACACTGTGACACGTGAATTTTATATATTAGAAGATATTCAAGATTTTCAAGCGTGTTTTTATTATATAAATTTATTGCAGCTCCTCATTTATTAGAAATTAGCTTTAAAAGTACCTAGACCTGGTTCTCGATCACAGGAATTATTTGCAGTACCTACCTTTATATAGAACAATTTATAGTAGTAAAAACTTCTTTAGACGTAGTGTAGATATATATAATAAAGAACTTAAGACGATACCAAAATAGCTTCGTGCATTTTTCTACGTACGAAGTTTTCATTGTTTCTTTAGATTGAATGGCTAGAGCTCTAATTTTTAAGTATATGTTTTTTCAATATATGATCTAGGATCGCATCAACTCAGAAACACGATTGAAAAAAGTTTTCTCGATAGAAAATCTTGGCGAAACAACCTCTCAAAATTTTTATTTTTTTCATTTGTCGGTCTATTATCGCGTATTAACTAATGAAATAACTTTAAAAACATAAGTAACTATTATATATAGAAACACGTAAATCAGAATTAAAATATATTTAGTAGATTTTGAGTAAATAGGAAAAGTATCCCTAATTCTTCATTTTCTGTGCCTACTGGCTGTGTTAATATGTACGTGTCGGCGATGATATACGATAATATTGATGTAGGCCCTTAAAGATATCCCTTTATTCGGAAATAGGTTAGCAACATTTAAAAAGAAATTGAAAAAGGTTTTTTTTTGTTAATTTTAGTAATCTAAGGTGGAATGTTTTAACCTAAAGTTCAAATTTGTATTTTATTTAACTTATGTAAGACACTTTTCTTTTCACCATTTACATAATGTTAATTATGGAATTAGAAGCCTATCCGTGTATTTTCTTTTGATATTGATTTGTAAATGACTGTTTGTTTTCCTGTTAATTATTTATTTATTTATTATTTTATATAAATAAATAATTAGTAAAAATAATAACACTTTAGTATAAGTACTATTATATAATTTAAAATACGTTATTTGACATAAGTATATTTTTATTTTATTGTTTGAGTAGGTACATATTTTTTACAAAATTTTCTTGACCCGTTCCTTTTTCCAAATTCACGTTCTATTTAAATAACAACCTATATGCTAATTTTTTTTAATTATGAAAAGGTTCAAGTCCAACGCAAAAAACAATGCTAAAAGAATACTCAAAACGTCTTCCGTATTTTACAACCAACCTGTCATTATTAAACTTCTCGTAATGACATGTATAATAATTAATATTATTAAGCACAAACGTTTTGATTACCTTGAAAATACCAATCTAAATTTTTAAACAACCACATTAAATAATCATTCCGTTTATCAATAATTAATAACACTTTATAGAAAACAAGAATAAAGTTAAAAGTATACAACTGCAATAAAAAGAAAATATAAATTTGGTTGAAAAAAATAAGTCTTTAAAATAAAAAAAAAAAAACAAACATGAAAAAAGTATTTATTATAAAATCAAAAAATTATACAAAAATATTAAAAAAAGTAAAATTAATTAAAATAAAATACACAATAAACACTGATGACACTATAATTTTAAACTCACTGATCGTCTTCATTCTGACTAGTAGGACGATATGATGAGTGGTTAATATCAGGCGAGTATACGGACATCTCCATGATGATGTGTTAACCTGGCGACGGACTCCGGTATACTAACTCATAACTCTCGCAGCACTGATAGTACTACCCCTACCCCCCGAACGACAGTACTCGCCCTTCGCAAACTAAGTACTCAACTAGGCTACGTAGCTCGATATTTATTGATACATCAACTATTACCCGTGGTTTCGCCCATCTTTAGAGTTACTACGTCTCTCTTTTCAGATCGATTATTTATAGCCTATGTGTTGTCTGTGTGGTGACGGATTAAGAATAGAAGTGTCATCACCCCTTTTCCTTCCCAGGGTGCTGTAAAAGCCAGCTAAGGATTATTACACAGATAACATCCTCTGTGAGAGACGGAAATCTTGAAAATGAACCCTGTGCCAACAAGTCAGGTCCATAATGCCTCCCAAGTGGAGAAGGCCCGTGTCCAATAGGGGACTGGAGAGAGATATATGTATCATACTGTTCTATACCATATAAAACAGTAAACTCTCATTAAAATCACTTCAATATTTTCTACATAAAAGAGACTAGACACTACTTCATACAAACTGTCACTATTTTAATATTAATAAGATATTGGTACCAATTCTACGTGCACTACTAAACTAAACTAAAAAATAAAAATTTAAACTGTTAATAACACAATTTGGAAATTTTAACTTAACTTTTTTATTATAAAAACTGTGTATTATTTAAATAGTCAATCAATCAAAATACACCATATAAGTATAATTTTAAATATACTTGGACATTTCACACAACGTCCTCTGGTCCCAAGCTAAGCTTATATGCTTGTGTTATGGGTACCAGAATTCGGATATACTACATATACTACTTTTCTTTTGTAAATACATACTTATATATTTTTCTTTCTTTCTTTCATATAGAATTGGTACTATTGCTTTGTTTTAGTACTTTTGTTAAGTAATTTAAGATAGCCTTATACGACTTTATTGGACAAGTAATAGAAATATTGTCTTAGATTGTTGCCATTTGCATATAGAGTCGTGATTTAAGTATAGTCTAATGTCACGCATAATACCTAATCAAATACGCGATCCTAGACAGAGGTAGATTTAATTGCATTATTTTAGGTGATCTATTTAAGGGTTAAGATTTTATTAACAATATCGTCCGTTCAGTGACGGGTTAAGAATACAATTGTAACCCTTTTCTTTCCCAGGGTGCTGTAAAAGTCAGCTAAGGAATATTGTATACAGATAACATTGTCTGTGAGAGATAGAAAACTCGACAATAAACCCTCTACCAACACTTATGGTCACAGTAGACCATAATCCCTCCCAAAGTAGAAGAGGCCTGTGCCCAACAGTGGGACGATAATGGGCTGCACAGAGAAACGTATATACATTATATAAATACATTAATATTAGAAAGAGGTTAACTGTAGGTATGGATGTCGCATAATCCTACCAGTGACTGAAAAATCTCTAAAACGTCGGGTTAAAATTTTAAACAAAAACACGCGTTTAAAGCTGTAAAAAAAGCTGTTCTATTTGTTTATTAGCTGTCAATAAAAGTAAAAATAAATATGTACTAAGTTTTTAAATTCCTATGTCAAAAACATCGCGCATAGAAATGAAACGGATTTCCTATTAAATAACTATGTTGGCATGTAAACTCTTAAACGAAGTGAGTTTTCAAGCAACCTCTAAAATAAGGTTGAGCTAAATTTAGTTGAATATCCAACGTAACGTTGGATTTGTAAATCATAATAAATAGAAACAGATGCGTGGGAGATCCATCTGTGTTTGACAAACGAATACAAGAGACGGAATACTCGAAACTAAACTCGCCGTTTCGGTAGTGGACAAAATACTTTTCAGACGTGTTTATCAAAATATAGTGGCCAGATGACAAATTAATAAAAAAGTAAATATTTATGGACTTTTAATACAACGTTCTCTGGTCCCAAAGTACGTAATAGGTATTTTTTTAATATAAAAATTTTATTTTTAAAAATAGAAATCCAAGGCAAGAATATAACTTTTATTTTGGGCCTAGGCAACCCTGTATACTTTCAACAATCTCCTCCTCCTCCAGCCTATTTACGTCCCACTGTTGGGCACTAGCCTCCTCCACTTTGGAGGGATTATGGTCTACTGTGCCGCGCTGACCAGGCGTGTTGGCACAGGGTTTATTTTCGAGATTTCCGTCTCTCACAGAGGATGTTATATGTGTAAAATATCCCTTAGCTGACTTATAAAGCATCTTTGGGAGGAGATGGGGTGGTGACACTTGTATTCTTAATCCGTCACCACAAGGAGTGTACTGTTCAACAATCAATATCATCATATCCCACAACCCTGCGCTTACCTATGCCATTACTTGGGATCGGCAAAGCATGCCTTTATGCCATGTCTTTCTATAACCACGTTTTCTCCTTTTCCAGTCCGTCTATCCAGCTTTTTGTTGCCTTTCTTCTATACTTGAAATTTTCACATTAATTTACAAGATAAGATAGGTAAATAAACGCAAGTAAAACTGACGGATATAATCTAGTTATTATATAAAATGTCATATATGCAGAAAATGATATTTAAGCATGAAATTTCATAACATGAACGACACCTTGAGTTAATTTTATAATATTAAAACGAGGTAAACTTTCACCGGCTGACACATTTAAATTAGGTTGTTCAATGTCGGTTCGTTGCCGGCAAATCTGTTCAAGGTTTCATTAAAACGGTCCACTTGTTTTGCAGATTAGCAGTTAAATATAAACGCATGTGTTAGTAGCGATTGATGTGAAACTTTGCACTCAATGTTTTGTCGTTAGTAAGTATGCACATAAACTATGCATGTGTTGGTGAATGAATACAAATGTTAAAGGAAACATCGTGTGTTAAAACTCCGGTTACTGTAACACTCGTAAGTTTTTTAATGTACTGACATAAAAAAAGGACAGGTTCGAGTAAGACTAGCACAAGAAGTGTTCCGTACTGTTATTCTCTCTCCAGCCATTTACGTCCCACTGTTGGGCACGGGCCTCCTCCACTTTGGGAGGGATTATGGTCTACTGTGCCGCGCTGACCAGGCGTGTTGGCACAGGGTTTATTTTCGAGTTTCCGTCTCTCACAGAGGATGTTATCTGTGTGCAATATCCCTTAGCTGACTTTTACAGCACGCTTGGGAGGAGATAAGGTGGTGACACTTGTATTCTTAATCCGTCACCACACGGATAACTGTTATTATATGGCCCAAATAACGAAACAAAGGCAGGAGAATGACCATCAGTATTTTTGTTGTTATTACATCAAATATAGTAGGTAGATAGGTCAATATATACGAACTAATGCAATTTTGTTGACAGAATTGTGTTATAAACCAAATAAAATTTTCGATTTAGGTCTCCATACCTTTTATTTATTTAATTTATGGACATATCACACAACATTCTGTGGTCCCGATCTTATATGCTTGTGTTATGAGTACCAGAATACTAGACTACATACTACTTTTCTTTTGTAAATACTTATTAAACACGCAGACACAGTACAAACATTTGTGTGACATTTATAAATATCACACAAATAATTGTCCCGTGCGGGAATCGAACCCGCGACGTATTGAGCGGCAATTGTCATAGATACTCAATTGTGTAATGCAATAAGTTTTAAGGACGAATAGAGACGAACTGCGCAATTGTATGATTAAAATTTACATAGTGAATAAATTGGTTTTATTTATTACGATTGTTACAATGTATTGCTTTGATTTATTGAAGTGATGGACATAAAGAATTTAAGTGCTGCCTCACCGTGTTATGCCCGCGGGTGTCGTAAGATCCGACCGAACCACGTTGCATTATACCTGCATTTATACCCGAAATGGGTTGTCGTCAAAACCCACAGCAACACGCAGCTATATTGCACCTGCCCAAAATAACGGAATAACGGATGACTGTTGTTTAGCAATATTACATTTTCAGGTTTAGTACATTTATTTCTACACATAGTTACAAGAATTAGGCCAAGCCATGCAGTGGTTAGCTTTCACGTCGTTGCGGTTTGATATCCGTCTAGAACAATTATTTGTGTGATTTATATATTCGTTAGGTAAATAAATTATAATTGTACTGTCCGTGATTTTCCAAAAATAGTATAGTTATGTATTACTGTATTCTGGATAGATATAACAAGTAAATAAGCTTAGCTAGAACCAGAGGATGTTGTGAGATATTTCTATGGACATTTCCAGAAAGTAAAACAGTAGGTATTTCAAACTCGTACTTGACCGGTATTTGTTACAGAACATATATATATCCGAAGCTTCTCTCGACATTATATTTATTTCCTCGGCAAGTACCATTGTACAGCATTTTAAATATAGTTTCTACTTCAAGCCCTTGAACCTAATATGTACTATTCTAGTCAGCAAGTATACTGCAAGGAAAAGGTCAGTGGTTTTAACATTCATTATATTTAGAATTTTCATAAAAAACTGAATTTTTGGAAGACTTTCTCTTTGACATGGACCTTGCGTTGTTTTTATTATTTCTCTGTCACTATTGAAGAGACTTTCATTTCAGAACTATTTTTGTTGTCTAGTCTTTTCTATGAATGGCAGAAGGTCGTACTTTCGTTTATCGATGTTGTGTGAAATATAAACGAAAAATGTTTTCTTAGTATAAAAAAAAGTCCTTATGTATGTGAGCTTATATCTTCAAAACTACGTAACGGATTTTGATGCAACATTTGATGCAACAAAAAACGATTACAATTTAGAGATTTTAAACTAAGCAACTTATTTTATTTGCGCTGTTTATGTCATGTTCTAAGCTTTAATAAAATTTGTGAGTATTCGATGCCAGGGTCGGACAAGTATTGTTGGGTTTTCTGTTAGCAAATACTCAGTAACCATACGGTATCTGGCACTGTGCCCGATTGTAAAAGTCTCACTTCCTATTACGTTGCTTTTAAAATTATGGATGAAACGTGGATATAAATATTTTTCTGCTTAGCCCTTCACAGACTGTGTGTCTAGGTCGTCTAGACATACCTTTATTAGAGTTTCGTACCAAAAATCCCCTATTAGTGAAACTTTGCTGTCCGTCCGTCTGTCCGTCTATGATAAGGCTGTATCTCTGGGTATACGAATTTATTATGATAATAGCGATATGAAACCCTTAGTGTGCGACAACAACTCGTACCTACTTGACTCGTTTTTTTGGGTTCCGTACTCAAAAGTAAAATAACATCCAGTTTTTTATTTTTTTATAATTGAGGTTATGAAATGTCTACACTTTAAGTGAGAGTGCAATCTATAATGGATTGTACTCTCACTTAAGAGGGTACTTTACTCCTCATTTAGGCATTTGCCTTAGGTATTGCTATCCCTATTTCCGAGCGCCGCGCTGAAAGGGACAAATATAGATGATGGATTTTACATACAAATTCTTTGAAAAAAGACGTTTTGTACTTCCGCTTTTTTTCGCGAAAGTTAAACCGATTTTAATAGCTTTTGCGTTATATTATAGAAAAAGAGTATAATATCTATGCTTCTATCACTTCCTTTTGTGGTATAACTTTACCAAATATGTGTGATAGACGCTGCAACTTTATCTAAAGAAAACCGAAAAAAGTGGGTTTTTCGGATCGTCATATTTCTTTTAGTTATTATGTTTTGAAAAAAAGAAAGTGATAGAAGCATGGATATACTCTTTATCTATAATATAACGCAAAAACTATTAAAATCGGTTTAACTTTCGCGAAGAAAAAACGGAAGTACGATACCCATACTTTTGTATGGAGCATAATTTGGTATCGTACCGTCATAACATTAAAATTTCGTAACACTATACAAATAAAACACACAATTTAACACTGGTTAAGTTCGAGTTTGATTCGTACATGAAGAGTTCTGTACCGCTGTACGGAGCGCTATATAGGCGAACGGTAATAGCTATAGAGCTGCAAATATTATTCATTCTCCTGGCCTTATCCCGTTTTTAGATGTCTGATGATGAAATTTGCTGTAAAGCTTAAAGATTAGAATAACATACAGGGTATATAATAATCACGCCAAAAGAAAAACAGCGTGCAGAAAATATAAACGCCTGTGAAAGCGCGGTTATTAACTTATATTAGCGTGTCATAGACACATTCTAGAGTAAAAATCTATAGAAAAGTAAGTTAAAGAATGTGTAAAATTGTATTGTGTATAAACGAACATTTCAAAAGAAACAAACAAATGCTCACCAATGAATGGGCTTATTTAAACCGGATTCTTGCGGCCGAATTGTAGATAATACAAACATATTTATCTTCGAATGAAAGTCTTATGTACAATCACAAAACAGAAATATATACCTTCACTGTGCTAATGAAACAGAATTACTGTGACTTTAATATAAAAAAAAACATATATTTGAAATCAATAGCGCCAATTCTGTAACACCAAAACTAAACTAAACTAAAAGCTTCATTGTTAAATTTATAGTTTGTTAGTTTTACCAGGACTATAATCACGTCAATTTTATTATTTAGCATAATATATTAAAGCATTTAAAAGGTACAGTAAGCACCTTTGCTCGTGACGTTTCGACCAACTTGCACCGATCATGGTCACGAGTGTCACGACTGGGTATTGGTATATTTATTTATTGGTTATAACTATTTATTTATCTCCTTCCAAAGGTGCTGTAAAAGTCAGCTAAGGGATATTGCGCACAGATGACATCCTCTGTGAGAAACGGAAAACTCGAAAATAAACCCTGTGCCAACACGCCTGGTCAGCGCGGCACAGTAGACCATAATCCCTCTAAAGCAGAGGAGGCCCGTGCCCAACAGTGGGAAGTAAATGGGCTTGAGAGGAGAGAGGAGAGTAGTTTTTTTTCTATGTTATAATATAGGCTGTAAGTTTTCCTAAAACAATGTAAATAAATAAATTAAATCGACTAAATTTCAAACCAACATTTTTATTTACTTTTATCTGTCTGCAATAAAAAGCCAAGTATTGACTTCTACGTGTGGTATCGGATTAGGAATACAAATGTCACAACTTCCATTTCCTCCCTCAGAATGCTGTAAAAGCAAGCTAACAGATACTGTACACAGATAACATCATCTGCAGTGAGAGACTGAAAACTTGAAACACTGTGTCAAAACGCCTGGTCGGCGGCACGGCACAGTAGACCTCAAACCCTTCCGAGCCCGTGCCCAACAGTGGGACTATAATAGAGAGAAACAAAGAGGCTATTATGTTATACCTGCTAGGGCTGCTATAATTAAAACTGTTGACTCTGGATAGTCTTGTTGACCCGTCCTTCTAACTAGGACAATTCTGGGGTATACCGGAAGGTTAGCAGCACTATGTTATATATATACATTTGTTATTGTTGTAATGTTCTACTTGTATATCTAATAGAGATTCACTTGTAATTCTTGTCTCAAAAGAAATCGATATGAAACCGTTACAATATCGGCGAGAAAAATAAACCTAATTGCTGCAGTCGGCAGGATTTGTGAATAAGCTCGCTGGGTTTTGTTTGTGTGAAGAGATAAAGTCTCGTATGACTACGTTTTAGTTATCTATCAACACTTAAGCATTGGTTTAGTTCAGTTTGTACAAGCAGAATTATCGTCAATTTTATCATTTCGGTATTTTTCTATCATTAATAAAAATATTATATAACCGCTTGTTACGTAGCTGTCTGTATGTTTGCGGAAAAGTAAAAAAAAAATCAGTGATTTCTAAAGTAATACTCATTTTTTTGTGTAAGGTAATAATGATGAGAGTAAATTATAAAGATACTCGAGCACACCGTCACGAAAAAGCCGATACCATGAAGTTAGTTAAATACGTAGGTGTTACACGCACAAATCGCCACTCTAACCTTAGTGATACTAACTTCAGAGAAGGAGTTAAAGAAAGTTCCTTAAACAAAGAAGTATCACTTCTTATGAGCTTACATTTACAAAGATTTTGGTGTATAATGTATTGATGTCATAGCCAAGAAATGTATTTAGGTTGTAACAGATGGCGCTCTACAGACTCTACCTATCCTTACGGAAAAAAGCGTGATGGTATGATGATGATGTATTGCTGTAGACTAAGGGCCTCTTTCACCATTCTCAAGTAAAGCGCCAAGTAGACTAATCGCTAGTTAAAGTCACCAGTAACTACACGTGCGACGTTCACGACGTTCGAGTAGCAGTAATCTTAAGATTAAAAAATTGAAATTGACAGAAGATACTCGTAACTATTACTTGACAATTAACGCTAATCGTTAAGTAACTAATCAACGCTTTACTTGAAGATGGTGAACGAGGCCCTTAGTGTCTTAAATAGGATAAAAAGTAATTCATCCATCCAAAAGCCTTTCTCCATCCACTGCTGGACATAGGCATCCTCCTTAGAAAGCCACAATGCGCGGTCTTGCGCCACTTGTCCAATGGTTCTCCAAGACCTTGTAAAATGAATGCTTGAAAACTTTTATCATTTATAGGAAACTAGTATGAGGTAATGGAAGTAAAATGATATAAATGCGATTACTTTGGTACCAATTCTACAAGTACAACTAAACTAACTAATAAATATAAAAATAGTTTAAAAAAACTAAAAAACACGCTTTATTTAATCGAATTATTGCATTGTCATCGGTCTTTGACAGGTGTGCAAAATTTGAATAGAATCTGACCGTTTGAAGTGGGTCAAAATAGCGTCCAAAGGAGTCGGTTACAAACATAAAAACAAACAAACATACAAACAAACATACAAGTGAAGCTAATATAAAGCGTGTAAAAATGAAAACAACTGTTGATGTATTTTGATGAAATGGTTATTTTGTTGTGCAAAATTATTATCCCTATCCCTACAAATCTTATAAATGCGAAAGTAACTCTGTCTGTCTGTATGTTACGCTTTCCCGCATAAAACTCTCAACCGATTTTGATGAAATTTGGCACAGACCTTTTACTGCGAAAAAAAAAAAAAAGTTTTTTAAATTTCACGTGGACGGAGTCACGGGCAACAGCAAGTATTAAATAAAATCTTAATGGTCTTATTCATAATGACTTATCCGAGGTTTAAAAGTTCGCTAAAATCGGTTCGCGACAATTGTCAAAACTTGTTATTCATGATAGATTTTTTACGCTAAAACGTTTATTATCTCTCCGATCCGATATAATCTCCGTTTAAACCTCCGATAAGTCATTATGAATAAGACCATTAGTCTATAATAAACAGATTTTATAACAAGAAAGTTCTGTTAACATTGCCGATTTGTGTTTATGACGCTATCAATTTTAATTTTTCAGTTACAATTAGTTGTGCAAATAAAATCGGTACTATTGTAATTTATTTGTTTGGTTTATATTGTACGGACTGAGATTCTTGTAATTAACGATAAATATTTATAGGTTATCTGCAAGTTGTTTTAATGTGTAATTACTGGTTTATATGCGTAGTAACTATTAATAATAAAACCGGCCAAGCATCATCATCATAACATCACGCCTTTTTCCCATGGGGGTAGGCAGAGCCTATAGAGAGCCATCTGCTACGATTCAAACATACTTCCTTGGCTTCATCCACACTCATACATCTGGTCATACATGCCCTACGGTTGTAAGTGCTACGCACTTGCCCTTTTTGGAGTAGGTATGCCGGCGATGACATCGGAGTATATTTTTCTCGGGCGTCCTCTCCCAGCATTTCCACTTACCTCCGCCGTGTATATGCCTTTCGTTAAGCGTCTCTCATTCATCCTTTTCACATGACCAAACCAACTAAGTATACTTTTCTCCACTTTAGTCACTACATCCTCTTTCAGACCGCAACCTTCTCTTATAATTTCATTTCTTAACCGGCCAAGTACGAGTTGCATTTGCGTACGAAGGTTTTATACCATAACTAGCTGTTTCACGCGACTTCATAACGTGGAATTAAATTCGTCTGTTACTAATTCCTAAAGCGGTGAGCTATCACCGTTTTAGGGACACAGCGTAAAGATTTCAAATTTCCGTAAATTAAATTAAACATTGAAATTTTCCGTTTCCGGAAAAATTTCAATGTTTACGTTAGTGTTATAACAACAAATTGGTACATTATATAATAATATTTTTCATTTTCCTCCCCTTATCACGTTATTGTTAACCCAACTCTACTTGAACGGGTTTTTTATTTTTTTTATAATATCAATATTATTGAACGATGATAATAATATGGAGTGTAAGAATGATGTCAAATGCCAAATAGAAGAAATAGAAAGATAATTTAATTATATTTATAAAGATAACGATCATGTTTTATTAGTCATCAGTCTTTTATAAATTGTGTAGTTACAGATTATTGTTGACCTGTTTGGATTCAAACCTACTATATAGTTAGGTCGCCTACCCTTGTTGGAATGTATTAAGAATACAAATGTCACCCCCTCATTTCCTTCTCAGTGTGCTGTAAAAGCCAGCTAAAGGATATTGTACACAGATAAATAAATAAATAAATATTCACAGACATTTCACACAACGTCCGCTGGTCCCAAGCTAAGCTTATTATGCTTGTGTTATGGGTACCAGAATACGGATAGAATACATATACTACTTTTCTTTTGTAAATACATACTTATAATACATAGAAACACCCAGACGCAGGACAAATATTTGTACGACATTTATAAACATGATACAAATGATTGTCCGAGGCGGGAATCGAACGAACCCGCGACCTCGTGATCGGCAGTCCGCAATATAAACCACTACACCACGAAGCCGTCAAATGACAGATGACATCCTCTATCCTCTCTCATCTCTCTCCCTCTGTCAAATGACAGATGACAGAACGTCAGATGACATCCTCTGTGACGGAAAATTCGATAAAAAAAGCCTATGCCAACACCCCTGGTCCATATTCCTTCTTATAGTGGAACAGACCTGTGCCCAACAATGACGTTGAGTAACAGAACCAGATGACGAAGTAAAGGGCGTAGTTGAGCTTCCCAGCAGATGGGCCCAGTGTGCATGTCGGATTGAGCCAGCACTATGACAGGACCCCCTAAGTAGGGCTACCATTACTTAAAATTAAACAACGGACAACAAACCTGAATGATGTCGTCGTCTCTATAATTAGGTATGCCATAGTGTTGTGGGGCTATTTAATAGATGTTGCACGCGTATTTATTGCACAAAAGAAATGTATACGTGCAATATTTAATCTTAAGTGGTCAGATTCTTGTAAACCCATTTTCAAGACAAACAACTTACTAACGGTACCTGGAATTTATATTTATGAGGTTGGTAGGTTTGTAAAGGCTAATAGTGAACTTTTTGAATTGAGTGACGTTGTTAGCAAACGAGCTCTAACACAAAATAATTTAAAACTGCCGGTACCTAAAATTGAAATGTATAGGCGTAATTGCGTCTTCATGTCACCCTTGATCTATAACTCGCTGCCCGATGGTATTTTGAATCTACCGTACAGTCGATTTTGTACTTCCTTACGAAAATGGCTCATTGAAGAGAACTTTTATTCGGGCAATGATTTCCTGAAAAAAAATTGTAAAAAAACTCATTTGTATAACTTTACAGCATGTGCAAATGTTTTGTAACATCTTTTGCTTATTTTGTTGGCATTGTTTTGTGATAGTCTGAACTGTTTTATGGCATAATAAGATTGATTTTAATGACCATGTAATTGTTATGACATCTTGTATTGGCAGTTCTTGGTTTGTTTTTAAAATGTTATTGTAAATTGTAATAAGGAATATTGTGTTGACGTCTTATATTGGCAATTCGTGACTTATTTATAAAATATTTTTTAATATGTTAATAAAATGATTGTAAGATAAAATATTTGCATGCTATTGTAATGGTAAATATGTGAACCAAATTGTATTCATGTTATCTTTTGTAAACCATATTTCCGCAAATAAATGAACTGAACTGAACTGAACTGAAAAAATAATTCTTGGTAATAAAAAAATTGCGAACGAAACGAAACGATGGTATATTGTTTTTAAAAGACAACTTATTTGAACTTAGCTTATTTGAGTTACCCCGCTTTATTCAAAACCGGATTCCTGAACAGCCTCCGGACACCCTTCGAACTACATCAAATACGGGGACACCCGGATGGATAGCAGTCCTACTTTAAAGGCAAGCTACCCTACTGAGCTAAGGGTACATACCGAGTTAAGTTTTCGGTCTACGTTATCCAAAGTTACTTAGCATCTTATTACAGTAATTTTGTAAGGAGTGAAGAGACCTTCACTCCTTACAAACTTACCACTGTATTCAGTATTTTTTTGGAATTATTTACTTGAATTAAATTATTTTATTTATTTATTTCCTCTTTAATAATATAGTCTAGATTTCACTTCATATACAAATAGTAGGTATACATTTAAACAAGAAAACTTAATGTCAGAGCCATTCTCTTTCAGTCATACTTGGTATATATCATACTTTAATCGCTTCACTTAACTTATTTTATTAAAATTAATATTTAGAATAATATATATACAAAACACAAATTGAATGAATTGTGGTCGACAAGGGATGTGGACGACGGTCAAAAAGGGATGAGTTGTGGTCGACACTATCTATGTATGGAGTTAGCGGGCGCTTCGTGCAGGCACTGAAGTCTCTCTATAGGGATTCCAGACCCCGTGTCAAGATAAATGGGGCATACATGGACTGATTCAGCATCTCTAAGGGTGTGAGACAGGGATGTGTAGCGTCACCTTGGCTGTTTAATCTATGCATAGATAGTTGCCTTGTAGATTTGAGAGAGTGATGATGGATTGTTTATGGCCTATAAAGTGTCTTCTTTACGCGGATGATCAAGTTCTACTTGCACCATCTGCGGAAGAATTGCAAGATATGGTAACTAGAACGAATGAAGCATTTAGATTAAAAGGAATGAAAGTAAACGTAAGCAAGACGAAAGTTCTCTCTCTCTCTCTCCAGCCCATTTACGCCCCACTGTTGGGCACGGGCCTCCTCCACTTTGGGAGGGATTATGGTCTACTGCGCCGCGCTGACCAGGCGTGTTGGCACAGGGCTTATATTCGAGTTTTCCATCTCTAAAAGAGGATGTTATCTGTGTGCAATATCCCTTAGCTGACTTTTACAGCACTCTTGGGAGGAGATGGGGTGGTGACACTTTTATTCTTTATCCGTCAGTAGACGTATGTCAACTGGTCTACGAATGCATAAAGACCATTGTGCTCGCCACATAATTTATTATATACAAATATATTATGTATGGATTCATTGTATGTAACACTATGCGTGTCAGCAGTTTTAGGAATATATAGAAACGATTGTTCTCGTCACCTATATAAGCTATTATTATATCAAATATATTGAGTCGCAAATAAACGCCATTCAAGTCCGGACGTATTTCATTTTTATCCTCTAACCGACGACACACGACACATACACCTAAAACTCCAAAAGGGGCAAGTGCGTAGCACTTACAACCGTCGGGCATGTATGACCAGATGTATGAGGAAGTATGTTTGGATCGTAGCAGATGGTGCTCTAAAGTCTCTGCCTACCTCCATGGGAAAAAGGCGTAATGTTATAATGATGAAGACAAAACGCAAAATGGGATGACGAAAAATTTATATTGAAAAATCCTAAATATATAAATTAGGCATCAAAAAATTAATTATTATTCACTTAACTGTCGTAATATTTTTTTAGTATGAATTGTACTAGCAGGTCAGTGTTTCCTTTATACGGGCCCTGGGAACTTTAGGATAATGAGGTCCCCTTTGAATAGTGACTGAGGCCTCGGGCTTAAATATTAGTTGTTATTGGGAAGCCAAATGTATTAATTATACTAGTAAATAAGTTTCAGAATAAACACCATACCTTTACGATCATATTTATAGATACCTATTTTAAATGTTTGTAGGATCAAAGAAATGTTCGCTTATACCGACATAGATAATAATCTGACCTATAAATACTCATGAGATGCATTCGGTCCTGCGCAAAACCTTCCTCAAATGTCAGCGCCATACTTTTTTTCTCTGAATACATTCAAGATTCTGTTTATTTCAGTGTCAGATTTATTTTCAGCGACACAGTTCACTGTAGTTTACATTTTAATATAAGTATCGACAGCCAAAGATTAATTGACAGAGTTCTCGAACTCACTGTAAACTACTATAAAGTAATTCACCTACATATATCAATTTGATTGAAAAATGTACTATCTACTAAACCTATTTTACGACCTATATTTTAACGCTTGGCGTTATTCGTTTGTTGAAGCTTTGAGATGGTTATATCCGTACTAAATGTAACTAGTAGTTACATATTCCCGACGGCGTAAAGACGTGCGTTGCACGGCATGTTTCGACGTATCTACAATAATAAATAATACGATGTGAGTTATGCACTGCGTATTATCTGAATCACTATAGATGACTTGCTCATTGCTGTTGATATAATACAGAGTGATTTGTGACTCATGATACCTATTAGATGTATCTTTATTGATCCAGATTAAGAGCTGTAACTCGAACGTAATCCATGTGTGACCGAAGCCGAAGAACGAACATGAACTATATATACAGTTTCGTTTACGATGCCAATCATCGATATATTTACAATATTGAAATTGACTCGACGTGGTTAACTCTGGTATCGTTGCGTATTCAGCATGCTGGAAATAATGCGATAAAAATTACAGTAGATTTTTAGTGAAAGAACATTTAGTTTACCTTACCAGGAAAACAATGCACTTGGCCCAAGTAGTCTAGATCTTTCAAGCGATGCATGGCGTCACATTTGCAAAGGTTTGATAGAGATTTAATGTAAAATGAATGTCATACATAGAATATATTGTCAATTTAATAGAGGTACTAACATAACTGCACTACAAAGAAGCCTTGTCGAAGTACTCACCAGATATCAAGTATAAGATGTTAGAAGCCAATGCGTTAGTGGATGACAGCATCCAGGCTGAAAGGTGGACCCTCACTCACCAACACATGTCGAAGTAGTCCATGATGACAACAAGATGTGCGCGTGCAGTGATCGCGCCTCGCGCTTCGTTTGCCTGTCAGAGGCGTTGACGCCAACATGTCAGCTATTGTGACGTAAACGGGATACATCCTAACCGCAAAACGTTTTACGAGCTCTGCACGCCTGGTTAGCTAAAACTATACCAACTGTTGTTCTAATATCTATGAGTTACACATACCTCTGGTCTCCGCCTTCCTCCGGGGCCCGGGGGCATTCCTGCCTCGGCCTGAGGACAGGCGTCAGCCCCCATTTCTCGACCAACTCTATGCGAGCAATGGTGGCTGCTCAAAGTCAATGTGTCATCGGGTCGGAGCGATTGCGGTGCAGCGGGGACGCGGCGGAGAGGCCGGCTGGCTCGCGGCGCCCCCCGGCCGGGTCAGAGCGCGCGCCGCGGCCGCCACCTTACTCGCGAGCCATGGCGAGCACTGCGCCTACAGCCGGGCTACGCGGCGCTCCGCAGTGGGCCTCATACTGGCCACGAGAGACGCGAGGGCCCACGAACGCATCGCGCCGTGCGCTACAATGCGGCACGCCCGCTAGCCTAGCGTACCGCGCACTCGCCTACGGATGCGCAACTTTACCGCCCAATTACAAACGTTTCTCGATAACGCGATTCGCACACTATCACCTCGGCTCTTGCTAAACTACTGTCATTAGTTTTACTAACAAATATTAAATGTCTGAAAAAGTTCGATAAATATTTGGATATGTATAGTCGAGCGACCGTCGGCTAAGGGCAACGTTTTCTTACGTAATACGTTTTCGGGGCGCGTGCATTGGCGCCTCACCGGGTGCGACGAGTCATGGTCTCGATAGGAAGCCGCGTGGTGGTCGCGAAACTCGGGCGGGCGAGTGTTTCGCCGTGTCGCGACGGCTGAGTACTGGGGCGGGCGCGCTTGCGTGCCACTGCCGTACCCCCCACTCCGCTCCGCGACCCCCCACTCGTGGATCGACAGCGTCCAACCACTGCATAGCTGCGTCGCTGCACACCCGCACCATCCCCCTACACGCCGGCTTACAAGAAAAACATTCACTTTCTATGCCCTTATTACTACTTCCTGTCATTTTATTCACTTTCAGATGTTTGCATTCCAAGCTCTATTTACTCTTATTCTATGATTCTGGGACATATTGTTTGAATTTAATAAACAAGATAAAGATGTTTGTACAAGTCTAAGGGATAGCTTTGTGTTACGTCAGTAAGATTACGTCGCTGGTCCACAGTAAGTGTAACGAGTGTGGGTGTTGCGCATGTTCACAAATAAAAGTGGCAGAGCAGACAGTACGACGCCGACACACCAACTTATCTACAACATAGGTTGAGTAAAACTCAACATAACAACTTCCATATCACGTTAAGTTTATATTATATACTTTAGTTTTTATTTCTTTTAAATGTAAATACAACTGCAGATAAACATGATATATAATTAGCATCCTCAAATATAATCTTTAGCCCAGGGTAAACCTTTACCGAATAAAGCCACACCCGTAATGGCCGTAATCCTTCACGTGCCGCTAAGATCCCCGGGCCACGGGGTCAATTTAGAGTATAATAATATGTAATATGTATTTTTACAGGTGTAGGCAAATATTTTCTAAAACAAATATAATATGAGTTGATAGTTATATAACTAAAATTTTAGATGATTTAAATTTTAAATTAACACTAAAACGTTTATCGTGCGAAGTGGGCCCTAATTACTACTACCTATATAATAAATACAAATACATAGAAAACTAGACTAAGGTACCAATTCTACGCGCACAACTAAACTAAAAATTGAGTTTTGATAGTGTCGATAACACAATTTAATATCGAATATTGCACATAAAACGATGCTCGGGAAGTTAAAAGTAAACAAACAACAGTTAAGTAGCCAAATGCGTTATAATGAGAAAACTAATAATAATCATACTATGTATTATTACATGTATTTAGAGACTGTCGCTCATTGTTCTACATTTGAACCATGGATTAAGAAATAGTCAGAGACCTATGTTTTGCCTTTTGAAAAGTGTACGTCGCTATATTTAAATTTATTTTTAAGTATCCAAGAGCAAAATTTCAAGCGAAAATAACTTTCTAAGTTTCGGTTACACATTATATTAATACATTGATAGATACGTACCGTGTTAATAAAATCGTGTTTAAATTAACAGATGACACTTATGATAATATAGAGTTTTACACTAACTCTGTTGTCATGTACAAAAGTACATGACAACAGCAAAGACTACATGATTATGTAAGTATCATCATAATGTCTTCCTGTTTTTATATAAAAACTTATGTACCATGTTACAATACTACATAAGAAGCAGTCAGGCAGTCCTGTGCGGGAATTGACTTTGTATATAGGATATTGTCACTTCTACCAATTACTTAACTACACCACAAGGTTAAAAATATATATAGGCAATCGTGTTCTGAGTTTAGTCGGTTTGATTATTCAGTGCAGTAAAGTACAAATTGTTTTTTATAGTTATAAATACTGAATTATTGCGGGTATAATATATAAAGGCTTTTGTTATGTACTTTTTCCTGCTTTTATCCCAAGCTACTTGGGGTCAGCGCAGCACGATTTTTCCTTCCAGCCTTTCCTATCAGCCGTCATACTATTATCAACTCCTTTTTAGGGTTCCGTACCCAAAGGACTGTTACTTCGCTGTCTGTCCGTCCGTCCGTCCGTCTGTCACCAGGCTGTATCTCAAGAACGGTGATAGCTAGAGATTTGAAATTTTCACAGATGATGTATTTCTATTGCCGCTATAACAGCAAATACTAAAAATAAAATAAAATAAATATTTAAGGGGGGCTCCCATACAACAAACATGATTTTTTTACCGTTTCTTGCTCGATACTAATAACGTTGCCTTATGTTGCATAGATAATGGTACGGAACCCTTCGTGCGTGAGTCCGACTCGCACTTGACCAATTTTTAGAGTTGCGTACAATAATAAATAATAATAACAATGTGGACTCGGCGATCGTCGTGCCGTTAGTTGTATTAGTCAACGGTCTTATAGCAAAGAGCCTAGACAAGCACCTAGAAAAGCTCGCGTTGGGTAGCTGGATCAAGGGTCTGATGCAGAAGGCAGTTCTTCTTGAGACGGCACGTATTGTGAGGAGGTTCCCGTCTCTGGAGCCCTAACCACCGGTAGCTTGGACCTTGTTCCCGATGCCAGTGGAGCTCTGTTTTTTTGTATTTTCAAAAGATTATTGTGTGGATGTTATTTATGTTATTTTATTTATTTTTAATTATTTTATTGTGTTAAATATTTGTTTTTAGTTTAGTTTTTCTTATGCGTGAATGTGTTCTTATAGTAATCTTTTAAAAATGTAATTAATAAGATGATGTATTCATCATCTTATCTTATAAGGGCCTACATCAATATTATCGTATATCATCGCCGACACGTACATATTAACACAGCCAGTAGGCACAGAAAATGAAGAATTAGGTATACTTTTCCTATTTACTCATAATCTACTAAATATATTTTAATTCTGATTTACGTGTTTCTATATCTAATAGTCACTTATGTTTTTAAAGTTAATTCATTACTTAATACGCGATAATAGACCGACAAATGAAAAAAATAAGAAATGAGAGAGGTATTTTCGCTAAGATTTTCTATCGAGAAAACTTTTTTTAATCGCGTTTCTGAGTTTATGCGATCCTAGATCATATATTGAAAAAACACTTAGAGCTCTAGCCATTCAATCTAAAGAAACAATGAAAACTTCGTACCTAGAAAAATGCACGAAGCTATTTTGGTATCCTCTTAAGGTATCAACTTGAAACTTACACTACACCAAATCTAGATCTATGCGGTCCCTTGATGCAAAATAATACAATCAATATTTTAGACCTACGCATTCAGAAGATATAACCGAATTACGGCCTTTTTTGGGTATTTTCGACTTACGCTAGGGAATCAAAATCTACAGGTTTACTTCCCATTGCCCTAGAGACTTGAAATTTGGCATGGACTAAGTCTAAATATAAATTTTGGTGTTGTTAAAGGCAAAAATCCAAAAACTTGTAATTTGTTATCACATCACAAAAAAGAAGTGTCTAAACTAATACCAACTTATGAAGTAGCTGAAATATAGGCGATTCCCTACAATGAAACTACAGAGTTAATAAGTTGGTGAGTTGCTTTAAGCTTAATTAACTCTGTATATGTATTTAGTTATTTTTATTTTTCGGTCGAGTAGGTATGGAGTTTACCTCGATCTTTACAGGTTTTTTTGTGTCTTTCATATCGTCTCTAACACATTCCGCCCACCTTTTCTTTGGTCTTCCTGTCCTCTCCTTTCTTTTCCTTTCGTTTGCTGTAGTCGTACAGTGACAGTCAGAGTTAGTGTAAAACTCTACCTTAAAACTCTATATTATCATAAGTGTCATTTGTTAATTTTAATTTTAACACGTTTTTATTAACTCGGTCTGTATCAATGTATTAATATAATGTCTAACCGAATCTTTAAAAGTTATTTTCGCCTGAAATTTTGCACTTGAATACTTAAAAAAAAATTATAATCAATAACAATATTATAAAGCTGAACAGTTTGTGTTTCTTTGTTTTTTTTAAACGCGCTGATCTCAGGAAGTAACTGGTTTGAATTGAAAAAATATATTCGGTTTGGTTTGTCGATTTATGGCTATATAACATCACGCTGAGACCAATAGAAGCAAAGTATTCGTGAAAAATATACTGCAGTAGGTTACCTCCTACATACATATTACGTATTACAAACCTCATCTCTTTATTAATATTATTAGATATCAACAAGTGACGTCACGTTTGTCCAGAAATATAAATATAGGTCAGTATAAGACATTAATATGATAATTCCAACGGTCAACTAATCCCAATAGCTATCATCGATCATCGCGTATCTTTTTTAGGGTTCCGTACCCAAAGGGTAAAAACGGGACCCTATTACTGAGACTTCGCTGTCCGTCCGTCCGTCCGTCTGTCACCAGGCTGTATCTCAAGAACGGTGATAGCTAGAGAGTTGAAATTTTCACAGATGATGTATTTCTATTGCCGCTATAACAACAAATACTAAAAATAAAATAAAATAAATATTTAAGGGGCGTTGTTAACGTTGCCTTATGTTGCATAGATAATGGTACGGAACCCTTCGTGCGCGAGTCCGACTCTCACTTGACCAATTTTTTTTACATAATAACTAGTGTCGGAACGAAACTGGTTTTCCGGCCGAAAACGAAACCGAGTGTTCGGCCGTGGCTTCAGTTTCGGCCGAAACCGAAACTCACGTGGTCAAGTATAAAATTTCTTAAAATACTGATATTTGGTGCATTTTACCTATTATTTTGCATTAAATAGGGCATGAAATGGCACAGTATATTAAGTTTGTTTGAATCATTTATTTAATATAATTTTAAAAAATATTAATAATAACATTTTTATTATTTTTTTAAATTATGTTCTCATAATTTAAACGAAGTTAGGTTAGATAAGTTTCAGTTTCGGCAAAAGTTTCGGCCGATTTTGGCCGAAACCGAAAGTGGCGCCGAAACCGAAAGTGGCGCCGAAACTTGATTTTTAGCCAAAACTCGGCCGAAACCAAAACCCAACTTTCGGTCGGACACTAATAATAACCGGTTTAGTACGAGTTGGACGCGTTATTATCTTTATTAAATATATTTCATCATACCGACGCTAAATAATACCAAAATGGAATGGAACAAAGGCAAGAAATAGTATTTTTTGCCTTATCTTTATCAAAACTAGACACAGCTGGTACAGGACTGTGCGTTGTGGCTTTCTATGGGAAAGGCCTCTGTTCAGCAGTGGTCTAAGAAAAGCTGATGGATGGATACACCATAACATTTGATGGAGTTTTTAGCAATGTCTAGAGTGATTTTATAGGATTAAGTATCTAATATATAAAATTCTCGTGATAGTTCCCATAATCCTCCGAATGGCTTGACCGATTTTTATGAAATTTTACTTGCATATTCTTGGTCTGAGAATCGGCTACTATCTATTTTTCATATACCTAAGTGATAAAGGTTGTCCACCCCTGATATTTGTATGGCAAAACAACGTTTGTGGGGAAAGTTAGTATAATTATGTATATCAGTAAACTTTGTTCTGCAAGGAATAATTAATATGAGTCAAGTAGGCTTTCCATACATTATTACGCCATCGGGAACATTTGGTAGACCTGTTCTAGAGCGTAATGTCTTGTTATATCTCCAAGCTTATGGAGGTAGAGCGTTTTCGAGGAAGATACTCCAATGTCGCATTATATGACACCGTAATTAAACATAATTGCATATATATTATTTTAGCTTGTTTAAAATCCTTCATGGCTTACCTACTAAATAATAAGTTTTTCCGATCACCGTGAACCGACCCACAGACAAGGCAAGGACTTTATTGTTTAATAATAATATTTCCTTACATTATTATTATACAATAAAGTCCTTGTCTATAATCAAACCTGCGACCTTGTGAACGGCAGTTCGTTAAATAAACCACTAGTTTACTAGTTCTTATAATATAAGAACTGCCGGGCTTCTTGGTCTAGTGGTTTATTTAACGAACTGCCGTTCACAAGGTCGCAGGTTTGATTTCGGCATTCATTTGTGTCATATTTATAAATGTCATACAAATAGTTGTACTGTGTCTGAGTATTTCTATGTTTTATAAGTATGTATTAACAAAAAAAGGGTATGTATATCCGTATCTGGTAATCATAACACAAGCATAGAAATATAGATTATCTACTTTGGGACCAGAGGACGTTGTGTGAAATGTCCAAAAATATTTATTATTTAATAAACTAAATTATAGTGGAAAAAATGATAACCATGAGCGAGACCTCCATTTTTTCCGCTACAATTTTATTTATTAATTAAAAGCATAGCAAGACAATTGCAAAAAATTAAAAATTAATGTAGAAATATTTATTATTATTAAAAATATTAAAGACTACTACTAAAACTACCAAAAATGTATATCGCAGACAAATTTACGGCAATTAGACAACTCGAAAATATTCCAGAAGAGATTAAAAAAGTTGATATGTGTTATTAGCTGTGTGGATTTCAAAGTATGCATTCAATCGTTCATATATAGATCTTGTTGAGGGCGCGTTAACCACAATACAATACAGAAAAGAATTGAATGGATCGCACGTCTTTCAATGCGTTCTTTTATTACGTGACTAGCTCTTACCCGTTATTTCGTTCGCCTGGATTTACATAAATACATAATAAATGTCCTGTAACGTTCTTGGTGACTGTAGCTTTATATTGGTGAATTGTTTTTTAGATTGTGTATTTATTAATAATAATATTTGACCAGTTTCGTGGTCTAGTGGATCATGTAACTGACTGCCGTTCACGAGGTCGCGGGTTTGATTCCCGCTCGGGATAATCATTTGTGTGATGTTTATAAATGTCATACAGTAAATGTTTGTTCTGCGTCTGGGTTTTTCTATGTATTATAAGTATGTATTTACAACAGAAAAGTAGTATATGTAGTATACCCGTATTCTGTTAGGTGGTTCGGTCATGTGGAGAGGATGGATGAGAAACAATTAACGAAAGGCATACACACGGCGGAGGTAAGGGAATTTTAATCTATTCCCCATTTTTACAACATTTTTCATGACTAGTTCGCCGCTATTAGTCGCAGCGTGATGTTTTATAGCCTATAGCCTTCCTCAATAAACGTACTATCCAAAACTGGCAGATTTTTTCAAATTGGACCAGTGGTTACTGAAATTAGCGCGTTCAAACAAACAAACTCTTCAGCTTTATTATATTAGTAAAGATATAGATAGTTAATTATGTCAATTAAACGTCACAATTTTATTATTTGTCACTTAACACTTTGACCTTGTTACTATGTTAGTGTTAATAGTATAGTACGCATTATCAAGTTTGTACAGGTTGCAGGTACGACGCTAGTCAACACGGTAAGACCAATTACTATAATTGATAAGTGTTTTAGTGCCTTATTCTCTATTTTACTATCGATAACTTGATTATATATTTATTTTTGTTTACTACTAAGTATCCGAAGACCAAAGAAACTATGAATAGATTGTGTGAGGATATGAAGAAAGTGGATGCAAATTGGCATTGTTCATAATTTTTGACCTGCTGTTTTTATATTTTTTTTTAGAAAATATAGACCATTTTAAGAAACTAATTTCAATGTTATTGAAATATTCACTATATATAATTTTTTTTAAATTTAAATAGTATATCCCTCAGAACGCCTTAATATTTTAAGTCCTCCATTTCAAGGGCAAATAGAGATCATTTGCCTTTTTGTAAAAATAATCGATAATTAGCAAATTTTCCGAAAAAAATTGGTCAAGTGCGAGTCGGACTCGCGCACGAAGGGTTCCGTACCATTATCTATGCAACATAAGGCAACGTTATTAGTATCGAGCAAGAAACGGTAAAAAAATCATGTTTGTTGTATGGGAGCCCCCCTTAAATATTTATTTTATTTTATTTTTAGTATTTGTTGTTATAGCGGCAATAGAAATACATCATCTGTGAAAATTTCAACTGTCTAGCTATCACCGTTCTTGAGATACAGCCTGGTGACAGACGGACGGACGCACGGACGGACAGCGAAGTCTCAGTAATAGGGTCCCGTTTTTACCCTTTGGGTACGGAACCCTAAAAACTAATGGATCATTATCAGAAACTCTATTCCCCGAAATGGTTTTAGAATTAAGAGTTTTAAAAAATATGAATCAAGGGATACCCGGATGGAACGAAGTTCCTTTTGACTAGTAAAGGAATTGTAATATAATTTTATATATGTAAAAATTTTTTATGTAATTTATAATAGATATCCAACAGTTCATAAAAAATAGTATAATATTATAATTTTATTCATGTTGTGAGACATTTCGGAGACTTTTCATGTCAGTGTCATCATGTCTTCGGTCATCAATATTATTCTAATTTGAATCTGTAAATAAATGATTTGATTTTAATAAATGGGTCCCGAAAGTGAATACATTATTATCTACTATTCGTGTGTTTATTTCGACCACACAAAGGATGTTACCAACCATTTCTCTCTTTTCTGTACCAGAGGAAGTTGTGTGAAACATCCACAAAAAATATGATAAAAACTAGTTTAGTCTGTTTCGCACTTGACTGGCGATTTTTAATTAAAGGTGGCCTGAGATAAGCGCAGTGCAAACGATATATTTCTGTATAGTATTTCTACGAAGTATAATGTAAACAGAGGTTCTATGCGAATGACTTTTAGCTAGGGCTGGGAGTAGGTCGTGACCTAAGAGGACCCAAGTATCTGTGCCCATTCGTTGTGACGCTTTTAAACTGCACAGCTTCTGTACAAAGCTATATAAATACGCTTATATATACATTTAGCGTAAAAGTTGTGTAACAGTATATAATATATGTAAATAAGCTATAATTATGTGAATAAAATAACTGTGACAGCTTATAGAGGGCAGCTTATGACGTCATACGGTCATATTTGCTTATGCAAATTGATGAAATACGTCCAATGATTGTTCATGACACTTCAAACTAACCACCATATCTGTCACTCGAATGAGTTTATATATTTTTACGTACTATGTACGGTGGTTAATTTGAAGTTTTGCAAGTAGACCGCAATAAGCTCAGTTGGAAGAGCTTTGGAACGGTATTCCGAGGTCGTGGGTTCAAGTCCCACTTGCGGCATTTCACTTTTTCCATCATAATTTGATTTATTAAGTAAAAGCATAGCATGTCAAATGCAAAAATTAATAAATTACTTTAGTTACAAATTTGTTCATTTACATACTGTATATTTGCTGTAAATAAAATGCAATAATTTGTATTCAGGCTGTACAGGAACATGAATGCCTTATTTAGGACAGATTGATACCCAGTAATATGGTCCAATCAGTTATAAAATTGTCCACTGATCCAAAAAAAATACTCGACGAACCTATGTTTCTTTTTATTACTCTTTTGTTAGTTCCATTCGTATGTTAGTATCTATGTAACAAAATCTATAAAAGTGATTTTTACCCACTTGTGATTGTCGGATTGATTTGAAATTTTGCATACATATTACGGGACGATAATAATGTAATAGTTAGAAAACAAATCTAGAATTTTCAAGCGTGTGTTTTTTTAGTTTTTAATCTAAGCAAATTTTATCTCAGTTAACTCTAAATTACAATGAAACACACAAATAGAAAAGTGTCTGGCAAACTTAGCTCACAGTATACATAGTTAAAGTCATTAGACGGCTCAGAGATATAAATACTGCTAGAACAGTACATTTTAGATATAGCAAGAGCTGCATATTAAGTCCTAAGATTTTGGGGAACATTCGGCATTTTTAAGATAAGAAAAAGTAACAATTTAACTACACTTTAGTATTTTTGTATGTACTCGTATTATGTAAATAAAACTAGTCAGATATGAGTGGGAATCGCACACAAATGGTTCTGTAACATTAATATCATAATACCTACATATTATATTTGTCACACTAGCCCAAATAATACCAAAAAACGGAGGCCCAAGCAATGGCATAAGGGCAGGCGGAAATACACAAAACTGTGAAATTTTCAGCTCTATAACCAGAGGCGTATTTACCCTAGGGCCATAGAGGCCATGGCCCAGGCAGCCAGCCTGAGAAAGGCGCCAAAAGCCTTCAAGTTTAAAATTTTGCTCTATCTCTATTATTTTATAGGGCGGCTAATTAAATTGGTCCAGGGCGTCAAATCAAATGGCCTGGGGTGCTAATTTTCCAAATACGCCTTTGTTTCTAACTATCACAGTTTTAGAGATATAACCTGGTGACAGTCCAACAGACGTCAGTAACTAATAGATAAAAAAACGCGTTGCGACCCCAGATAGGTAGTTTGGAATAAAGGCAGGAAGAAGAAAACGAATAGAGAATATTAAAATTAGTAACCGTATGTAAAAAAATGGGATGTGTTTGTATTCTACAAAGAGATAAGTTTGATGTTTTAAAAAGTGTTAAGTTATTTATAATTAACTATTGATATTATAAAATGTCACAATGTAAAAAGGGAATGCGGATAACCTCTAGTGACCCAGAAATTTCGAGGTTAGTTTGGTGTCATCGCGTCTGTCGTGTTCCCGCTAAAGCGTCGCACTGCTGTATCATTCCTAAAACGTTGTAGTGTGAGTGAAATAGGGGGTGTCGGTTCTTTCCTCCCAACCTCTCCCAGTCTACCTCCTTATACATAGTATATACACATTCGTGGCATCAAGCTGACTGCCAATTTGAGGAGAATCAGCAGTATAACATTTCGCAATGAAGCTATGTTTGGAACCTTTGAGATTTATAGGTACTTGAAAAAAACGTGTTTTTGGACAAAAAAGTTGCACAATAGAAATAACTGGTTAAGTAGAAGCCCAAGTTGTAAATAATGAATTACAAAGAAAAAATAAAATTTTGAGGAAAACGACTTGGTTGGTATTGAAAATAATATCCATAATTTCAATGTGAGAATGTTCCAACAAGTAAATATAAAATTGTTTATAAATTATTTCTTTATTTTAGGCATTTATTTTATTCAGGAATGGGATTCATAGCAATTCACCGGCCATGTTGGTTCATTTTTACGGATTCCGTCGCGTATTAGTAGCTGTATTTGTTATATTTAAGCCCGACGTTTCGGAGACTTTTCAGTCGTAGAGGAGACTTTATAGCTCAGTCCTACCCGTGGCCCGTGACCACGGTGACTGAAAACTCTCTGAAACGACGGACTAAAATTTAAAACAAATATACGCATCGGAATCAGTAAAAATTTTCTCTTCTTTGCCTAGTTTAGAAGAAATGTTGTTATGTTAATTTCTCCTTCATTGCCTGACAGACATAAAATTATACGTAAATTTTAAAAAAATTCTACATTTATTGCAAAAATGAAAGGATAAAAACACATAAATTATGCAACCTTTTGCTATTCTAATTGTGCGAATGTTATTCATAACTGATATTTATAATTTAGGAAAAGTCACGAGTTCTGAATGCATATGCTGCTCGAAGCAGCACGAGCTTAATATTTGAACGAAATACGTGTTCGAAAGTATGTGTAATTTGCATTTTAATACAACCTGCTTTGCATTACACAACCTTAAGAAACTTGTTTACTACATTACGTGACGCTACACGCCTCTACAGAGTGCTACGGTCCTCTACAGCGCGCTACGAAACAAGTAGACCTTATTGGTCTTATTCATAATGACTTATCGGAGGTTTAAAAGTTCGCTAAAGACTGTTCGCGAAAATTTTCAAAACTTGTTATTCATAATAGTCTTTTTACGCTAAAACGTTTATTGTCTCTCCGATAATATCTCCGTTTAAACATCCGATAAGTCATTATGAATAAAACCATAAATCACAATTAATAAATAAATATTCATGGACATTTCACACAACATCCTCTGGTCCCAAGATAAGCTTATATACTTATGTTATAGCCACCAGCATACGGATATACCACAAACTACTTTTGTTTTATAAATACATAGGTACATTTATTAGATAGAAATAACCAGACGCAGAACATTTTCTATGCAATACCGTATGTTATATAGTTGAAACTCATACCATATGTCGGTAAATGCACTCTTGCACAAAAAGCAAAAAGTACAATCAACATTCTAACTAAGTACAGGTAGAAAATGTCCTAGGTATATTTTTGTTATCAGACGCTTCAATCCCATGATTGTATTTCACCATTCATGTAAATAAGTATTGTAGTTTCAAGATGGCGCATTTAGACTCACAACTTTTTCAGTGTTAGGTCAAGGTGTAACACGCCATTTGAAGGTAAATTCCGTATCTTCCTCCTTTTGAAGCCGTTTAAAAATAATGCATACAAATTAAATAGGGTAAATATTTTGTTTGAATGAGATAAGATTTACTAAACCTAAGTATCCTCACACTTCATTTATTATTAGACTTATTTTTTCTAAAAAACTTACAAAAAATCCAGGGGAAAGTAATCCTTCGAATCAAACACAAATGTTTAGCGGCAAAACAAAAATTCTAAATATTCAATTAAGTTAACTAGTGCTGCCATCTAGACATAGAACAAATAACACGCTAACTAATGTCAGTAGTGCCATCTCGTAGTAGTTTATGTATGTATAAGCGCCACCTAGTAACAGTTGCTAGAACCACATCGCAAGTGGTTTATTTTGTATAAAAATACTGAAGTTATATTTTACAGGCAAGCGCCATCTAGTACAACATGAAAAATCACGTTACTATTTATGGTTTTCTATTTGGCCGCTAGTTGCTTAAGAAAAAATAAATATTCTTTTTGTCTGCCAATTGTATGGTTTTCGTGCGTGTCTTTGTATATTTTTAGTGCCTTGTACCATTTAAATGACTTTGACATGATTTTGACAGTTAGGGTATCGATGTGCGAATGTCCGATAAGTTTTTGAAAATCAAAATTCTGCTAGTCTAAACTTCTCTCTAGCTCATATACTTTCATTTAGTCTTTCATCCCCCTCTATACCTTTACAACTGCATTAGAAGTAGCCTATGTCCTTCCTCAGGCCCTAGACTATTGGTATATCTAAAGCTCAATAGTTCTCGCGCCATAGAGAAGAATAGACAGTGAGAGTTACTTTCCCACTTATATTTATATTGAATATTTATAGAAATTTCTCTTCCTCTCGTCCCAAAGTAAGATATATAATAATAACTATATCTGTATTATGGATACCATATACGGATATACAGCATATTGTTATATACTTTTTTTTTGTAGATACATAGTTATATTACATAGAAAACACCTAGACGCAGTAGGAACCGTGTCCATCCATCCATCCATCAACCTTTCTCAGTCCACTGCTGGACATAGGCCTCCCCCATAGAACGCCACAACGTGCGGTCTTGCGCTAACTGCATCCAGCGGCCCCCGGCGTATTTGACGATATCGTCGGTCCACCTTGTTGGGGGCCGCCCCACGCTGCGTCGTCCGGTTCGTGGTCGCCACTCGAGGACCTTCCGTCCCCAACGGTCCAACCGTGTGCTTTAATCGCACTCGCGGTCTCGTGAACAGCAGTCCATTACACGAACAACTAGACCACCAGATCCGTCAATGATATAGAAATCTTATATGAGCTTGTAATAAATACATATGTATTTATTACAAGCTCATATAAGATTTCATAAAAACCGGTAAAGCCTTTTCGGAGGAGTATTGTAACTAACACTGTGACACGAGAGTTTTATATATTAGACTTACTGACCCGGCAAACGTTGTTTTGCTATACAAATGTCAAGGGTGGACAACCCTTATCACTTAGGGGTATGAAAAATAGATAGTGGCCGATTCTCAGACCTACTGAATATGCATAAAAAATTTCATAAGAATCGGTCAAGCCGTTTCGGAGGAGTATGGGAACGAACATTGTGACACGAGAATTTTATATATTAGAAGATAATCCTAATCCTAACAATATTATAAATATGAAAGTTTGTGAGTATGGATGTTTGTTACTCTTTCACGCAAAAACTGCTGATTTTGGCGTGAATTTAATGAGACTTTACAAAAATATAGCCTATACATCAGAATAACATATAAGCTACTTTTTATCCCGAAAGAATGCAATGTTCCCGTAGGATAATAAAAAACGAACAGATTTTTATTCTTTTTACCGCGGAGCACGGCTAGTATTCAATAATGTTTTACAAACAGAATTTCATGGCATTCATAAGAATTAAGTTGGTATTCAGTTTTATAACATTGAGAAGTCTTGTTGACCTTCTTTGTAAATTTTTAATGAGGCAGCAATTATGAAGTTCTGGTATTCGAAATTTACTTGTTTTTAAATTTTAATATCTAATGATCTTGTTTGAATTCCCAGACCAAAGGGAAATATGGAATCCTACTACATTACTGTCCACCCGTCCATACGTTCGTCTATCACTATGCTATATCTTATGAATCGTGATAACTATTTCTTCATTTCCTCCCCAGGGTGGTGTAAAAGCCAGTTATGGGATATTGTACATAGATAATCCCTCAGCGAGAGATGGAAATCCCGAAAATAAACCATTTGCCAACACGTTTGATCAGCGCGGTATACCTCCCAACGTAAAGCTCAAGTTACCATCATGGCCCGACAGGACATGGGGCGGAAATAAACACTCCCAACATGGAGGAGGCCCGTGCCCAACAGTGGGACGTTAATAGGTGGGAGAGAGAGAGAATGGTATTTTGTGTGTTAGTCCTAATCGTATATAACCGGTGGTGGTAATTAACAACAGTATTAGATGAAAGAAAGAAAGAAAGAACTACTTCAGGCGCATGGGATTTAGTAAAAAAACCTTAACAAATTAAACAAAAAGGCCATCCTCTTTAACCACTCTATGTATTAAAGAAAACCGTATCAATATCCGATGCGTAGTTTTGAAGACATAATCTCACATAGGGACATACATACAAAAATAACGATTTTGTATTATAATAAATAAAGATTATATTTCGAGCTAATGGCCAAAATTGCAAATAACATCAAAGGTCCAAAAAAATTTGTTCAAATAAAAATAAAAATAAAAGCGATGAAACGCGATAAACAGTTTGTTTAGATTTGGTTACTAAATTCCACACTCACGAAGTCGTTAGTTAGTTAACTATAACCTATAATATAATTTAACATATCAAAACTAAAGAAAACTGTGCCAGAGACTTAACAAATATTTTATATATGCGATCAAAATAACAAAGTCCAAAAACGGAAAGTTTTAATGTACAAGCCGGCGTCTTGCCGTCTACGAGAGCCGTTAGGCGTAGGCGATCGTAGCCATCAGGGGCGTAATCGTAGCGCTTCTACGAATTATCTTAGGCTACTGCGTCAAATTCATGTGCTTTGATAGTTATTTGGTACAGCGTGATATTGTGTTATATTGGCGTGTTATTGTCGAATTTGTAGTATTATTTAGTGCATAGATTATACTATATAATGCAATATTGTCTGTGTGGTGACGGATTAAGAAAACGAGCGTCACCACCCCTTTTCTTTCCCAGGGACCTTAAAAAATAAGTAGTAACTAAACGTCAAATTTGCCAAAGTAATATTTCTTAATGAAATTTTTGGGTATATTTTGTTGTAGACATTACGCGTAAAAGTCACAGATAGAGCGATGTTTATAAATGTCACGAAACCTGGGGTAAACTGCGGTATAAATGACTTTTTTTATTTTTTTTTTTATAATATTTTATTTTTTCTAAAAAGATTACAATTTTTGCTTACTTATACCGTATTTCCAGAGTCGGTGCTTTAACTGACTTAAAATTGTGAGACCCGGGGTCCCACTTCACTCAGGTTAATTTTGTGGGATTGTTTTTGTGTTGAGATGATTGTTGACCGTTCTTAAACGAAATAAACTAAATTAAGAAGGAAGATTTGGTAAAGATATGCGGGAACCATGATAGCTCAGATGGGAGAGAAGCGGAACGGTATTTCGAGTGGTCAAGTTTCGTGGGTTCAAGTCCCGCTCATGGTTATCATTTTTTCCACTATAATTTAGTTTATTTAGTAAAAGGTAATTATTGTATTTTAGTTTTTAGTATTGTATTGTTATACTTAGAATCAAACGATAGACATCATCTGCTAGTAATTCAACTCTCTAGCTATCACTCGACGAGCCTCGTGGTTGAGTAGTTCATGTAACGGACTGCTGAACAAGAGGTGGCGGGTTCGATTCCCGCTCGGGACAATCATTTGTGTGATTATCTAATTGTCATACAAATGTTTGTACTGCATCTGGGTGTTCCTATATATTATAAGTAAGTATTAACAAATAATTGGTCAAGTGCGAGTCGGACTCACGCACGAAGGGTTCCGTACCATTATCTATGCAACATAAGGCAACGTTATTAGTATCGAGCAAGAAACGGTAAAAAAATCATGTTTGTTGTATGGGAGCCCCCCTTAAATATTTATTTTATTTTATTTTTAGTATTTGTTGTTATAGCGGCAATAGAAATACATCATCTGTGAAAATTTCAACTGTCTAGCTATCACCGTTCTTGAGATACTGGGTACGGAACCCTAAAAATCATGTTTGTTGTATGGGAGCCCCCTTAAATATTTATTTTATTTTATTTTTAGTATTTGTTGTTATAGCGGCAATAGAATTACATCATCTGTGAAAATTTCAACTGTCTAGCTATCACCGTTCTTGAGATACTGGGTACGGAACTCTAAAAATCACGTTTGTTGTATGGGAGCCCCCCTTAAATATTTATTTTATTTTATTTTTAGTATTTGTTGTTATAGCGGCAATAGAAATACATCATCTGTGAAAATTTCAACTGTCTAGCTATCACCGTTCTTGAGATACAGCCTGGTGACAGACGGACGGACGGACGGACGGACGGACGGACGGACGGACGGACGGACAGCGAAGTCTCAGTAATAGGGTCCCGTTTTTACCCTTTGGGTACGGAACCCTAAAAAAAATAGTATATGTATTCTATATGTATTCTGGTACCCATAACACAAGCATATAAGCTTAGCTTGGGACCAGAGGACGTTGTGTGAAATGTGCATGAATATTTATTTATTTGTTACTAGCTGACCCGGCAAACGTTGTTTTGCCATACCAAAAAAAAAGTAAAAATAAAATTAAAAAAAAAAAGAGCTATAAACCTCACGGAGCCCGCGACCTTTCCAACGAATGCAAAACCGTGGAAATCGGTTCGTGCGTTCTGGAGTTATAGCGTCAGGAAGGAAAACCCGACTTATTTTTATATAGTAGATTATCACTGTTCCTGATAAATATTTAGATAACAGAAGGACAGCCGGATGGACGAACGAACAGCGAAGTCTCAGTAGAAGGGTCTTGTTTTACCTTTTGATACGAAACCTTAAAATTCAGTAGAGTTGCTACTATAGAGTCATTTTAGAGAAACCAAAAAAATTTGTGAAAATAAAAAATGTTGTCTATTGAGAAATAGCCTTTATTTATATACTAGCTGTTGCCCGCGAATTTGGAAAATATTCCCCGTTTTTGCAACAAAATTTTAACGTCTTTCCCCGTTTTGCCAATTGTAAATTAAGTTAAGACACAGTATTAATAAACGAACAAAAAAAACTAATTATTTAAAAATGTACATAAATGCGAATCCGTCAACAATACAGACTGTTCTCAGTTATTTCGCACACAACAATAAAACAGGTACCTACTATTACACTACTACACCAAAATTTATTTATTTATTTATTTAAAATCTTAACATTTACCATTACAGGATATCCTAATTCGAAAGTGTCATTCTTAAACTAAACTAAATAAAATATTAATTAAACTAAATATAAACCAAATATAATATTAAAATATCGCTGGCGTATTAAGTAAACAGTAATTACGTGACCAACGGGTTGGTTTGAGGATGAACATGGATAAAACCAAGGTCATGTTCAATGTCCATGTCACTCCAGCACCAGTATCTGTTGGGAATGCGATTCTCGAAGTTGTCGATCATTATGTCTACCTAGGACAAACAGTCCAGTTGGGCAAATCCAACTTCGAGAAAGAGGTCAACCGACGAATCCAACTCGGCTGGGCAGCGTTCGGGAAGCTTAGGCACATCTCCACGTCCAAAATACCTCAGTGCCTGAAAAGAAAGGTCTATGACCAGTGTGTGTTACCAGTGATGACTTACGGAACTGAGACGTGGTCCCTGAATGTCGGCCTCATAACAAAACTCAGAGTCGCGCAGCGTGCTATGGAGAGGGCTATGCTCGGTGTTTCCCTACGTGATAAGATCCGGAATGCGGAGATCCGTAGAAGGACTGGTGTGTACGACATAGCCCGAAGAGTTAGCACGCTGAAGTGGCAATGGGCAGGCCACATCGCTCGACGATCTGATGACCGTTGGGGACGGAAGGTCCTCGAGTGGCGACCACGAACCGGACGACGCAGCGTGGGGCGGCCCCCAACAAGGTGGACCGACGATATCGTCAAATACGCCGGGGGCCGCTGGATGCAGTTAGCGCAAGACCGCACGTTGTGGCGTTCTATGGGGGAGGCCTATGTCCAGCAGTGGACTGAGAAAGGTTGATGGATGGAATTACGTGAAGTAGCTATATCTGACTTGCAAAAACAGTCGATATAAATCAATGTTTTATGTCTTACTAAATCTTTTCTAAAGCTCGGTACTGAATAAAGTCTTAGAATTAATAATTTGAAATTAGTAAATCGTTTTCTCGTATTAATCGACGCTGAAAAGGCTCGTGTATTTTAATAAGGAAAGATATACATTTTAAAGAAGTAACTAACCTCATACTATCGATCCCACTACAATTTGAATATTGTGCTATTGATATTGTTAGATTTAATCTGATAATTGTTTGCATATATAGAACCCCAAACTCAAATCCACAAACATTTTTACATACTTTAGAATCTCTTGAAAATAAGCTATGTAAAAAAAGAAATAAAAAATAATCTTATGTGGGGATTGGAATGTAGATATACTCACACAATTTTCACCGACGCTTTGTTCCTATTGGTGTAGCGTTATGTTATAGCCTATAGCCTTCCTCGATAAATGTACTAAGCTACACCGAAAAAAAAATTCCAATCCGACCACTGGTTTCTGAGATTAACGCGTTTAAACAAACAAACAAACCCTTCAGCTTTGTATTAGTATAGATAATGTAAGTGAAACTGCGGGACATAGTTTGTATTTCTTAAATTCAATAATCGCGCTTACTTCCGTAGAATCGACACTACGCAATCTAGTTACAAGATTGTATTTATTGACACGTGATCATTTCCTGTTTTGTAAATTGATATTTCTAAATAAACTAAATTATAATGGAAAAAATGATAACCATAAGCGGGACTTGAACCCGCGACCTCGGAATGCCGTTCCGTCGCTCTCCCAACTGAGCTATTATGTTCCACGCAAATGTTTTACCTAATTTTCCACTACAATCATCTCAATGCGAGTTTTTTAACATCGTGCGATGTTTTTTCGTACAACGCCATCTATTGAGCGGTTTGCACCAACTCCATCAATCGATCAGTTAGCGTTCTTTACAGAATACAATTTGACCGAAGTAATGGCTGTACATGTATTTCTACATTAATTTATTAATATTTTGCGATTGACTCGCTATGCTTTTACTAAATAAACTAAATTATAATGGAAAAAATGATAACCATAAGTGATGCCCCTGGTGTTACAGACGTCTATAGGCTACGGTAACCGCTTTCCACCAGCGTACGGCCCGCTTGTTCGCTACCTTAGTAGTATAAAAATTTTATTGGGTTACCTACATTTGGTTTTACCGTACATTTGGTTTTACCTACAAAATCTTTGAAAAATGACGTTTCGTATTTCGTTGTTATCTTCGTGAAAAATATACTGATTTTTAACTTGCTTTTATTAGTTCGATACGTATTTATCAATGTATTAATCTATGTAAAGGAATCTTTGAAAGTGGTTTTCATCCACTTGCAGTAGTCTGATTAAGAGGATACCAAAATAGCTTCATGCATTTTTCTACGTACGAAGTTTTCATTGTTTCTTTAGATTGAATGGCTAGAGCTCTAATTTTTAAGTATATGTTTTTTCAATATATGATCTAGGATCGCATAAACTCAGAAACACGATTGAAAAAAGTTTTCTCGATAGAAAATCTTAGCGAAACAACCTCTCTAATTTTTTATTTTTTCCATTTGTCGGTCTATTGTCGCGTATTAACTAATGAAATAACTTTAAAAACATAAGTCACTATTATATATAGAAACACGTAAATCAGAATTAAAATATATTTAGTAGATTTTGAGTAAATAGGAAAAGTATCCCTAATTCTTCATTTTCTGTGCCTACTGGCTGTGTTAATATGTACGTGTCGGCGATGATATACGATAATATTGATGTAGGCCCTTATCCTGAAATTTTGCAAACATATTAAGGACCGATGACAATGTAATAATTTAAGAAAATATTCAGAATTTTCAAGCGTATTTTTAAGTTTTTGAACTAAATAAATTTTTATAGCGACGACGAGCCTCGTGGTTGAGTGGTTTATTTAACGGACTACCGATCAAGAGGTCGCTGGTTCGATTCCCGCTCGGGACAATCATTTGTGTGATTTTTCTAATTGTCATACAAATGTTCGTACTGCGTCTGGGTGTTTCTATGTATTATAAGTATGTATTTACAAAAGAAAAGTGGTATATGTATTCTATCCGTATTCTGGTACCCATAACACAAGCATAATAATATAAGCTTAGCTTGGGACCAGAGGAAGTTGTGTAAAATGTCCATGAAATGTCCATGAATATTATTAAAATTTTACTGTGTCAGTTATATTTCTTATTCTCAGAACATTATTGTCCTATTATTGGGTATGGATCTCCTCCACTTCGGAAGGCTATTTATTCAACTACGATTGAATCTTGAGTTGTAAGTCTTTAAAAAAATATTTTTTTGCTTTAAATATCGCTTGACTGGCGTTTACAGCACGCGTGGTAAGGAAAGGGGTGATGACACTTGTATTCTTAATCCATTACCATTACCACACATACAAGTACTAACATTATGTAATATATTCAACACTTTGAATCAACACCCATTTCATATTTTTTCACCATTCTAATAATAAAAATCGTACCAAAAATACTTGGCGTAACAAAATCAAGTATATTAATAGTCTGTCTAACCTTGAAACTTGTACTCTATCCTTCTCGCACATGTCCTTATAATATATAATGAAAAGAGACAGTTTTTATTAGGAATCAATTTGGCAGGGGTAGCAAAGGGTGGGTTAACTTCGCAATTACGATTTGGCGCACTCGGCGGAGGCTTCAATTAAATATACTCTTTTAGACTGTCGGTTTTGCTAATTGTTTAGGAAAGCCGACATATTCTTTACGATAGCCGTATTGTTTATTTCATTTTTAGGACAGTTTAATTTATAAACAATTCATATAACATCCTCTGGTCCCAAGCTAAGCTTTTTTGCTTGTATTACAGGTACCAGAAACCGGATACAATATTTTAAAGTTGATTGAATTAATTGGTCCTAATAATATGTTTTGGCGTTAATTTATAGTAGAACGTAATAACGGGAAGGCACCCGTACCTGACCAGGCTTTTTGATATATAAATTATTTTTTAGGGTTCCGTACCCAAAGGGTAAAAACGGGACCCTATTACTGAGACTTCGCTGTCCGTCCATCCGTCCGTCCGTCCGTCCGTCTGTCACCAGGCTGTATCTCAAGAACGGTGATAGCTAGACAGTTGAAATTTTCACAGATGATGTATTTCTATTGCCGCTATAACAACAAATACTAAAAATAAAATAAATATTTAAGGGGGGCTCCCATACAACAAACATGATTTTTTTACCGTTTCTTGCTCGATACTAATAACGTTGCCTTATGTTGCATAGATAATGGTACGGAACCCTTCGTGTGCGAGTCCGACTCGCACTTGACCAATTTTTTTAGACATACAAAGTCACGAGTCACAGGTTATAATAAATGAATACTAATACAGAGTTTGTCGGTCTGCAATAAATACATTATAAATAATATAGCCACTAAAAATTAGAACTTCTTCTTCTCCAGCCCATTTACGTCCCACTGTTGGGCACGGGCCTCCTCCACTTTGGAGGGATTATGGTCTACTTTCTTTTCGAGTTTTCCGTCTCTCACGGAAGAAGTTATCTGTGTGCAATATCCCTTAGCTGACTTTGACAGCACCCTTGGGAGGAGATGGGGTGGTGACACTTGTATTCTTAATCCGTCACCACACGGAAAGAAAAATCAGAACTTAACAAATGTAAAATACATCAACATTTCCATCGACGAGTAATTACCTTAAAACTTCTATTTGTCGGAATCAAAACGTTAACTTTACGTGTTCACAGTTAAATGGGGTTAAGTGATTTAGGTTGGGTTTTATTACCACAACAATAATTATGGCTTCAATTACATAACATGTAGATATTTTACTGTCTGTACGCTTACATCTCTTAAACTTCGTAATAAATTTTAATACAGTTTTTGACTAAAGACAAAGATAAACCTGTAGAGAGTGAAGTAAACTCGCACACTCAGTGTTCCGTACCTACACCAAAAATATAAATAACTATATTCAAATAATCAGTTAATTAAACTTAAACCAATTCGCTAACTTAATTTTGTAGTTGAAATATAGAGAATCGCCTACATTCCAGCTATTATAAACACTTATTTCTTGTGATGTGATGACAAATTACAAGTTTTTAGATTTTTCCATTATCAGCACTATATTTATTTATTACATCGATACAATTAACAAGAAAATAACAGGCATAAAACGCTGTTAAAACAGCAGCAAAACATATAGATCTCTGGTGACCGTGATAAGATTGAACTTGTGTTACGGCCACCAGGAATCACTTACATTTTTATTTTAGCACAATTTAATTACAAACTAAAAAAAGAAAAGAAAAGAAGTACATTTAGGTATAAGGGATTGTGTGTGTTAGTGTGTAATGTGTGTATTTGTGTGTTTTGAGTTTATGGATGTGTGAGAGTTATACAGCTTGAAGGCTTTGTGTATTGTGAGCAAACTCACATATATATACATTATGTACTTATTTTTAATAGGTTTTCAGTATCTCTATAATTTAATTTCATAAGCCAATTACTCGTTATCTTTTTACAGAGAAACTTGTTTAATTGATGAATATTATAGACTTGGTCTGTGCCAAATTTCAAGTCTCTAGGGCAACAGGAAGTAACCCGTGAATTTTTATTACCAGCATAAGTCAAAAATTCTTAAAAATGGTCGTAATCCGGTTATGTCTTTCAAATGCGTAGATGTAAAAGGTTGATTGTATTTTTTGCAGTAAGGGACCGCATAAATCTACATATCGTATGAGTTTCAAGTTGATACCTTCAGCCGTTGCTGAGTAAAATAAGTTTGACGGACGGAGAGACAGACAGGCGGACACCGAAGTGAGTCTATAAGGGTTTGTTTGCTTAGCTTGGGACTAGGGGACGTTGTGTGATATCTCCATGAATATTTATTTATTTATTTGTACGAAACCCTAAAAAAAACTAGTAAAAATACTGACAGTCGGAGCGACGTTTTTGTATTATGCATAGATTTTATTTATCCATTATGCATATTTTTAGGGTTCCGTACTGAAAGGTAAAAAGTAACCATATTAGTTGTGACTAAGAGAGTATGAATAAAACAAGCCAACAATTAATTAATGTCTTGAAGTTTAATAAAAAAATATAAAAAGTTACTGACTGTTTACTTTCTTCTATAGTTTATGTCTGTTATCTTGCTCGCCGCTAAAGTTGGGGAGACGTAGTTATTGTACTAACTATCCTTGAGTTTGAAATACACTGCCACTAAAAATCACAGTTCTCTTTGGAACCCGTTTCTGTTAATATTTTTTATACTATATAGGGTGACAAACAAGTATAGTTCTCTCCTGTTAGTGAGCGATTATCGTAGCTTATTGACGTCTGCAACACTAAAGATATGACTAGCGCGCTGACGACCCTCTAAGAACTTTTTAACGCCCTTTTTAAAGAGACCTATTAGACCTATGCTATACCTAGTCTTGTGTACAAACCATGACAGGAAGTTCATTCAATATAAAAGTTAAAAAAAAAGACTTACGCTTCAGTATTATCATCTCTGGACTCGGAGCGCTCGGCATTGGCCTGACCTCGGCGGTGGCGCGCTCTTGATTCATCACTGAGCCCATACAGGCCAGCCACGGCCGCCATCTCGACCTCGCCTTCGCACCCGCTCCCAACACTATTACATAGTCACTAGCCAACTTGAATTGCTCATATTGGACGCATCACTATTCTGTCATCACAACCTCTTAACGATACAGACTCATCACAACACTATAAACTAACTTATAAAAAAAAGCAATATGGACGCATAATTTGATAAAGTTTATAATTATTTTTAATCACAATTTATTATTATTGTATCTCGTCATAAGTTTACGTTTTTACTGTTAGCTTGGCTACATTTGATTTTGTTTTACTGTTATGTACACCAAAAGGGGTTGGTGTATACTTTCGGATTTATGTACGCCATCGGTTGCATCTGTTGACAGGTAACATTTTATATTATTTTGTGAAAGCTACGTTTACTCGTAACCGCAAAGAGCGAGTGTGTTACATAAATTTATTCATTTATATATCTCTTAATCTGGGAAAATATTCAATAACTAATTAGTAGGTAAATAGTTATGTTTAAACGCATTCCTTTTAAATATCTACACAGAAAATCTGTAAAATATTATTATCTTTTAAGTTAATAGTAAGTCGTTGATGGCTCAGATGCAGAAAGCAGGTTTGCTTGACAATGCCCGTATAGCTCGTCGGTTTCACTCCCATAAGGAGTGCGTCCTGCCGCCGCACGAGGCGAGACAGTGTTGTATCCATCTTTATAGATTTGTGAACCTGCGACTTAACACGGATATATTATAAAGATTGCAAGCGTCTTCATTTTCCTGATATTTGCAACGATTGATCTTATATCTTAAGAATTACACAAATACACATACGCCTATTTTCTTTTTATTATATAACTCTATGTATTTGTGAAAACTACATGAAAATTCTTTCAATAGTTTTTAAGTAAACGTACATTGTATTCAATGATACTTATATTTACACACAAGCAAGTTTTCCCTAGTGGAATTGAAGCAAGCAAGCTGTAATAAAACTTATCCCGTAATTTGAAAATTGTTCTCTATTTTTATAAACAAAGAGCTGCTATTAAGTTAACCGTCTTTAAATAAATGGCTATCATGACTACGTATGATGAAGCCAGTAAATAAGCCCAATGGAGTTACTTAAATGTGTTTATTTTTGTACATAGATTACCTCCAATGAATAGAACATTCAACATAACAACTTTAGCGGACGGTGCTCGTTGCGTTGTTTAAGGAATAATGCATTTTGCCTAGTTCTCATACATTGTCTATGCTATACAAACATTCGGCATGCGTTGATCGCCTTGCGTGCAGAATCTATAGAGGGTTATCTCAGTTCTCATAACACGATGAAATAAATTAACGTTACAGGACCCCATGGCCTTGATACTTTGAACTACTTCCGCCTATCGTGCGTTCAATTTCTACACAAGATGTGTTATTAAGAGGGCACGATATCAAATTATGCTCTATATAAAAATATGGGCATCGTAGTCCCCTTTTTTCTTCGCGAAAGTTAAACCTATTTTAATTGTTTTCACACTATATTATAGATAAAGCTTCTATCACTTTCGTTTTTTTTCAAAACATAATAACTAAAAGAAATATGACTATCCGAAAATCCCGTATTTTTGTATTTTTCGGTTTTCTTTAGATAATGTTGCAGCGGCTATTACACATATTTGGTAAGGTATTACCAAAAAAGAAAGTGATAGAAGCATAGATATACTCTTCATCTATAATCTAGAGTAAAAACAATCAAAATCAACTTAACTTTCGCGAAGAAAAAAGGGGACTACGAAACGTCTTTTATTCAAAGAATTTGTAGGTAAAATCTGCTTCAGTTAAATTTGTCAATATGTAATAAGGCAAATATCTAAATTAGATTAGGAGTACAGTACCCTATTATTAGTATTGGTACTACTTTCGCTGTTACTACATAATATTAATCAGGTACCTATATGTGTGTGTTGTTATGTACACGCGTAAGAAACTTTACTAATTGGCACAAAAACAAAATAAAAAGTAGAGTTCCGTATTTACGGTATCAGTTTTTGTGACAATTTTTCTAGTCAGTGGCTAGCACTTCGTAAAAAACCAAAGAGAAAGCCATGTTTACCCTCTCTGTCTCCAACCCATTTACGTCCCACTGTTGGGCACGGGCCTTCTCCAATTTAGGAGGAATTATGGTCTACTGTGCCACGCTGACCAGGCGTATTGGCACAGGGTTTATTTTCGAGTTTTAAAGCCATGTTAATCACACACAAAAATGTTCTTATCAGAAAAACAGGAAGACCCTGTGACGAAAATGTTAAAACTTTTAAAACATGTAAACGTGAAGCATATTTTTCACACATCATCATCATGCCTTTTTCCCATGGGGCTAAGCAGATACTATAGCGCCATTTACTACAATCTAAAAACACTTCTTTGGCTTTATTTACCCTTATTTATCTGGTCATACATGCCTGACAGTTGTAAGTGCTACGTAATAATTGAGGATTTACAGTAAAATATATTTGGGCCTAAACCTATGTACTTGTATAATAAGTGCATAGTTTTTATACAACGTAACATTTGAATAAACAGTGGCAAAATGCCAAGCACTGAGAGTTTTATTTAATTTACTTTTCTTCTTTTCATTATACTAACTTAACGGATGCCACTTGGCTTTTTAGACGCATTTAAATGTTAAATAACAGTACTTATTTAGTTTAAAGTCTAGAAATGAATTAATAAGTATTATCTTTAACTAATGAAGATTATTCATAACTAGCTATAGCCCGCGACTTCGTACGCGTGGAATATAGAAAATGTTAATAGCATATAGTCGTAAATACTAATATTGTATATAAGATTGCATAATACATTTTCTATATCTATCTATGTGTGTACAACGCAAACAATAGCAGTAATTTGCGAACGTGAAATCGAAAACCGCAAGCGCTTACACCAAGCATATTATATCGCATAAATTCTCGCTAAAATTCAAATTACGATTTTGAATTTAACTCATTTTGGTGGCGCTATATTATTTGACAGTGTCCGCTGAAATTTCTAGCAGACATATTTCGTAATAATTTCGCTGAGAGTGGTAACAATTGTTATATAAGTGCAACTAATAATTTATTATTAAATTTGTCATTTTGCGGAACTTCTGCGAGCTTATCTTGTATTTCGTCATCATTTTAGGGCGGGCTTCGTGGTGGAGTGGTTTATGTAATGGACTGCCGATCACGAGGTCGCGGGTTCGATTCCCGCTTGTAACAATCATTTGTGTGATATCCATAAATGTCATACAAATGTTTGTACTGCGTCTGGGTGTTTTCTATGTATTATAAGTATGTATTTACAAAAGAAAAGTAGTTTATGTAGTATATCCGTATTCTGGTACCCATAACACAAGCATATAAGCTTAGTTTGGGACCAGAGGACGTTGTGTGAAATGTCCGTGAATATTTATTTTATTTATTTATTTATTTATTTTCATACCCTGTCCATTAATTGGAGTCCCGCAACATGACTTTTTGTTCATGTTGCAGTGGGTATTTGCTGCCTGACGACAACCCTCCCTGCGTTGTGTATCTTGTATGTATGCATGTTTTTTTCTTTATTATTTATCTAGCTGTTGCCCACGACTTCATACAGGGGAAATTTTGAAAACTTAACAAACATAAGTTTACTATGCTGCTCGATAGATGACGTTGTACTACTTTTCTGAAACGCACTGTGGTTTTGTTACACGCATTAACCATTAACATAACTATAAGCTTGTCAATATTTTTCACATGCTTCAGCTCAGCTCAAAGAGTAAACTAATATAGATTTAATTTGGCTCTGGAATTAGTATGCATTTCAAGGATACTGAATGAGTTTAGTTAATTTAAATTGTGAAATATTTTTTTATGATTACTTTTGGCTAACACATGGTATAAAATCAAGTCTCAGTCTTACCTGATTACCTTAATTTGTATATATGTAAAAAGAACATATATTTTGTACATTTAGTTTGTTTTCGGCCTCATTGGTTACCAAAATATTATTTTTATGACAATAATAAAAATATATAAATAGGTCATGTCAATTTGAATTTTAAATATTATTAATGATTTATTGATTATTGTAATGATAGAATTAAGACCAATATATTGACTTTGTTTGTTGTTTTTTTTTAAATAAATTTGAACAAACACAATAAAGTCATATAATGTAAAAGATTACATTATTATATATATGTACAAATATATTGTGTATGTAGGTAGTTACTCGTATCGTCCTCAAGTTCTTTAACCAATTAGTAACCCACTATATGACACAGACCTCCCCCACATCGGAAAGTTTCTTACTTGTATGTACGCGAATAATTTTATCTTTTTAATAAAATGAAGTAAGCGCTGTTATTTTTCTATACATTAAACTAGTAAGCGGCATATACTAAACAGCTTTTCTCCAAGTTTTTCTTTTGTTTCCACAAAGATATTTCAAGAAACTTTTTAAGTAAGAAACTTAAAATCCAAATACATACTTAGATATTAAACTTTAAAAATAACTTCATCTTTCAATACCTGTATATGAAAATTTAAAGCAGTACCCATTTGTTATCAATCTATATTGCTGTGCTATACTGTAAAAATATGACAGATTTTTTTAAAAGTTGTTCATCTTTTCTACACATTTGACAGAAATGTTGAGGCTACTTAGGGTTCCGTATCAAATAGTAAAACGGATTCCTATTACGGAATCTTCGCTTCGTCCATCCATCCTTCCGTCCGTCTGTAACTAGACTGTATCTGTGAAACGGTGATAGCTAGAAAGCTGAGAATTTCACAGTTTATGTATATCTATTGATGCTTTAACAACAAATAGTAAAAACCAGAATACAATAAAAATATAAGTGTGCTCCTATACAGTAAACTTTATCACTGCAACTTGTCGATATACATATACAACATGACTAAGACGGTATGACGAATGGCGCTCTATAGGCGGAAAAAGGCGTAATGTTATGTTATGGAACCCTTCGTGTAGATGTCACAGAAAGCCGACACTATGAAGCACACATTGTCTGTCAAGTTATTCAAAGCAAGCGAAGCTGTTTTAGTAAGTTTCATAATGCGTTTAAAGCTATTTTAATACAAGTTACACAATTGTTTCTCAAGTTGCTATCTTATAAAACAGTAGGAATTAGTGCAACAGAGACATATGATGGTACACTGCATAAATTGTAGCGTTATGTTTCTGACTAGCTCTTGCCTGCAAGTTTACTTGCGGTCATATTATATTCCATTTAGTTTTATTTAATTGATTTTTGCATAACATAAATCTTTACTTATTAAAAGACAAAGTCGTTATTTTTGTATGTGTATAGTGTGAGCCTGAATATTCAAAATTACGTAACGGATTTTGATGCGGTTATTTTTAATAGACAGAGTATGTTTATAAGCGGGTGGTATTTTTCGTATAATTTGTTGGGGTTTAGCGTGTATATGGGTTAAATAACTATCGACGCAGGTGAAACCGTGGGCTTTTACTAGCTATTTATTTACTTATTTATGAAATTTTATGTAGGTACTTTATTTAGTTTGTTTAATGGCGGACTTAATGCGTAGCGCAATCATTATCTTTAGTTATTATAAAATAAAGTCGTTATTTTTGTATGTATCTATTATGTAAACTTAAATCTCAATAATAGAGTATTAAAAAGAAAATTCAACCGTCTTCATGTACCTTTGAAAATTGAAGGTTTTCCTCCATTTCTCAGGAGATAACCATAAGATCTGATCTGATGGTTATCTCCTGTGGTCCGATTGGCACCAGCCAACGGGACCACACGGGTCGGTTAAAAACTACACAACGGATTTTCTCCATTTTTTACCGACTTCAAAAAAGGAGCAGGTTCTCAATTCGTCTGATGATTTTTTTATTTATGGGTCTTCTTATAAGTTTTAACTGGGCGAAGCGAATTTAATGATTATTTTTTTATTTGAAAGCTGGTAGCTCTCGTGTGGTCCCATTGGCACCAGGTCAGGATCTGATGGTTATCTCCTGAGAAATCTAGGAAAAGCCTCAAATTTCAAAGGCAAATGAATTTTGATGAACTTTAAAAAACAAAATCTATTTTTATTAAAAAATAATTGGTTCAAGAATGTGGCATTTTTGTACAATTTGTTAATGTTTTGTTTCTATAATCCACTCGTACGAAGTTGTAGACAATGGCTAGTGTGTTATATAATTTATATTTAATATATTTATTTATATTTTTATGCTTTCATTTCACTGCCAACATCTTTCAGTAGCAGTTATTAAATAATAAAGATGTGTTAAATTGGTTCGTACATAGCATTACATGAGGAACATAGAAGCGGCATTTTTATGAATAAGACGTGATATGATTAGAAATATCTTACTTGAATCTGTAATGTACTACAACATAGCGATTGTTAGGTTATAAATATTTGCTACTAGATGTTGCCTTCGACTTTGTACGTGTGGAATATAGAATTTTTTTCCGATTTGCTACATTTTTCACTAATGCGTTGCTCCTTTAGGCCGCAGCGTGATGTTATACATCCTATAGCATTCCTTCATAAATGGAATATTTAACACAGAAATAATTTTTCATTTCAAATTAGTCGTTCCTGAGATTAACGTATTCAAACAAACAAACTCTTCAATTTTATAATATATTAGTTTAGAAGTATAGAATAAAACAAAAATGTAAACAAAATAATCATTATCATCCTGGTATTGTCCTGGATTAATATGGATTCTTCTTCTTCTCCAGCCCATTTACGTCCCACTGTTGTGCACGGGCCTCCGCCACTTTGGAGGGATTATGGTCTACTGTACCGCGCAGACCAGGCACAGGGTTTATTTTCGAGTTTTCCGTCCCTCACAGAAGAAGTTATCTCTGTGCAATATCCCTTAGCTGACTTTTACAGCACCCTTGGGAGGAGATGGGGTGGTGACACCTGTATTCTTAATCCGTCACCACACGGAATATGGATTAACATAACCGAAATATGACAAAATACTCATCAAGATCATTTTACTGCTCTAATCCCGTTATTTAGGGTCGGAAATATGACAAATATATTATGATAATGGTGATGGGCCTATATCCATCAGTGGACGGAGAAAGGCTGGTGGGTGAATGGATGGATTATGATAATAACGGTACGGAAAACTTTGTGTGGGAGTCAAATTCGTAGGTACTTGGCCAGTTTAAAAAAAATTGCTATAAAAATGTTACGAATTTTTTGTAAAGTATTTTCAGTTGCACAATGTATCACGTTCGAATGTGTTACAAACCTCAATAGTTTGTTTGGCTTTTTCGGGAAAATCGAATCGGCCAATTCTATTCAAGACATTGATAGAATACGTATTGATGGGATAAAATTCATTTTAACGCTACAAAGAGTCTATAGATTGCATTAAAGCAACAAGAACAACCATGAGCGAAATAGACTCGCGAACTGAGAACCTTGTATATACTAATATGAGAAAGCTGAAGAGTTTTACTTGTTTGACCGCGCTAATCTCAGGAACTAATGATTTAAATCAAAAAGTCCTTTTTGTGATGGATAGTCCATCTATGGAGGAAGGCTTTAGGCTATAGGTATAACAGCACGCTGCGATCAATAGGAGCGATGTATTAGTTAAAAATGTTGCAAAAACGGGGTAAAGTTTCTAAATTCCAAGCGTACGGAGTCACAGGCAACAGCTAGTGTAGTATATCCGTATTCTAGTAAATAAGCTTAGATTGGGACCAGACGTTGTAGAGGACATTGCATAAAATATTCATGTATATTTTTGTTTATTTATTTCTCTCTCTGCAGCCCATTTACTTCTCACTGTTGGGCACAGGCCTCCTCCACGCAGGAGGACTTGTGGTCTACCATGCTGCGCTGACGAAGCGTGTTAACATAGGTTCTAGTTTCGAGTATTCCGTCTGTTACAGTAGGTGTTAACTGCTTATAATATACTTTAGCTGGTTCTTACAGCAACCTAGACAAGAAAGGATGTGGTGACACTTGTATTATTAATTCGAGTGAAATTTAAAGAAAATCAGAATAATTTTGTATTTAAACATAAAAATACTTTTTGATATTTGTAATTTATTTTAAATGATCTTAATTTGTTTTACAATAAAAATTAGGGCGAAATTCAGTTACTTAGAAACAGAGCAGTCGTTTTCTGTATTCTTTTTCTTCTTTATTCAAATATAGAATGGTTTCGAATTGCTTTGTTGTTTATAGTGAAACTATTGGTTATTGTGCCTAATTGCGTTATGCCTACGTACGGACGCATAGCAATCAGATACTGTTCACAGTTAAATGAATTAGTATCGAACACAATAATAACTTGATTTAGGTATGCTTCTATTGTTATGTGCTAATGAAATTCTAGTGGTTAATTGTCTACAAATGATCTAGGTTATATAAACCTAGATTGTATGAAGCCTTCATTTGAAGACGCTAGTACTAATTCTACGTATACAACTAAACTAAAATTGAAAAAAAACTATGGTGTATTTTAAATAATTGGCTAATACCTTGTTCACATATGTCTCTATTGAAATCCTTAGTCTATAATACTTAGTTTTATAACGAGAAATTTTTGTTAACATTATCAAAATATATTATTGACATAATCTACATACCTATTACTTTGTTAGTCAGGTTTAATTGTGCACGTAGAATTGGAACTACTTTATAGGACAACCCTTGGGATTTGCTAATCTTCCACTATAGTTAATAGAAACTTAAAAAAAAAAAATCTTATAAAAAATATTGGCGCGATATAGACTACTCCCGCGTGGTGACAGATTGCGAAATCAAGTGTCACCACCCCTTTCCTTCTTCTCTCTCTCCGATCGTTAACCCGTCACTATTGGACAAGGGTTTCTTCCACTCTGGGATTATGGTCTAGTGTGCCGCGATGACCAGGCGTATTGGCAGAGGGTTTACTTTCGAGTTTTTCGTCTCTCACAGAGGATGTTATCTGTGTACAATATCCCTTAGCTGCCATTTACAGAATAGTACTTATTGAGGAAGAACTGCACGTAAAATAAGATCTTTCAATCATCAATTTTATTATAGAAAAAGTAGTTTTACTGATTAAAAATCGAACCCAGGAATTTGTGAATGGATGTCAGTTACAAACTTAAACTTTGGTTGATACTGTATAAACTTAACTTTGGCGTACACGGCATTGCGGTAGAAATCGTCGCATTAAATGGGTGCGCCAATTTTTTTCTGATCAGCGTAAACAATTTTGACTTAACAGTGTAGCCGATGATATTCATGTAGTGATCAAGAATACAAATTTCACATTTCTTTCCCTAGGACTTGTAAAAGCCAGTCAAGGGACAATATAAGCAAAAAACATCTTCTATGAGAAAAAAAAACAACTCGAAAGCTTAGAGCTTAGACGGGTTTCGTGGTCGAGTGGTTTATGTAACAGATTACCCTTCACAAGGTCGCGGGTTCGATACCCGCTCGGAACAATCATTTGTGTGATGTTTATAAATGTTATACAAATGTCTGTTTTACGTCTGGGTGTTTCTATGTATTATAAGTTTATATTTACTAAAGAAAAGTAGTATGTATATGTAGTATATCCGTATTATGGTACCCATAACACAAGCATATAAGCTTAGCTTGGGACTGCTTAGCTTACCTGAGAATAAGAAAGACTAATTTGCACAAAATGTTATCTTACTTATAACTTTGTTTATTGGTGAAAACTAAATGATAATCCCTTATTTATATGTAATTTATAGCTGTTCCGGCAAACATTGTTTTGCCATACAAAAAAAAAGGTTTGAAAAATAGATGTCATCCGATTCTCAGACCTACTGAATATGCATGTAAAATTTCATAAAAATCGGTCATGCCATTTCGGAGGAGTACGGTAACTAACACTGTGACACGTGAATTTTATATATAAGACAAGATATATTTGTGGTAGACAGCCTGATTCGACTGAGGAAATTGTTTTTTACTAAGCTAATGTTCAAGTTCTGTTATTTTATCTGTGGTGTAAATATTTGGGCGTTTATGATCCGTATTAACAGCTAATATTCATGATTCAATTATATCTTACAGCGGGGTCAGAGTTTCTCAACTTTTAATTAATCACTAGCCCTCAAAGAACAAATCCGGCGATCTTTTTTGATACCCTAATTGGTAAAATCTGTTTTACAAGAAAACACAAATGTAAATAAATTCCCCTTTTATTCACACCAAGATTCATAACGTCATAATTGTTAACTAATGCCATAAAATTATTTATAATCATAAAAGTATAGGTGTTATGTGTGGTACTAAAATATTATATTCATAATCAACAAACAACACAAACTTACTACGGAACAAGAGGACTTTTTGTAAATTGTTTAGGGTCACTTGTGTTTGAAATCGCGTTCCCGAGTTAATAGACCCCAGAAGGGGGCTATAGCATTTGTTTGAGAACCAACGACGCGGATTAATCTAATAAGGATATTATAGTGTCTAGCTTGTTCGCTTGACTTGTCTCATTTACTTATATGTTACAACAAAAAGGATTAGTAATCTGTTATGTCTATTCGTTAATTATATTATGGACTGATATCAGTTAGAATTTCTTATTTATGAATCATGTAACAGGTTACAAATTTTTTTTTTTATTATTGTATGTATATAAAATATATAATTTGTTATCGGTTTTAATATGTGTGCCAAATGTCAAATCAATCCGACTACTGTAAGTAGGTAAGAATCACTTTCAAAGATTCCGCTACATACCTACATTAATACGTTGATAGATACGTATCCTGGTTCCCCACCACATCTCCTCCCAAGGGTGCTGTAAAAGTCAGCTAAGGGATATTGCGCACAGATAATTAAAACCTGTGCCAATACGCCTGGTCGGCGCACCACAGTAGACCATAATCCCTCCCAGTGGAGGAGGCCCGTGCCCAACAGTGGGACGTAAATGGGCTGGAGAGAGAAATACATATCGATGTTAATAATAAAAGTCCTGCATCGCATCTATTTGTATCTTCGAGATAAACTTAAGAAGATTTTACGAACAGAGAAAGTAGGCAGCGGCAAAGTTTTGATTATTAACTTCTTTCATAAAACAAATCTCAAGTTTAGGATGTCATAATTCGTGAAAAATAAATACAAGTACACTTCAAGCATAGGCAATTCTTTTTATTTCATGAAAATCCATCACGTCGTTTCGGAGGCGATAAATCCTGTGCTTTTAATTGTAATTAAAAATCCAATATATTAAATTATATTTCACATATTTATGCAGTTTCACATTTCATGTTCAGTCTTTGGTTTATACGCGGAATACGCAATGCGGTGTGGGATTAATATATCAGATGAAATAGGTACTGATGTTATTTTTGTTAAATCTCGCGCACTATATTCCATGTTGTTTTAAAGTTGCGGTTTTATATACTACCTCTATGGTTTTATTTATAAATGGAATATCGTAAAAAATTTCGAATATAAGCTGGCGCTAAAAATGGCTGACTTTTAGAGATCCGCTCCAAAAGGTAAGATGGGAAGGGTCCCATCCCGAAGTAATAGGGATTACTGAGATTTCGCTATCCATCTGTCACCAGCCTGTATCACAGGAATGGTGATAGCTAGAGAATTGAAATTTTCACACACGATGTAGATGCTATAACAACAAATATGTACTAAAAACCAGCATACAATAAAAAATTAAGAGAGCTTCCATAGAATGAACGTTTTCAGTATCGTCTCCTCTCCTCTCTAACCCATTTAAGTCCCACTGTTGGGAACGGGCCTCCTCCACTTTGGAGGGATTATGGTCTTCTGTGCCGCGCTGACCAGGCGTATTGGCATACGGTTTATTTTCGAGTTTTCCGTTTCTCACAGAAGATGTTATCTGTGTGCAATATCCCTTAGCTGACTTTTACAGCACCCTTGGAAGGAGACGGGGTGGTTACACTTGTATTCTTAATCCGTCACCACACGGATGTTTTCAGTATAACTTGATGATACTCTTAGACGGCATAATTATGACAGAACGAAACATTTCGTGCACGACTCGAACTCTCATTTATCCAGGTTTTGAATATCTAAGCAGTTCTTTTCATAAATACTATTACGTCACTAGCCGTTTTCGACAAATGCAATCGCAGTGCTGTTATATTTATCTTAGGAGCTCGCGTTATTCAATTTGGCGACTTTAAAGACTAAGTGCTTGCTTTATAGGTAGAAAATAAATATCTTTTGCCTTACAGTGTGCATTTCGTTTCATGAAATATAAATATACTGACTTTAAAAAGCTTATTTGCAAATTTAGTGGCGTGTTTATAGTTCCGCATTTTTAGTCTTTATTTCTGAAAAGCAGGGAATCGTAGTTGTTTACTAATGTAAACGCACGTGTTAATAAAATAAAATATAGCTAAAATACAAATTAAATTTACTAAAGACCTTTAGTGTAACTAAATGGGAGAGTAATTCGGTCTGTTTGTCGCTCATTTACGGTAAATCTACAGGACCATTTTAATTGAAAATATAGTTACTGACAAATAAAGTCAGAGAAAGGATTTAGGTCATTTTAATACGAAAAAAAGTATGTACAAATTTCACGCGTCGAAGTCGCAGACAACGCTAGTAAAAATAAGTAATCATAATCACGATCTAATTTAGTCAAAATAATAAAAGAATGATTAGAATGCGAGTTTTCTATCATAATGCCTACTAATCAGAACACATTTAATACTTAGAGTAACTTGATTATATCAAAGACGATATGATTATGACAGTATGACGAATATATAAATAAAGAAATAACTCTTACCTGGCCAGTTTCTTCTTTCCCACAAAAAAGGCCAATAATAATAATAAATATTCATGGACATTTCACACAACGTCCTCTGGCCCCAAGCTAAGCTTATATGCTTGTGTTATGGGTACCGGAATACGAATATACTACTTTTCTTTTGTAAATACATACTTATAATACATAGAAACACCCAGACGCCGTACAAACATTTGTATGACAATTAGACAAATCACACAAAAGTCCCGAGCGGGAATCGAACTCGCGAACTCTTGATCGGCAGTCCGTTACATGAACCACTCAACCACGAGGTTAATAAAAATTGACAGCTCAATCGCTAGTCGGGAGATGTGTCAAATTAAGATTGCAATGACACTATACTGTTGCGTCAAAAATTTTACCCGTACTTAATTTAAACGAATACCGCTATGGATTATTTGGCTATTTCGTTATACATATTTGTAATAATTAAAATTGTTAGTCTATAAAACATAGTTTTTATAATTAGATATTTCAGTTAACATTTTCTTACTGAGACTGTCAATTTTAATTCTTTAGTTAAGTTAAATTTTATTGTACATATAGAATTAATACCAATATTTAATTTTAATACAAACAAACAGTCAAATAAAATCTTGTAAACAAGGTGTAATAATAACTCAATTTCAAGTTATCTATTCTCAAAATAAAGCAAATATAGTCTGGTAGTGGTATTGCAATATCAGTTACTGCCAAGCACGAGAATATTTTATGCCTGTGTGTGAAATGTCACATGTTTATGATAAAAATGTTTTACACATCATTTCTTTATGTGTCTATTGTATCTATTCAACTATATATTTACCAGCAATTAACAAGTATTATGTCTGTCTGTATGGTGACAGATTAAGATTATGGGCAGGAAATGGGAAATGGGGTAGTATAACCAGTTATACTACCCCATTTCCCATTTCCTTCCCAGATTGGCGTAAAGGTCAGCCAAGGAATATAAATGTATTTGTACACATTTTGTATGTATTTTACACAGATAACATCCTCTGTGAAACACGGAAATCTCGAAAATAGACCCTGTGCCAACACGCCTGGTCAGCGCGGCACAGTAGACCATTATTTCCTCTCGAAAGGAAAGAGGCAGGGGCCTCTTTTCTTTTGGGAGGAAACGCGAAACGCGATTCTGGGCCCATGCCCAGCAGTGGAGCGTTTAAGAATATAAGTAACGCTACCTTATTTCCTTCTCAGGGTGCTGTAAAAGTCAGCTAAGTGATCTAAGTGATATTATACAGTTAACAGCCAGCCGTTTAGTTCACGAGTTTTAGCGAGTAACTAGAATTGATATTTGCATCTAAGGCTAATTGTTTCCCGTAACTTCGTATGCGTAAAATTTAGGAAATATTCCTCGTTTTTGCAAAATTTTTCACTAATGCTTTGCTCCTATTGGTCGCAGCGTGATGTTATATAGCCTATAGCTTTTTTCGAACCATTCAACACAAAAAGAGCGTTTTAATTCTTACTTGGTAGCTCCTGAGATTAGCGCGTTGAAACAATCTCTCCAGCTTTATAATATTAAGTACAGAATTTAGATTTTACTGATCAGAAGCTACAGTCTCCATGATGGCATGAGAGTGCTATATTTTATTTGAAACTTTTAGATTAAGCTGATGAAGTTACGATAAAATACCTACTAGTATATTCATAACAAGAGAGTGACACGTTATCCACGCCCCAATATAATTAATTGCTTCGCCTTATCTATCCATTGTTTTGATCATAAACGCTAATGGAATTCCAAACATTAACTATTTAGTAACAGTCATTTTGTAAATGTACCCTATTAATATAATGCCGCGTTTAAACTGTTTTAAACATCGATTTTTTATTTAAATGAGGTCACAGTTTCGATTCCTAAACGCGATATGTTTAGGGTTCCGTACTAAAAGGTAAAACAGAATCCTGTTAGTAAGACTTCGTCTTCCGTCCGTTCCTCCGTCAAATTGGCACCTGGCCACATCTTTGGAACGGCGATTGCTAGAGAGCTGAAAATTTCTGTTTCTCTATATCAGTTGATGCTTTAACAGTACCTACTCATCATTATCATTCTTTCATCCTTATCTCGTTATTTGGGGCCAGGCTTTATCTCTAAAATGGTGATAGCTCGAAACCTGAAAATTTCATAGATTAATAGCTACCATCATCATTTTTCCGCTTTTATACTTAAGGTCGGCAATATGACGGTATGAAACCTTTCTGTAGGATTTCAACTCGTACTTAATAGGTTTTATTACTGTAATGAAGGCCTCAGGTTCAATTCCCACACATAGGATAATTTTTCATATGATGAGAAATGTATGTTTTATATTTATTATAGTTATTCTTAGTTATATTAAGTACAAACGGAAGTTACTCTGTCTGTCTGTTTAAAGCTATTTAAAGCTGAAACTACTGAACCGTTTTGAATTAAATTTGATAAACAGATAGTTTAGAGTTTTAATTTGAAAAAGTTTATTCAAAAATAAACGCTGGCGATTCGAGGTCAACTAGATATGCAAGAAAGATTTTGCTAAGCTTGGGGCCAGAGAACGTAATTTAATGTCCGAATTAATTTATATTTAATTCGCATAGCGTCAACGTTTACCCTACACGCACTGATTTATCTTATATCGTTTTAATAAAGCGCACAGCAATCGATGTAAATGGTATAAAACTAGCAAATTACCCCGACGACGTGGCATGGGTAGCTGACAAGCTGTTATGCTCGTTACTTCGTATATAAGTATGTGGTTAAAGACCAAAATAAATCTTAAAAAATAATGCAAAAACCGCATCAAAATCCGTTACTTTTAAAGGTTTAAGCTCCCATACACATAAAATGTATGTCTCTATGTGAACTACTTTAAAGTATATTACACAAATAATTGACCTATGCGAACTTCGTGAACAGCAGTCCGTTACAAAAACCACTGCACCAGGAAGTGCTTTTTATTTTGTCATAATAAAAATGTGAATTTTTACCCGAGTGCCAATATAAAATAAGTATGGTATCCGCACAGCCATATCGTTCAGAGAAATTATTGGAAACATAGATATATATTATAAGACCTAGATACTGTTATAAAAATTCTTTGTTCTGGAGGCAATAATCACGTAGAAAACAGCAATGAGTCAAAATACTTACACTTCTTTGTCTATATTTCTTACATTAACGACGTATTTTTAACAAACTTTATTCAACTAAAACCTTCGTACAAATTGAATGTCAGACTCATACGTTTGTAAAATTATTTAAAAAGCAACATAGTCACTACTTGGCTAAATATAGTCTCGACTTTATATAGACACCAGATATTAGGTTGTATAAAGTTTTAAAATAATAATGATGACTATGTTACTTTCTGAAAGCTCTAGTTTACTAAGAGAAACTTTTAGAAATTTTCATTTAACAGAAATGCAGGTGCTCTACTTCAGAATGAAAGTTACTCTATTTAAATAAATTTGTTTAACTATAAAGTAACTCGTACGTTTCATAAGGATAATATGTAGACAGTGTTTATTTTAGGAAACATTTTATTTAGTTTCTTACTATATTTTAATTACTATATTTTTGATATCTAATAATTGCAACATATTTTTTAACATTTTTGATACAGAGTGGATGAAGCCAAAAATAAAGAATGTTTGGATCGTAACAGAAGGCGCTCTATAGTCTCTACCTGCTACCATAGGAAAAAGGCGTGATGTTATGATGATGATGCAAGTTTTTGTCTTCGAAGAGGAAATAAAAGTATTTAGTAACTACACATTACAAAACTTTGGAAAAATTGGTCTAGTCGTTTCAAAGGAGAATGACAACAAATACTACAATTTATAGAATTTACAAAAGTATATACGGATTTACCAAAAGCATTGTAATAAATTGGTAACAGGTAAATTAAATATTTTCGTAATCCGATGTCTATTGGAGAAAAAAGGCTATCGATTATAAGGTTAAACCGAACGAAACACAAACAGTATGCGATTACATAATTATGGTATCAAAAATTTACTAATTTCTATTCGTTTATAATATACGTCCCTAGCCTTTTATCCGTCTTTAGACGGTATTTAAACGGTACGACGGTATTTAATTAAAAGTCGGTATTTATAGCGATTTTAAGAACTGATGATTTTTCCAGCAATTAACGCTTTTTAATAGGTAATTAATAACTATTATGGTTATAAACAACAACATAGGACTCATACACACTGTAGCTTCCTATTCGTACAAAAGATTTTAGGATCGCACTGTTACTGTCAGAGATTATCCAACATACATATTACAAACATTACCTCTTTATTAGTTTAATAGATTATCAAAATCAGACACGAACTGGCATTTCTCTTTTAATATCCTCCATTTTCATGCCTTATGTATCTACTATCTACTATATAAAAATAAGTCGGGTTTTCCTTCCTGACGCTATAACTCCAGAACGCACGAACCGATTTCCACGGTTTTGCATTCGTCGGAAAGGTCTCGGGCTCCGTGAGGTTTATAGTAAATTTTTTTTTTTTTTAACTTTTTTTGGAATGGCAAAACAACGTTTGCCGGGCCAGCTAGTTCAAATATAATTTTATTGTTTATAAATAAACTAGCTGACCCGGCAAACGTTGTTTTGCCATACTAAAAAAAAATAGGTTTGAAAAATAGATGTTGGCCGATTCTCAGACCTACTGAATACGCATGTAAAATTTCATAAAAATCGGTCAAGCCGTTTCGGAGGAGTACGGTAACTAACACTGTGACACGTGAATTTTATATATTAGAGATAAAAACAAATACAAAAAAAATATAGCCATGATCTTTTCCCAGCCATTCTCTCTCTATAAATATAAGTTGGTCTTTCATTTAGTTCATTTATTTCATGTTTGAAGTGGTTTTGTAAGGGGACTATCTAGAACACTCATGACGCTATAACGAGGCAAAGTTTGAGAGATATCTTAGTTCCCTCGAGTGCCCTTTCGAATTAATATTCTCAAAGAAAGCACTCGTATTGAGACCTTTCTATTGTGCTGGCTCCTTGAGGTGTCATTTTAACTCTACAAGAAACGGCACATAGATACTATTTTATTTTCTTATTAATTTTGTTTTTATGGGGAGGGTAGGTCCGCGAGTAGCGACCATGTACCGGACGACGTGGGGCGGGTCTCAACAAGGTGGACTGACCATATCGCCGCTGGATGCAGTAAGCACAGGACCGCGCGTTGTGGCATTATGTGGGGGAGGCCAATGTCCAGCAGTGGATGGAGAAGGGATGGATTTTAAAGTTTTACCTTGGTTCAACATAAAATAAATGTATGCTAGATGCTTCGAATTTGATCAATTGAAACATTATTGGCCTGCCCTTATCCTAATATTATGTTGATTGGGTAATATTTAAAGTTTTATTAAAAAAAACGAAAACGTTTTATGAAAAAATCGTATTATTATTTTTGTAATAAACATAAATATGTTTATTACAAAAATAATAATACGATTTTTTCACATCATAATATTTTTGTTTTCACAAATCAGTGATCTTATCAGAAGGTATTAGAAAGGTGAAGAGAAAAGAGTATGTATTCTTTTAATCGGACAGCAAGTTTTGAAAACCATTGTCAAAGAACGTAAATCAGAAAAGTACTATTCTATTAACCCTTCTATGCTAAATCTGTCCCACGATTTTTACCACGATTTTAGCTTAGTTTAAGACGGCCCTGTAGATGGTAATATTATGTTTTATATTTTCAAATCAATAAGTCATTTACATACAGTAGTGTTTAATTATAAACCAAATGCCGTGTTCCAGGATAGACATAAAACGGAATTTCAATGAAAAATTCAATAAATTTTGCACAAGTTGAGACAGTTAGTTGGCACAGTACCAGCGCATTTAGTTCTGCCTAACGCTAATATTCTGGTGCAGAGGTTCACTATAACAACTTAATGATACGGTTTCCATTCATTTGAATACTGCAATAAACTCTAAAGAATTCAGTTTAGATGGCTCAATTTCTTTCGCATGATCCTACTAATAATTATTATAAATGTGAAAGTTTGTGAGTATGAATGTTTGGATGTTTGTTACTCTTTCACGCAAAAACTACTTAATGGATTTTAATGAAACTTTACAATAATGTAGCTTATAAATCAGAATAACATATGGGCTATTTATTATCCCGAAACAATGCAATGTTCCTGTGAGATAATAAAAAATTGGTCAAGTGCGAGTCGGACTCACGCACGAAGGGTTCCGTACCGTTATCTATGCAACATAAGGCAACGTTATTAGTATCGAGCAAGAAACGGTAAAAAAATCATGTTTGTTGTATGGGAGCCCCCCTTAAATATTTATTTTATTTTATTTTTAGTATTTGTTGTAATAGCGGCAATAGAAATACATCATCTGTGAAAATTTCAACTGTCTAGCTATCACCGTTCTTGAGATACTGGGTACGGAACCCTAAAAATCATGTTTGTTGTATGGGAGCCCCCCTTAAATATTTATTTTATTTTATTTTTAGTATTTGTTGTTATAGCGGCAATAGAAATACATCATCTGTGAAAATTTCAACTCTCTAGCTATCACCGTTCTTGAGATACAGCCTGGTGACAGACGGACGGACGGACGGACGGACGGACGGACGGACGGACGGACAGCGAAGTCTCAGTAATAGGGTCCCGTTTTTACCCTTTGGGTACGGAACCCTAAAAAACGAACAGACTTTTATGTACTATAAATTCATTTACTTTGTTGAATTAAGTTGATGCAAAAAAGGTATACAAGTTGTTATGGTAGGGTCAAGCCAGTTAATTCAATTGTTGGGGAAGAAACCTTTGAAGTAACCGATTAGTACGAAGATCGATGGCTTGCTTTTGTTTGACACGAAGTTATGCAAACACATATAGCAGCACATATAGCCTTATAGCAACAGAAAGTCAGACAGTATGTTAAGGTTATTGTCATGACCTAATAAGTCTTATCTTATTACTTCTTAAATATATTCGTAATAATCATGTCAAATCGTATATCTTCATAATCATGTTAAATCTAAGGACGTCATCAAGTTACACTGAAAACGTTTGTTGTACTTGTTCGTTTAGCTACTTCAAATATTTATCGTATTCTGGTTTTTAGAATTTGTTGTTATTGCATCAACAGATATTCATCCATTATCGGCCTCTCTCCGTCCACTGTTGTACATAGGCCTGCGCCATAGAACGTCACAAGGCGCGATTTAATGCCGCTTGCATCCAATATCATTGCATCAACAGATAAGCTCCAACATAAATTGAGAAATTTTAACCTCACTTTTTATTACCATTCCCGATATACAGCCTGGTGACTTAAGTAAGGATCTAAGTAAGGATTTTGTTTTCTTTTTAAGCATAGTATTCAAGTATGGATTTATTAACTAATTAATTTCCACATTATTTTTTTTATAAATATTCACGGACATTTCACACAACGTCCTCTGGTCCCAAGCTAAGCTTATATGCTTGTGTTACTGACTGACGGACGGACAATAAAATTGATGTTTACTGCTTATAACATCACTTAGTTTTAATAGTACTGTGAAGAAATGGGATGGTGACACTTGTGTGTGTATTTTGTGTGTATATTTTATTTGATTATTATTATTATTAAACCGTCACCGAACATAAACAGTGTAGTGTACATGTTATCACAATTAGTTGAAGTAGCTACAATATTGATTATAATATATATTAAATAAATTATTTGACGGGCCTCGTGGTGTAGTGGTTCATATAACGGACTGCCGATCACGAGGTCTCGGGTTCAATTCCCGGCCAGGACAATCATTTGTGTGATGTTTTTAATTGTCATACAAATGTTTGTACTACGTCTGGGTGTTTCTATGTATTATAAGTATGTATTTACAAAAGAAAAGTAGTATATGTATTCTATCCGTATTCTGGTACCCATAACACAAGCATATAAGCTTAGCTTGGGACCAGAGGACGTTGTGTGAAATTTCCATGAGTATTTATAATAAAGTCATTATTATAGTTCTAACATAGGTTATTGACACAATGAAATAATAAAGTACTAGCCTATCGACCCAACTATTTTTATTTGAAGGTCGTTCAGCTTTCACAGCCTTTCATATATTTTTCCTAAACGGCAATTTGTCTGTATGGAAACATCTATTAGGGTTCTATACATTACTGAGACTCGCTGTCCGTGCGTACGTCTGACACGGCTTTGTCTCAGAAACGATGACATCTAGAGAGCTTTATTTGCCACCACCTGATGCCTGCGACATTGTACGCTTGAAATATAGATTCTTTTTCCCTTTTTTTTGCAACATTTTTCACTGAATCTTCGCTTATAGGTCGCAGCGTGATGTTATATAGCCTTCCTCGATAAATGTACTATCTAACACTGACAAAAAATTCAAAATCGGTACCGTGGTTCCTAAGATTAGCGCGTTCAAACAAACAAACTCCTTAGAGTTATAATTTTACTATAGATTAATAAAGATTACATAAAAGGTTGAACCTTGAAGTCCGTCTAGTAAAATAAAATATTAAATTAACTGTATGAAAGGAAAATTGGCGTTAGAAGCTACGAGTATAATGCTATTATTACGTAGCAATATTTATTGTATTTACTTAAGAGGGTACTGTACTTCTAATTTAGGTATTTGCCTTAGGTATTGCTATCTCTATTTCCAAGCACCGCGCTGAAAGGGACAAATATAGCTGAAGCAGATTTTACCTACAAATTCTTTGAAAAAAAGACGTTTCGTACTCCCCATTTTTCTTTGCGAAAGTTAAACCGATTTTAATTGTTTTTACGCTATATTATAGATGAAGAGTATATCTATGCTTGTATCACTTTTTTGGTAAAACGTTACCAAATATGTGTGATAGACGCTGCAACTTTACCTAAAGAAAACCGAAAACAACTAGATTTTCGGATGGTCATATTTCTTTTAGTTATTATGTTTTGAAAAAATGAAAGCGATACAAGCATAGATATACTCTTCATCTATAATGTAGCGTAAAAACAATTAAAAGCCGTTTTACTTTCGCGAAGAATAAAGGGAAGTACGATACCCATATATTTGTATAGAGCATAATTTGGTATCGTGCCCTCTTAACATTAAAATTAAATCTCTTGTAAAATGAAATTCTGTAATTTATACACGAGTTTCTTAATAGCTGCTATCCTATATTTATAGCAGAGAGGCTTTAACATCGATAAAAGTTAAACGTTAATATAAAACATCGCGTGACATCAATTTAAATGCAGTCATTTTGTATATTTTGTTACTTTACGCTGCAGTACAACTCAATAACAAAATATAATTTAACAAATTTTGTATTTAAAGTTCGTTTATATTGCAATGGTTATTATGTTTGGTTCATGTGACATAAGTACCAAGTGTTACCACCCCATGTCCTCCCCAGGGTACTCTAAAAGCCAACTGAGGGATTCTAAACAGATAAAAATCCTCTGTGAGAGATTGGTAACTCGAAAATAAATCCTATGTGAACACGCCAAGTCAGCGCGGCTTAGGAGACCATAATCACATCCAAAGGAGGCCGTGTCCAACAGTGGGATTTTAATAGGATGAAGAGAGAGAGAGAAAAGTACGTAGTATACCATGTATTTATTATAGGCAAGATTTGACTTAGGGAATATCTGAAATGTATTTCTAGAGTTGAAAAACTCAAAACGAATAATAGTAAAAGTGGATCAGACCAGTGAGGCCAGTACCTAATAGAAATACATTTATGAGTTAAGAAAAATGTATTTCTATGATCATGGCTTTAAGATGAACACTTTAATCTCTCTTTCTTTCTGCGCCCGTGTCCCCAGAGTGCCCGTGCCTCCTCCACTATAGGAGGGATTATGGTCTACCGTGTCGCGTTGGCCAAGCGTGTTGGCACAGGGTTTATATTCGAGGTTTCCGTCTCTTACAAAGGATGCTATCTGAATACAATAAATATTCCTTAGCTGACTTTTACAGCACCCTGGGAAGGAAAAGGGGAGGTGACACTTGTATTCTTAATTCGTCACCACAAGGACTTCATACTTTAAATAAAAATGTTAAATTATAAAAAAAAAATTGTAAAGCAAGCTTTTACGTTATTACGCCAAAAAATTACGGGACAAACTAGAAAAAACTATCTACAGAGCTGCGTTGTTTAATTACAAAGTTCCTGTAGCCACCTTTTAGCTTTAATAATAAGATCCCACTACAGAGCTAGAAAATTCTCATTTTAGGTATTCATGTTAGGTATTGCTATCCCTATTCCCGCGCACTGCGCCGAAAAGGACGACTATATGCATGCTTTATGACTTATGCTATGCTTTTTTTTTGGAAAAACTTTATTAAATTTGTTTGATGGACGCAAGTTCATCTAAAGACAACCGTATAAACGGGTTTTTGGATAGTTATATTTCTTTTAGTTATCATGTTTTGAAAAAAAGAGAGCCATATAAGCATAGATATATAAGATCTAGATACTGTGAGAAAAATTCTTTGCTCTAGAGGCAATATTCAGGAAGAAAACAGTGGACTACGATATCTATGTTTTTGTATGAAGCGTGACTTGCTGTTGAGCCCTCTTACATCTCCATGTAATTTTAATATTGCTTTACATTCAGTTGGAAATAGTGTAGACATCTTTATCGGTAATCAAACCTTGTTTGAAATAACTATATACTTGTTTGAAATAACTATAGGAACAGACGAAACTGAATAATCGATGGGGAAAATATATTTGGCTTGTATTTCCCTGATATTGGTACCGATTCTAGGTACACAACATAACTAAACTTAACCTAAAATTGAAAATTTGTAGTGACAATAACACAATTGAGCAATATTAACTGAACTTTCTTATTATGAAATCTGTGTCATATAGACTAACGATTTTAATAAATATAAATGTGTACCTACAAAGTAATGACCAATTAATTTATCAAAACACACTATAGCTGTTTTTAGTTTAGTTAAGTTGAGTTAAGTTTTTGACGCATTAGAATTGGCCTCAATTGACTCCTAACTTTGTTAATTTAAAAGGTTTTTGGAATATAATAATTCAATTACTTTGTTGAATTAAGATGATGCAAAAAAGGTATACAAGTTGTTATGGTAGGGTCAAGCCAGTTAATTCAATTGTTGGGGAAAAAACCTTTGAAGTAACCGATTAGTACGAAGATCGATGACTTGCTTTTGTTTGACACGATGTTATGAAAACACATATAGCAACCTTATAGCAACAGAAAGTCAGACAGTATGTTAAGGTTATTGTCATGATCTAATAAGTCTTATCTTATTACTTTAAACGAGCAATTCTTGTATATTTGGGATCTCGGAAACGGCTGCCTTAAAAATATGAATGGTAGCCTTAAAAATATGTCATGGGAAAGAGACCGAAGAGACTGGAACGTTAAGGCCTGTTGAGAGAAAAGCTGGGAAGCGGGAAATATTTGTGAGTAGCTTTTAGATTGCCACGTATTTCACTATTGATATTAACGCTCATACGACGAAATACGTATATATACGTATTTGACTTATAAGCGAATAATTTTATTATATGATTCAAACCCTCCCTGATAAGCTGTAAAACTGTGACTAAAATCAAGATTTGACTCAACTTAGTCCTACCCACCTACCAAAATTAATTTATTATCATCATCAACACGATGTCACGCCTTTTACGCACGGGGATAAGCAGAAGCTATGGAGCGGCATCTACTCAAATCTAAACACACCTTGGATTAAAGTAAGGATCCTAAAGAACTATATTCTAGACACGTTTTACCGTTTTAGTTCACTTGCCTTCTGTTATTACGTTTCTACTGGCTTTTAATTAACTTTAAAAGAAAATACAAGGAGTATCTATAATGTTATAGTTAGCATACTTATACCTACTTGAACTAACAAAGCGGATACAAAGATCTGTGCTACATGATATTGCATAGATGACTTTATTGAGGTTAAGCTTCAAACTATATAGTACAAAGTTTACTGTAAGTTTGAGTATAGCGGTACTATTGGAAATAACTACATGTAGGTGCTTATAATGTTTGATCGGGATAATGTGTTCATGGGTAAAAATACATGAGTGTTATCACCGTACATCGTTACTTTGAAGTTATTTACAAATATAAGATTAACGAAAATTCAGTTAACATTGCTGAATTGTGGTAGTGACGCTTAAAATTTTAACTTTTTGGTTAAGTTTTTTTACACATATAACGTCCTCTGTGAGAGACGTAAAGCTCGAAATTTACCCTTTTTCAGGGTTTCGTACAAACCGTTATAGTCTACTATGGTGTCCGTCTGTCTATCTGGTCGTCCGTCAAACTTTTGTTACTCAGCAACGGCTAAAGTTGTCAACTCGAAACTCATACCAAATGTAGATATACAATCTGACTGAAATACGGTCTATTTTTAGTATTACGACTTACGCTAGGGAATCAAAATTTTTGGCGTTGACCAAGCCTACATAGTGCTGATATAGGAAAATCCATAAACTTATAATTTGTTATCACATCACACGAAAGAATTGTTTAAACTAATACCAACTGATGAAGTAGCTGAAATGTAGGCGATTCCCTATATTGCAACTACAAAGTTAAGTTGGTGAGTTGCTTTAAGATTAATTAACTGTTTATTTGTATTTAGTTATTTATGTTTTCGGTCGATTTGGTTCAGAACCCTAAGTGTGCGAGTTTACCTCGCTCTTGACAGGTTTTTTACATATATAATGCCCTCTGTGAGAGACGGAATGCTCGAAAATAAACCCTGTGCCAACACGCCTGGTGCCCAAGTCCTGTGAATTATGTCACAATGGTAGCTCATTTTTTGAGGTTATAATGTGTCATTGAGCTACCATTGTGACTCAATTCTTTTATCGGACTTGGTCACCAGGTTAGCGTGGCACAACAGACCATAATTCCTGCCGTAATGGATGAGGCCCGTGACCAACAGTGGTTTGTTAATAGGCTGGAGAGAGAGTGAAATAGTTAAGTTTAGTTGTTGGCGTAGAATTGATACCAATGTTATTATCATAAATTTGCCAAATATATGAACACATTTGACTTTGGTTATTTATTATAACACATGCTAATTTCGCTACTTATGGTTTTGCTATTTATAATAATATTTGGCTGTTTTTTAGGGTTCCGTACCCAAAGGGTAAAAACGGGACCCTATTACTGAGACTTCGCTGTCCGTCCGTCCGTCCGTCCGTCTGTCACCAGGCTGTATCTCAAGAACGGTGATAGCTAGAGAGTTGAAATTTTCACAGATGATGTATTTCTATTGCCGCTATAACAACAAATACTAAAAATAAAATTAAATAAATATTTAAGGGGGGCTCCCATACAACAAACATGATTTTTTTACCGTTTCTCGCTCGATACTAATAACGTTGCCTTATGTTGCATAGATAATGGTACGGAACCCTTCGTGCGCGAGTCCGACTCGCACTTGACCAAATTTTTAATACTAAAATTTACAATCATTATTATATTTGCATGTAGTTTACGAAGTGTTAACTGATTTAAATATTGTAATGATTTATTCATTGACTCTTCTATACTTAATATAGAAAACAAAAATTTTTGTATGTGCTATGTGAGCTCATATCGTCAATACTACGCAACGGATTTTGTTGCTGTTTTTTTAATAGATCGTGTTTCAAGAGGATGGCTTTTAAGTATAATTTGTTAGTTTGGTTTTCATATTGACGAGCCTCGTGGTCGAGTGGTTCATGTAGCGGACTGTCGATTAAGAGGTCGTGGGTTCGATTCCCGCTCGGGACAATCATTTGTGTGATTTTTCTCATTGTCATACAAATGTTTGTACTGCGTCTGGGTGTTTCTATGTATTATAAGTATGTATTTACAAAAGAAAAAGTAGTATATGTAGTCTATCCGTATTCTGGTACCCATAACACAAGCATATAAGCTTAGCTTGGGACCAGAGGACGTTGTGTGAAATGTCCATGAATATTTATTATTTATTTATTTATTTATTATATTCGACTCGTACGAAGTGGCGGGCAACAGCTAGTTTTAATTATAAACTTAACTAGCTCTCGCTCTTGGTCTGCGTGTAATTTGAAATCACTACACTTAATATCTATAATAATATTATAAAGTTGAAGAGTTTGTTTGTTTAAGCGTGCTTATCTCAGGAATCGCTGATCCTATTTGTAATATTCTTTCAGTATCCGATACAAAATTTATCGAGAAAGGTTATAAACATGCTGCGACCAGTAGGAGCGAAGCATCAGTGACAAATGTTGCATAGGCGGGGATTCTATTTTGAATTCGAGGCGTACGAAGCCGAGGGTGACAGTTAGTATACCATAAACCTATCTCGGAAACTGTAAATATCTATTAATAATTTTTTTATAGAATCGGGAGGCACTTTTTTACCTGCAACTTTACAATAGAAAACACCCAGAAGCAGTACAAATATTTGTCTGAAAAATGTAATAACACATAAACGATTGTCCTGTGCGGGATTCAAACTGGCAACCTCGTAAACAATAGTCTGTTTTATAAACCATTACAAGGCCCGTTATCAAATATTAAGTCAAATGTAAAGTAGTAAAAGATAGATAGCGATTCTAACACCACATAATAGTGAAGGTTTTTTAGTTCAACTATACGTTATGCGCAACGTTAATGATATTTTCCGTTTTAAACAATCTCAGTGTCATTATAGCCTCAAGCTTTAAACTGAATGAAAGGTGTGCCCTGTTGAAATAGGGGCAAATAATACGTTAGATAATTAAGTATCGTCGTTTTCTTTATCCATCCACCACCCTTTTTCTTTTTAAGGCAGAGTGCTGTAAGAGCTATATAAAGCGTATTTAAGCCAAGGAAGTATGTTTGGATCGTAGCAGATGGCGCTCTATAGTCTCTGCCTACCACCATGGGAAAAGGCGTGATGATGTTATTATACACAGATAAAATTCTCTGTCAGAGATGGAAAACTTGAGACTAACCCTTGTACCAACGCCTAGTCAACATGGCATAGTAAACCAAAATCCCTCCCAAAGTGGAGGAGGCCCGTGCCCAATAGTGGGGCGTTAAAGGGCTGGAGATAGAGAGAAAGAGATGGTTGTTTGGAAACATTTTCAACTAGGTAATAATAAGTTTTAAAAAAATGTGTATTGAATCCTTTGAGGAAGAATATGGTTTTTGATTAAAAGATGCGAAATCAAATACTGTGGTAAAAGTATTTGGATGTACATATTTAGATTACATTTAAAAAACGAAGACTGGTGTACGTACGACATAAATGAAGACAAGGAAGTATGTTTAGAGAGAAGCAGATGATATCTGATTACTCCTAAGAGAAGAAGGCGTCACATGTAATATAATGGATTATTAGGATACACAAATAATTCACGTTAGACAGTTCAAATAAGTTGACCTAATATTAAAAACCGTAGCTCGAAAAGCGATCTCGTTGAATGAATGCTATACAATGGAATCAAAAATGGAAACTAAACTTAACACTGCTATTTTTAATTCTGCTGTACGGAGTAAAATACGAAAGAGAAATTCAGTCGCTAAATAAAATGATTTATTTAAATAAAACTACTTTTTACGGATTTAGACGCGTATATTTGTTTTAAATTTTGGCCCGACGTTTCGGAGACTTTGCAGTCACCATGGTCACGGGTGATATATACGCGTCTGAATCCGTAAAAAGTAGTTTTATTTAAACAAATGAGTCGCGCAAGTGTTAGAAAATATTAAAATGATTTATACTTAAAACACGTATGCAATTATTATAAACCTTTCTTCACATATCACTGGGAAATGGTTTTCCCTATAGAACTCCACATTGATTGGTCCTAGGCCGCTTACATTCAGTGGATCTTTGAAATTAGTTACTTTATAAGTTGCTCCGACTTGATAGAGGTCGCTGACGTCAATTTGTTAATAATTAGTAATTTTGTTTGGAATCGAAATCTTTACTAATATATTATATGTGAAAATTATTATGTATGTATTTTTGACAATATTTCAAGCAAAAGCTACTAGAATCTAAATATTTTAAACAGAAAATTCCTGCAAATAATCTAAGTTTATACCGTATCCATATTCGTTACCAGGAAAAATCTGCACGTTTCAAGTAAATTGGATTGGATTTAAATTTATGAACGCCGATAGAATATATTGCTTGAAAACTAAATACCTACTGACTACCTGACCTATTACTTCAGAATATGATTAATCATAATATTCTCTAGAACATGCGCTACTCATTCATTCAGTGAATGAATGAATGATTTGATTGAATAGGTCAGGCAATTGATTATAATATTAAAATCCTTACTAAAACACATTATAAAATAAAAACAGAGGAGCGCTGTAGTTACTATAAACGCAATGTTAAAACTAACAGTATAATCGAAATATGAGAACAGCCAGTAAGAACAATGTGATTGCATTAGGCGCCCCATAATGTGGGCCTCAAGCCTCAAGGTATATCATTACGCCTCTCTTAAATCCAATATTATACCCAAATAAATAATCAGCGTACTGCTTCTGAGAGTAAGTACACTACAATAGCATAAGCCTTCAGAAAAATTGTATTAGTAGCCTGTTATGATATCATACCTTAATCTTATGATAATAATGTGTTCCTCGGAGAATAAGAGAGGTCTAATTACACAAATTAACAAGATAAAGTGACAATTAAGCTCCTTGTTAAACAATACTTCTTGATATTTCCGCTTTTAGTGGCAACTTTCTCTCACTATTGACTCTCAATTACAAACGAAGTTGTTGGAAAACTTAACTCTGTGGCATACTCGTAAGTATTTAAGACAATTATTCAACTCTCTGATATAGATACAGTTAAAACTTTAGAATTTAATTATTCTCATAAAATTATGGCGCACTTTCGAAAGACTATGAATATTTTAATGTTATCATTTTATTTCAGAATCGTGCTTATAATAATAGTTTTTGGTAATGTTTTAAACAAAAATTATCTAATCACTCATTCATTCAATCATTCATCTGCTTACATTGTGGTGTGAGAATTACTTAAACAGAATCAAAGAATGAATGAAATTCAGTTGAAACTAATACCAAAATAAATAAGTATAGCTTATCTAAGTTATATACAGTTTCTTGTAGAAAAACAAAAACGATCTTAATTTATCGCAATCAGAAAATACGGCCAAAATACGACCATTTTTGCTACATGCTCAAGGGAATTCAAACTAGCTACTTCTCTAGAATCATAAATTTGGCGAAGAGCAAGGCTTTATTTAGAGCTAATATAGGAAAAACTCTAAAAACATGTAGTTTGTAGTCTATTCACACGAAAAAAAGGTTCTCTGATTACAAATTTACTTAGGAAACGTAGGCAGTAACCTAACTATATTTGTGCTGTAAGTGTAACTGAGGGTTACAGCTAAGCTAGTATATTGATGACTAACTACGTCCTGTTTTGTAATTCGCAGTAAATAAGTTATACAAAAAACATACCGCGGTTGAGGGTAACAACAACATAGTAATTACAAATTGGACATCAACGCCATTTAGGTATATTAAGCAAATTAAAAATGGTATTTGAGATATGCGATTGGATACCACAGGAACAGCGTATTTTCCTGGGATTTAATGTTAGCGTGTTAATCTAGAATGTAAACCATATCATGACCGATACGAATCCGTTGAGCTGTGTGAACGTGAAATAATAAAACACTATATTTTATTCAACTTTACAATATTGTAGTATCACTGTTCAGTTTACACCACTGCAATTAGACGTAGTTATGCAAAATGGATCCAATCCACAATAATCGTTTTCTGAGGTCACTGTCGCTATAGTCATCTACCGATCCATTTAGATATATGCAAAAAATATCCAAGCCGCAAAGTTTCCTATCCTACCTATTTTCTAATAAAAAACACATAGACATTCAAAAGAAACTATGGTCTTGTTATTTTAATATATCAATTTTACTTAAACTCCTACTTTCTCAAAAGTAAGTTTTTGTGGATGGATCCATTTTGCATAACTACGTCCAATTATCAGTATGTGTAATGGATCGGATTAGGATTGCCTAATGGTATGTCAAATTACTCAAAGGTATGTCAACCACGTGCCTAGAAATTGAGCAATGCAGGTAAATTCTATAGCGAGTATTGTGTTACGTATGTAAACCATCTAGACTAGGTTGTGTAATCAGCAGCTTAACATCCTACTAGTACCTATTGGTGAGTGCTTATAGTAGCTTAGATACACAGATCGCTGCCAAAGGGTAGACGTTTGTATAATAAAAGTTCGTTTATTTATTTATAGAGACATTTAACACTTTTGTGAATATTTAAAACCAATAATAGAGTAGACAGAAATTACATGTATTCCTCTTCCATAGTCTTCTGTCTCATTTACACAGTCAATCCAGTTTAAGAGTTAAGATGAATAAATCTTATTAGTATGGAAATATAACAACATCAGTAGAAAATTGGTTGGAAACAACATTTGCAATTCATATTTTTACGAGATTAGCTGAGATAAAATGTTGTATTAATTATTTAACTCCGTCAGTGTGGTGGTGGATTAAGAATACTAATGTCACCACCCCATTTCTTCCCCGGGATAAAAACTCAAAACTAAACCTTACGCCGACTCTTCTGGTCCAAACGTGTCCGTTTGTCTGATGTGCCTAATCTCCAGATTGGCCGTAGTGATTTTGATCAAATTTTCACTGGTAGATAACTATTGTTACAGGATATAACTTTGATATTAAAGAAGAAAAGACTAGCTGTTGCCAGCGACTCCGTACGCGTGGAATTTAGAAAATTTTCACCATTTTTGCAACATTTTTTACTGATGCCTCCATCCTATTGATAGATAAATATACTATCCAACACTGAAAGAATCATTCAAATCGGACAAGTGGTTCTTGGTATTAGCGCGTTCAAACAAACAAATTCTTCGGCTTTTTATTATTAGTATAGATAGAATTACTTGGGTGTCTTTTTTTTTCTATTTATATATTTAGGAGCTTTTAGTCCTAACAAGACTATGAAGTATAAGTAAGTATTTTAAAAAGTCATTACATTAATCGTCAGTAAATCCCAATCTTAAAAGATTAATCTGTTGTTTGAATTATGAAAAAGATTATAAAGTGGGCTATAGAAGATTGAAAAACATTGGTAGGTCGGATTAACAATGATAAGGATATCATTCAATGCAAACTCTCAAACATTGTAATGTAAATAACACTATAGCACCAGGTTTTCGAGCATTTAGAGCAAGAGCTGGCATTCGACTAACGCTGAAAAATCAACGCAAAGCTCACGCTCTTAAAGTCTTTTATAATTATAATATATGTTTGTGTGGATTTTGTGCAATGTTTAGGTAGCGACCAATGGAATTGCGTTGTAGTGTTTGTGCACGTTACTTCGGCACCGACCTCAGAGTGTACGTGACAATAATCAGCAGAGTTTACAAACTAAAAGAACACGCTTGTAATTATTGCATTGTCATCACTGTCATTAATTTGTCCTTAACATGCGTGCATAATTTCATATTAATCCGACAATAATCACTTTCAAAGATTCCGTTACATATTATGCAAACGCATTGATATGCAAAACTAATAATAGCCTGTTAAAAAACCAACTTCTTCAACTACTCCTGCTGGTTTTATACTCAAAGTATAAGTCTGATTATCACAAGCTTGTACTCGAGGATATTTGAGTTGGTTTAGGCCACTTGACATCTCTGAGACTACGATTGACAAATAACATCACGATGTTATTTGTCAATCGTTTCTCCACGTGACTTCGTGACTCCACAATTAACGTCACGACGTTAATTGTGGAGTATGTTTTAATCTAATAATGATTCATTTATCTTTATTCAATATCCTCGTGTGATGACGGATTAAGAATACAAGTGTTACCGACCTATCGTATCCCCAAGGTGCTGTGAAAGCCAGCAAAGGGATATTGTACACAGATAACGTCCTCTGTGAGAGACGGACTAAATCCTTAGCCAACACGCCAGGTCAGCGCGATATAGTGGACCATAACCACTTCCAAAGTGGAAGAGACTCGTGTCCCAGAGTAGAACGTTAATGGTAAATAATATTTCCTAACAAAAAAAAATGTTAAATCAAAACACGCGAATATTTGTTGACCTTGACCTACGAAACAACTGAGGATCTCCTAACTGTACCACGTTAAAGCTTTCTTATTATCTAAATAAAACCTATACTTAATCTCACTAGACGCGCAATTCACACACTACACACACACATACACACACCCACTCACACCAACACCAAACTAACTATGACTGCATTGTTGTTTGTTTAATCTATGTAAGAAATGTTTATATGATGTGCGCAACTATATTGTACTTGTCACGGGGTGCTGGCATCCTGAAATACAGGCTCTGCCTATTTTAGGCTCCAGCACTCCAATTTAGAGTAACTGATGATAAAAATGAAATGTTATATGTCAAAAACTTGTAATAGTGCTCAATTGTTATATCTATTAAACTATAAAAAAAACATGGGCTACAGAGAGAGAGAGTCCATATATTTGTTGGATACAACACTGCCTCGCCTCGAAAGGCGGCAGAACAGAACGCACTCGAATGGGTCGTGGTAATACCAGAGTAACTATCACGGCCCGGGTTCCTGGGCGTGGAGAAACACCATGGGGTTTAGTGGGTAGTCCGGCCGCCGCCGGGAGTCCCATACGAAGCCCGAAAGTTGCCCCCGCAACTGGACAGGCGAAGAGCGTCAATGCATTCCCCATTAAAAAAAAACTCGCACTCGCATGAGGTTGGCAACAATTGGCTGGAGTGGTGGAGCCTAATGGGAGAGAAACAATATACCATAACACAAGCAAATAAACTTAGCTTGGGACTAGAGAACTTTGTGTGAAATAGCCATGAATAATATATTTATTTATTTTATTACAATTTAATGTAACTTGAAATACAATATTTATAATAATAATAATATAACAATAAATAACGCTCTAGCCGTTAAGCCGAAACCTCACAAACATATACAATGGAAGCGTAAACGTATAAGACCATTCTAGTTTGAACCATAATGTATAATAAATAAGTATTCAACTCATTTATTGTTGGTAAACCTATATTACCGTGAAAATTCAATGAAATACAACGGTGGGAGCGCGGGAACGTTTGACATACGATTGCGGCTCGAACACAGATCACCTTTCTATAGGTAGCGCATTATAACATTTTTGTTAACAACTAAACGCACCAATGTTAGAGGAAAGTGCGATGTGCGGGTTATAGAATATTCATTATTATTGGTTAGAGCACACATGCTGTGTTCTCATTATTTTACCTATTGGAGAACAGCGTCCACGTTCGTGTGTGTGCGTTTATTAAGTGCGGTATCTAATGGGGGTGTTCTGTGGGCTCACGCCAGGAAATCAATTTAAAAGATATAGGTATTCATGAAATTTGAGTCAGACGATAACATTTTAAGAACACATCTTTTTATACGTTTTTATGACAATTTTATGACGCGATATCACTGAGATAAAATGATTAGTGCCCCAGGTGGGAGACACGTAGTAATATAAATAAACGCTAGGATTGTTAACTGATTTATCTAGTCGCTAGCTGTTGCCCGAGACTTCATACGCGTGAAATTTAGAAAAATTACCCCGTTTTTGCAACATTTTTATCTGATGCGTCGCTTCTATTGGTTGTAGCGTGATGTTTAATAGCTTTCTTCGATAAACATACTATCTAACAGTAACAGTGCTTTTTTATTCGGACCAGCGGTTCTTGAGATTAGCACGTTCAAACAAACAAACTCTTCAGTTTTATAATACTAGTACTTAATATAGATTTAAATGGCAAGGATTGGTTGTGTGTTAAGCATAAACGGCTAAACTAATTTATTATGGAGATAAAATAACATCCAGATTTAATGCTTTATCAATTAGTATTCTTAGAGGCAAGAGCAACTATTGACAACTATTGACGGGCTTCGTGGCGTAGTGGTTCATGTACCAGACTGACGTTCACAAGGTCGCGGGTTCGATTCCTGCTTGGGACAATCATTTGTGTGATATTCATAAATGTCATACAAATGTTTGTACTACGTCTGGGTGTTTTCTATGTATTATAAGTATGTATTTACAAAAAAAGAAGTAGTTTATGTATTATATCCGTATTCTGATACTCATAACACAAGCATAATAAGCTTAGCTTGGGACCAGAGGACGTTGTGTGAAATGTAAAAGAAAACTAAAAATAAAATAAAAATAAATACTATGAGTTGAAATGAAACTAAAGCTTAGTTTATAATATTAAAGTCAATCAAGAGCGAAATAACTCGCGTTCTGAAAATTCTGTAACTAATGACCCTTAAAATAAAGCTTAATATAGTTAGCTTAATAAGTTATTACAGACTTCATTTCGTAATTGAAATTTGTTATTGCGTACGTTTTAAGTGCATTTTACTTTGACGGGCTTCGTGGTCTAGTGGTTTATGTAACGGACTGCCATTCCCAAGGTCGCGGGTTCAATTCCCGCACGGCACTTGTGTAATATACATAAATGTTACGTAACTAATTGTTTGTATTGCGTATAGATGTTTCTCTGTATTTTATGTATGTATTTACAAAAGAAAAGTAGTATTGGTAGTACATCCGTATTCTGATACACATAACACAAGCTTATAAGCTTAGCTTGGGACTAGAAGACGCTGTGTGAAATGTCCATGAATATTAATTTTATTTATTTATTAGTTTGGTAAATAAACTGTCTAACTTCGTGATTGGATAGTACAAATTATGAGAAGACTTATTGAACGTATGCATATTATATCGTTAACAGCAGCAGCTTAGTAAAGGTCCAGGTGATAATGGAATCACTATGAATATTTTGAAGGTGTGAGTTTCTTGTCTCCTTTCAGAGGCTTCTTCAAAGCATTCGACTCTGTCATCTCTAATATTATTATTTCAGAGGCGTGGACTAGAAGTTTAGGTTGTGTCATGTTAGTCAAAATATAGTATAGCTATATAGAAGCTATTCGTTACTATGTGTTGCAAAGATTAATGGAGATCTATGTCCAAAATTGGATATAAAAAGTCCTTTGCGTTCAATACTTTAGTAGTATTTTTATAGGTACGGAACCGTTAAAGTGTGAGTTTGGCTGGCTTTAATATTTAGCCAGTTAAACATCATAAGCGATATATCATATTTAATCTCAAGGTGCTGGACTGATGCCCTAATGTCCTCTGATATTGGCACCGTGCCAACATTTAGGTGTCACAGAAAAATACGTTATACCAACAGGAAAGAAACGCATTAAACCGTATTTAAATGAAGGTATTATTCTGTTTTGCGGATTCCGCAACGCGACAATATGACTTCTACTGTAAAATTTTGTACCGTCACAGAACTTTCGCTTTATCCACGGCTAAATAAGGGCGCTTGAAAATATAATCACTTATGTGACGTCATAGGCGGGGTGTAGAGGATGTTGTACATGGATCAAATTACGAAAAGCTTTCTTCATAATTCGTGGTTCTCTGTAAATTATGGTTTTAAATTGTCGTCAACAACATTACCATCTTTATTTCTCCTTCTGTCTTCATTCTGTTGCTTAATATCACAATGTACAATGAATTTGAATGACACTTTTCACAAAACACTACGTTAGAAAGACAATTGTAGTAGCACCTTTGAAGCGATAACCAATTACATAGAAATAAAATTAGGCGGGCCTCGAAGTCGAGTGGTTCATGTTACTGACTGCCGTTCACGAGGTCGCGGGTTCGATCCCCATCACAGGACATTTGTGTAATATTTACAATTGTCATACAAATGTTTGTGCTGCGTCTAGGTGTTTACTATGTATTATGAGTACATATTTACAAAAAAAAGTTGAATATGTAGTCTATCCGTATTCTGGTACCCATAACACAAGCATAGCTTAGGACCAGAGAACTTTGTATAAAATGTAAATGAATAATTAAAAAAAATACATAATAATGTAGGTAGTTTCAGGGTTAATTACCAAAGGGCAAATCGAGACACTACTGAGACTCCTCTTTTCGCCAGTCCTGCTTTCACTGGACTGTAGGTATCTCATAAACAGTGATAGCTAGACAGTTCAAATTTTCACATACTAATAAAGAATACGGCTAACTTTATTATATTACATAATTACATACTTAATACATATTTAATATAAAACAAAAAAAATAAAAGGAGGGGCTTATAATTAGGCATCAAAAAATTCGTCCGCATCGCAGTCATTGGGTAACGTGCCCAAAAAACTGGCCGCATTGCCACGTTGTAAAAAAAAGACGTGTGGCACTCGGGGACTGCGCCGCGGTAAAGCTATTGCATAGTATGTTTTATGAACTTATGCAATTATAATTATTTATTTATTTTATTTATACAACAATCTAAATACCATAAACTGAAATAAGATTAATAATCCTTATTTACTGATGCTTATATCTGTTGTCAATTGTTTATGGTAATTATGATAAAATAGCGATTGTAATTCAAATGTCAATAAAATAAAAACTAACGCCTAAACTGACACGAGTCACCAGCGCGAACAGCGAAACGGCGTTACTGGTCCGCACCCGGGCCACCGCAACTGGACAGGTGAAGTGCGTCAGTGCATAACCCATGTAAAAAAAAAATATTAACTATTTATTAACCTGGGATAAAATTTGGTACCTACATATTTTTTGGCCATGAAACCAGCATAGTATACATAATTATTACAATACCATGATACTACTAAAAAATACACGAGACAATGCTTATTTATTCCCGCCATCCGTCAAAGTTGTGACCCGGATACAAGCTAAGTGCAGCTTTACGATACATGATTACGGTACTACCAACAAAAAAATAACAAATAATCATGTTATTGACTCACCCATACCATTGTTACGTCTATAAGTTCAATATTGTGTGTTTTATATTTTTAAAATATAATTCTAACGTGAGATCACAATTTAGGCTTATGAATAATTTTGGTGTACCTCAAGGAAGTATTTTGGGGCCTTTGTTATTTGTTATATATATTAATGACTTACCTAGTATTACACAACACAAGTGTGTTTTGTATGCTGATGATACGACTTTAATCATAGATGACGCTAATAGAAACAACTTAGAATGTAAAATTGACATAGCTTTAAATAATGTAATAAAGTGGCTAGAGTGTAATAACCTACGGATTAATATTAATAAAACAAAAATGGTTCAGTTTCAGACTTATAATAGTAAACCGATTGAACTTAACATAAATAATAATAACAAGCAGGTTGAAGAAGTAGATGCTACATTGTTTCTTGGCGTGACGTTGGATAAACACTGTAATTGGAAACAGCACATTGACAACCTTTGTTCAAGTTTAGATAGGTTTGTCTATGCTCTGTATCGCTTAAGACAGATATCTTCCTTAGAAGCCGCCCTTGGTGCGTACCATGGTTATGTTGCATCAAAACTTAGGTATGCACTTATAATATGGGGTAATTCTGTTGACATGAACAGAGCTTTTATCTTACAAAAAAAATGTTTAAGAGCAATATTTGGTTTAAAACAGATAAACAGTTGTAAGAAAATTTTTAAAAAACATAATATATTGCCATTACCCTGTTTATATATATATGAAATAAGTATTTTTGTAAGAAGACATCAACATTTATTTAGTAAACGTGATGACGTTTTAACCAGGCCGGGTAGAGACGCTCATAAATTGGTAATACCAAAACAAAGGATTGATCTATATAGTAGAAATGTGTACTGTATGGCTATAAAAATATATAACAATTTACCTAACAGAATCAAAGACAGCAATACTACAGCTGGATTTAAAAATAAATTACTCACATTATTGATACATGAATGTTTTTACACTATTAAGGAATTTTTTGACTACAAAGAACAATGACATAATAAAATATTTATAGCAATAGATTAATATAAGAATACAAATGTAATGTTAATTAGGTAAATGAATAAATATTTGTACACCAGCTTCTGGTAGATTATGGAATGAACTATATATGTATTTTAACAACTTTGTATTACCCATTTTCAACGAATAAATGTTTTGTTTTGTTTTGTGTTGTTAATGTCTTTTTTTACTAGCCAACTTCAAAAAAAAGGAGGAGGTTCTCAATTCGACTGTAGGTTTTTTTATATTTGTTACCTCATAACGTTTAACTGGGCAAATCGATTTTAATGATTTTAATTATTTAAAAGCTGCTAGTTCCCCTTTGGACCCATTGGCACCAGGTCAGGACCTGATGGTTATGTTCTGAGAAATTGAGGAAAACCCTCAAATTTCAAAGGCACATGAAATCGGTTGAACTCTGTTATATACCACTAAGGTGGCAAACAGAAAGAAAAGTGATGGTAAACTCGAAATTTAAACAGTGCCAATACGCCTGGTCAGAGCGGCAATAGATCATAATCCCTCCAAAAGTGGTGGAAGCCTACGGGCTTCCGTTAACGTTGTAACCCAACGTTAACGTTGGGTACGCCCAACGTTAATGTGCTGGAGAGAGAGAGAGAGAGAGAGTAAGAAGGTGAAGAACAGACATACGACCTCCGACCCTGCAGAAATCTTCGCTTTTTTGAATAGCCTTGTCTATTGCCCCAATCTGTAGTCCATAGGTATTCCGTGAGAAATGGTACATTGCTGCTGGCATGTAGTGGCAATATTACAAAGCTGAAGAGTTTGTTTGTTTGTACGCGCTAATCTCAGGAACCACTGATATGAATTGAAAAATTATTTTTGTGTTGGATAGTCCATTTATCGTGAAAGGTTATAGGCATCATGCTGCGATTAATAAGAGCGAAGAAGCAGTGAAAAATGTTTCATATGTGGAAAATTTTCAAAATTCTACGCGTTCGTACCCGCGGTTAACAGCTAGTTTAATAAACCATGGCTTTGCTGATACTGGCAATTATATTTTTTTTAATAAATATTTTTATACATTAATTTATGAATTTTTGCAATTAACTTGCTATGCTTTTACTAAATAAACTAAATTATAGTGGAAAAAATGATAACCATGAGCGGGACTTGAACCCACGACCTCGGAATACCGTTCCGTTGCTCTCCCATCTGAGCTATCATGGTTCCCGCATATGTTTACCAAATCTTCCACTACAACCTTCTCAATGTGAGTTAAACATCGTGCGATGTTTTGTGTACAACGCCATCTATTGAGCGGTTTGCACCAACTCGATCAATCGATCACTTAGTGTTCTTTACAGAACACAATTGGACCGAAATAATGACTGTACATGTATTTCTACATTAATTTATTTCGGTCCAATTGTGTTCTGTAAAGAACACTAAGTGATCGATTGATCGAGTTGGTGCAAACCGCTCAATAGATGGCGTTGTACACAAAACATCGCACGATGTTTAACTCACATTGAGAAGGTTGTAGTGGAAGATTTGGTAAACATATGCGGGAACCATGATAGCTCAGATGGGAGAGCAACGGAACGGTATTCCGAGGTCGTGGGTTCAAGTCCCGCTCATGGTTATCATTTTTTCCACTATAATTTAGTTTATTTAGTAAATATTTTTATGTTAATTGGCCAAAAACATCAAAGAATTTTACAATCATTTACATTACAAGACTGGTTCTAAAGTAGAAATTTACGTAATTCATTTTTATAACGTTTCTTAAACACAGATCCGATTATAATTTTTTTTTTTAATGTTTAAAGTTAATCTGTTTATGTGATATATTCAAACTACAGTAGAGTCCGTTTATAATGACATCGAAGGGAATTGACAAACACGTCATTATAAGCGGACGTCATACAAAGCGTATTGTGCAATAAAAACATTTTTTATGAAAATATGTATGTACGTATTTTTATACAGAACCATAGTAATTACATGTGTATACATACATATTAAATCAAAATTTTTTAAACCACTGAATTAATGCTTGACCAACATTTTCGTGTCGTGATTTTCGAAGCCTCTTCAATTTCAAAACATTTGAATTAAACGATTGCTTAATGCGGTTCTTTGTTTTTGAAAATCATTAAGATTGTCGAAGGACATGTATGTCCGTTTTGCGACGGATTAAGATTACAAGTGTCACTACCCCATTTATTTTAGGGGGCTGTAACACAGACAATTTTTCTGTGTCGATGTTGCTGTCCATTTAATCGCAATCATGAATCTGACTCTGCTTATATTCGCTAGTCAAAACAGTAAATAAAAATAAAATCTTTAGAAAATATATTGTGTTGTTATATTGCATCGCCCGTGAGTGTCATAAGAAGCGATTAAGAGATAAAGGAGAGAACGGACCGCAACATATTCCTGTGAAAAGTAACACACTACTGCAATAAAATTACAAACCTCGTAGTTGCCAAGATGTAATATATAATTACTTTTGAGTTTGTTTCAGATACTCTCTATTTTTGCTTTGTTTGTTTTTTAACTATATCAAAAATTATATCTATACTAACATCATAAAGCTGAATCTTAGGATCCACCGGTCAGATTTGAACAACTCTTTCAATATATAGTACATTTATCAAGGAAAGCTTTAGGCTATCTGGCATCACGCTGCGAGCAATAGAAGCGTGGTGTTTGCTATAGAAAACCACACAAAATTTTCTATTTTTATTAAATTTTGTGTGTATTATGTAGGTTTTAGAATCCATTAAATTTTGATTGTATGTCTCTAATTCCGTAATTTTTATTCATAAGGTCATCATCAGGTGGAATGTAATCATTTGCCTACCCTAGGTACAAACAAAAATTGAAAAGAAACTTGGTTTTACATAAAATGTTTTGAAAAAATATAAAGCAATAAATATTTACATTATAGTATATATACTTTTTTCAACATTTAGGGAGGGGAGAGGGCTTTATGTAGCTTTCAAAACCCCCCGTATATATCCCAATTAGGTATTTTATGAAGTTTATAATAATATTATAAGCCGATTTAATATTTTTGTATACACAAGATATCTAATGCGGTGATATCAAAGAGAGAGATTATACATACATACCTTTTTATATTATGTTTGGATGGTTACAAATTTATGAATCTAAATGATAAAAGAAAGTTAAAGAAACCAAAATATGAAGGACTAAAAGACATCATTAGAAATAAAATATAGAGTTTTATCAAAGTCAAAATAAGAATTTTAGTATCCCAGTTCTTCTGTATGTCCCTGTATGAGCTTAAATCTTTAAAACTCGGGAAATCTTTATGCAACTCATAAGTTATTTAAGCTATTGCATAGCTTCTATCGCGGGCCTTGAGCGTGGAGACTAAATGCACAAAATTCGAAATTTAAATTCCGTAACAAAGATAGCGTAACTAAAAAAGACTATACACACTTTGGCTGTTCGCGCTGGTGACTCATGTCAGTTTTGGCGTTAGTTTTTATTTTATTGACATTTGATTGACAATCGCTTTTTTATCATAATTACCAAACAATGTACAGATGTAAGCATCAGTAAATAAGGATTATTAATCTTATTTTAGTTTATGGTATTCAGATTCTTGCATAAATAAAATAAATAAATAATTATAATTGCATAAGTTGATAAAAAATACTATGCAATAGCTTACACCGCTACCGCGGCAGTCCTCGAGTGCCACACGTCTTTTTTTAATAGTTAGACTGGTTCAAAAATAATAAATATTGATAAACATTTCACACAACGTCCTCTGGTCCCACGCTCACTTTACTTGTAGTGTTATGGATACCTTAATACGGATATAATATAATACTTAAAACTTTTCTTTTGTAAATACATACTTATTATACATAGAAAACACCCAGTAGGTAGTAAACATGCAGTAGGTACAAACATTTGTATGACAATTATAAATATCTCCCAAATGATTGTCCCGAGCGGGAATCGAACCTGCGACATGAACCACTCGACCACGTGGCCCGTCAAGAATGATTAATGTATAGTTTAAATAAAAATAAATAAATAAAATAATGTACTTGGACATTTCACATAACGTCCTCTGGTCCCAAACTAAGCTTGTTTGTTAAAGTTTGTATTATAAATTTCATGTGTACAAACTCGTGGGAAACAACTAGTTGGTAAGAAATAAACAATTTAACAAATCAATATTCACAGTTTCAAATTTACGAAGTCCTCATCTCCCAAACTAAGCTTAATGGTTGTGATTTAGTTACCAGATTTAATGAATCTGTAAGTAAAGTTTGTCGTCTATATATAGAGGGTAATTTCCGAAATAAATAAATATTCATGGACATTTCATACAACGTCCTCTGGTCCCATGCTAAGCTTATATGCTTGTGTGTCACCCGCACGGACAATAAAGTAATCGGACGTGTTTTTGTTTTCTCTTCGTTTTAAAATTAATTTGAGTAATTATGTGCCGTAATTAGTGCTATAGTGTGTTATAATTAATCAAATCATTGACTGCAACTCGAATTATATACATTGCTGAAAGAATGTCTATTTTATGGATTGTTTTTATTTGAACAGTGAGTTTTAAAACATCCTTAGAATTCTGTAAATATATCAACAGAATTTAGTTCCCAGGAATTGGCCAGAATCAGGATATAATACATAAACTACTTTTCTTTTGAAAATACATACATACATAGAAAACACCCAGACGCAGTACAAACATTTGTACGACATTATATGGATATCACACAAATGATTGTCCCAAGCGGGAATCGAACCCGCGACCTCGTGAACGGTTGTCCATTACGTAAACCACTCCACCACAAAGCCCGTCAAAACAAACGATCGAAAAAGAAAGCAGAACGATTTTGAAAAAAAAACTGTCAAGAGCGAGGTTAAGTCGCACACTCAGGGTTCCGTACCTAGACCGAAAAATATAAATAACTACATTCAAATAATTAGGTTATTAAACATAAACCAACTCACCAATTTAATCATGTAGTTGAAATATAGGGAATCGCCTATATTTCAGCTACTTCATAAGTTGGTATTAGTATAAACACTTTTATCTTGTGATGTGATGAAAATTAACAAGTTTTTGAATTTTTCCCTATATCAGCACTATATAGACTTGGTCTATGCCAAATTTCAAGTCTCTAGGGCAACGGGAAGTAACCTGTGAATTTTGATTCCTTAGCATAAGTCGAAAATTCTTAAAAGTGATCGTCTATCGGTTATATCTATTAAATGCGTCGATGTAAAAGGTTGATTGTATTTTTTGCAGCAAGGAACCGTATAGATCTACATATCGTATGAGTTTCAAGTTGATACCTTCAGCTGTTGCTGAGTAAAAAAAGTTTAACGGACGGATAGACTTACAGACGGACACCGAAGTGAGACTGTAAGGGTTTGCACCAAACCCTAAAAAATCACTACATCAGATAGCTATAGTCTTCAATCAAATGTGCTATATGCTACACCTAGTAATTTGAAATTCCAAACGTTCAAATTACCGAGGAATGGCTAGTATCCTTACTAATTTGTAAGAGCAAAATCCGGATGATAACACAACACAGTAATAATTTTGACGAGCATAAGTGTTAATGTGTGGCATAAAACGATATCGCGATTTAAAAAACGTACAACGCCATCTATTCCTCAGAAGAGTAAACTTCTGTTTGTTAAGGATTGATTTCTAAATTTTACGCGTACGAAGTCGCGGGCAGCAGCTAGTTAGAAACAAAGAACATAATAAAAAAGAACTGGTATCATTTATCGTCCCACAAAGCAATCATTATAAAAGACACTCGCAAACGAGAAGGCGGTTTGATGTAGACCGACTAAAAGCTTTTAAAATTTTAAATAAAGAGTTTGTTTCTTTGAACGCGCTTATCTCAGGAACTACTGGTTAGAATTGAACAATTCTTTCAGTGTTAGATAGTTCATTCATCGAGGTAGGTCTTAGGCTATACAATATCACGCGGCAACAAATAGAAGCGAAGTATCAGTGAAGTATGTTGCAGAAACGGGTAAAATTATGTTATGATTAGTTTTATAGATTCCACACGTACGAAGTCGCAGGCAACACCTAGTCCGGAATAAAATCTTAACGTCCAACTAAAATGCAAGGAATCTTTTAGTAGCCACACAATCAAATTTGCGTAATATTGACAAGAAACCGTGAAGATTTTTCTAATAACATTTTCGCATAAGGATATTCTTAAAAAAATTCGACAAGTGATCTTGATTGATTACATATACTACTTTTTTACATTTCTTTTTTAATTTTTACTTATTTATATTTTTCACAGTTTTTTATTTATTTAATCAGATAACGATATACCTACCGTTTTAGGAAACACCAAATAAAGGCATAGTGGGAAGGAAAATTATAATGATGAGTAGGTATATTATGTTATTATAGCTTCAACCGGTATACACAAACTTTGAAATTATCAGCTCTTTAGCTATCAACGTTCCAGAGATACAGCCTGGTGAGTCTGGTGACAGACGGACGGACGCCTGACAGCGAAGCTTCAGTAATATTTCCATAATTCCGTTTAACCCTAAAAATATACTGAATAAAAACTTTTTGAAATAAGGCGCATATATAGCTGAAGAATTTGTTTGTATGAACGCGTTAATCTCAGGAAGTGCTGGAAGAATTTTTCTGTTTGTAAAAATAAAAGAAATTTTATTAGAACATTGTTAGTCATTTAAAAACAGGTTAAGAGGACACGATACCAAATAATGTTCCATACAAAAATATGGGCATCGTAGTCCCCGTTTTGTATGTAAAATCTGTTTCAGCTATATTTGTCCCTTTCAGCACGGGGCGCTCGGGAATAGGGATAGCAATACCTAAGGCAAATTATACCTAAATTTCCAAACGGCTTTGCCAAAACAGCTAGTCAGCGCGACGCAGTAGATCATAATCTCTCCCAAAGTGAAGGAGGCCCGTGCCCTACAGTGGGACATCAAAGGGCTGGAGAGAGAACGATACATTATACTATGTATTATGATGAGGATAGTACGAAACTCTACCGAGTCTAATTCGTATTCAGTCTGTATTTTTTGTGTTTATAATAATATTACTAATATTTATAATGAATGAATAGCTGCCCCGGCAAACGTTGTTTTGCCATACAATTGTGTGTAAAAATCAACAACAAAAAATTTCATCAAAATCGGTCCAGCCAATTGTGAATCCAAACCATCCTCAAACCCCCTTAAATACACACAACAAATTTCATCAAAATCGGTCCAGCCGTTTAGGAGGAGTTCAATTACAAACACTCGTACAGAAGATTTATAAAAATTTCATCAAAATCGGTCCAGCCAATTGTGAATCTAAACCATCCTCAAACCCCCTTAAATACACACAACAAATTTCATCAAAATTGGTCCAGCCGTTTAGGAGGAGTTCAATTACAAACACTCGTACAGAAGATTTATATATATAAAGATACAAATAAGTGCGTGAGACATTTGACGGTTCTTTATGACGTCATTGTCGCGAGGACATTGCAATGAGGCGACTTAATTCATAATTCACAGGTGTCATTATTGTTTACGATGTTCAACTAAATCAGTCTGATCACACTTTAATATAAAACACAATCATTATTCATCGTTTAATAAAATTCTAACAATACTATTAGGGTTCTATGCCAAAAGGTTGACGGTCTTATTCATAATGACTTATCGGAGATTTAAACGGAAATTTTATCGGAGAGATAATAAACGTTTTATCGTAAAAAGACTATTATAAATAACAAGTTTTGACAAATTTCGCGAACTGATTTTAGCGAACTTTTAAAGCTCCGATAAGTCATTATAAATAAGACCATTAATCGTTTGACTGAGATTTCGTTGATGTATCTTATTATTGCTGAAAGTGTGAAATTAAATTGAAATTTTTAGTTTGTCTATATCAGTCGATGCTACAACAACAGATACTAAGTCATCATTATCCTGCCCTCATCCCATTATATAGGGACCCGTGACAGCTAGAGAGCTGAGAATTTTACAGTATGTGTATACCTATCAGTTGATGCTACAGCAACAACTTATCGCCATCATCACCATCCTAAATAAACCCTGTAGCAACACGTCTGGTTAGCGCGGAACAATAAGCTAATATCCCTAAAAAAAATCCCGTTAATGGGCTGGCAATGTGTTAAAACGAAGTCGTATCATAGGTCGTATAAAGCTATCACTAACTGTAGAACAAAATCTGCATTTATAATTTAGTTACGTTTTAAATCTAAGTTATATTTTAACTCAGATTTGTTCTACTCAAATACACACTGACGTTTCAACTACATAAAGTTGCTGGGTTTAAAGTTAAATAGAGAATCACAGCACAATGTTACCATTAACTTAACTGTAATACTTTCTTCTGGACGAGAGTTTACGAGCTACTTCGTACACACTAACGCCCACGCCTGCTCACGGACCATTGAACTTCGATATATGAAACACAGACTTATTTAAACTGAAAAGATATCTAAATGTCCTTAGTTCAAAAACTAAAAAACACGTTCAAAAATAATAGGACGTTGATTTTGACCTCATTATTAGTATATTCGTAAAAACCCTTATAGTCTCACTACGATGGCCTTCTGTCTGTCAGTCCGTCCGTCAAAATTTTTTACTCAGCAACGCCTGAAGGTATCAACTTGAAACTCATACCAAATGTAGATCTATGCGGTCCCTTGCTGCAAAAAATACAATCAATATTTTAGATCTACGCATTCAGAAGATATAACCGAATTACGGCCATTTTTGAGTATTTTCGATTTACGCTAGGGAATAAAAATTTACAGGTTACTTCCCATAGTCCTAGAAACTTGAATTTTGCATTGACCAAGCCAGTGTTGATATAAGGAAAAATCCAGAGGATACCAAAATAGCTTCGTGCGTTTTTCTACGTACGAAGTTTTCATTTTTTCTTTAGATTGAATGGCTAGAGCTCTAATTTTTAAGTATATGTTTTTTCAATATATAATCAAGGATCGCATAAACTCAGAAACGCGATTGAAAAAAGTTTTCTCGATAGAAAATCTTAGCGAAACAACCTCTCTATTTTTTATTTTTTTCATTTGTCGGTCTATTATCGCGTATTAACTAATGAAATAACTTTAAAACATAGGTAACTATTATATATAGAAACACGTAAGCCGGAATTAAAATATATTTAGTAGATTTTGTGTAAACAAAAAAAATATCCGCAATTCTTCATTTTCTATGCCTACTAGCTGTGTTAATTGGTACATGTCGACGATAATATTGATGTAGGCCCTTAATCCGACTATAGGAAAGGGCAATATCAAGTTCAAAGTTTGCGTTGCATTATTTAAATCTTCTTCGATTCTTCTTGCAAGAAACAACTAAATTCCGCATTACAGTATGCATGTTACTACGTTACTAACTTCATGGTAACGAATTAATGTCATTACGCATCTTAAGAATTTATACTTTTTTTAAGGCGTTAAAGAAGTATAACTTCAAATAGATAGCTTAGTTAATCGGTATATATTATAAATATTACGACCGTTAAGAAATTTAGTGTACCAATAAAAACTCAACTAACTTGTTGACGGGAAATCTTTTTATAGCTGCAATGTAATTAGTGTGGTTAAGCTACGTTGTACGAGAAAACGTTTTGAACTGTTCAGCTAGGATCTCTAATAGCAGCTATTTAATCCTAATATAGCTTGTTAGCTGTTATTAATAGCTATTTTAATTGCACTGCTTAATTCTTATGTTATTCACGGATTTGGATATAAAGTCTTTTTGGAAAATAATATATTAGTTATCTTCTGCCAACGATTTGGTTACGCCAACATTGGTTTTTATGACGGATTTTCATACGAATTTCAAGCCCTTATTTTAATCGCTATAGGTAGCCGACGAGTATTGGCGGTTATTTAAATTCCCATTAGACTACATTGTGGAGTGTCCCGTGTATTCCCGTTCGTCTACACAATTCCCATTGTCCACACTGTGGACAATATTCCTTCCATTTTGTCAAGCAGTGTTGATTTTGTGTAAGATCAAGTCTTACACAAAAGCATAAAACCCACACGTGTTACCCAAAAAAGTAAAACTTAACTAGCTGTTCCCTATGACTTCGTGCGCTTGGAATTTTTAATATAATTTAGTATAGACATAATTATAGCCTGCTATTATACAATGCTAATATTAAACAATGCTACTCTTGTCGCGTCATTATTTCAGCCCAATTCAAAAAAAGTCTAAGTGGCTGGTCGCGAATGTGCTAAACAGTCTCGTACATCAAAATGCCATGTAACCTCATTCGAGTAACATTGTAGTGGAGAAATTGGTTACTGTTGGCACGGCCGCAATAGCTCAGTCGGTAGAGCGTCAGAACAGTATTTCGAGGTCGTTGGTTCAAGTCCCGCTTGCGGTGATCACTTTTTCCACTATAATTTAATTTATTAAGTAAAAGCATAAGCAAGTCAATTGCAAAATTAATAAATTACTTCAGTTCAGATTTCAATTTTTATTTTGGTTTGATTTCAAATTCGATATAGCCACTAATGCATGCGAAGCATAAGCTAGTAGAATAATAAAATTGCCTATTCAGTTAAAATGCTCAAGTGTAAAGGGAACAAGCCAATATAATAGATTTATCACGACAGAAGCGTATCACGTTCATTTGAGGCATTCCTCTACTACTGTCTAGATATTGGTATTAGCTTGTCGGATTGTGAACATATTGTCTGCTCTATCGGTATGTGCAATTCTACAATACATAACTTATGTTCACACGATGTGGATTTCTATAGGTTTAGGTGGCAATTCTATTGCGCCGCGTAATTTTCTTTTAAACGCCGGGCTGGTTTTAACTTAATATCAGGGTCTAAATCTGTGCAAAAATGGTAGGTATAATTTGAAATCAACTTTAAGCTATTTTAGTTAAAATTACTATTATGATCTACGTACGCGCTTTTTTTAAATTTAGTTAAAATTAGTTAAATGTGTGACATTCACACCATTGTCTAGGCACTATTTACTAGGCAAATTTAAACGCAAATAATACAGTTGACTCTCGTTAATTCAAATTCGAACCTCTCTATAATTCAAAGTAGTGATAACTTTGGATTCCCTAAAAATTCTATTTAAGTATATTTCGAAATAAATCACAACATTTTTTTTGTTCTTGCTGATTTGAACGAAAAAAATCATTGTTAAGTAACAAAACTACGCGTTAATTCTAACTTATCGGCACCAATGACTAGACAATTAAAAGTTGCAGAGAGACAGAACAAAAAAGATAGTATAGTAGTTATTGAGTAATAAATTTATCGATATTCAAAAATGTCGAACCATTCAATATTACGAACTCTCGATAATTCGTACGGGTTCGGATTAACGAGAGTCGGATACAGTCGATGTATAAAGAAACATCAATCACACACTTCGAGAATACACTTAGTAAAAGAATTTTGTTGTAATATTATTATTAAACGGCACAATTTCCTTTCATGGTAAGTTTGTAACATTCTTCAGGAATTCGACTCTGGAGTTCTAAATTCCCTATGGGTTAGATATTCCACGCGTGACTTGTTACTTACAGCTCACAAGAGATTTTACTTTCAAGGTACAAGATAGTTTCAATGATATATTAAAAACAACTTGCTGAGAAAATAGAGTACGCACATAAATGAAGTCAGATAGAATAAAATGGAATAAAATGCTGAAATAGCTGACCAAAGCAAAAGAGCTCTGCTGAGCTACTTACGCCGGTTCTTTCAGTGGAGTGCATGGCCTGAACCAGCGGTAGGGAAAAAAAATTGGACTTGTAATAAGACCATAATTTTGTTAAAAAAAAAAATTTGGTCAAGTGCGAGTCGGACTCGCGTACGAAGGGTTCCGTACCATTATCTATGCAACATAAGGCAACGTTATTAGTATCGAGCAAGAAACGGTAAAAAAATCATGTTTGTTGTATGGGAGCCCCCCTTAAATATTTATTTTATTTTATTTTTAGTATTTGTTGTTATAGCGGCAATAGAAATACATCATCTGTGAAAATTTCAACTGTCTAGCTATCACCGTTCTTGAGATACAGCCTGGTGACAGACGGACGGACGGACGGACGGACGGGCAGCGAAGTCTCAGTAATAGGGTCCCGTTTTTACCCTTTGGGTACGGAACCCTAAAAAATCATTAAATGATATTTATATCATTTAATCTCCGTATGGTGACGGATTAAGAATACAAGTGTCACCACCCCATCTCCTCCCAAGGGTGCTGTAAAAGTCAGCTAAGGGATATTGCACACAGATAACATCTTCTGTGAGAGACGGAAAACTCGAAAATAAACCCTGTGGCAACACGCTTTGTCAGCGTGACACAGTGGACCATAATCCCTCCAAAGTAGAGGAGGCCTGTTCCCAACAGTGGGACGTAAATGGGCTGGAGAGGATATAATTTAATTTCGTTTCAAACTGATACGTTGTGCTGATCTCAAATCATCATCATGTCCTCCACACCGCATCCGGCGATGGCGACTCCTAAATGTCGAGTTGGTCATTATGATAGGCTCTGATATGGCTAGCAAAGCCGAACTTAGATCTAAATACACGGCCGCAAGGAACACAGAATAACTGGCCAGACGAGTTACAGGTGTAGGTATAGGAGGGCTTAGGTCGAGACTTCTGTAGTTGGCGTTTAGTGTCAAGGTCTTTTAAACGTTTTTCTTCGTATGTATTCACACCAGTTTTAACGGCGTGACGCCATTCCGGTCTAAGACGGGCAAGCTCCTCCCAACCATTAACAGAGATGTCACAGGCCGCGAGATTGCGCTTCAGGACGTCCTTGTAGCGTAAGTACTGACCTCCCTGTTTGCGCTTTCCGCAAGAGAGTTCGGAGTAAAATATCGCCTTCGGCAATCTACCATTGTCCATGCGTACAAGGTGTCCGCTCCATCTAAGTTGACACCTCATTATGAGTGCCTCGACTCCGAGCAAGCCAGTTCGACGCAGAACTTCAGTATTTGGAACGTGATCCTGCCATTTTATGCGCATTATCGACCTGAGACACCTGAGATGAAAGGCGTCGAGCTGTCTAACGTCCGCTTTGTAACAGCACCAGGTCTCTGCGGCGTAGAGCAAGGTAGGCAAGACGATTGCTTTGTAAACTGAAAGTTTTGTTTGCAGTTTTATGTCATGAGAGTTCCAAATACGCGCCTTAAGTTTACCAAAAGCTACTGCAGCACATGCTATCCGTGCTGGTATTTCTGATGCCAGGGTGTTATCATTTTTTAATCGGCTTCCTAGGTACTTGAAATTTGGGACTTCAGCTAGTGCGGTATCATCCAGTTTGATATTAGAGCGGTCTCGGTGCGGTGGTGGTGGTGCGGTGATCTCAAATAACGGGTCACCGTTAGAACCTATTAGCTGAAGATACGACATTGCCCGAAGGTTTAGCACACTGAAGCTGCAATGGGAAGGCCACTCGTAGGACTGATGATCGTTGGTGAAGACAGGTTCTAGAGTGACGACCACGGACCGGACGACGCAACGTAGGGCTGCCCCCAACAAGGTGGAGCGATGTTATCGTTAAGTTCACGGGGGGACATTGGATGTAAGCGGCGCGGGACTGCACGTTGTGCCGTTCTATGGGGGTGGCCTATGTCCAACAGTTTTTATTACGTCATTAATAATAAGTGTACTAATGAAATTGTTAATTTATTAGCTTTAATAGAGCAATGTAGGTAATAATCGATAAATTTTCAAATGATACTATAATAATTATTACAATAAACAAACAGAATTATTATTATAAATGCGAAAGTAATCCCATTAATAATAATAATTCTGTTTTTTTGTTGGTCTTTCACTACAAAACTACTGAATCGATTTAAATGGTACATAGATCATCTTGAGCCTGACGTATGCTAATTTTTAATAGAAAAATAAAGTGTAGTGATTCTAAATCCCATAGGCATGTCACATGCAACATCTAGTCTACTACGAAATGTATCATCAATTTATTTATTTTATTATTGTTTTAAAAACATTAAAATTCGGTGAAAATTGTCTTGTTATATTTCAAAGAGATTAGGCAGCGTTTTGATAAAAGCTCCAACACAGATTCACTTTTAATAATAATTTCAAAGTAATCAATTTTAATCTGCTAAATAAACATATTAAGCGTGAAAACTGATCTTGCGAGTCAATTTCAAATAAAACTGCAACAGAGACAGACATACAGACGTGGCTGGGACCTTGTTTTTTAATATGGTGAACTTTGATCTCGGCACAGTAGACATAATCCCACCCAAAGTGGACGCAACCCGTGCCAAACAGTGGGACGTTAATAGGCTGGAGAGAGGAGAGAAGAATAGTGCCTTTAAAAGGTACTCCATGTCCTTACTCAAGTTATGTACTCTCTATGTACCACTTTTCCATCATATCGTTCAATAGTTATGACATAAAAAGGTCACAGACTTACACAATACTTTCGCTTAACTCACTTTTAGGAATTTGGTTAAAAATATATTCACCGAACTAGTATGAAATTATAATCCTTAGCGCTAAGCTATTGAATAAAGCTAGATGTTTTCATTAGTCGAACATTATATAATTAATTATCATGTCAATAGCAATCGGCTGAGGGCTCCACGAAAGTATGTAGAACGCTTGGTTTGGACTCAAATACATCGCAACCGCAGACTAATAGCCTATATACCACAAACAGATGGTCTATACATGCAATAAACTAGGCGACACCTTGTTCCAATGCTATTTGTTGCCAAGACAGTACCATGTGTAACCTACATGCATACATTTACGATAGTACTCAGATTTAAAGTGCATAGAATGACCTAGAAGTAATAGCTTTTTTATTAAATAAATGAAACTAGCTATCAAGATTTAGTCTGTTTCCAAATTGGGCTATCTGTACTATCTATGATCTAATATTTTATGTTCTATTACAATGCAAAATTTGCTTTGGTAGCTCATCTACTATATCTCTTTTTAGGGTTCCGTACCCAAAGGGTAATAATACCTAGTTTAAAAAAACTAAAAAACACGCTTTATTTAATCGAATTATTGCATTGTCATCGGTCTTTGACAGGTGTGCAAAATTTGAATAAAATCTGACCGTTTAAAGTGGGTCAAAATAGCGTCCAAAGGAGTCGGTTACAAACATACAAACAAACATACAAACAAACATACAAACAAACATACAAGTGAAGCTAATATAAAGCGTGTAAAAACGGGACCCTATTACTGAGACTTCGCTGTCCGTCCGTCCGTCTGTCACCAGGCTGTATCTCAAGAACGGTGATAGCTAGAGAGTTGAAATTTTCACAGATGATGTATTTCTATTGCCGCTATAACAATAAATACTAAAAATAAAATAAAATTAATATTTAAGGGGGGCTCCCATACAACAAACATGATTTTTTTACCGTTTCTTGCTCTCATACAACAATCGTGATTAATTAAGTATTGTGTGTGTTGTTTGCTCATTTATTAATAACGTGCCTTATGTTGCATAGATAATGGTACGGAACCCTTCGTGCGCGAGTCCGACTCGCACTTGACCAATTTTTATTTAATAATAATAAATCTCATGGGGCATTGTATACGTTTTTATAACAAACTCCCTAATGATGTGAAAGAATTAAATAAATATAAGTTTAAAAAAATTGTAAAATCTAAACTATATAAAAAGGCGTATTATAAAATTTCAGACTATGTTAATGATAAAGCTTGGGAGTAAATTGTTCCAGAGCAACACATATTATTATAATTATAATTTATATAAATTTTAAGAACCATTGTAATGATTATTAAAAAAAAATAAGATTAATATGACAAAAGATAACGATATCTGCTGAGTTTCTTACGCCGGTTCTTCTCAGCGGATTGAAAGTCCTGAACCAGTGGTAGAGAAAAAAAATTTTTTTTGGACATATCGTTGGAGCTTATTTTTTTTGGCAAAAAGAGAACATGCCTACGTGAATAAATGATTTTTGATTTTGGACAAACCATATATGGATAATATTCTGTTAATTTTACTGTATAAATCGTTGCTTAAATAACAGAAAAATCGTTGTGAGAAACTCGTATTATATTTGATATTTACACATACCCTATCTTTTCTACGCAAGTGCTTCACCTTTTCGGGTTCATATAAAATTATCGAGTGTTTTTGACGATTAAATGTAATATAAAAAGTTGCCGTACTGTAAGGACTTCAGCGATTTTATATAGTTCACATGTTGGATAATAGAATGGTAACGAGTGACCCACCTTCAGAACGGCACGCTGTGCCCTTTCAAGTTTCAGGAGGTGAGTTTTGGTAGCACCGCCCCATGATGAAATGAAAAAGGACAGAAGTGATTAGCACAACGCAAAGTATACAATTTTAATAAATTCAGCACTCGCTACTCGTCGCAAATTCTTAAAGATAACCATAAGTTTACGGATTCTTATTGCTAAGTTATTTATGTGTGACTGAAAATTCAATTTGCTTATAATTACACCTAAATATTTAATAGAGTCGGCTTTTTGTAAGAGGGAGCATACACAGTCCATGCTGTTGTAGTTAGAACAAGAATGAAAAATTAAATTACAAGAGGTAGGAGAGACTATATTTTCCCTTAACTGAAATGTTAAAAATTTGGTCTTTTCAACGTTCAAGCTGAGAACATCACTAGATAACCATGATTGGAATATATTTGACTGAGAGAAAGGTAGTAGTAGAAATTAGTGTTCCTCTCCTCTCCAGCCCATTTACGTACTGTTGAACACGGGCCTCCTCCACTTTGGGAGGGACTATGATCGACTGTGCCGCGCTGACGAGGCGTGTTGGCACCGGGTTTATTTTCGAGTTTTCCGTCTCTCACAGAAGATGTTATCTGTGTAATATCCCTTAGCTGACTGTTACAGCACCCTTGGGAGGAGATGGGGTGGTGACACATGTATTCTTAATCCGTCACCAAGAGTATTTAACTAAAACATACTTTTTAGGTAACCTTTTTAGGACCCTATTACTGAAACTTCACTATCAAATCGTCCGTCTGTCACCAGGCTGTATCTCTGGAACGATGTTTATCGGTTGACGCTATTACAACTAATAATCAATATCATCATTTTCTTGCCCTTATTTAGTAACTTGGGATCAGAAATATTATGAATATCTTTACTTATAATAAAACAAAGTAGTTGTTTTTGAATGTATGTGAACTTATATGTTCAAAACTATGTGAACTTATATCTTCAAAACTACGTAACGGATTTTGATGCGGTCTTTTTTAATAGATAGAGTGGTTCAAGTAGTAATATGTTAATATGTATGGGACCCTTCGTGTGCGAGTCCAAATCGTAGCTGACCGGTTTTTTGTTTCAAAATCCAGAGTTATGTTATTTCTGAAAATATTGCGAACTAAATCGATGGTTATATCAAAATGCTTGAAGCGAGATAAAATTCGGAAAAATATTCAAATAACATTTTTACACTGAAAGTTCGTAAAATATGTGCTCAGTAGAGCGAGAATGAAAGTGGTGAATTTATTGTAGCTGGTGGTTCTGTATCTAGCACCCTCACACCACCTCTATCTAAACGGGTAACGTATAGAACATGTCATCTACTACTTTAAAATATTTACACTATCTAACACTGTTATGTAAAATGTCCAATATTTATTTATTTTATTAGATTCCAGTATATTTTGTTACCGTTAAAAACTTTCTTGGATTTTCACGAACATTTCAAGACCAAAATCAACAAAATCGACCCAGCCTTTCTCGAGTTTTAGCGAGACTAACGAACAGCAATTGATTTTTATATTTAAGATTGGTGCCAATTCTGTGCACAATTGTGTGCACAACTGAACTGAAAATCTATAGTGTTAATAACACTATTCGGTAATGTTAGCTGAACTTTCTTAGTATAAAAATTGTGTATTATATACACTAACGATTTTAAATAATATCAAATGTGTTACTGTGAACATTGAAATCGTCAATTAATCAATATACTATAAATACAATACATAATAGTCAAAATAACTATAATACACTTTTTTTCGTTAGGTAGAGTGGTTCAAGAGGATGGTTTATATTATAAAAAAGTTCAACCGACTTGTGTGCCTTTGAATTTTCTCAATTTTTTCTCAATTTCTCAGGGGATAACCATCAGATCCTGACCTGGTGCCAATGGGATCAAACGGAAACCACCAGCTTTCAAATAAAAAAATAATCATCATAATCGCTTCGCCCAGTTAAAAGTTATGAGGTAACAAACATAAAAACATAAAAAATAAAAATAATAACATACTGACGAATTGAGAACCTCCTCCTTTATATACGTATGGAGTCGCGGGCAATAGCTAGTCCTTAGATAAAGTTTAAAGATATTTAATGAGAATAAAGAAAATCTTTCGTACTTTTCACTTAATGCTTATGAGGGACTCTAGATAGTAAGGGCGCTTTCAAATTTCAATTTAGATAAGAAAAGTCTCTCATGAAGTTTGTTGACATAGAGCTACTCATTTTTAGGGGTCCGTAAAACAAGACCTTATTACCGAGACTTCACTATCCGTCTCTCTGCCACAAAGCCATATCTCTGGAACGTTGATAGAGTTATAGAGCTGAAAATTTCACAGGGTCTCTCTCCAGCCCACTAACGTCTCAATGTTAGGCGCAGGCCTCCTCCACTTTGGAAGGGATTACGGTCTATTATGCCGCATTAACCAGGCGTATTGACATAGGGTTTGTTTTCGTGTTTTCCGTCTCTCACAGGGGATGTTGTGGAAGGAAAAGGGGTGGAGACATGTATTCTTTATCCACACGGACGCATGTCAGCATAGCCATAACGAAATCTATCTATCCTAAATAAAGAGCCACGAGCCCTTTAGCGATAATATTTGTTAGATCAAAGACTTAAAGACTTATAGAAAGTCTTATAATTAAAATTAAGATTATAGAGTGGTTTTGTTGTTTAAAAATATATTTACACTTAAAATGTTTTATTCCTCCCCCCGGGCGCTTTATGTAAGTTAAACGTGCATTGCAGCTGTATTTTACTAAATGAATTACGATATAGCCATAACTATAGACAGCCGTTGGCTACAAGCAGCGCAAAACTTATTTTAAAAAGGGAGAAAAGTTAATAGATATGTAAAATGCTGTTGCGGAAGTCGTTGCGATATTGACTTCCCTGCATTATGTAGGTTCGATTTCCGCTCGGAGATTGACAAACAAAGATTGGTATATATTCTCCTTTTTTAAATTTATATGCATTATAAATAAGTACTTATACAGCAATAGATAAATATCATCACGACTTTTTCCATAGGGGTAGGCTAAGACTATAGAGCGCTATCTGCTACAATCTGAAATCAGACATACCTACTTCATTGGCTTTACTAAGTATGTTCAAGTTATTAGAAAGTTAGATATTCGTTCAAAATATGATACGGTGTGCGTATCATATTTTGAACGAATATCTAACTTTTCGTTTTCCATAAAATCACGAAATGTGGAAACATCTAACACAAATATACTCATTCCAAAACAAGAAATGAATATATAGAAAGTCTAAAAGTGATGCTAGTAGTAGAAAAACTGAAGGAGCGGTTGTCTTTGTATGGTCATGTAAGAAACTCAGCAGAGCTTTTAATCAAATCAATATTTTTTAATTAAATGTCAATTATACTTACAATGCTAATAAAACTTTACAATATAGAATATGTCCAGAGCAACTCCATAGCAACTTACTCCCAAGCTTTATCATCTTTAATATAATCACAAAATTTATAATACGCCTTTTTACATAATTTAGTTTTAATAAATTTTTTAAATTTAGAATTATTAAAAGGGTGCTGTAAACGTCAGCTAAGGGATATTGCACACAGATAGCATCCTCTGTGAGAGCCGGTAAACTCGAAAATAAACCCTGTGCTAACACGCCTGGTCAGCGCGGCATAGTAGACCAAATCCCTCCCAAAGTGGAGGAGGCCCGTGCCCAACAGTGGGACGTAAATGGGCTGGAGAGAGAGAGGTAGAGGCAGTACAAAGAAACGACGGATGGTTTGTGTATAAAAGGATATAAAAGAAAAAGCATGGAAGAAAGCATGGAAGAAAGAAGCATGTTGGGCAGACTTCAAATAAAGAAACCAGGGCAGAGTAATGATGATGATCTAGCACACATTAATAAACTGATAATCACTTAAGGCAACTAATGAACAATAATTTAAGTACGTCCGTGGTTACGAATAACTTACAAACGTGGCTTAGCTATGCTACAATTTAATTTAAAATTTATTTCATAACATTATCACGCATTTTCTTGGAGAAGTAAGGTCGGAAAATCTTTAATAACATATCACAATCTTTAATAAATTATATTGTCGATTTATTTTTCTTGAAATACATGACCTATTTTTTTACGAAAGTTAATTTTCTCTAAAAGTACTAAAAGTTGCACTAAATACTACATAAAATACTTCTCAAATATAAACAAACAAGGTGTTTCTATTCTATAAGCTTTATCTTCGTTCATTTGTCTACCATGGTTCAACCATAGAATTACAATATAAATACTCATTTAATCCTCCTGGACTTCAAAAAGTTTTGTGAATAAAAGGTGCACACACACACACACTCGATTAAGGAACTCATTATTCGATTTTTAAATCATAAAGTTTAATATCCTCTCGTTTTATTTATTTTGTATCTTAGTTGCCTGTTAGCTAAGACTATTGGATGAAAACCTCATTGCTAAGACCTTTTTACGTTCCAGATTTAAAAATTATGTCATCAAGATAAAAATAAAATTTAGTTATCAGATTATGAAGACTTTGAAATTCTGCTATTTTAGCAAAACTGTAGTATCATTGTATAAATTGAATAGTTATTTAAAACTATAGATTTGTGAAAATTGTAGAAATGAAAACTTTAGTAACACTAGTTATTTCGTTGACCATACGAAACTCGGAATATTGAAATTTTTATACGGCAGCACTTTTGATATTATACTCGTATCGTAACACCTGGGCCCTGAGTCGGGTATTTCAACGGTGTCACAACTGTACCATTATTGTACCATTATGGTGCAATAGTAAAGTTTTTGGTAGTCTACTATTAATGTGTCGTCATAACGACTTCATCATTGTCTTACAATTGTCAAAGTGACATAAATTGCTAGTCTCGTACACAACTGCTTCACAATTGCAATTCAATGACTGAAATGTTTCGGTAGTCTGCTATTTTGAATTTGACAGTAATATTTTTAAATTGTCCTGTGTCGACAGATTGCCATAAATAAAAAATAGATAGATAGAAATATTAGAAATTGTTCTTTGTAATTTATTGCAATTTACTAATCTCCTAAACTTCACATTGCTTTTTATACTAATAAATAGTATGTACAAATATATTTAAACGAAGTCTAGCATGATTAAATGTTTAAATTTATTAGTAGTTTTTCGAAAATCACTTCAACTAACGCATTTTTTAAAAACGGCAACACATACATACCATTCTAACACAATCCATAGATAAAAGAGACCGAAAATTCAATGCATAGATAAAAGAGATCGACAATTCTATTACCATTGAAAGACCGTTATGACGGCATATAGCAGACTACGGATATTTGACTTCAATTGCAACGGTATCGTGCCGGTATTGTGCCGGTATGACAATTGTTCCAAAATAGTGGACTTGAGCACCTGAGTTATATAGCAGAGTTATATTATTTTATTTCTATGGTACAATTTATAACTGTATTGTGATATAAAACTTTAAAATTGTTACAACATTGTTTTCCAAATTATTTCTCGACTATTTTTAGACAATCTGTATATAATAATGTCTTTATGATTTAGATATTTCCGTTATGATACAAATAGAAGTTAGGATTAAAATAGTTTATAGTACGTTACAATATGTAGTTGGGTTTAACTTAATGTTAAATTTGGCGCAATCTAGTTAGTTGGTGCTTACTTCATAATTGTTACATATGAAAACTCTTAGAAATTTTGCGAAATAGCGAACAGAAGCAAGTTTATTTGATATTAAAATTGTAATAAACATTAAAACTTTAGAAATTATTTGTTTGTTCTATAAGGAAGTCATATATCGTAATAGGTTAAATTAAGATACGTTTATATATTTTCTTCAATGGCGCATTTTGTGACATTAATATTTGTAGTTGATGGTAGCCACTGAAATCTTGGCTGCATTTCAAAACTACCGCAAACTATATTTAACATAACTAATTGCTTAGGTTTATTACTTAAAGGTGTGCCAAACGTCTACGAATTAACACTCCCACTATCCTATCATTGCTACGTCATAATAAAAGTTACTTAACACACGTGAAATTATACAACCCCTTAACGCGAAGCGGAAACATGCCGAAAATCAGTCATGAATATATAGGTGAACACATGAAAAAAGTTACATTTTTTAATTTTTTTCTTTTCAATAAAGATTAAGTTACTTGGAATACTCATTGAAGGACATGAGAAAACAAGCATAGCAGGCTCATAGAAAGTTCAACAACGACCAACTGCTACTCGCTTTGTTCCACAAAATTTAGGTCTTAAGAAAATACTTGCACTCAACCTGAACGAAGTTCAAACTCGCTCTTTGCGGTGACGATGGCGGCATTTTTAATAACGTGCCACAACAGTCCACATGATGTTTCCCTAAGCGTTCGATACGCGGGAATTACCGCGATACCGTCGGGAATTTTGGTAGTGGGTTTTCAGCGCGACGGGAGCGAGTCAACGCGGCGGGTCCACGCTCGCATCGGGCTGCGGCTGGACACCGTGAGGCGGCGAGTGGTGCCGAGCAGCCGCCGCGGCTCTTCCACGATACTGCGGCACGCGCCCGGCTCGCGCTTGCCCCGCCCGCGCTACCACGACGCATCCCCCTACCTTCACCCCCCCACTACCCGCAAGCGCCACTCTGCCGCCCGCACGCACGCCGCATTCTTTTGCGTTTAGCCCGCCCTCAAGCGCGCCGCGGGTCTCACCCGCACAAAGAACCTTCACCACTCTCAGATTGTCTACGTCAAATCGACTATACCCTCGTTTCCGCATCACCATTGTTCACCACCAATAATAACCCATTTCTTATACTGCAGATGTTCAACGCAATAATATAACCACTGTAACAAAGTAGCTATAATGTAGGAACAGCTTTTAACAACTGATATCCACTGCAGTGCAATTAATTTGATGTAGCCTGTCTAAAAGTTATTTAGTGGTGAAGCACGAGTTGTAGGGTGGCAACTAGAGCGCAATCAGAACCTATTGAAAATGGAAACATTTCATTCATTACAGGGGGATTCAAATGTAAGCACTAAAGCTGTGAATGTAATCTAATACGTAAACAACAAGAAACCTTAACTAAAAAAATATAACGTAACTTTAATAAAGGTGATGAGTAGTAAGGTACCAACTACATAATTATATTTTGTTTCAACTGATGGAATCAAATTAAAATTTGTACCTAAAAATGAAAAAAAAAATTAATTACACTTTATAGTTCGGTTCGGTTTAACTTCGTGTGCGTGGAATTTAGAAAATAAAATAAAAACCTTAGCAAATTAAACAAAAAAACAGTCCTCTTAAACTACTCCATCTAATAAAAAAACCGCATACGTACAAAAATAACGAATTTGTTTTAAATAATAAGTAAAGAAGATATTGCGCAGGAGGTTTCCTTGTCTGCTAATGAAAGCTAACTTTCAAGTCATAAGTAACGATAAAAGGAAATCCAGCATAGTTATGCTGAATTTCTCGGCGGTCCTTTTTATTTAGGGATGAGTTTTAAGAAGACCACTCATGGATAATCTCGAAAGTAAATAATAATATATCAACAAAGTCTCTACAATTGCCGAAAGTAGTCATTATTAAGTTACTAACTGCGCTTTGCAATGTTGACCACAGTAAAAAGATGAAAAAGAAACTTAATAAATCAAATTATGGTGGAAAAAGTGAAATGCTGCAAGTGGGACTTGAACCCACGACCTCGGAATACCGTTCCGAAGCTCTTCCAACTGAGCTTATTGCGGTCTACTTGCAACACTTCAAATTAACCACCATATCTGTCACTCGAATGAGTTTATATATTTTTTGCATAGCATGTCAAATGCAAAAATTAATAAATTACTGAAAAAGAAACTTGTCAGTAAAAAAGAGTGGTAACAAAATCATAGCAACTTCAAGGCATAGTCTTATAAAACAGGTCTTCTCTTGTGAGTGACATATTTGTTTTATATGACGGGCCTTGACGGGCCTCATGGTCTAGTGGTTCAGGTTACGGACTACTGTTCACGAGGTCGCGGGTTCGATTCCCACTCGGGACAATCATTTGTGTGATATTTATAATTGTCATACAAAATGTTAGTACTGCGTCTGGATGTTTACTATGTAATTACAAAAGAAAAGTAGTTTATGTATTATATCCGTATTCTGGTACCCATAACACAAGTATAATAAGCTTAGTTTGGGACCAGAGGACGTTGTATGAAATGTCCATGAATATTTATTTATTTTATAGATTGTAAAAGTTACATTTACAGTATGTGTAAACCTACTATGTCACTTGAATTGAGAATACCTTAAGTTATTAAACTGTGCATTTAGTTATACTAAAAACCACATCAGAGTTATTCGGTTATCCCACGGGAACACCGCAGTTTTCCGGGATTGTAAGTAGCCTATATAGTGTAACGTTACGCTGTAAGTTTATTTATTAAGAAATATGTCGCTGCTTATAAATACACCAAGCAAAATAGCTTATTATATCAAAATATAAATTATGATAAGATGAAATAAAGACTCTGATATTCATAGATGTTTTACATAACGTCCTCTGGTCTCAATCTAAGTTTATTGGCTAGTTAGTGGTATATGGGTATCAGAATATGGAAACAATACATATATAATATAATATGTCGTAGGAGACTTGAATAAAATAGTTTACTTAAGGATTTTTAGTTTTAACTTAGCTTCCAAGATCGAAGTAAGTCCTCAAATTGTGTCAATGGTAAGTACGTTATTTATTTTGTGTATTTATTTGAGATTGAATGGAGACCCGTTGAATATTCATAAAAGGATCCTTCCAAACCAGTTACACGTGTTGTAAGCCACGGATCGATCTCATCGTAGTTAATAGAAAGTTATAGTTAACGTAGTTAGTTTGTCCAGTATTACAAGGTCTTTAGACAGATGACTGCTCGGGCTGTAAATACAGGTGATTTCTATGATGTTTTTCCTATATACATTTTGTAAGTATATGTCTTGTAATAGATTTTTTTGACATGTATAAACACTCAAATAGTTGTTTTTGGAACGAAGACCCTTATCGCGCGTTGCGGACAGGGGCTAGACGGAAAAAATTAAGACCAAAAGTTGTAACGACACTTTTTACTATAGTTGTAAGCCGTGCGGCGTGCGCGTGTTTCTCTCTCTCTCTCTCTCTCTATCATAACATGAATAAAATAATAATATTATACTATTTTTATGAACTGTTGGGTATCTATTATCTTCTTATATATAAAAGTCACGTGTCACAGTGTTAGTTACCGTACTCCTCCGAAACGGCTTGACCGATTTTTATGAACTTTTACATGCATATTCAGTAAGTCTGAGAATCGGCCAACATCTATTTTTTCAAACCTTTTTTTTGTTTAGTGTGACAAAACAACGTTTGGCTGGTCAGCTAGTATTATAAAAAAATATTATATAAAATTTTATTACAATTCCTTCACTAATTTATCGAAAGGAATTTCGTTTCATCCGGGTGTCCCTTGACACCTCTCATGTTTTTTGCGGGGATCGAATCCGCGAGGCTTCTTTATGTTGATCCGGTACGCTAATTACTGTGCTACGAGGCCTGTCAAGAAATCTTATCATCAGTAACCGTAGACACTGTCGTAGGTCGTAGCTACTTCGTATCAAAGCTACATAAGTTACCACATAGCTTACGTAGACTACGGAACATTATCTTTACTTATTATAAAACAGTGTTGTTAGTTTTATATCTCCTTAAGTAAGCTTCTTCAAAACTACTCCACGGTTTCTAATGCCGTTTTTTTTTATCGATAGAGTAGGTATTTCAAGACAAAGGTTTATTTGATTGATTTCTTAAGTTTTTTTTTGTTATTTTGTTTTCATTTGTTTTGTTTTGATATTTAAATTCCACACGTATAAAGCGGTAACAGCTAGCAGTATAATAAAATACTACGCTTGGTATTCCTCTCTCTCCAGCCCACTGTTGGGCACGGGCCTCCTCCACTTAGGAGGAATTCTGGTCTACAGTGCCGTGCTAACCAGACGTGTTGGCACATGGTTTATATTCGAGATTTCCGTCTCTCACAGAGGATGTTATCTGTGTGCAATATCCTTTAGCTGACTTTTACAGCACCGTTATGAGGAGATGGGGTGGTGACACTTGCATTACATGCAGTTTTACCACCACTTTTACTCCCCAGAGTGCTATAAAAGCCAGCTAAGGTATATTTTACACAGATAACATCCTCTGTTTTTATTATCCCTTGGCTCAAACAAAAGCCCTCAAATTTCAAAGGCACATGAAGTTAAAAATACGTAAAGTTTTTTATTGAAAAAACACAAATATTAATAATCGGCAAACTAAATTTATATCTGTAGCTAGATAGACCTATATAAATGTCCTAATATTTTCTTAGTATTCTCCGAAAACCATTTATATTCTAACAAAATTCTGGTCTATATTAAAACGCTACTTACCAAAATAAAAGAAAAAATCCCGGTCAAGTACGAGTTCGACTTGCACACGAAGGATTTTGTATCGATGTTATTTTGATATATTCGTTATATTTCCGATCCCAAATAACGGGATAAGGGCAGAAGAACTATGATGATGATGAAAAAAGAAACGATTAACGACATTCGACAATAGAGATGGAAAGAAAAAGAGATATTGCGCTAACTTCATTTATTGGGATGAGAACAGAAATATAATAACAATCTTGTGTTTGGTACGGAACCATTAGTATCTTGAACTCAACTATCTTATATTCAAACGTAGTAAAAATAATTATAATTTACTGATTTGAAACTTTCGCAATTTGACCTCATAATTGTTAAATGCCTTCGTTATCGCGACGCGCGGCGCAATCCAGCGGAAGAATGAAGTGTGAGCGAGACCAGGCGAGGGTAGTTCGTGAAACCCACGCTGAGACGTCGTTGACAAGACTCCAGTCAACCCGTGACCAGGATCGGTGCAACTTGGTCACGTTGGGACGAAGGTAGTATGCCTTTTTAATAACTTAATAACGCGATTAACCCGGTATATTTTAATGGCGGTATATTTTTACGCTGAAGTGGCAATGGGTAGGCCACATCATTCGACGATCTGATGATCGTTGGGGACGAGAGTCCTCGAGTGGTGAATGCGCACCGGACGAGGCAGCGTGGAGCGGCCCCGACAAGGTGGACTGATATGCCGTCAAATATGCCGGGACCCCGGGTGCAGTGAGCGCAGGACCGCACGTTGTGGCATTCTATGAGGAGACCAATGTCCAGCAGTGGACAGAGAAAGTTTGATGGATGGATGGATATTTTTAACCATTACAATTTGTTTACAAAAAGTGTTTTTATTATTAGACGGTTGAATTAAAAAGTCGTATCAGACATAAAATATAATAGACCGTCTGGTGTATATAAAATATTATTATAATAGATGCTAAGGTGACGTCACGTCTGATGCGTGGGACACCTGACTGTGTCGACATCAGTTAATAAACGGTCGCACTTATAAAAATTGTTGTATTTCATAAAGTAAGGCGTAGAACACACTGTACCTACGTTTTTGTTCTGTATTTTAACAAGCGTTTATTAACTTCGAATTCCTGTGTTTGTTTAAAACCAATGTAATGGGATCTTCTAAGATTTTCATGCCCCTCTCTTTCCAGCTCATTAACGTCCTGCTCTTGCCGCGCTGACCAGGCATGTTGGCATAGGGTTTAGAAATTTTTTAAGAAAATTAAATTAATAGATTTATTCACATAGAAGGTGATACCGTCTACCTACCGTGCATTATAGCCTAGGTTTGATTCGCTCTGTATAACGTTATCAAACACTTACAAACAAAACTTCTAACTCAGTTATAAAGTCAGTGACATAGAGTAAGACATTAAACGTCGCTTTTGCTGAAGTCTCAAACGCAATAAGTTATGCAGAATTTAAATACAATCCTTACTAATTTTGACGAGCATAAGACGGCACGATACCAAATTATGCTCCATACAAAAGTATGGGTATCGTACTTCCGTTTTTTCTTCGCGAATGTTAAACCGATTTTAATAGTTTTTATGTTATATTATAGACTAGCTGTGCCCCGCGGTGTTACCCGCGGTAAAAAGGATATTAATAAGTTCATTTTCTATTCCCTTGTCCATTGGAAAGTTTCATGAAAATCAATCCAGTAGTCTTTAGGTGAAGGCACAATAAACATCCTTACATATCCAAACATTGGAGTATGGATAGAAGACCGAGGAAACGTTCGCGTTGCTCAGACAACAGTTTCAAGTATTTTATGTTATAGCGCGTAATTCTTTTTTTGTCATATCTTCTAAGATATTCATTTAAATTGCATGCTGTAAAGAGCAGTTATAATCTATATTAATTGCGTAAGCTAACTAAGCTACTTAATTTGATGAAAAATATTACCATATACACATAAATAGCTTTTGAAAACACCCTATTGAATTTGATAATTTTTTAGACATTATTATGGGTACAGCGGGTTTCCCTTAAAAGATAGACATATCATATGACATATCGCGGACTTTTATGAAGAACTATAGGTAACAAACAATTCCTCCATACATTAGTTTGTTGTACCTCACATAGATAAGGCAGCGTTTTCATTTATAGCTCGCGCGCGTCCGAGTTTCTCGGCAAATTTAATCATATCTCATTCAATATACACCAAACCCCAACAAATTGTGCAAAAAAGCCATCCTGTTGAACCATTCTATGTATTAAAAAAACCGCATCAAGATCCGTTGCGTATTTTTGAAGATATAAGCTCACATAAGGACATACATACAAAAATTACGACTTTGTTTTATAAGAAGTAAGGATAAAGAGTATAATAATAAGCATAGATATTATCTATGCTTCTAAAACGTCTTTTTTCAAAGAATTTGTAGGTAAAATCCGCTTAATCTATATTTGTCCCGTTCAGAGCGGCGCTCGGAAATAGGGACAGCAATACCTAAGGCAACAGAGGAGTACCTACAGTACTAACTTAAAGTAGTTAGTACTTAAGTATTAAAGTTTACACACTTTAATACTTAAGCTCGTCAAAATTAGTAAATGCGAAACTGTACAACGCCATCTATCGAGCGGTATAATAAACTTCTGTTTGTTAAGGTTGTAATTTCTAAATTTACGCGTACGAAGTCGCGGGCAACAGCTAGTTAGTCTATAAGTCCGTCCTGTCCGTGTAGCTGTAGTGTTAGATTAACAATACAAATATCATCACCCCATTTTTCCCCCAAAAGATAGGAGGATATCAACACGGGGATCGAACCCGCCATCTCGTGAACGGCGGTTCGTTACCTGAACCACTAGACCATGAGGCCTGTTCTATAAGTAGATCTAATAAAAGTGCGTAAAGGCCTATGGTCTTATACATAATGACTTATCGGAGGTTTAAAGGGAGATTTTATCAGAGAGATAATAAACGTTTTAGCGTCAAAAGACTATTATGAATAACAAGTTTTGACAATTTTCGCGAACTGATTTTAGCGAACTTTTAAACCTCCGATAAGTCATTATGAATAAGACCGTAAATCTTTTGGGAAGCCTCTGTAGATCCGGCAAACATTCTACCGATAATTATTAATTAGGCAGAGTAACGTTTGCCGGGTCTGTTTACATTGAACATTGTTATTAAATATTGATTAATTACGCTTAAATATTGATTTGACATAGGGTGATGTAATGGTTACATTATAAAACCAAATCGTAAAGTCCCTTTTTAAACTTCGGGCAAACATTTATGACGCCTTTATAAACCCGGATAAGCTCTTCTATTTAAAATGGTATAATTAGGAATTTATCTCTATCTATCTCTTTTATGCAATAAAAAAATACAAATGACGAAATCTCGCAACTTAATAATTTTACAATTTAAATAAAATTTAACAAAATGTAGGTAACACAGAAAAATGTTTGACACAATATGGCGATACCGACACGGACAGCGTGTCCGCACAACAAAGACCGATGAGCGAATGGGCTGGCTGTCGGAATGCCTCCCATTTTATATTATATTTTGATGTGGTGGGGAAGTCATTCCTAATTGTATTTAATAACACGCTTTTGTAAGCTATAATTATATAATATATTTTGACAGGCCTAGTGTCTAGTGCTTCATGTAACGGGCATGTAACGGGCTGTCATTCACGAGGCGTGCTCGATTCCCGCTCGGGACAATCATTTGTGTGATATTTATAACCGATAATTCGCTCATTTCCGTCCCAGGGAGCCGTAAGAGCCAGCTAAGGTATATTCTTATACTTATACATATACCTTAATTGCATGTTTTCTATATAAAAAAATCTGTAAAATATGTAATCTTTTGGTAATAAATTATATTTATTATTTTATTATTATTATTCTAATGATTACATTACTCTTAGAGAGACGGAACACTCAAAAATAAATCCTCTACCAACACGCCTGCTCAGCGTGTTTCATAGCTTTTAAACTAAGTAGGTTGACATAAATACAATATTTTTGTTTTAACTCTCAATGTATAAGTTAAATATTGTGAGACAGTTGAATTTTCCTTATTACTCCTAAAATTGAACAGTTTTAAAATCCATGAAAAAAATAACAAATATCAAATATACAAATATGAAGCAAAATTCAAGCGGTCTAAGGAATTAAAAAAATAACTGTGAGAGAATGCCCCACAGCAGACGTCAATTCGTTATTATGATACTCAATTTCAAATAAAAATACAGGAACGAGATGAAGACTTGGTATTTTGAATTTTACCATCCATTTTATATCAAGGCACGTGATTATAAAAGTACTATAATATTCATTATCATAACATCACGCCTTTTTCCCACGGGGGTTGGCTTGTTTTTCAGAGGGGAATATGTTTACGCACACCGGCGCTATCCACGTCTTCCTGGAGCACCAAGGGTTTCCTATTCTGGTCTCCCTCTGACGCGCTGACCATATAAGATTCCCTTGATTTTCGCAGGGGAATGCATACGCATATCCACTCCTGGCACCTCGCTCAACACCTTCATAGCAGGAATGGATAGTGGCGGACTAGCAGAAGAACGGAATACCGACTAAACCTAACTGCAGTGTTCACCACGATTTCCTGGAGCGCCAGAGGTTCCCAGTTCTGGACTTTATCCAACCCAACCTCCCAGTTAATATTGCCTGATAAACGGACTATCTAACATAAAACCTTTTTAAATCTAACCAGTAGTTCATGAAATAATTGCTACCAGGAAATCAGTCCAATTTAGTTGCTAATTTATAAGTATGTTTAAAATATTATGATCGAAATTTAACCCTTTGAGGAAAACTACTTTTCAGCCCATTTAGTTCTTTGGCACAGGCCTCCACCAGTCTATATGAAGGGTTATTGGTCTATTTATGGCACGTTAACCAGACTATGGTTACATTTCGAGATTTCCATCTTTTATAATGGTATCGATTACAAGTTACATTACCTTTAGCTCTTACAGCATCCTGGGGAGGAACTGGGAAAGTGCCATTTCTGTTCTTCATCCGTCACCAGACTGTCTTGGCCTGGTGTAAATAAATACATAACTCTCTTCTATTCTTCTCCAGCCCATTTACGGCCCACAGTTGGGCACGGGCCTCCTCCAGTTTGGGAGGGATTATGGTCTACTGTGCCGCGCTGTTCACGCGTGTTGGCACAGGGTCTTTTCGAGTTTTCCGTCTCTCACACAGGATGTTATCTGTGTTAATTATATAGTTTGTAAATTAAGAAAATATTACAAATAGTTATTACCAATATTTATGTACCTACTTAAAAGGTTAAAATATTATTTTGCCTCGTATAAAGTAATTTACATCGGTAAATGTTTTATTAAAAGTATCATTTCAATTGAGCGATTTGACTATAAGCGACGAAGTAACACTAGAACAAAGGGAGTATTGGAAAACTTCGTTTTATTGAAAATCGAGGCAAGGAAACTAGCAATTAGTCGAATGTTCAGCATGCAAGCAGCGTTCATTCATGCTTGTATAATAGAAATCGATTTTCTATTAAATGCAGCGTTCAATATATAGTAATTTAGACAGTGTATTTAATTCTGTTCTAGGTTTTGATACACGATATTGAGGCGATCTAACAAGGCTTTTTTATTATTAAGTTAGTTTTACTTAGTCTCGATAGCACTAATCGGCATCATTCTCACACCCCACAACAATGTATAATATTATTATAAAAAAGAAATAAAAGGCCGAGATTAAAAAAAAATTCATGGAGTTTTTTGTCTGCTCTTCTCCATAGGATTTGCGTTTAGAACAGACACCAAGTTTCTGACGTTTCAAAAGAGCTTGTAAAACATGCCAACTAGAAATAAAAAATTTCGACTTTGACCAAAGTCAAAATTCTGAGGATCTAAATTAATTTTAAGGATCAAAATCCTTAAAATTATATGGTGGCATTGGATGTTGCTGGCACAGGACCGCGCGTTGCCTTTCTAAGGCAAAGGTCTATGCTCAGCAGTGGATAGAGAAAAGCTGGTGGGTGGATGGATTAACTTGGATTGGAAAAAATAAATAATTTATCTTTATAGGGATATTAAAAGCAGATAAGATATGAGAGACAAAGAACTTGAAATAAACTCTTTACTGACACGCCAGGTCAGCGTGCTGTAGTAGACCAAGATCCTTCCTTAAATGGAGGAGCCATCTGCTCAATATCCAGTTGTGTAAATCGATCAAAGATCTGCAAGAGACGGAATATTAAAGCATAAGACTTTAATTTTTCCTTATCTATTTTTCCTACATTATTATCATTTACATTAATAGTGAGATTTATTATTTTATCTCGGAGAGGACGCCCGAGAAAAATATACTACGATGTCATCGTCGGCATACTCCAAAAGGCGTGTGAAGTGCGTAGCACTTCCAACCGTCGGGCATGTATGACCAGATGTATGAGTGTGGATGAAGCCAAGGAAGTATGTTTAAATCGTAGCAGATGACGTTTTATAGTCTCTGCCTACTCCCACGGGAAAAAGGCGTGATGTTATGATGATGATGATGAAAATTATTATTTTATTGTGTAAACTCGCCCTAATCTACACTTCCCAGGTCATTTTATTGACATTGACATCGAAAATAATCTCAAAGGCAGTAATAAAAATAATCTTAAGTCGAATATAGACGGCAGTGGGCTATTCGGCCGCTGTACGCACGCTTATTATTATTATTCTACACAAATAACATAATAAATACGAATGTATGTCTGTCTTTTTATTTAACACTAATGTAACATAAATAAATATATTACTACCGGTTGTTGGCTATGACTTCGTGTGCGTGGAATTCGGAATCAACAGCTTTCCCCGTTGAATTAAGGGCCTACATCAATATTATCGTATATCATCGCCGACACGTACATATTAACACAGCCAGTAGGCACAGAAAATGAAGAATTAGGGATACTTTTCCTATTTACTCAAAATCTACTAAATATATTTTAATTCTGATTTACGTGTTTCTATATATAATAGTTACTTATGTTTTTAAAGTTATTTCATTAGTTAACACGCGATAAATAGACCGACAAATGAAAAAAATAAAAAATTAGAGAGGTTGTTTCGCTAAGATTTTCTATCGAGAAAACTTTTCTCAATCGCGTTTCTGAGTTTATGCGATCCTAGATCATATATTGAAAAAACATATATTTAAAAATTAGAGCTCTAGCCATTCAATCTAAAGAAACAATGAAAACTTCGTACGTAGAAAAATGCACGAAGCTATTTTGGTATCCTCTTAATACATTGGTAAGATAATCCTCTAGTAATATATCAATTAAAACTGCGTGCAATTTAATATAGAAAAAATTGTATAACCTACTTACAGAACCTACTCACATAGATACACAAAAGAAATATAAAAAAAACATTTTCACCTGCGTTTCGCAAAAATAGTGCTTAATTATTCTGCTTTTTTATTTCTTTTAAAAACCCAAATATTTTTATTATAATGTAAAATCCTAATATAATATTATAAATGTGAAAGGTTGTCAGAATGTTTCTTACTCTTTCACGCAAAAACTACTGAATGGATTAAAATTCATTCAGTAGTTTTTGCTACATTGTACAATGTAGCTTATACATTAGAATAAATTATATACTACTTTTTATCCCGAAAGAATGCAATGTTCCCGCGGGATAATAAACGAAAAACGAAGTGATTTTTTATCCTTTTTACCGCGGGTAACACCGCGGGGCGCAGCTAGTATAGAATAAAATAGGGATACAATCTTTTTCTATTTCCTGCGACAATGCATTTTCCATTTTATTTAATCTGACCGCTTTCAATGGAGCTTAGCAATTGTTTCACATTTATAAACCACAAATCTCTGCGTTGAAAACTTTCAGGCGCTTATAAAGAAGTTTCGTAACTCCAAACAATCTGAAGACAAGTAGGTACTTTACATTAAATATTTGTGAGAATTTTAACGTAAAAGTTGAAGTAATGTAATCTTTATTTTATACTAGTAACAGGCCATGACTTGACACGGGTTATTTGATTAACAAATAAAAAATATATAGCCAAGTTCACGGGGAATAGTATAGCTTTAAGATAGTGAACGAATTTGTTTAATCGGTCATTTGATTTTGAGCTTATTCGTTTTAAATAAAAAAATTGGTCAAGTGCGAACGGTTCCGTACCATTATCTATGCAACATACGTTATTAATAAATGAGCAAACAACACACACAATACTTAATTAATCACGTTTGTTGTATGAGAGCAAGAAACGGTAAAAAAATCATGTTTGTTGTATGGGAGCCCCCCTTAAATATTTATTTTATTTTATTTTTAGTATTTGTTGTTATAGCGGCAATAGAAATACATCATCTGTGAAAATTTCAACTCTCTAGCTATCACCGTTCTTCACTTTTGGAAGGATTATGGTCTACTGTGCCGCGTTGACCAGACGTGCACAGTATTTACTGTCGAGGTCTCGATCTCTCACAGAGGGTGTTATCTCTGTACTATCCCTGAGTTAACAGCACCCTGAGAAAGTAAAGGGGTTGTGATAATTGTATTCTTAAATTAGTCCCCACACTGACTGCTTAAAAACCCATATATGTAACTATATAAAATGCTTGAATTATTATAATACATTTTAGTATCGGCTGTCTATCCGCCATCAATTAAAGGTCTATTAAAGTCCAGTCGTGATTCTGATGACCTGTCTAGTAAATATCAGACGTCTAGAGTTCGCTTCAACTTAGAACGACGTTTTAATTTTCCAAACGTCGATCATCTTGTAAGTTTTATAAAGCGCTTTTTATTATTATTCTGAATAGTGTATCTTTACATATTATATAAGTACTAGCTGACCCGGCAAACGTTGTTTTGCCATACAAATATTATGGGTAGACAAATAATCTACTATATAAAAATAAGTCGGGTTTTCCTTCCTGACGCTATAACTCCAGAACGCACGGACCGATTTCCACGGTTTTGCATTCGTTGGAAAGGTCTCGGGCTCTGTGAGGTTTATAGTTCATTTATTTTTAATTTATTTTTTTTTAACTTATTTTTGGTATGGCAAAACAACGTTTGCCGGGCCAGCTAGTTTGCAATAAAATAATATTGCGACTATAAATTTAAATGTAAGCTATCCTCCGGTGTGCAAAATAAATTTAAAATCGGTTCAGTACTTTAGGAGTCCATCGCGGACAAACAACCTGATACGTAATTTTTATGTATAAAGATTAGCAGGCTTTCGCCCGCAACTTTATTTATATACGTGGAATTTAGCGAAAAATACATCTGCTACGATCCAAACATACTTAGTTGGCTTCATCCACACTCATACATCTGGTCATACATGCCCGACGGTTGTAAGTGCAACGCACTTGGCCCTTTTGGAGAATACCAACGATGACATATAGACAAAACAGAAAAATATACTAATTTTTCTCGGGTGTCCTCTCCCAGCATTTTCCCTTATCTTTCTCTGGAGTCCTTACCACCGGTGTCTTCCCTGGTCCCTGTACCCGACACCGATGGGCCCTCACATAATTTTATATTATCAAATGTATTGTTAATATTAATAAATAATAAAAATAAAAATGTGTTATTTTATTTCTTTTAGGTTATTAGGTAAGGTAATATTTAAAAATGTAATTTTATTATGGGCGTAAATAAAGAGCAAAAAAAGAAATTCAGAAAACATGAATATTTTATACGATTATGTGTTAAATACAACACTTTGTATACTGATAGGTACTACTAGCTAAGGCTGTTTAAGAACCAGCGACCAATTTCTTCACTCAAGACCGATTTTGAAGGTGTGTGGCGCTCTAAATTTTCACCTATCATTCTGAAAAAATACAACTAGTTTAAAAAACATCCAATACGAGTATACTAAAGCTGAAGACTTTGTTTGTTTGAATGCGCTAATTCCAATGTTCAGATTTAATACCAATGTTCAGATTTGAAAGTGTTGGATAGTACATTTATGGAGGATACGCTGCGACAAATAGCAGCGAGGCATTAGAGAAAAATATTGCTAATAAACTAAAAAGAAAAATTCGAAACTCCACGCGTACACATCGCCAGCAAAAGGTAGTATAATGTATATAAATATATATCAAACCACCGCATCTGTATAAATTTAAAACCAGTCAACTACGAATAGGACTCGCACACAAAGGGTTTCGCATAATAAATAAAATAAATAAATATTCATGGAAATTTCACACAACGTCCTTTGGTCCCAAGCTAAGCTTATATGCTTGTGTTATGGGTACCAGAATACGGATAGAATACATATACTACTTTTCTTTTGTAAATACATACTTATAATACATAGAAACACCCAGACGCAGTACAAACATTTGTATGACAATTAGAAAAATCACTCAAATGATTGTCCCGAGCGGGAATCGAACCCGCGACCTCTTGATCGGCAGTCCGTTCCATGAACCACTCAACCACGAATAATAACCTTATGATAATATTCCTGGCGCCAAATAACGGCATAAGAGCAGAAGAATGATGATAATGACTATAATTTTGTTGTAAGCAACTGATATACTCCTCTCCAGCACATTTACTTCCCACTGGTGGGCACGGACCTCCTCCACTTTGGAGGGATTATGGTTTACTGCGTCGCGCTGATCATGCGTGTTGGCACAGGGTTTATTTTCGAGTTTTCCGTCTCTCACAGATGATGTTATCTGTGTGCAATATCCCTTAGCTGACTTTTACCGCACCCTTGGGAGGAGATGTGGTGACACTTATATTCTCAATCCGTCACCACACGGAGGGCGTCACCACACGGAGAATACTAGAACTGATATACATGAGCTGTAAAATTTTTAGCCTGATGACGGACGGACGAACAGGGAAGTCTCAGTAATAAGGTCCTTTTAAAACTTTGGTATAGAACTTTAAAAATTTGTTTTCATGTAGTTCTCATCAATTGATAATTTTTAGGGTTCCGTACCCAAAGGGTAAAAACGGGACCCTATTACTGAGACTTCGCTGTCCGTCCGTCCGTCCGTCCGTCCGTCCGTCCGTCCGTCCGTCTGTCACCAGGCTGTATCTCAAGAACGGTGATAGCTAGAGAGTTGAAATTTTCACAGATGATGTATTTCTATTGCCGCTATAACAACAAATACTAAAAATAAAATAAAATAAATATTTAAGGGGGGCTCCCATACAACAAACATGATTTTTAGGGTTCCGTACCCAGTATCTCAAGAACGGTGATAGCTAGACAGTTGAAATTTTCACAGATGATGTATTTCTATTGCCGCTATAACAACAAATACTAAAAATAAAATAAAATAATTATTTAAGGGGGGCTCCCATACAACAAACATGATTTTTCAACCGTTTCTTGCTCGATACTAATAACGTTGCCTTATGTTGCATAGATAATGGTACAGAACCCTTCGTGCGCGAGTCCGACTCGCACTTGACCAATTATTAATTATGACTTGTTTTTATAAAATGGTTTAAACCCTATCAAAAGTTATGACAGTAAACTCAAAAAAATACAAAAAATTTAAGTTAAATTTTATATAAACTCTGTAACGTTGCTTACACAGTGTTTTGTTGATGGAGCGAACAAAATTATTTTACTATGTACCATAAAAAACTTTTTTAAATTGTCGCTAAACTTTTTAATTGCACGGACCTGTGGCTCGGACAAACAAAGCCCTCAAATTACAATGAATTGTTATTACAGAATAGAGCATAAAATCCATCGATATTTATAAATATTCCAAATACTGATAATATTTAAGTTCTTGATAAATATTGTATATCTATAACAATTTTTTTCCATTTGTTACCACCCCATTTCTTCCCCAGGGTGCTGCAAGATCCATCTAAGGGATATTATAAGCACTTAACGTCCTCTGTGAGAAACAGAAATTTGGAAACAAAACCCTACGCCAACACGCATGGTCAGCGCGGAATAGTATCTAGACCACAAACTCTCCCGAAGTGGAGGAGGCCCGTGCCCAACAGTGAGACGTTAAAGTGCTGGAGAGAGAGAGAGAGAGAGAGGAGCCAGATACGAAAACCGAAGAACATTTTTACTAAAATAGATTCTCGATTTTCCTGGAATCCAGTCACTAGAAGCAAGCGTGGTGATAACGGGAATACCCCAGGGTGATGATTGTAAACTAACTAAAAGTAACTTTAAAAATATAATATACTTTACATACCCAATAGTTGATACAATATATAAACATTGCAAAGTATTCATAAATGCAGAACGTGTCTTTTCAAGTAACTCTTGAAAATATAAAAGAAAATATATTTTTGTAAGCATTCCTGCTCGAAACTCCACTCTATTTGATGGAGGATTACAGTCGTAAATCCTGTGTTTGTCAAATCTTTTATAATTTTTCCTGTACAATACAAATACATTAACAAATTACATAAAATTCGTGTTCAAATTAAGAATGCAAAGGTCAATACCGAATATTTATAAAAAAATTGTTAAGTTTCAGTTCAGAAATGAAGGCATTTTATGATGATTAAATGCATTGAATAAGTCAATAAGAATTTTTTACGTTATTTCAGTAAAATGTGCTAAGCTTTTTTCTATACATCGGGCAATTCCCAGACTCTGTAGCTGTGATTTTAGAGTGCTGTCCCTAAAGGTAAACAGGGACCCTATTATTTGAGATTCCTCTGTCCATCCATCTGTTACTATCCTGTAACGCTCTATCTCAAGAATCATTTCAGCTAAGAATAAATATTTTCCAAAATACACGAGTTATAAAACATACCTTGTTGTACTTATATATACACATACATACCATCTATATAGCAAAGAAATGGCAGGTATAGGTTGAAAAATACGACAAGCCATGTTGAGGTAATAAAATTATAGTTAATAAAAGCTTCGCTAGAATTTTAAAGAAATTTTAAGTCTGAGTATTTTGACAGTTTTCCAGAAATACAAACGAAATCTGTCAAAGTGACTCGTTAAGAGTCATGTAGACTAGAGAGTGTATACTCTGTAGTCTACATGACTCTTAACGAGTCAGAAGATTAGATCAATCTTATGTATTTAGGACTGATCCAATCTTCTTGGTTATCCCATACATGATCCCATGAATGATGCCATACAATCATCAATGTTTTAATAAGGCAATAATAGACAGAAGTAGGAAGTACATAATGTTCTTTGTGCCAACTAAATAAAGATTCTTCTAACGGGTAACTTAAAATGGGTTAAATAGAAATACCGTGGTAAATAAGACCAGATTTTTTTTATATTAATCAGTTGGCGACCAAGCTTACAGTTCACCTGATAGTAAGCGTAGCCTATAAACGTCTGCAAAACTAAAGGTATCACTCGCTCGTCGCCGATCCTATAGAAATCTTATTACACCTCTTTTGAAGAACCCCAAATTTCATTTTTGTAACATTAATAAAGATGGTATTAAAGTCATTATAACACGCTTTTATAAGCTTTGTTCGTATCTATCTATGTATTAATCTGATAAAGTTTCTGTCTACCCCACAGGAAGACGGTGAGATGGTATGATGACGAATTTAAAGTTTCTACGTTTGCTAAATAGCCACTTGTATCTGTTTAACATATCGTCGAGCAGTCAATAAATATTTTAAACAAACCTTAATAATAATTCCTACGCCATTTCTATAATAGATATCGATTTTGAAGTAACCCTTCCTGGATTTACATAATATTTGAATAAATTACTCAATGCGTATACAAAGTGTACTATTTTAATATAATAACAAAGTTATTAAGTGTGAGAAAATTTGTCAAATTTGTCGCGCAAGAAGTCCTACACTTCGTGATAATCAGTAGAGATCTAAAACTAAAGCCCGTTGAATTCGCAACCGGCCTGCAATAGCCTGCCTATTTGCCTAACCAAAAGTGTTCATGGCTTTGTTTAATTTCATTTTAAAATAACAATATTTTCTGTTATCCGGTTTTCCGCTGACAAACCTATATTATTATTGTATTCTTAATTAAATTCTATATCTATATATTGAAGAGAATTATGTCTAGCTGTGGGCGGAAAAGTTTACATACAAAACGATATTTTGCGTTTACCATCGCGAAGAAATAGACAGCATTCGTTCAATAATTGGCGTAATCTATACGTAATATTAAACAGCTAAACAGTTAGCTGTGCAAACAGAATTGGCACCCCGAGTAATAAGCAACAACAGTATTAAAAGAAACATAAATAAACTCAATAATTCTGAATGAAGCACATAGTTGTCAAAGTTCATTGTTACCAAATTAGTACATGTTTTTAAAATAATAACATTCCCGGTACGCGCGCGTTTGAATGTCTGCTAGTATGTACTTAAGTCGATATAATATTGTAACGCTATGTTTTGAAAACACATGGGTACATAATTGCGACGGGCCGGAAAATTCATTTTGTTATTATAATTACAGTTGACCGAGCGTAGCTCGGGATGGAAATTTGGGAAATTATGCATATGAAGGGAAGTCTCTCTAATAGTGTCCGGATTGATCTTTTGAAAGGAAAACCTTTAAATCCTTTAGGAAAACCTTTTACCATTTGGTATGGAACCCTAAAATCAAGAAAATTAAATTCCGGCCAATTACGAGTTGACCACGTACTCGAAGAGTTCCGTATCGTTACTATCATGATATATTCGTCACACCAGCCACAAATAATACCAAAAAACGGGGACCCAAGCAATGGAATAAAGGCAGGCGGAGAAAGCCTTCAATTCAAAATTTTGCTCTATGTCTAATAATTTATAGGACGACTAAATAAATTGGCCCGGCGCGTCAAATAAAATGGCCCGGGGCACTAATTTTCAAAATACGCTTCTGGGCTTCGAGCAGTTCAGTTATACACTAGTTGTACCCCGCAATTTACTTGTGTGTTGACAGTTTAGAAAAAATAATTGTTGTACTTTTGAACCGGTACCGTTGTTAAAACCGTACCTACTGGTAGTCTCAGTAGGGTCTCTTTTTACATTTTGGTACGGAACCCTAAAACCCTTCCTATGCCCGACAATGGGATGATAATGGGCTGCAACGGGTTGAAGAACTCACTACTTAATAACGTGATTTTTTTATGTTGGTTTTCTAAATAGTGGGCCTGCAACGTATCAAGTTTCTTGTGTTTCTTTACATAGAATGTCATGAAAGCAATCGATTTTGTTGAAACACGTGCGTTGGCTACTCGCTATTTATCGATCGTTCCGGCCCCGGGTAGCATTAATTAGTTCAAATTTTCATTTAACTATGCTTCTATTATTCTCACATGTCACGTGGGTCTTATAAATTATTACTTAATATCTTGCTAATGATGTTAATTAGTATAAATATGTTTATCACATTATTGTTACTTTTATTAAAATAGACTTCAAAGGCTTAATAATTTAACAAGACAAAATGTACAAACATTTCAACTCCATCTCGACGTTCTTGAAATAAAGCCTGGTAACAGACAGACAGTAGGTCAGAGAAGTCTTAGTATATTATCTGTAGTGATAGGGTCCAATTTGACCTGTTGGTACCAAAACCAAAATAAGATATAAGTAATTTCTAGCACAAGCAATTTAGTTCGACATTAACAAAGTATCACAAAGGCGTGCTCCTAACGGAAGAGTAAAGGAAATGACGATTAGATTCGTCGAGCTATTTTCCGTCGATAATAGCTGGCGACAAGCCACTAATGACCTCTACAGTATAATGGTTGTTTGTTATAGGCTATTTACAAATATTGTGACATCTACACACTTTTATTTATAGATGTTTAAACCGACTCTTATAAAAGAGTTTTAAATTCATTGAAGAAGCAATGGGTAGGCGACATTGTTTAAAGAGCTGATGACCTTTAGGAAGGAAAGTCCTCGTAGCGGCGAGTACTTACTGGACCACGTAGCGACGGGTGGCCCTCAACAAGGCAGAGTGATGATATCATCGAATTCGCAGGGAGCCACTGATTGCATGCGGCCGGCGCAAGACCGCGTATTTAAGAGGGCACGACACCAAATATGCTCCATAAAAAAATATGGGCATCGTAGTCCGCTGTTTTCTTCGTAGGTATTGCCCCAAGAGCAACTACTAACGTAATTTTTCTCACAGTATCTAGATCTTTTATATAATAGACTTGTGAAGCTTGTCTAGCTTGAAAACATAATAACTAACAAAAATATGACCATCCAAAAATCCCGATGTTTCGGTTTTCTTTAGATGAACTTGCAGCGCGTATCACACAAATTTAGAAGATTTTAGTAAAAAGGAAAGTAAGAGGAGGATAGATAATAAAATACTGTTCATCTATGATATGGGGTAAAAGAAAATAAAATCGGATTAATTTTCACGAAGAAAACAGCGGACTACAAAACGTCTTTTTTTCAAAGAATTTTTAGGTAAAATCTGTCGCAACTATATTAAGAGTAACTTTCAGCGCGGCGCTCAGAAATGGGGAAAGCAATACCTAAGGTAAATATCTAAATTGGGGTTGCAAGGGCAAAGAGTTGCATTGGGCAAGTATCTAAAATAGAACTTATTTACAGTAACATCGCCGCGCTGTTTTGAACGCAAAATATTTATAGAAATTTTATATTAATTAGTTGTTATTTATTCTTCCCTTCCAATTCTTCCATAAAGTGCTGTAGAGCCAACTAACTATTGTAAATAAGTACTTAACGTTCTTCTGTGTACTTAACATAAAAATGTCGGTAGGGGGCTGCCCCCTGTAGTTAGTCAACCTCAACCTCAACCTGCCCCGCCTTCATCTTCTCCGGCAACAGCTTCATCTGCTGCCGTGGAGGCAATGGATGCCGCCCCCACCTAATGTGTGGGCGGTGTCCATCCGTGTAGGCCACGCGCGGCACGTCGGGGGACCTGCCGCGCCTAATGTGGTGTATGGCTTCGGTGAGAGGCCATTAGCATATGCTGTAGGCAAAGGGGGGGCCTAATGTCCTCCCCTATTGAGTCGGGCCCCATCTGCAGGGCCACCCCTTTTGCCTGGGTCGTGGTAATACCTGAGTAACTACCACGGCCTGGGTTTCTGGGCGCGTAGAAACACCATGGGGTTTAGTGGGTAGTCCGGCTGCCGCCGGGAGTGCCACGCGAAGCCCGAAGGTTGCCCCCGCAACTGGATAGGCGAAGTGCGTCAATGCATTCCCCATATAAAAAAAAACATAAAAATGTCAACAAGTCTGGTCGGCACGGCCTAGTAGATCAAAAAAAGTTCCCGAAGAATCCATGCCCAAGGGCAGGACAATGTTACCTGCTGGTTTATATACAACGTACTAATATTATAAATATGAAAGTTTGTGAGTACGGATGTTTGGATGTTTGTTACTCTTTCACGCAAAAACTACTGAATGGATTTTAATGAAACTTTACAATAATACATCAGAATAACACAAAGGTTACAATTTATAAAGATATTGTGTGAATTGTCCAAAATGTGACGATAAGCGTCAAGTAATGTGGAATTCTACGCGTACGAAGTCACGGGCAACAGTTAATATTCTATATTTAAATAACATTATTGAAAATGAAAATGTATCTTGTAGCTAACAACTTATTTTTCTTCACGCGTTAGTGTCTGTAACAGGTTAAGGGCCTACATCAATATTATCGTATATTAACACAGCCAGTAGGCACAGAAAATGAAGAATTAGGGATACTTTTCCTATTTACTCAAAATCTACTAAATATATTTTAATTCTGATTTACGTGTTTCTATATACAGGGTGTCCCAGAACTCAACGTCAAGCCGAAACGGGGTGACAGGATAGATCATAACCATCACGAGAAAAATCAGAAAAAAAATCTATCCCATGCAGTTTGGAAATTATGGGCATTTTAAGAAAAACCTAGAAATTTGGTCTAACTGTACCATTTTTCGGTTATTGTGGTTAATTTTTATTATTTTTGGTCATTTAAACTTTGGAACCGTAACCCTAAATAACATCTCGAGAATCACAGTCTAAAATAATGACACAATTACCCCAAGTTTCCTAGAATTTAGACTATTTGTTAAACTATGAATTTAAAATTTTCAAACTTTGTCGACTTTGAAACACCCTCCTTTAAAAAAAATGTACTAGAGTGCCTTGGCAAGTGCCATTAAGAGTTGGCGCATTTAATCAGGATTGTAAAATGGTACAATACTTGTAAGTTTCGTACTAAAAAAAACGAGTAAAAAATAAAAACCTCAAGTAACCCGATTTTTGCTAACCCATTTTACTCAGTTAAAATGTTTTTTATTCGCACAAGCCCTTGGTAGGTTCTTTATTTTACGGTAAAATGATGAGAGATATGGATAGTGGACATGTTTGCCATGAGCGAGCGAGACAGATAGTGACGCCACTTTTACCAAAGCAACAAAATACTAATAAAATAATGAAAAATGTTGACCTTGTTTTGTTTAGGTTTATTGGAATAAAAGTCAGATTTGAAAATAACATTTTTTATTAAAACAAATGTTCAAATTGTTTACCATCAGCTTCAACACACGCCCTACATCTTCTTAAAAAGATCTACTTATTAGCCGGGCATATCCTCGAGAGTTGATGTCCTCAGCAGCTTGAGAAATTCGTTCACGCAGCTCGGCTACGCTCTCAATGGGCTTAGAATAAACTTTTTCTTTGAGAACGCCCCAATAAAAAAATCCAGGGGATTTAAATCTGGGGAACGGGCTGGCCACGAGATAGTGCCTGAACGTCCAATCCACCTTCCCGGATATTCTTGGTCAAGGAAATCTCTTACTTGCACTGCGTAATGCGCTGGGCAGCCATCTTGTTGATACCACATGTGGCAACGATCTGTTAGTGGTACGTCCTCTAACAAACTTGGTAAATTTTCTCGTAAAAAATTTAGGTAATTCGTGCCATTCAAATTCTCAGGCAGCTCAAAAGGCCCAACTATTTTGCCGTTTAAAATTCCTGTCCACAGGTTAACTTTAAAGCGATATTGGGATCGGTCTTCTCGCATTAAATGTGGATTCTCCACATGCCACTCATGAAAATTGTGTAAGTTTATGTAGCCATCTTTTTTAAATGTAGATTCATCTGACCAGAGAATTTTTTGGATGAATTGGGGATTTTCATTATGCCTCTGTAGCATTGTTCTACAAAATGAAATCCTTTCAGGATAATCTCGAGGGAGAAGACTTTGAACTCGTTGTACGTGAAATGGATGCATTTCAGCTCTTTGTAAAATACGATGTGCTGTGCTTTTGGGTATTCCCGTTCTTTCTTCAATTCCACGAACGGAAATACTTGGGTCATCTGCGACCTCTTCCAACACTTCTTCTTCGTAAGGAAAGCGAGGTCTACCTCCAGCCCGTATTTGATTCGGGAAATGGCCGTCCTCTGTGAGTGAATGGTGCACATTAACAAACACGCGGTGATCCGGATAGCGCTCTAAATTTGGATATCTTTCACGATAAAGTCTAGCGGCGGCACTTGCGTTGCATCTGCATTCCCCATAAATGAGATGCATGTTCGCATATTCTTGTGAAGTGTAGCGCGTAGGCATAGTGATGAGAAGGATGTCAACACAAAAGTCCAATTCCAAAAGAGAGAAGCCAAAGTTGCCGGTATGTAATCAACAAGTCCAATTCACAAAAATCCAAGTCCAAAAAGAAAAGCCAAAGTTGTCAGTACTAAATTAACACAAGCGAATACGGAAAGGTGCGCAGTAGACGAATGAGCGAAATGTACTAACTGGTGTCAGACTGGCAGCGTAGCTATTTGCTTGGTATGGCGTCTGTATCTGTTTCATTCGCACTCGTTTAAACGATGCATCTCCGTCTCACTGCGTGGCGTCACTATCTGTCTCGCTCGCTCATGGCAAACATGTCCACTATCCATCTCTCTCATCATTTTGCCGTAAAATAAAGAACCTACCAAGGGCTTGTGCGAATAAAAAACATTTTTCCTGAGTAAAATGGGTTAGCAAAAATCGGGTTACTTGAGGTTTTTATTTTTTACTCGTTTTTTTTAGTACGAAACTTACAAGTATTGTACCATTTTACAATCCTGATTAAATGCGCCAACTCTTAATGGCACTTGCCAAGGCACTCTAGTACATTTTTTTTAAAGGAGGGTGTTTCAAAGTCGACAAAGTTTGAAAATTTTAAATTCATAGTTTAACAAATAGTCTAAATTCTAGGAAACTTGGGGTAATTGTGTCATTATTTTAGACTGTGATTCTCGAGATGTTATTTAGGGTTACGGTTCCAAAGTTTAAATGACCAAAAATAATAAAAATTAACCACAATAACCGAAAAATGGTACAGTTAGACCAAATTTCTAGGTTTTTCTTAAAATGCCCATAATTTTCAAACTGCATGGGATAGATTTTTTTTCTGATTTTTCTCGTGATGGTTATGATCTATCCTGTCACCCCGTTTCGGCTTGACGTTGAGTTCTGGGACACCCTGTATAATAGTTACTTATGTTTTTAAAGTTATTTCATTAGTTAATACGCGATAATAGACCGACAAATGAAAAAAATAAAAAATTAGAGAGGTTGTTTCGCTAAGATTTTCTATCGAGAAAACTTTTTTCAATCGCGTTTCTGAGTTTATGCGATCCTAGATCATATATTGAAAAAACATATACTTAAAAATTAGATCTAAAATTTTGTGCACCAGACAAAGACCGATGACAATTCAATAATAAAAAAATATTCAGGATTTTCAAGCGTCTTTTCATATTAAGTTATAGTTTCGTAATAAAATATCTGATTTAAATAAGCGTTATAAAACATTACAACTGTTTATTTTGTAGAACGTCAAAGTCTTTCAACACATTAGAAGTTTAAATAAATAAAAATAACTCTTGAACTACACTTACCTTTTTTTTTAATTGATGTTTTAATAAAAATGAACTTACCTGAAAATAAAAAAGGTTTAAATTAGGTATATATTGATGGTTATATAGGTAAGTTATGGTCAACGTAATAGTGAATATGGACTAAGAAAAGTTTATAATTAATGAGTGTAAATATTTATTGCGTCTTTAAAACACAATGCATGTCTCGTCTTGTCGCTTATCGGTAACCGACTTCTGTGTGCGCGTGGTTTCGGTACGCACACAATGCAATAATTAGTAAATTATGATAAACACAGATAATACCTAATTATATGTGTGCAGTGTCTAAAAGTTTCTATCTATTGTAATTTATTATGCATCCGTCTCTCTCTCTTTCCAGCCCATTTACGTCCCACTGTTGGGCACGGGCCTCCTCCACTTTGAGAGGGACTATGGTCTACTGTGCCGCGCTGACCAGGCGTGTTGGCGCGGGGTTTATTTTCGAGTTTTCTGTCTCTCACAGAGGATGTTATCTGTGTACAATATCCCTTAGCTGACTTTTACAGAACCCTTGGGAGGAGATGGAGTGGTGACACTTGTATTCTTAATCCGTCACCACACGGATGCATCCATATATTAGGTATAATGCTCAGTTTGGAGCTATAGTACATCGTGAATATGTACCTACATGAATATAATTAGCTTAAAGTGCTGCCATCTGTTGAACACAAAATTAAACACCTGCGTGGATTGGAAATGTAAGTGTCACAATCCTATTTCCTTTTCATTAAGTTTCAGTTTAGTTACAAATGATAATTTTTTTTAGCAGAAAATGTCTTCTTTTAGCTAAGCTTTTTATACGAATCTATCCTAAGTATATAAATTTATGCCCATGGTCGGGTCATGGTAATACCTGAGTGACTACCATGGCCCGGCTAAGGGGCGAGGAGGAACACCGTGGGGTTTAGTGGGTAGTTCGGGTCCGCTTCTGACCCGGGAGTCCCACACAAAGTGCGTAAATGCATTCCCCACGTAATTAAAAAAAAAAAAAAAAAAAAAATGCCCAATATTCGAACCTATAATTATACAACATTATGTTTGTTTGCTGGCCGTACCAAATGCATTACGCCGCTTAGGGGCTGAGAAGTAGTTGGCTAAAAAGCAATTCGTAAGGTTATGAGCATAACTATAAAATATTAAACTTTACCTCGTTTGTTTAGACAAGTCGTGGTAAAATAGTGGTAAAGTTGTAATTATAATGTTTGCGCAAATTCAATAAAGTCACGCAATTTTATTAGAATCCCTTGAGTATAGAAATGATAGTTGAAGTGATGAGATAGTTAAACAGGTCATCGTCATCCCTTTATCATGTCCCTGCCTTTATCCCGTCGGGTTCGTCGCATCATGACTACTTATTCTTTTTAAAATGGGATAGGTCTGATTTTTACGACCGACCACCTCCTGCCTGACCTCAACTCTCCTTGGGTGTGTGCGTAAGTGTCATGAGACTTAGTTCCTGCCATCGGTCGGTTCTTAGGAACCCTGCGAGTGAGACATGGGGAGGTGACAGTTGTATTCTCTACGTCTCGACGGACCGGATACTTTATTTTTATTGTGTAGGTACTCCGATATCAATCTTGCACTTCATAATTACAAAGTTGCTACAAGATAAATAGGTACCGCAGCGCTATTATCTCTTTAAAAGATTGTGACGTCATCAAAGTAAATCGGTATTACATAAAAAACTGGTAGGCAACAAACTTGTCGATATTATTACTGCATGCTGTATGGCCACCTAGTATCAAGTAGAAGAACTAATATATTGTTGGTTCCTAAAATTAAATAAACTAATGGAGACTCAGTAGATGTTCAAGTACAATTAGCGACCACTAGATGTCAGGTGTACGCTTTTACGCGGCTGGATGTTTTCTATTAAATGAAATAAACTAACTGCTAACGTTGCCATCTATTGACAACTCTGCAAGCCCTATTTCCATAATAATTATTCTGTTTGGACACGCCGGGAACGTGCTGTGTTGCTCGCTGACAGGCGTGTACAGAACGAGAGTCCATAGATACTCGTAAACACGTAGACTCTAGCTACCTTATTGATTTGTCGGACGTAGTAGACGCTCAGTACCTAAACTACATGATGTTAGGCACGGTTAGGTTTGTGCAGCGATGGTGTAGGGCGGCGCGAAGGATAGAGCCACGCGGCGTTGGACTCGGGCAGCGCTAGGGCGCTAGGGCGGCGCGACGGTTAGGGCGGCGCGACGGTTAGGGCGGCGGCGTGGCGCTGAATTCGGGCAGCGCGATAGTTAGAGCGACGCGGCGCTGGACTCAGGCAGCGCTAGGGCGGCGCGACGGTAGCCACATGGTGAGGAGGGAGTCAATGAAACTTCGGGTGATTTCACTGGACTCCTTTATTGTAGAAATACATAGTTTATATAGTAGTTTCATTTATACACACATATGCAAAATACGTGACTGCGAAGAGTTACTAAAATAGAGCATAGAAAGAATTTGCTGATTATATTAATACGTGAGTTTATTCATAAACGGGAAGTTAGTTATTCAATATATATAACCTAGGGTGGACTTGTCCGTATGTATGTTCATACGTGAACATTCTGCCACTCTCCAGGCAGGGATTTCAACTCGTATATCTTGAAGACCTCACAAAGCCGCTCGTTGCTTTCGTCTAAGTGTAATGATAATATTTGTACACGTAATCAACAATGCAACTTCTGTAGTACTGCCTTTTCTTCACTGCTGCGGACTTTAATCCCACTTCCTCGGGATCTGCTTCCATAGCTTCCAGTAGTAATTGTACTCCTCTTTTGGTGTTATTATTGTAGCAATGGTATTTATCTGTATCTTCCTTCAAGACTACATTCTGTTCATACCAGAGTACTTAGTAGAGACTTTTAGTGTGTGTAAACTTTGTTTGTAGATTCGATGTATAGGTTCGAAACTATCTCCAACAACCTCTTCTGTGATAGCTGGTTCCATTACCAATTGCTCTTCCTGGCATTCTTCCATCTGCACGTTTTCATTCGTAAGGCATTCTATTGGTTCTGTTGTAGGTTCTGATACTGGTTCCAGTAATGGTAATGGCGGGAAAGGATAATCCTCGGTATCACTAGTTGGTGATACTGGTGGTAGCGGCGGAATGGCCGTTTCCTCCGTGACGTTGCAATCATCATACGTCACAGAATTGTTATATGTAATGTCGATAAGTTCTGACTGCACGCTTCTGTAAGGTTCATGCAGTGCCTGGATCTCTTCTTCTAAGTTTGAAGACTTTCTTCTGCCACTCTCCGGGGAAGGACTTCATTTCGTACAGCTTGGACACCCTGCGACTGCACGTTGTCCTGCCTCGCGATGTCTCGCCGTGGATGTGGTGTCATCAGCGTCATGGTCACACCGGGGCTGTTCCAGTGGTGGGCTCCCTTGGCAACGTCCCCCGCTGTTATTTTTCAATAATTTTAGTATTGAATACAAACGTTAATAGTCTGATTTATGAAGAATAAGTTGTATATACTTGTGTTAATATACTTTAGTATATTAGTAACCGTGTAAATTGTTAGTATTGTATTAGTGTATCATGTAATGTATACTTAGATATCTCATACAATAAGTAGGAGTGAGTTTTCATGCAATATTCATATATAAAGATGTATTAAGTAGATATAGTGTTATAAAGTGTAAATAATAATTTTCATTTCTTTATGGCCCAGGCCCAATCCTTCTTCTGTGAAATATTTTTCCCCAAGAAATATGTATTATAATGGGTTATTTCTGTCACACTTCATTAATGTTATTTTCAATCTCTGCATATTGTATTGCTCAGCTTCTTTATCTCGTATCCTTCATATACATATATATTTCTTTTTATATTTTCATCCTTCTTGTTAACAGTGGTCTAAAGTTGTCCAATTGTTATCCAACTCGAGTTATTGGTTTTGGTTAAATTTTCTTATTCTTTGTTTGGTATATTCTTAATAATTAATTATCATCATGTTGTTTCAGTTTACAGGTATTCAGTTTAGATGATGATATATTATATATACAAGAATATTGTGGTCCCTTTCACTGATTGTCAATAATGCAATTATGTAAGATGGTGCATTATCTTCACCACCCCGCACATAAAACTTCTTCCTCAGGATATCCTCTTCTTAATGTACAGGTATGCAATGCTCTTGTCTTGTGACAAAATACATAAAAATGAAATTTCTCTTCGTTTCCCTGTTATTACAGGGACTTTCTGTTTATAGCAGCATTGCGACATGTTTACTGATTATTATCATTCTGACCAGCTGGATTGTTTTGTTACAATTATGTATGATATACATATTGACTTCTCATTTTTGTCGATAGCTTCACTAGGTTTTGATAGAAGGTGTAAGCCGTAAAGCTCGATTTATTTATGCAATAAAACATTTTTGACGCAAGTTCACTGACGTCCCTTTTTTACGGGTAGTGCGATATGTGTTTGTGATTTGTATGTTTTCATTATTTCCTTTCTTCTTTACTTGATTGACTGGTTTCGTTGATTTCTTAATAAAAATATGATAACTCTGGAGGACTTTACATTATTGCATCAAATGTATTTTAGCAATGATCGCACTAAGCGTTATTTGAACTCTTGCCCGATTATTCCTTGGGTACTGGCATTAGAATTTTTTTTTTTGTTGCATCGTATTTTTAAGGAAGGCTGCTTTCTGTGCACGTTGTCAATGTTTCCACTACACTAGCTTCTTAAGCTTTGAACTGGTAAGACTTGCATAGCTTGATAGTATTTTTCCAGGCGACATGTTCATGTTTCTTATGTTCTGTACATTTAAATGGAGGACTTCTGGCACCGAGCGTCTTTAAATGTTTTTCAATGTTTTTAGACTTGGTTTGTTAGATGATTATATTTGAACTTCGATTTTCATAAAACTTTAGTAAATGTCATTAGAGTGGCTTTATCGTTAAATGTGCCCGTTTTTGTCATCCGAACAATAATGTTTCAAATTCATCCCGTATTCCACATTAGTACACGCTTGGTGTCAATTTCATATTCTTGCTAGATCTAGCATCGTATAGATTTTTCGTTGATTTTCTGTTTTTCGTTGGACAGGTTTTTGTTTTGTGATATTGTTTGTATACAGTTCCGAGCGCTCGTAATTTTGATTATTTTACGTTTTTTTGTTATTTTAGTTTATTTGATAATGATAATAAGTATCTTTGGATGCAAATAGCGCACTACCGCGCGTTAAGGTGTCTTATAGAGGAGGCCTATGTCCAGCAGTGGACGGAAAAGGGGCTGATGGATGGCTAGATGGAGAATAAGTATGTTTTGTGTTCATTACATTGTACAATCATTTTTACAATTCTTGACAGGGAAATGTCTGGTAACTTTAGATCAACGTTATAAATGGCCATTAGAAGAGAAATACATACACAGATTGTCGACGTCGTATTGTCAGAGATAGAAATATGCCTCTAGTTCAATTGTTCATTAAGTGGCATTGTAGAATTGTTAGTGATTTGTTTCTTACGTTCAATAGCAGTGTTAAATATGCTCCCTTTAATTTCATTATTATGTTCCTTTATAGTACACCGGGTACGTTTAATAGTTTTATCTTAAATCCTTTGTTATTGCGTTGCGTCATTATTAAGTTTCTATAAATGTGATTCCATGTTTTATACTTCCTTTGGTGCCAATAGCATATAGAAATAATTGCAAACGTATTTTAGTTTAAGGCACACGTACTATCTTCGGTATGTTATATTAGCTGCGCAGATGTTTCTTCATTTTATCATTATTTACACGTAATTTCAGTCTTTATTGTGCCATTTTAGTAGTTAGCTGCGATAATCTCGCGGTCAGTTCTTGAATGATTTATATCTGAGTCTTCTCGTGCTGTACTGTAAACTCTCGTAACCCCTTGTCAATTTATTGCTATACACTTCTTCACAAATGTGATATATATTTTTTTGCTTAAAGACTGTACGTTTATATTTCCATAAGTATTTTTGTATGTCCTATATCGACATGATTGTGGTTAATAGATTTAGCCCATTTTCTTTAGATTGTATATTTCCACAGATATTTTCATGGCTCTTATTGTAAGTTTGCTTCCAACCCTTGTTTGCTTATTGCTTTTTTCAATGTAGGTACTTGCTTCCTACAGCCGTTTTTCTTCCATAATGGAGGTCTTTGTATACAAATTCTTTTTCTTATAAGTTGTGTCATACAATTGTTTGTATGTCCCTTGGTTATGAGTCCAAATGCATTATAGTAGTATTTTAAATTGACCACCCCATTAGATAGTTTTCTTCAGAAATATGTTTACACATAAGTAACGACGTTGACGACTTCATTTCGATTTAAAAATTTTGATTGTATCATTTTCTCTCTATCTGATAGTGATAATATTTTCATGTATTGCTTTCATGAATGAGCCATGAAATTGTTTGCATAATCTAGGTATGGTAATAAAATATTGTTTTTTTACACGCTTTATATTAGCTTCACTTGTATGTTTGTTTGTATATTTGTTTGTATGTTTGTTTGTATGTTTGTAACCGACTCCTTTGGACGCTATTTTGACCCACTTTAAACGGTCAGATTCTATTCAAATTTTGCACAGCTGTCAAAGGCCGATGACAATGCAATAATTCGATTAAATAAAGCGTGTTTTTTAGTTTTTGTAAACTATTTTTATATTTTTTTATGTCTGGTGAGTTTCTTCTGGCTTCTTCAATATGTATTTAGGCGTTATATTCTTAGATGCAATTCCATAATCCTCGAATTGTATTTTCTTCCAATGTTTTCGAACACTTGTCTTAAAAATAATAATCATCATTTGTGCAGTCTTCCTAGAGTAATTTGATTTTGCCTCCATTTCTCATTTTCCATCCAAAAAAACTTTAGAAGCCGCTGCCTGATAGAATAATAGTGGTATATTTTGACCCGCTGTTTAAGTCTTATATTAGCAGACGTATATTAATTGGTTTCATTTTTATTTTACGGCAGTAGTAATGTTCTGATTTTTCTAACAATTTTGGGTCATAAATTCGTATTCCGTAATTCCACAATTTTTTGGACCCCGTCCTAGCCTTGGTTGCCATCCTGGATAACTGACCTGATTATAAACTCCTCTGAACTTCTTGTATATTCTCGTTAATGCCTTAATTGCCATCTTCTTTTCTTCTGAATGATTAGTGATAAATATGGTAGAAACATGCCAAATTTATTGTGTTACGGACTTTCTTCTAGACTGTTTGTCCTCAATTATCGCTTCATTATTAGTAACATGTGCCTGTATACATCATGATTTGTAGTGTCTGTTCATCTCACATGACGTTTTAGTTAAATTATACATTTCCTTTTCTTCTAATGCCCCGTGCCATTTTTACGTGTAATTCTCAGTCGTATGGATGTTGGTATGTGTATAAGTACGCATTTAGTGATTTTCCTTGTCATGTTATAATTTTCCATGTCCACACACAGTCATATGGTCGTAAGTACTTGATATCTGTTTAGTATCATTATTTAGGACATTCGTAATACGGTAACTGATAATGTCAATTTCTCTTCTGTTGTTAGTTGGATCAGGGCGAGTTACCCTCGTTAGTAAAGTGTTGTCTTAATTATGCCGCCAACGAAATAGGTATTGTTTTCATTAGTGTGAAATGCATATTTTCGAATTTGTTGCCCGAATATTGCTGATATTTGTATCCTCATAATGTGGTTAACTTGTTTTGCTTGTGTTCTAGGTGTTGATAAAATTGGTTGCAATGTGTGTCTTCGCGTCTCCTGGGTTGTTGCATGATTGCTTGAAATCCATGATAATATTGGTAAACTTTTGTATGTCTATTTGTAGGTCGTTTTGATTAATGTTAGTCTCGATTTGTAATGTCCCTCCATTTATCTTTGTTGAGTCATTTGTTGTATAGAATCCAGGTGATAGACTTTTGCATGGTGGATTTATATTCTGTGCTGCTAACCATTTACGTTAACGCTATTCTCATCGTTTGGTTGTACCGGTAAAGGTATCTTTGTGTATATTGATCGTGTGTAAGTGATACCGAACATCTTTTTAACGTTACTACTTTTGTTAATCCATCATTTCAAGTGTGTATTTCTTTCTTTTGCCAGTAGCCATTTGGCTACGCGAATGTCTTCGTCCTTTATTATTATAATACTAAGGTACTCGTCTTTGAATTATCTTCTCTTGTTTTCCATCTATATCTATATTGTAGATGATGAATATAATCACCAGCCCAGCTTTCCCTTCTTCATTTTTTTTTTTGTTGTATGTAGGTTCTTAGTAGCAGGAGTTTCATTTCCAATTATGAAGTAACTTGGTTTCAGTACCGTATTATCATTAATGTCCTCACATAGTACACATAGTAGTCTTGAGTATAACCATGCTTTTGTCTGATGTAAGAATGTAGATATGCAATTCTTCACATGCAACTGTTTATGCGCCTATTACTCTGCGCAAATGACATTTTATTGAATTCACCCTATATATTTGTATTTTTTCGAAGTGCGGAGAGAATGGAGGTATAGTGCCCTTGTGTGCCCATGATGATTAGTGTTACCGTAATTCCAACGTGTTTGTGGCAATAACTTTTGTATGTGTGATACTCTGTTTACTCTCTTGCTTTGTGTTGTTAGATTATTTTCGTTTATATTCTGCATTTACCGCCAACGTGCGTATTTGTGCTGATATAGCAGTAACTCGTTTACACAAATACGTGTTGTTTTAATTGTTTCACTCAATTGATAAACAAATTTGTGACGTAACGTCTATTTGATTTTTTTTTTTCTCATTTGACTTGAATTAGGACTTGACCCATGACTTGTTTAATCACTTTGAGTTTCTGATTCTGATTTATTTCGTTCCTTGCGTATTCCTCAATTTGTGTATTTCTAATTCTTGTTGAAATGGGATCCCATGTGACGATTTTAATCCATATTCCTTGCTTGTAATATTGTCTTAATGCATATGCAGCTGCTTAAAATTGATAAGGTTTATAACAAAGGTACCATATTCATGAGGTGCTAATATTAATTTACCCCTTTTATTTTATTTATATAGCGCTTTTATATATGAACGTAAACACATCATGATGTCATAATTCCGTAGAGTACTAGTTATTTTGGCGAATTCGCATTTTTCTGTGCTAATAGCAATATCTTTTCATTAATGAAGTTCAATTCATGTCAATGTCACGATCACGACCAGTGTGACATTCGAATGCATTCGTCAGTGACTTTCTTTGTGCGTATTCTTTTTGCGTAAGTCAGCAATTATTTTATTGAGCTCATTTTGCACTTGTAGACTAATTTCATTCTTGATTAACGTAATCTGTTTCATAAGTAGGTAGCTTCTTGGGCAGCAGATGTCTACGAGTTTCTGTTATTTCTTTTTAAAACTAATACGTATTATTCTGTTCCATTATTCTTTTCTTGTGATATTTTCTTGATATTTCTTCATTCCTCAATTTATGTCTTCTTGTATTTCCAATATCTCTTTTCCAGTGATGGTACTACTTGTAATTGGTAGATGTAAGACTAAACTTAGTTGCGCTCTCTTTTCCCGTTACGGTATAATACAATTACATACGACTTCTCGAGCATCGGGGCGACCCGCTTGTGGGAGACCGATGCCTGATTCGTTACCGCACGAAGGCAACTGAGTTATAAACAGCTTTTAACATATAACAGTACCAGTGAGTGTATAGGGCTCACCAGCCTGTGATTTAATAAGACACAAGTAGTAATAGAAAAGAGAAATGCTAGTTCTTACCTCGAAGGACCAAATGGACACGCCGGGAACGTGCTGTGTTGCTCGCTGACAGGCGTGTACAGAACGAGAGTCCATAGATACTCGTAAACACGTAGACTCTAGCTACCTTATTGATTTGTCGGACGTAGTAGACGCTCAGTACCTAAACTACATGATGTTAGGCACGGTTAGGTTTGTGCAGCGATGGTGTAGGGCGGCGCGAAGGATAGAGCCACGCGGCGTTGGACTCGGGCAGCGCTAGGGCGCTAGGGCGGCGCGACGGTTAGGGCGGCGCGACGGTTAGGGCGGCGGCGTGGCGCTGAATTCGGGCAGCGCGATAGTTAGAGCGACGCGGCGCTGGACTCAGGCAGCGCTAGGGCGGCGCGACGGTAGCCACATGGTGAGGAGGGAGTCAATGAAACTTCGGGTGATTTCACTGGACTCCTTTATTGTAGAAATACATAGTTTATATAGTAGTTTCATTTATACACACATATGCAAAATACGTGACTGCGAAGAGTTACTAAAATAGAGCATAGAAAGAATTTGCTGATTATATTAATACGTGAGTTTATTCATAAACGGGAAGTTAGTTATTCAATATATATAACCTAGGGTGGACTTGTCCGTATGTATGTTCATACGTGAACACTGTTGTTGTAGCGAGTGTACTGCTAGTTCAAAAATATTCAAACAGATGTCGCGGTAGACAATGATGGTTTGTAGTTATGCACGCCATCTGTGTTAACATATTAGTACTGTTGCATTTTGCCCAGAATTATGTAGTACCACACAGATGGCGCTGATGACAATGCCAGTTAGAGTATTTTTATCAGTCTCGGCGACAAATCTAACAGTTCAGAAATATTTATACAGATGGCGTGGATACCAACGAGAGTTAGAAAATAAAAATTAATAATTATTATGTATAGGCAATAGCATCAGTTCAAAAATACTAACGCAGATGGCATAATATGTGATCTCAACATCGATGGTTACAATAAATTTGGGAAACAAGCAACAGGTGTTTTTATCAAACTCCGGGAGGGCTACGTACCTACCTACTTTTTTTCTAGAAAAAAGTAGTTAGAATGAATTCTTTATTATTCATAATTATTTTTACTTTTGTGCACTGTAATAAATGAACCTCTATATTTTTCCATAATGATCATTTTTAAACTAGTTTTATCACCGTGATAATAATTATTTATTTAATAAATTTTGTATTTTCCCTTCAATATTATCTTCATTTCGTTTAAATCTCTCTCACAATCTTTTTCGTTCTTATTTGTACATCTAAACTAGTATTCCTGTTTGTCTACCTTAATTAGGTATGTAATCCTTGTGTGTATATTATAGAGTGAAATAAATAAATAAATATTTTAGCCATAGCGTCTTTTTAAGCGGAAAAAATATTTATATAAGCTTTCCTCAGAGTTTTCTATTCAGTAGGTAAATGATCAATATTAATAAAATGAATAGTTGCTAGAGCTTCATAGAATATACGAAATTTTAACTTTGAAAATTTCAACTATTCAGCTGTCACCGTATCTGATATACGGCCTGGTGACTGATGGATGGATGGGCAGTAAAAGAGTTCCGTGTTACCTATTATCTCTATTATTTATTTATCATTTCTCCATGCATTCAAGGGTTTACTGAATTAAAATATATATATATATATAAAAAAGTCAAAAGGTTTGATAAAAAAGTCAATATGAGTTAAACTCGCCTTTAGTGCACATATGTATTATTATGGTCATATTCATAATGACTTTATAAGGATTTCATATGGAGGTTTTAACGGAGATTTTATCGGGGAGATAATAAACGTTTTAGCGTAAAGAGACTATTATGAATGACAATTTTCGTAAACCGATTTTAGCGAACTTTTAAACCTCCGATAAGTCATTATGAATAAGACCATTATTATTTACTTATGCCTTACCTCTATGAGTGCACAACCCTATTAATATTATAGATGTGAAAGTTTGTGAGTATGGATGTTTGGATGATTGTTACTCTTTCACGCAAAAATTACTGAATGAATTGGAATGAAACTTTACAATAATGGTACCAATTCTAGGTGCACAACTAATCTATACTAATTTATACTATAATATTATAAAGCGAAAGAGTTTGTTTGTTTGTTTAAACGCAGTAATCTCAGGAACCACTGGTACGATTTGAAAAATTCTTTCAGTGTTAGATAGGGCATAGGGATTTATAGAGGCAGGCTTTAGGCTATAGAACATCACGCTGCGACCAGTAAAAGCAAAGCAGTAGTGATAAATGTTGCAAAAACGGGGAAATTTTCTAAATTCGTCGACATCTAAATCCGTAAAAAGTAGTTTTATTTAAGCGAAGCAGTAGTGAAAAATGTTGCATAAACGGGAAAAATTGTCTAAATTATAATAACAACTAATATAGAATGAATGAACGATAACAGAAAAAACCATTCAAGGGGTTCTTTTGTCTGTTCTTCTCATTGGTTCTTCTGCATAGGATTCACTTTTAACACAGCCGCCTAACCTTTGACGTTTTTTAAGAGCTAATTAATAAAAATAAAATATTTATGTATATTTCACACAACGTCCTCTGGTCCCAAGCTAAGCTTATTATGCTTGTGTTATGGGTACCAGAAAACGGATAGACTACATAAACTACTTTCTTTTGTAAATACATACTTATAATACATAGTAAACACCTAGATGCAGGACAAACATTTGTATGACAATTATAAATAACACACAAATGATTGTCCCGAGCGAACCCACGACCTTGTGAACGGCAGTCCGTTACATGAACCACTCCACACGAAGCCCGTCAAAAATGTTATTTGGCTTTCATCCTGACTTTGACCCTGACTTTGACCATGACTTTGATTAAGAAAATGGTGTTTGTAACAACTCGCGTTGATTAAATATTTTAAGGTCGCTGGTGACTAAAATCAATTGTAATTGTAAGTAATATGTCAACTACTGCGAAACTGCTTTGCTACTGTTAGCTCAAGTTGAAATAAGCAAAGTTATGTTCGCATCGAAAACCACAAGAGTTATTACTTTGTCCTCGTTCAATTTCACATTGTGACCTATTTTAAGGCTTTGACCAACATAATTTAGAGAAAGTACTATAAGAGCATGTACAATTACAAAACATTATCAATGACAAAATAAATAAAGATACAATATTTCGCTTTAGTTGAAAATCTAACCACGCTTAATACGAGTATATCTGGATATTCTTTTTAAAATAATAATAATAATAAATATTCATGGACATTTCACACAACGTCCTCTGGTCCCAAGCTAAGCTTTATATGCTTGTGTTATGGGTACCAGAATACGGATATAATACATATACTACTTTTCTTTTGTAAATACATACTTATAATACATAGTAAACACCCAGACGCAGTACAAACATTTGTATGACAATTAAAAACATCACACAAATATTTGTCCTGACCGGGAATCGAACCCGAGACCTCGTGATCGGCAGTCCGTTATATGAAAAATAATTTCTTTGTCATATTTTTGGTCGTATTATGTGTGCAAAAATTTAAATAAATGCTACTACTGCAAGTGAGTGATAGATAGAAAGGTAAAAGGGTAAAAGGATAAAATTCTTTATGTTTGAGCCAGAATATAATAGGTAGGTACATTAAAATATAAGCTCCACGAAGCCGAATAATCGGTTTGCCTGTGGAAGATGAAAATACATTGCACATAATATATGTTATATACAGTCCATGAGTCGTTACATGTTACATCTGATATTATTTTACAATTTACTTTAGAAAGAAGATAGAAAATAAAACTACTTTTTACGGATTTAGATGCGTGTATTTGTCACCATGGTCACGGGTGAGACTGAGCTGTAAAGTGTCCTCAGTCTCACCTGTGACCATAGTGACTGCAAAGTATCCGAAACTTCGGGCCAAAATTTAAAGCAAATACACTCATATACATACTTAAAAGTAGTATTTAAACAAATGTTAGAGTCGCGCAAGTGTTATAGAAGATAAAAAATCTTCATGACGTCATCGTCAGTTGTTTATTTACCGCCGTTACAAGGTCTCAATTAAATATTTTTGGTAACATTATGCAAAAATCTTTTTATTTTTCTTTCAAAGATGAAGTCACTTTAAAACATTCCGTCACATAGAAATATACATTGATAGATACGTACCAAGCTAAGCGTGTTAACGTGTTAAAAATGAATAAAAAAATCAAACTAGAAAAAAAATATTATAAAATAAGCAGTGTAATTTTCATTCCTTTTTTAAATTAACTATAGTGCCTACTTAACATTATTTATTTTGTCCTTGATAAGTTTACAAAATTTCACATTGCTATACTCTGGAAGGGATTGAAAATCACTTTCAAAGATTCTGTTGCATTGATACATAGACTAATGAATCTATAGATAGCAATATTAGAAACGGCTCCATAAAAACGCGTTAATAAGTAGATATACCTAGAAAATCAATATAGTCAAAGAGCAGAATTACAGTCCGGCTGATCAGTACCTGCTGAGATGAAGCGCAGCAATTTCCTGATCACCATCGTGATTGGTTTTTTTAATATAATAGTTTTATAGATCGGATATTATTATTATTATTGAACACTGTAATCCTTTAACTTACGGACTAAGTAATCTATCGAACTACCTACGCCTACGCTAATGGATTTTAGTAAAGTTAGAAATTCCATTTTTTTGCAACTTTTTATGGCCTGTCTTATACAACGTGTTTTAGAAAGGTGTAGTCATATTTGACCATCGTTACACATGGCCGGTGACTAGGCACTAGGCATGGATGAAATTACAAATACTAGTTATATTATGACTTTTATGTGTTCATAAAAGTTTAATTAATTTATTAAATTAATGGATCTTCTTTAAATACAACACAACTATGAGGTCATCTTTTATCGTAAGGTTCAATCGCATTCAATAAATCGTAAATATCTCATAATTGATGCATTTCTGGTAGTTATTTAATAGTAGGCAATAAACAAAAAAAAACTTACCAACTGTATTTTTCTATGTGTAACTGTAATATTTATAATTATTTAAGGTCTATCTAATGCAACTTTAAATTATGACTACACCTTTCTGCAACACGTTGTATAGTTCTTCTCGTTCTAACAATAAAAATCACAATAAATGTAGTTTTGCGCGGACATATCTGACGGGCTTCGTGGTGTAGTGGTTCATTTAACGGACTGCCGTTCACGCGGTCGAGGGTTCGATTCTCGCTCGGGACAATCATTTGTGTGATGTTTATAAATGTCATACAAATGATTATACTCTGGGTGTTTTTATGTATTTTAAGTATGTATTTACAAAAGAAAAGTAGTATATGATACCTACTAGGTATTGGAGTGACATGGACATTAAGCATAACCTTGGTTTTATCCATGTTTATCCTTAAACCAACCCATTGCATTTTATAACCTATAAATAAAATTCTCGTGTTACAATGTTCCTTCCCGTACTCCTCCGAAACGACTTGACCGATTCTTATGAAATTTTATATACATATTCAGTAGGTCTGACAATCGGCTACTATCTATTTTTCATAAGGGTTGTCCACCCCTGATATTTGTATGGCAAAACAATGTTTGCCGGGTCAGCTAGTAACTTATATAAACGACATTAATTTATTAATTTTAACAATTGACTTGCTATGTTTCTTTAATAAATGACTCGTCATCGGAAAAACTTTCATTATCTCTTTTTGTGACCCACTGACCCATTTCATGATATCATACTTAATTATATTATATTTTTGAGTCAGTCAGCCATTTACCAATTATATTTCTACAAATTTACCGGAAGACGGAAGAAAAGTTGGATGATTTGTGTAAGAAGGAGAGAGGATATTATTATAACGTCAGATAGAAGAGAAAAGAAGAACAAACATATTTATAATGGGTGAGATAAAGGGTAGGACAATTATGTTAAGAAGATGATAGCTCAAGTATTTTAATAAAATATATATTGCACATTTTTATTGACATGATCAAGGTAACAATAAAGTTGTTTGTGTGGTTGAGTCAAGAATTCGTCTTCAGTTCTTCAGTAATATGTAACTACTGGCTGTTGCCCGCGACTTCGTACGCGTGGAATTTAGAAAAACAATTTTTTGAAACAATTTTACTGATGCTTCGCTCCTATTGGTCGTAGCGTGATTTTATATAGCCAATAGCCTTCCTCGATAAATGTGCTATCCAACATTGAAAGAACTTTTTGAACCAGACAAACAAACAAACAAACAAACTCATCAGATTTATTATATTAGTATAGATGTCCGTGTGGTGGCGGATGATACAAGTGTCACCACTTCATTTCCTCCCTAGGGTGCTGTAGAAGTTAGCTAAGGGATGTTGTACACGTATAACATCTTCTGTGAGGGATAGAAAACTCGAAAATAAACCCTGTGCCAACAGGCCTGGTCAGCGCAGTGAAGTAGACCATATTCCCTCCCTAAGTGGAGGACGCTCGTGCCTAACTGTGGGACGTTCATGGACTGGAGAAAGAGAGAGACAGAATAAATTTACAAAACTAACTTTCTTATGTTTTTATTTCATTAGAAATATTATGTCGTCATTGAGCATGGTTATAAAATAACATTAAATTTAAGATATAGAAAAACAGCCAGGCATCGAAATAAATAATCTTAGTTTTCTTTTTCTGTACAAGGTCCTAAAAGCATACCGCTTATCGCTTACACTCAATTTAAAACAATTATTCACAGCGCTAATAAAAGTATGAAAGCACTCAACAGATTTTAATGTTGTTTAGTACCTCAATTTGCAAAACACTTAAGTTTTCTGTATAAAAATAGTAGCGAAAATCAAGACAAAGTCTTAATCAGCTGTCGGAATTGTATCAATGAATTTCAAATATCTAATTATTTTTATCACTTACTTACTTTTTGATTATCACGCCAACATGCCTTGCGGCAGGGATTTTCAAATTGGGTCTCGTAGAATCTAGATATTAATTAAAATAAACATCTTGGTTTCGCCAAAATTGTCGGATCTACTATTGGTAGGTATAGTAGACGCCGACAGACATTTAGTTAGTCGTAGAATATTATATTATATATTACAAGACAATGCTCATATAGTCCGTCGGTTGATCGCTGTTGCCAAACATATCTTACCCTACCAAACAAGGAATACGTACTAAGAGAAAATAACGCAATACATGTCCTTGTACGTGTGGTGACAGATTAAGAATACAAATGTTAGCACCCCTTATCCTTCCCAGGATGTTGTAAAAGACACCTAAAGGATATTGTGCACTGATATCATCTTCTGTGAGAGCCGGAAAACTCGAAAATTAAACTTGTGCCAACACGCTTAGTCACCGCGGCGCAGTATCGCTCCTAAAGTGGAAGAAACCCGTGCCCAGCAGATGAAGGGCATGGACAGAGAGAGAGAGAGAAACACCTCACAAATATTTTTGAAATTATCTTAATAAAATATTTAAAAAAACACTAACACTTACCCTCCTCCTGCAGCTAGGATCATTTGCATGTTCCCAGCTCGCTCTCGTCTCCTCCGGTGGTATAGTTAAATTTACATTCTAAAGATAGTCATTTGGGGGGAAAATATCGACCCCCATGAATGATATTTTAGTCTTTCATTACAAATAACACTTCACTAGCTTCCTGCATTTTAATATTACAGACTGCTAGTGATTTGAAACAAGAATCCTCTTGATCAGCGCAACTACTATGAATACTTTTCTCAACGCACTATCACACACACAAATGACACTTCACTTATATAGTTATTCACCTTGCCTTTGCCTCCTTAATCTCATGAGGGCTTGTCGACGTCGTTGCAAGTCGTCGTTCTCTTCTTCCCAATGATCTGTGGAAATTATTTACTTTGGAAATGTCGCCAATACCGTACGAATTTCAAACTACTTCAAGCAAATGTAAGGATATTGGTATTCGTCTCAACTATTTCCTGCGGTATCTTTACTTATTATTACACAAAGCCGTAATTTTAATATAGATGTCCCTATGTGAGATTATATCTTTAAAACTACGCAACGGGTTTTGATGCGGTTTTTATAAATAGATAGAGTGGTTCAAGAGGATAGTCTTTTTGTATAATTTGTTAGGTTGGTTTTTGAACTCCATGCTACGAAGTTGCGAGTAAAAGCTAGGTAGTAAACAGATACATAATTAAACCTAATTTTGTGACTAACATCTTATGCTGATATTATAAAACTGAAGAGTTTGTTTGTTAAAACGTGCCAATCTCAGGAACCTCTGGTCCGATTTGAACAACTCTTTCAGTGTTGAATAGTCCATTTATCGAGGAAGGCTATAGGCTATATAACATCACGCTGCGACTAATAGGAAAGAAGCAGTAGTGAAAAATGTTACAAAAACGAGGAATATTTTCTAAATTCTACGCGTACAAAGTCGCGGGCAACAGCTAGTTTTAAATAAGATAGCTTTTAAACTATTCATACTTTCGGTTTAGTGTGGTGATGTAGGTACCTAAGTGTCATCGACGTAGGCCCAAGTCCAACATCGGTAAAGGAATGGGCCGGTGAGAAGTGTTACAAGCGTAATTGACTAATATAGAACGTCTCTCACACTAATAAATGTAGACGATAATTCAGAGTTAATCCTAATAATAAGTTTGTGACTCTTTCACGCAAAAACTACTGAATTAATTTTAGTGAAACTTTACAATAATGTTGCTAACGTACCAGATGAACACATATGCTACTTTTTATCCCGAAAGAATGCAAGGGCGACGGGGTGGGATAATAGAAAAACTAACTGTAGTTCTAGCTTATATGTGTTCATGCGTGTAACGAAACCATATCGCACTATGGTTTAAATAAAGCGGTTAAATACTTATGGTCTTATTCAAAAATGACTTATCGGAGGTTTAAACGGAAATTTTATCGCAGAAATAATAAACGTTTTAGCGTAAAAAGACTATTATGAATAACAAGTTTTGAAAATTTTCGCGAACCTATTTTAGGGAACTTTTAAACCTCCGATAAGTCATTATGAATTAGGCCGTTAAATTAATAATTATGGTTTTATTTTAAGTAAGGACGGCGTAGAGACAGAAGTGGTGTCCTAAAAGCACCCTTTCCTGTCTGATTTTTTATGTTTTTACCGCGAGTAACACCCCGGGGCACAGCTAGTTTGAAATATTTTGAATGATTGTAACAGGCACAAAAATCAAATAATTTATTGGATCGTAAATTTGTGTCTATTGTTACAAAATATGTATAGGAGTATTCATTAGTAGGTGTGCTTGTTGTTTGAATTAATGAAAATATTATTACCGACTAGGTGCAGCATGTCTCTACTGTCTAGAATTATGTCACCGAAAACTTTATTAAAGTTGTATACATAGTTGTACATTTTGAGTATTAAAATTTTCAATTTAATAATAAAATCTCGTAACTATACATATAACTAATGACGGGCTTCGTGGCGCAGTGGTTCATGTATCAGCCATTCACAAGGTCGCGGGTTCGATTCCCGCTTGGGACAATCATTTGTGTGATATCCATAAATGTCATACAAATGTTTGTACTACGTCTGGGTGTTTCTATGTATTTTATGTATGTATTTACAAAAGAAAAGTAGTTTATGTATTATATCCGTATTCTGGTACCCATAACACAAGCATAATAAGCTTAGCTTGGGACCAGAGGACGTTGCGTGAAATGTCCGTGAATATTTATAAAAAAAAGACTATAACTGACCATTAAACTATTATTAGCGCGACGTTTCGGAGACTTTGCAGTCATTATGTTATGTCAGTCTCACCCGTGACCATTGTGACTGCAAAGTGTCCGAAACGTCAGGCTAAAATTTAAAACAAATGCATGCGTCCGTAATTCTTAGTAGTAGTGGTAGTAGTAATAGGTTATTTAAACAAATGAGTCGCGCAAGTGTTAGAGAATATTGTATAACAGATCATGTTTGTTCAAACTTATCTTAGGAATTACTAGTTGAAAGAATAATTGAGAAATGAATGTTGGATAGTCTATTTATCAATGAAGTTTAAAGGATTTTTCACGCTATGATCAATAAGAGCGGAGTAGAAATGAAAATGCTACCCAAAGTCACTATTCCACGTAAACGATATCGCGGGCACAGCTAGTTTATATTATTTTTTACAATACTTGACTATTTTGCAATTGCTATTACTTATACATTAATTTATTAATTTTTGTAATTGACTTGCTATACTTTTACTAAATAAACTAAATTATAGTAGAAAAAATAATAACCATGAGCGGGACTTGCTATTAATTATTTTTGTTTTTTATTACTTTTTTTTAAATATTATGTTTATATGCGAGATGATAAACATGCCTTGATATCTTAAAATAAAGACATCCACGAATCTAAAAGTAGACAAGGCCGCAAATATAATTAAAAAGTTTCCTGAAGCTTGTGAACGAAGGCTTCATCATCAAGTTAATGTAGAGGCAATGCACTTCCGTGATAATATGAAATTTTTGGGAAGACATAAATCTTTGAAAATTATTTTTAAAAGATTTATGGCTTCCCAAAAATTTTAATATCAAAGGATGAAAATGAGAAGGTCTGTTAGTCCTTCTATCACCAGGCTGTATCTATTAGAATACTTTTCATTGGCTACTGTCTATTAAAAAGTGACAGTAGAGTCCGAGAATGAACAAAGACTGCGTATTAATACAAAAAAAGTTAATACCAAATTTTAAACGTACGAAGCCACGGCCATATACTAGTAGTTTATTTAGTATAAACTACTGAAGCTTCAAATATGTCATACGACTTAGAATTTTACTAAGAGCTCTAGTACGTCCGTGGGGTGAAGGACAAAATAATACAAGTGACACCTCCCCATGTCTTCCCCGCGTGCGTCGTCCTCAGATAAGACATCTGCGCATATACTCAAGGAGGGCTGACATCAGGCAGGCTGGTCATAAAAAATTGCCAAAACCCACTGCAACATCCAGACATGTTGCACCGACCCTAAATAATTGGATAAGGGGAAGAGAATGATGACATAGTTATGGTACCTACTGTAATAATGGAATGAGACACTATTATATTACCACAAAATGGAGTAAATATCACGCGCGACTTGAAAAGATTGTATTTTATGCCATTTATAAATCAACTTACGCGTTTCTGAATACATAATAAACCGAGAGAACTTACAAGAACCAAAATATCAAACACAAACTCGTATCAAACTCTTGTGAGATAAATAACTCAATGTTAAATAAGGTAATTTTATTACAAACCTGGAGATTCTCTGGATATAATTTAAGTAACATATTTGTATGATTATAAAATAGTGTAATATATTCCTAAAATTTGCGTAGCTAGAATTTTGCAAAAAGAAATTGAAATTAGGATATAATTTCAACAAAGTAGCAAATAATAAACTCACCAACGGGTATATACATATATCCAATAAAATTTAATTTATATATAGAGTTTATTGTGATAAAAACGATACACATTTCTAGAATAAATTGTTTACTTAGTATACTTCATCACTAGATGTCGCCCACAACCTCGTACGCATGGTATATGAATTATATATCAAGCCTTAACAAATTATACACGAAAACCACCCATTAGAACCACGTTAGCTATTAAAAAACCCTCATCAAAATTCGTTGTGTAATTTGGAAGATATTAGATCACATAGGTACATACTAAAATAACTACTTTGTTTTACAATAATACTATATTCACAAGTAAATAACGTAAGAAAACTGAATCACCTACCTATCTGTCTTTTCAAAATAAGCATGAAATCTCAAGGTCCGATTATAATCTGCTTTATCCTAGTCGGTATGGTAATTTGTAAGAAATATTTTGATGTAAAAGATGTAAAGGAAATGCCAAAAACCGATCAAGTAGGTACGAGTTGGACTAATAGTTCTATTATTAAACTCATAGTTATAATAATCACGATTATTTGTTGTTGTAGCATCAATTGATATGTACCTAAACTGTGAGATTTTAAGCTCTCTATCTATTAACGCTCCAGAGATACTGAACAGCCTAGTGACAGACAGATGAAGTCTCAGTAAAAAGGCATAAGGGCTGTTTTACCTTTTGGTAAGGAACCCTAAAAGATACATATTAAATTTAAAAATTTTATTTAACGAAACAGTGTTGGATAAATAAAAACTACTTACTCACTTTTAAATAAAAATTATGGAATATATTAACATGATTGCTTTTGCTGAACCGAAATAAAAAAAAAAACTTAAACCGCCTCAGAATACAAATCCATGAAGACAAAGGAACTAAGTCTTTTATAGTTTCCGTTCTACATTCGCCGTGAGAGATCGACTGCTAATTATTACAGCAACTCATTATTCTACAGGATTTCTCTACGGAACTGAAAACTCAAGGTAACTAGTCACTAGGAAATTATTTTTGATCGAAGGCAAATCGTCATTAGTTTGTAATGAAGTGGCTATTACAAGATAAAATATAATTTTTCCATTTATCAGGTAATACTTAGGTCAGCATAATCTATTGAGAATACGAGTGTCACCAGCCCATTTCTTCCCAAGGGTGCGAGCCCAGGGCTAAAAGTAACTTTGTTAACACGTCTGGTCAGCGTGGCAATAGACCTAATGCCCAAAGTCGAGGAATATGAGTGTATATGTGAGTGGGTTGATACTTTAGTCAATCAAACTGCTAACTTACTTCTTTAAACTGACGATTTTTGAAATGACCTTTATTGATTAATTGTGGTCAGTCAGTCATATTGGTAACACTTCCGTTTTTTGGCTATTTCGGTGTACACATTTATATAAATTAAAATCTTAAGTCTATTTATAGTACACAGTTTTATAAAAAGTCCAGTTACCACTGCCAAATTAACACTGCCAAATTGTCACTATCAATTTTATTTATTTAATAGCTATGCCCAGCGGTGTTACTCGCGGTAAAAAGAATAAAAATCAGACAGTGAAGGATGATATTAGGCCACCACTTCTGTCTCTATGCCGTCCTGCGGCCTATATAAATAAAATAAATATAAAATAAATATTCATGGACATTTCACACAACGTCCTCTGATCCCAAGCTTAGCTTATATGCTTGTGTTATGGGTACCAGAATACGGATATAATACATAAACTACTTTTCTTTTGTAGATACATACTTATAATACATAGTAAACACCCAGACGCAGTACAAACATTTGTATGACAATTAAAAACATCACACAAATGATTGTCCGGAGCGGGAAACCGGGAAATCTGGTACATAGGCTACATTATTGTAAAGTTTCATTAAAATCCATTCAGTAGTTTTTGCGTGAAAGAGTAACAAACATCCAAACATTCATACTCACAAACTTTCATATTTATAATATTATTCGGATTTAAAAACGTTCAGCACACAATTGTACATTAGGCGGACTTAATGCTAAAAGCATTATCTATCAGTCAACCTATTTTTCATTTTTTAGGGTTCCGTACCCAAAGGGTAAAAACGGGACCCTATTACTGAGACTTCGCTGTCCGTCCGTCCGTCCGTCCGTCCGTCCGTCCGTCTGTCACCAGGCTGTATCTCAAGAACGGTGATAGCTAGACAGTTGAAATTTTCACAGATGATGTATTTTTATTGCCGCTATAACAACAAATACTAAAAATAAAATAAAATAAATATTTAAGGGGGGCTCCCATACAACAAACATGATTTTTTTACCGTTTCTTGCTCGATACTAATAACGTTGCCTTATGTTGCATAGATAATGGTACGGAACCCTTCGTGCGTGAGTCCGACTCGCACTTGACCAATTTTAATTCAATTCAGTTGTGCACTTAGAATTGCTACCATAGTTCAGTAGGTTCTGTTACTATTTTCGAACAAAAGTTCAATGCGGACTTCTCTGATATTCTGATATAAGCTGCACTACAATGTATTGTGTGTAGAGTAAAAGGAAACCATATAACATACTTTACTTTAATTGAATGAAAATGAATAAAATTTTTATTCTGACTTCAATCAGGACTTACAATGCTCCGTACCATCCTCACCATAGCATATTCGTCATTATATCATAACAGTCACATCGTCAGCATATCCCCATTAAATATTTAAATATATTTTATTTTGTTTTGAAAGCAATAATAATATTTCTAAAAATTTCAACTGTTTAGCTATGCAGCATGATGAAAGAGAAAAAATTTGTCAAGTGCGAGTCGGACTCGCGCACGAAGGGTTCCGTACCATTATCTATGCAACATAAGGCAACGTTATTAGTATCGAGCAAGAAACGGTAAAAAAATCATGTTTGTTGTATGGGACCCCCCTTAAATATTTATTTTATTTTATTTTTAGTATTTGTTGTTATAGCGGCAATAGAAATACATCATCTGTGAAAATTTCAACTCTCTAGCTATCACCGTTCTTGAGATACAGCCTGGTGACAGACGGACGGACGGACGGACGGACGGACGGACGGACGGACGGACGGACAGCGAAGTCTCAGTAATAGGGTCCCGTTTTTACCCTTTGGGTACGGAACCCTAAAAAATCATAAGAAAGACGGATGTACAGTTGTAACTACGTTTTAGTAGGGAATTTTAAAAAGGGGGCATAATGCCATAATAATAAGTCATCATACTCCTCCCCTTATCCCATTATTTGGGGTCGACACACTCAACTTTCTTTGCGACTATATTAAGGTATAATAAACACTGTTTCTATATTTAAAAATTCTTAAGTTTAAGTTGTACGTGGTAGTGTTAACTGGCATAAAACGATACACGAGACATTCTGGCGCCGAGTTGGCCAGACGCCGCGACGCCAGAATACGCGCTTGTACCTTCGCTTCCTAACTGCAACGCTCATCAATCAACCTCTTACATATATTAATACCATATTACTTCATCTGGTATACACGATAGGTAATATTATAAAAACCGTTTATTTGTTATTTAAATAGTTATACTTCTTTGGTGTTACAACCGAAAAATATACCAAAAAAAAATGAAAAATAGACTAGCTAGCTAGCTATCTTTAGGTAGTCCATTTTTGTGATGTTAACACAAAAAAATCTCATAATTTGAGACACGCCAGGAGTAGACATTTCTAAAACTGGCTGAGAACATCGTATCACCACTAAAATTTTTGGGGTTTTCAATTTGACGCCTATTATAGTATAAAATGTCTAAAGGAACCCGAATTCTAGATTGAAGTTGGAGGTAAGTAAAAACAGCGCATAAAAATCCATAGAAAATATTATGTCAAACTGTTTTGGAGGAATTCGGAACAACTACCAGAGATTTTCTTATTTAAAATAGTCTGTAATATTATTTATTTCTTATCTGAGGAGGATTATAAATTGTACCTACTCTATAAATCCCACATAAATTCCCATTGAAAGAAGAGACGTACGTAAGTTTAATAATGTTTTCAATGAATATCTTATTATTATAAAAACGATAAGTATTAATACCACTATAAAGGAAGATTAAAATCCATTTGCTTGTGGCGGTAATGAATTAATCTCTACACAAGTAGCCGCTTCATATTGACAGAGCGTTATGCAAAATGATTGTCAATAATTCGATTTAACATTTATAAACTGATTGCTTTTGCAAGCACTGCAAGGTCGGTTAGTTATTGTTGTATCTAGGTCATATGAAAGCGTCAGAATAAATATCAATTAAAAACGCTTTTATTAAGATTAATCCCTTGATATGAAACCATTTCTTTATTGAAAAATCGCAATTTGTTTGTAGTGCACACAATTAAATGATTAGCGTAAAAAAACTTGTGACAAGTAATATCTTAATCCGTGTGGATTAAGAATAAAATTTACTATTATTATTTATTATATTATTATCCTCTGTGACAGGCATAGATTCGAAAATGAACTCTGGGCCAACACGCTTGGTTAGCGCAGCATAGGAGACCATAAATGCCCAATTATTGGACGTTAATGGGCTGAAAAAAGAGAAATTAATATATTTAATTGGACGAATCATTAAATTAAATAATAGCGATTGGTATACAAACCAATTAACAAACCATAGAACCAATACTATCACATACAGTGCGATTCCATCAATATGTGGAGTTGCCAAGATTTTGCTTAAAGGACTACAGCATGGGGCTCATAGAAAAAGCAGTTAAAAATTTCTTCAGGGTCGCCAGTTATAGGTATGTCTTATGAGTCAAACGTCTATAGGCTACGGTGACAACTAACCAGCAGGCGGGCCGTAATCTTGTTTACCACCTTAAGGTATATAAATATAACTGCAATTAACTACCACGCACATGCAATGACTGCATAGCCAGTTTACCTACAGGAAAATTATTTCTAATATAAATAGAGATGTTTTACATACGCATTACGTATATGGCTGACAACGAGTTTTTAAATATTAAGTAGTTTATACCGTAATATAACAGCTGTAATACACTTTTGTTTTAATTTAAAGACTAATGGTCTTATTCATAATGACTTATCGGAGGTTTGAAAGTTCGCTAAAATAGGTTTACGAAAATTGTCAAAACTTGTTATTCATAATAGTCTTTTTACGCTAAAACGTTTATTATCTCTCCGATAAAATCTCCATTTAAACCTCTGATAAGTCATTATGAATAAAACCAAAAATGAAAAACTGAAATTCCTGGATATTTTTTGAAATATATCAATGTCGAGTAATCTACCAGAGTAGCAGTCCGATCGGTCATAAAATTCTGTAATAAATTTTCAATTACAAGTAGCCACAGCCTCCAAGAGTACCTACCTATATACTACATAAAATACTGAAATTGCAGGCGAACAAAGTCGCTGGCCAAAGCTAAATGTAAATAAAATACATTAAGCATAAAATAGTTTCTACCACATTTTACTTAATGACGTAGAACAATATTATAAGTCATGTAACTGGCCAAATTATGCTTGTAACTTTGCGTATATTTTGGCAACCAACCCGAATCACAGCCCGGCTCATATTTCGTAAAATATTTCCTTCCATAATACGTATTGAATGTCTGCCTCTTATACTTAAGTTATTATAGAGATCCGTACCAAAAAGTAAAACGGAATACTATTTCTGAGATTTCACTGTCTATCCGTCCATTCATCTGTCACCAGACTGTAACTCAACGGTGATAGCTAGAGAGTAAAAAATTTCACAAATGATCTATCTTTTGATGCTATAATAGCAATTATTAAAAACCAGATTGTAATAAACACTAGCTATTGCCCGCGACTTCGTACGCGTAGAATTTAGAAATTGTTCCCCGTTTTTGTAACATTTTTCACTACTGCTTCTCTCCTATTAGTCGCAGCGTTATGTTATATAGCCTATAGCCTTCCTCGCTAAATGGACTATCCAACACTGAAAGAATTTTTCAAATCGGACCAGAGGTTCCTGAGATTAGCGTGTTTAAACAAACAAACATACAAACTCTTCAGCGTTATAATTTCAGCATAGAATATGAAGGAGCTCCCATAAAACAAATGTTTTCTGTTTAAGTCGATGATACTTAGACAACATGACTATGATGGCATGACGAATGACTTATGATATCAACGGTGCAGAACCTTCCGTTTTTAAGGCCAACTTACACTTAACCGGTTTTTCTATGTTTATGTAAGTATTTATTTTATCCTAACAGTTGGCATTCGTAAGTATTGTTTTATGTTCCAAATTTATTTACTGTATTGACTATTTAACTTACTTTATTTTGATAAATATTCACATAATTTTCACATTCACACTACGTTTTTGTTCCCAAGCTGAGCTTATATACTAACGCAATATGTCCGTGTATCGGATGGTGTCACCACCCCTTTTCCTTCCTAGACAGAAGTAAAAGCCAGCAGAGGAATATAATATTGTAGACGTATAGAGTCTGAAAACTTATAGATAAACCCCATGCCAACACGCCTGGTCCGCACGGCATAGTGAATCATAATCCCTCCCAAAGGGGAGGTCTGTGCCCAGCAATGGGTTGTTGATGGGCTGGAGAGAGAGAGAGAGAGAGAGAAAGATATATACACCGATGACAATGAAATAAATTAAAAAAATATTCAAGATTTTGAGGCGTTCTTTTTCGAGTTTCGTACAAACCCTTATAGTCTCACTACGGTGTCCGTCTGTCTGTCTGTCCATCCGTCAAACTTATTTTACTCAGCAGCGGCTTATGGTATCAACTTGAAACTCATACCAAATCTAGATCTATGCGGTCCATCGCTGCAAAAAAAATACGATCAATATTTTAGACTTAAGCATTGAGAAGATATAACCGAATTACAGTCATTTTTAAGTATCTATTTTTGACTTACGCTAGGGAATAAAAACCTACAGGTTACTTCACATTGCCCTGGAGAGTTGAAATTTGTCATGGACCAAGCCTACATAGTGCTCATTTAAGAAAAAATCCAAAAACTTGTAATTTGTTATCACATCACAAGAAAGAATTGTTTAAACTAATACCAACTTATGAAGCAGGTACCTGAAATGTAGACGATTCCCTATGTTGTACAAAGTTAAGTTGGTGAGTTGCTTTAAGCTTAATTAACTGTTTATTTGTATTTAGTTATGTTTTTCGGTCGAGTAGGTACGGAACCCTAAGTGTGCGAGTTTACCTCGCCCTTAACAGGTTTTTTTTTTAGTTTTTAACTAGTGAATTTATTTTGTAAATACATATTTTTTATAGTTTTATGCTTATGCATTTCAAGTCGTATTTTAACTACATTTTATGCACTACTTATTTTATTTAATTTTGATATGATATCATCAGTCTTGTAGATGTATATCTCGTTGGTCCCCAACTAACATTCTCATGCAAATTATATGATAGTCCACACACGAGCTTCGGATTCGATTTTCGATCGATTTTTCTATTAAGAATATTTTTATAGTACCTATCACAAGGGTTTGCGAAAGTGGTGTTTATAAAAAAAACATAAACATAATTTAAATAACAGTACGTGTGGTGACGTATTAAGAATACAAGTGTAACACCCCATTGTTACTTACCAGGGTGCTGTAAAAGTCAGCTAAGAGATGGTGTATTAAGATAACATCCTCTATGAAAGACGGAAATCTTAAAATAAAACCCTGTGCCAACACGCCTGGTAAGCGCGGTACAGTATATCATAAACCCTGCGAAAGTGGAAGAGGTTTGTGCCCATTAGTGGCACGTTAATGGGCTAGAGAGAAAGAAAGAGAGAGAAGTTGAATAAGACTGTTATTTCTCAACCTCAACCAGCCGATAAATAAAACCAGTCAACTAATAGTAGGACTGGCACACGACGGGTTCCATTTCAACTTGCTAGCTATCTCAATTGCAGAAATACAGCCTGGTATCAGACGAATGATCTGACGGTAAGTCAATAATAGGGCTTCGCTTCACCTTTGATACGGAACCCAAAAAAAAAATTAACTTCTTATGTCGCCTTATGGGAAATCCATGACAGTATTTTTACGATGTATCAAATTAATTATAATTTTCAGTATTTCAGAAAGATTGAGTATATAAACATCACCACCCCATTTTTTCCCACAGATGGTGTATATAAACTGACTCTTCTATTTATTTCCCATACTTTCCTTCTATTTATTTGTAGTTCTTTTCTACTTCACGTGAAAATTTACTTAGAGTCAAATACGTACAAAAACCTACGGGAGAAAAGTACAATTGAATTTTAAAATTCCTTTTTCCATTATAGCATTGGAAACTAATGTTAAAACTGAAATCAGCTTCCCCTAAAGTATTTTATTTCATCTAATGGGAACTCTCAGAATATTTACACAGCGAATTTAACTTGACATAAAGACGCCTTCGATGCCAAATGTAACCAGACAAATTACGATTAGTTTTCCAATCATGTTTTCACACGTAGAAATTTAGTTAAAAGATTGAAGTAGCACATATCAAAAATTTATAGCTGTGGTATATGTGGAAGTATTTTAAATTTCTTTTCAAAAATGGCTGTTTGACTGATTACCAGCGTTTAAACCACTGACACATTATTGAAAAAAAAAAAATTCAACGTTTATTTGAAACCCCTGACCCCTGATGTTAAAACGAAAAAAAAAACGAGTTGGACCCCCACATGAAGGGGAAGGGATATGGTAAACTTTTGTTTGTTAAGGTTTAATTTCGAAATTTCACGCGTACGAAGTCGCGGGCAACAGGTAGTATTAGTTTAAATTAGCATTTAGATAGACGTTAAGATAAGATTGCATCTTATATTTATGCAACTAAGTATATAAGATTGCATCTTATATTTATGAAACTAAGTATTTAAGATTGCGTCTTCAGCTCTACTAACGGCTAGGACATGCCTTTCAAGGTCTTTAGATAATTGAGTCTGCACATAAGATGAGGCTTCTGATCAAAGTAGGTACATACCTAGTGTTGGGTATCGGAGATCTATTTAAAAATAGAATGCAAATAATTAGCAAATCAAATTAAATCGTATAATTATTTGATTATAAAAGAAAGAGTTTGATAATTTTTCAACTTATGGATTACTAGCTACGCATGAAATTTAGAAATCAAACCTTAACAAACAAAAGTTTACCGACACTCGATAGATGGCGTTGTACCGTTTTTTATATCGCGCTATGGTTTCGTTACACACATTAACACTTAAGCTCGTCAAATTAATATTGTGCCATCAGCCAGATTTCGCATTTAGAAATTAGAAATATACTATTATTTAAAAGCTACTTATATTAATAACGAAAAAAGAATTACAATAATGAAGATATTAGATATTAATAAGATTTTGAGTACTATCAAATTAATCAAAAAGGCTTCTTTCTCTCTCCAGCCCGTTAACGTCCCACCGTTGGGCACGTGCCTCCACTGCCTCCTAGGCATGAGATATACCTGCGATATTCTATACCCGGGCTCAAAGGTATGGGTATGGCCGTATACCCAGTACTAAAACCCAGTATTAAAATACCTATAGGTATTTTCAAACCTGGTCTAGAGGTTTCCTTTTAGAAACTCGATTGAACGACGTTTGGAACATTTAGATGAGAGTTTTTTTTGAATGAACACCAAACCTTCCAAAAATTATTTTGGAAGGTTTGGTGTTCATTCAAAAATTCAAAAAACTGGTCCGACTTTGCTTTACAGATTATAAAATCTGTAAAGCAAAATCGGACCAGTACATAAAGGACTGTCAACTAAGAGTTTAGTGATAAATATGAAAGAAGAAAGAAAGAAAAATATATTTATTTAACGGTCGAGATGCAGACACAAAAACAAAAAGACAAAACGATTAAAAAAAAGTACAATCAGAAACAAACTAAAATTAAAATATTACAATTAGTGACTTACACACTCATATACAACAATATTGTTGTGAAAATAATTAATCAAAAAAAAAAATTTGTAGGTAACGCTTATTTATTTTTCTGGGTGTTTACTATGTATTATAAGTATGTATTTACAAAAGAAAAGTAGTTTATGTATTATATCCGTATTCTGGTACCCATAACACAAGCATATAAGCTTAGCTTGGGACCAGAGGACGTTGTGTGAAATGTCCATGAATATTTATTATTATTTATTTATATTTAAAATACTGGTAGCTGGCCTAGATCGTTACCCACAAAAGTAGGTAAGATCCCTACAGCACTAAACAAATAAGATATAATCTTCACACAACAGTACGTAATTATAGATGTACATTCAGACCCGTAAAGGCGCCGTACTCAGTACTGTCATAGGATTTAGTTTGGCGTTTATCTCGGCAGTACATTTGTACCTATCGGGTACGGACCGGGTTTCTGCTATACATACCCAATCTGCGTACTGGTATACTCATACTGGGTATTTATACCTGTACCAGTATATACGTGTCATCCCTACTGCCTCCTCCACTTTGGGAGGGATTATGTCTGTCTACTATGACGTGCTGACCACGCGTGTTGGTACAGGGACTATTTAGTATTTACCGTCTCTTACAAATGACGTTATCTGTGTACAATATACTATAACTGGCTTTTATAACGTCCTGGGTAGGTAATCTAGGAAATAGAATGACAGCTTTTGTATTCTTAATCCGACAGTTCCGTCACGAAACGGACATTTTATTGCTCTGTGTAAATGCTTTTTAATTTTTATTGTGTTCTCAATTGTTGAAGGAAGGCAAATCAAATTCTTAGAGGATACCAAAATAGCTTCGTGCATTTTTCTACGTACGAAGTTTTCATTTTTTCTTTAGATTGAATGGCTGGAGCTCTAATTTTTAAGTATATGTTTTTTCAATATATAATCTAGGATCGCATAAACTCAGAAACGCGATTGAAAAAAGTTTTCTCGATAGAAAATCTTAGCGAAACAACCTCTCTCATTTTTTATTTTTTTCATTTGTCGGTCTATTATCGCGTATTAACTAATGAAATATCTTTAAAAACATAAGTAACTATTATATATAGAAACACGTAAACCGGAATTAAAATATATTTAGTAGATTTTGAGTAAACAAAAAAAATATGCCTAATTCTTCATTTTCTATACCTACTAGCTGTGTAAATAGGTACATGTCGACGATAATATTGATGTAGGCCCTTAAAGAATGGTGGAAAGCTCAAATCAAATCAAAATCACGTTAAAAATACAAAATAACACTTTGTCGAACAAAGCAGATATGCACGTTTAACGAAGTCTCAATATTAGTCTACTGTTTTACGTATCGGTATAGAACCGCAAAAAGTAATTCTATACCTGTATATTTTATTACAAGCCAATTAAATCTTTTGATCAAATATGATTTTTGAAATGCAATAAGCTTTTGCCTATAGCGGTTTTAAATGTTGTAGTTTCAAATAACATCGATGACCGCATAAATAATTATATCGTCATTTTACATCGAGCAATAAAATTATTAATGTAAGTGACATGATTTGCTGCCAACCGCCGTATTGCAATTCGATATTTCAGATGCAATTTATCATTTTAATTATGTATTAAACTCTTATTACATATTTATAACTAACTGTTGCTCATGACTTCGTATGCGTGGTGTTGAAATCAGTAATTGTGCAGAATTTCATTCGAATAAATTCAATAAAAACAAAGTTTAATAGTAAGTTTGACCGTTCAAAGGGTGAAAAATTTTCAAGATTTTAACCCATAAGGCTTAGGCCCAGCTTTCATATGTCAGTAAGTTAATCATAAGAAAACAACTTTGTTGTTGGAAAAGAACCATGACTGCAAACCTCCGAAACATCGGACTAAAATATCCTACTAATATTATAAAGGCGAAAGTTTGTATGTATGGATGTTTGTTACTCTTTCACGTAAAAACTACTGAATGGATTTGAATGAAACTTTACCACAATATAGCTTATACATCAGAATAACACATAGGCTACAAATTGGCTGGACCGATTTTGATGAAATTTTATTTTATACAGAATTGTATGGCAAAACAACGTTTGCCGGGGCAGCTAGTAAGAAAATAAATCTGTCCCTAGATCTTTAAAAATAATAATAAAATATAGAAAGAATTTTCGCAATAAAATTGTATTGCCTCTTTTCTTAAGACCGCTCTATTGAGTTAGTTTGTAAGTAATTTAATACTCTAATGGTCTTATTCATAATTACTTATCGGAGGTTTAAACGGCGATTTTATCGGAGAGATAATAAACGTTTTAGCTTAAAAAGACTAATAAGAACAAATTTTGTCAATTTTCGCGAACCGATTACAAGAACTTTTAAACCTCAGATAAGTCATTATGAATAAGACCATATATGTATTTACTTAGCTAATCATCATCACGCTTTTTTCCTACGGGGGTAGACAGAGACTATAGAGTGCGTTCTGCTATGATCCAAATACATTTTCATTAATTAATTCACACTTAAAATAAATTCATTAATTTTAATTAAAGCAAAAAGTATATACTAACAAATTGTTACGTCTGCGAAAGCAACTTTGTTAGTTTCATTTTCATATAAAATTAACTCCAGAACAGTTAGTTGTAGTGTCACTTCCATCAAAACAACTTTGTTAAATTGGCTCCACATAGTTATTGCAATATGTTTCTTGTTTATTGTATTAAAGTTCACTAATTGCTATTTCAACAATATGCAACACAGTATTCGCTCACGATAGAGCACTGCGTCCTGAAATACAGGTACCTACTAGACTAGTTTAGTTTTTAGTTATTTGAATATTTGCTCTTTTATTATGTAACAAAATAATTCTATTCTAAAATGTAGTTAGTTTAAAAACTAAAAACGCGCTTGAAAATCTCGAATATATAGGTTTAGTACACAAATATGTTTAAATCAACAGCGGTATTCAGTAAGAAAAAGTGAAGTGAATTTTCGGTGAATCTTGATCACGTGACAGCGCTCCTCTATTTTTATTGGAGGAGCGTTATCACGTGATCAAGATTCTCACTGCTGATCCGACTATTGGAAGAGGATGAAAATCGCTTTCAACGAGTCCGTTACATAGATTACTTATATAGATTTTTTTTTATAGATTACATTGATAGATACGTATCGAGCTACAAAAAGCGTATTGACATGTTAAAAAAGCGTGTTAAAATGATGTATTATCAAAGATGATTATTTGACACACAAATGAACAGTTTATTATTTATATTTGGCGAGCCTCGTGGTTGAGTGGTTTATGTAACGGACTGTCGATCAAGAGGTCGCGGGTTCGATTCCCGCTCGGGACAATCATTTGTGTGATTTTTCTAATTGTCATATAAATGTTTGTACTGCGTCTGGGTGTTTCTATGTGTTATAAGTATGTATTTACAAAAGAAAAGTAGCTTATGTAGTCTATCCGTATTCTGGTACCCATAACACAAGCATATAAGCTTAGCTTGGGACTAGAGGACGTTGTGTGAAATGTCCATGAATATTTATTATTATTATTATATTTCTAATCTCTCACTGCTTTTCCAGGCAGCTGTAAAAACCAGCTAGCCGCCTTCTGTAATACTCGTAGAATCAAAACTCTAAGCTAAAACCTATACCAACACACCTGGTCAGTGTGGCGTAAGTAAGCCAGATACCCTCCACATTTGTAGTCCCATGCCCAATATTATAACATAACTTCGCAAAGAATATAGATTGAAATATAATGCTGTCATACCACAAATCCTTACTCCATAGATTGCCTACACAAATATCCTATTGTAATGCATAGATCACTTTCATTATAGGCAACTAAATGATCATCTATCCTACTGTGTTAATCTGACTTATCGGTATAAAAATAATATATCCTTTTTATAATGGAAGTTTATGAAATTCAATTAATTAGGAATATTTCCCCTCTCTCCTCTCTTAATTAATATAATTAATTAAGAGGGCACGATACCATATACTCATATACTCCATACAAAAATATGGGTTTCTTACTCCCCATTTTTCTTTGCGAAAGTTAAACCGATTTTAATTCTTCTTACGCTATATTACAGATAAAAAGTATATCTATGCTTGTATCACATTCTTTTTTTCAAAACATATTAACTAAAATAAATATGACCATCTGAAAAACCGGTATGTTCGGTTTTCTTTAGGTAAAGTTGTAGCGACTATCACACTTATTTGGTAAGGTTTAACCAAAAAAGAAAGTGATAGAAGCATAAATATACTCTTCATCTATAATATATCGTAAAAACAATTAAAATCGGTTTAACTTTCGCGAAGAACAAAGGGGACTACGGAAAGTCTTTTTTTCAAAGAATTTGTAGCTATATTTGTCCCTTTCAGCGCGGCGCTTGGAAATAGGGATAGCCATACCTAAGGCAAATACCTAAATTAGGAGTACAGTACCCTCATAAGTAAACCAGAAAAAAATTGCTAAATTGATGTTTAGCAAGATGGGCGGTGGTAAGTAACTCTTATGTCACCAGACAAACTAACAAAGCGTAAGCGGAAAGGCAAAATTACTGAAGCGCCAAAATTGCATTGTTGGGAAATGTATCTTAAAAGTTTTATTTTTCGGATATTTTGTTTTCAGTTTGTTATACCGAATATAAAATTTTATACTAATTAAAAAATTAACTTTAAAATTCATTTCTCAACAATGCAGTTTTTGCGTTTCAGTAATTTTGCCTTTCCACTGACGAAAGTATCACAATGCAGAACTTTGACTAGGCTGGTAATCAAACGCATCCCTTAAACTCTTCAAAAGTACTCATTCGTGAAATCAGTAAATACGAATGATTTTGTGATTTTCAATGACGCTCTATTCATCAACAAATTTGTTTAGCATTCAGAAATATAAAACCACGGTGAAGTATCGACGTTTCTATCAATGCGGTTTGCAATACTTGCATCCTCTCATCCCCTCGATTCAATTCATGCTTTCATTGAAACCCTTCAATCATTCACTCAATTACTGTCATACGGATAACCAAAAATACTATGAGTAGAACACTCTACACGAGCATATATCACCGAGTTGGTCACTACAAAACTGATTATTTTAATAATATTTTAATATGATAGTTTGTTAAGATGTTTGGATGTTTGTTACTCATTCACACAAAAACTACTGAATGGATTTTTATTCTTTTTCGTTCTCATACCCCTTTTTCGTTGTAAACATGAATTTAATTGTAGAAAAAAAGAAACAATGAAAAAAAACAAACATCCATGGAGTTTATTGTCTGTTCCGTTTGGAAACGACGCCTAGCTTCTGACTTTTTAAAAGAGCATGTCTATCTTGCCCACTTATAAGAAAAATCTTTTACTTTATGAAACTTTTCAATAATGCAGCTTATACATCAGAATCAAAAGGCTACTTTTTATCCCGAAAGAATGCAACGTTCCTGTGGGATAAAAAAAAACGAACAGATATTTTTATCCTTTTACCACGGGTTAAACAGCTAGTATATTATCTGAGCTGGTCACTACAAAACGGATTCCCGTTCATAATCTATTGGAATGTTTCAAAATGTATATTGCACTGGAATTGACGCGTGACGTCATACTTAAAATATGCGTTTGTGTGAATGCAATTTGCATCAAAGTTTAAGTGATTCTGAGTGGTACAATCTTGTTTGGCTAGTGTTATGATAGTTTCGTTATTTTTGTGTTCTATCTTTTCCATTAAAGTGACCTAGTTTTCATATTTGCAGTGTTAGTGGTGTTGACAGAATTAATTGAATTTAAAAATAGAATTTGTCCACAATTAAATTCGTGTTGATCATAAACTTTAAAAGTATAGTGCTAAATTCTATGCTTCAGGTGAGATCTTTGAACTTGCGAGCTTAACTGAAAATACGACAATGACAATGTGGATCCAAAAATTGTACGTACTGATGTTACCAGTTAATATGATACCTGATTAGTACCATTTCTTTAATTAACTTTTTCATACATTTATGGACACATAGTAAAAACAGTCAAGTACGAGTTCGAATTGCACACATACCGTTATTATCATAACATATTCGTCTTATTCCAGACCTCGAATAACGGAATAAGGGCAGAATAATAAATAAATAAATATTCATGGATATTTCACACAACGTCCTCTGGTTCCAAGCTAAGCTTATTTATTATGCTTGTGTTATATGTATAATACTTATAATACTACTTTTCTTTTATAAATACATACTTATAACACATATAAAACACCCAGACGCAGTACAAATATTTCTATGACAATTATAAATAATCACACAAATGATTGTTCCGAGCGGGAATCAAACCCACGACCTCGTGAACGGCACTAAGTTACCTGAACCACTAGATCACGAGGCCTGCCATAATATAATGATAATCTTCTAATATATAAAATTTCCATGTCACGGTGTTTTTTATTCATCAGTAGTATTTACAATATTATTTACAAAAACACAAAATAGGGTTCCAAAAAATTTAAAATTTTTATTTTTTTTTGTTAAAAATTTTTTTGTCGCAGTGTTAGTTATCGTACTCCTCGGAAACGACGCGACTGATTTTCGTGAAATTTGTGTACCTATCCGTTACGTCTGAGAATCGGACATCGGAATCGGATTTATAGTTTTAATTCGAATTATCTTTTGTGTTAGTTATTTTTCTTCTTAATTAATTTTGTTATGCGGGGTAGCACGACGCATGTACAAATTGTTAGTTATTTGTGAGGGCTCTGGTACCCATAACACAAGTTAGATCTTAAATTGGGTACCAGTGTTCAACTTTTTGATCTAGTAGCATGTGAGTGTATGATTATGGTGTAAACCTGTAAGTATATGATTTTAAGGATAAATAAATATTATTATTATATATATTGCGAAGCGACCGTTAAAAAAAAAAAATCTATTTTCAACCCTCCCCCCCCCCCCCCTGACTTTTGTATGCAAAACAACTTTTGCCGGGTCAGCTAGTAATATGTGAATATGTAATAGGGTCCTATTTTGTATCTTAAATGTTATATCAAACTATTTAATTTATTCTGTTTATCTCTTTTTTTGTACACCACCTTTATGTGGTCAAATGTAGCGGACGAATGTAACACAAATTGTAACATCTTATATCCTATATTTACAAAAATAAAATACTGATTGATTGATTGATTTTACATTTTGGTACGGAACCCTACAAAAAGTCCTCTGGTTCCAAATTAGAAAAAATGTACGTGTAGGTATATTTTGTATATTTTGTATAATTCTATACCTATCTTATGAAATAAAAATCTTTATTTTAACTTTTTTACTCCAGTCGTGGTCGTGTTCGGTATCTAAATGCCTCCTTGGGAGCGTCGCTCTATCAAGTATCAAGTTATTGTTTCTCACATAATATGTCGTCTGTCTATATTATTCTACTTGACTCTAACAACTCTTATGAAAGTAAATGGGATAGTGTTATGTTGTGTATTCTTAATATATTACCGTATAGACTTTTCTAAGTGGTGACGGGCTAAGAATAGAAAGAGTAGCTTGGGGCAATATAAGTAGTAATCATAATATGTGAGAGAAAGTAATCTTGAAACTGAATGCAATGTCAACACGCTTAGTGACTTAAGTAGACCCTACTACCCTCGCGAAATGAAAGAGTTAGGTACACAATCAATAGTTTTATAACACCAGAATAATGGGCTTAAAAGAATAGAACTTTATAGACGTTATTCAAAACAAAAATAAATTTTAAAACATACGAACAATGAGACAACTAAACAAAATTTAAATTTCAGGTGATGCGAACGAAATAGGATTACGTACGTATATTTTTCAGTACAATAGTATTATGTTTATTTTGAGATCTTATATTCAAACAACTGTGAGTTTGTAAATAATATTTCACGAAAATATTAGTACAGCTTTATATTGTATAGAAAACAAACAATATTACTTATAAAAGAACAAAACTTGTGGAAATTCACTTACCTACCTAATCTTATTTCTTATTATATGTGGGTTGATCAATAAATACCCGTATTAGAAATGAAAACATAGGTATTATATATTTATTTTCCTAATATTTGACATGGTCTCTTGCGAGGCTAATACACCTTTCCCAAGGTTTCTCACATTTTTTTAACCCATCCAAAAAATAATATTTTTCAAACTCTGCAAAATACGTTTCTGTTTCTGTTATAATCTCTTCATTCGAATTAAATTTTCCTCCTTCGAGCTCGGTCTTCATGTAGCGCAAGTCTTGCACTTTAGCGGCCACAATGTGAGTGCAATGGGCCGATGCATTGCACCTTTTTGGACAAATGAGGCCGTATCTCCTTTAATTTCTAATAGAATCTATCAAATAACTCACTATAGTACCTACTGCTCTGTAATTGTTCTCGTTGTATGTAAATAATGGATGAGAATTATTCCTTTAGAATCCCAAAAGATCGTAGCTAGCTATAACTTTTCCGACCGAGTGAACGGTTTTTCCCTTCTTTGGAACGGATAAGTACACCCCGAAAAGCCTAATGCTTAGATTGTCTTATGGTCTCTGGCGTGTAGTAATGAATCCAACTATCATCGAAAGTCACAAATCGACGAAAAAACTACTCCGGATTATGATTAAAACGGTCCAAACACTGCTTTGACATCGTTACTCGTCCTCGTTTGTTGTCCGGTGTTAGCAATAGCGGCACGCATCGCGCCACCACCTTTCTTACATCAATTTTATGATTAAAAATTTTTGTTGCTGTGCCGAGACGCTAAGGTACTTTTTCAGCTACTTCACGGACTGACCGGCGATTACCGAGAATGATGTCGTGGACTTTTTGGACGATTTTGTCACTAACTGCGTTTAATGGATGTCCTGGCTGTTCCGCATCGAATACAGACGTACGACCACGTTTAAATTCATCAAACCATTATGTCACCGTTGTAATTGAGGGTGAAGGTACACAGCATCTAACACCACTTTTATTTGCTCACAAGTTTTTCTCTCCAAAAATAAGAAACGAATTACAGATCGGTTTTATTCTTTTTCTATTTTGCTAAGAAACATACAACACCCATTTTTAATACAGCTCTAAAAAAATTTGCCAACGTTGTAAGTGCAAAAAGCACGATGATTTTTAGCAGACTATAAAACATGATGGTACCATTAATTTCACTTTTTAATATTATCTAACATTAAACGCGGTTACTTATTGATCAACCTGAGTATAAATATTAAAGTGTATTAGTGGGAACACACAAATAACAAAGATTTACCAGATGTCTATGGCTACATAACTCAGCCGGCTTGAAGCCACTTACATATCAATGTTTGCGTGAAAATGTATATAACATAATTATGTGTGTCTATGATACAGGCTATACGTCATATGAAAGGTCATTAATCTATGAAGTATGAAGTACGATTTAGTCATGCTAAAGTTACTTGTCCTCAATTGTAAACATCTAATCACCATCTGGCATATCTGTCACAAATAACATGCAATGAAAAAAAGACGTGTGGCACTCGGGGACTGCCGCGGTAAAGCTATTGCATAGCATTTTTTATCAATTTATAGCAATTATAATTATTTATTTATTTTATTTATGCAAGAATCTAAAGACCATAAACTAAAATAAGATTAATAATCCTTATTTACTGATGCTTACATCTGTCCATTGTTTATGGTAATTATGGTAAAATAGCGATTGTCAATCATATGTCAATCTGCCGAAACTGACATGAGTCGTAAAACTGCCCATGCGTAAACCACGCATGCGCAGTAACGCCCGCGTTATACGCCGATTACGCATGCGCCGATAATGTAAGGTTTTTTCGTTACATTATTTTCGTTACGAAATTTCTGCCTTCGGTCTCCACGCTCAAGGCCAGCGATAGAAGCTATGCAATAGCTTAAAAATGAAAAATATTATGCGCATACAAAATAGTTAGGTTTCTGAACTGTCAAACTTATTTCATCCTGTTGATACCTAGGGTAAACGCTTTCCTCAAATTAATCAGCGTATTTCAATAAGGATTTTGAATCGACAACATATCCTAAATATTCAGATAATAGCGTATTTTAAATTTTATTCACAGATTATAAAATATTAATGTAAAATAATGTCTGAAATTATAGACCAAGATCCTCGGGGTGAATCCTTTGATTATTTTCTCGGCGATGAAAATTAGATAAGGTAGTCTTTGTACGTAGCATCATTGTAAAAATACCCGCAACTCTGTCCCGTCGACCGTTTATCAGCTATTTGGTACTAAATTTGGTAAAAATATTACTAACTTTTTTATTTTTAAGCGCTCAAGTTTACGTATGAAAGAAAATGCTTAACTTTAAGCAAAATAACATATTTATTTAATTTAGTTTCATGGAAATCGAACTTTACAACTCGTGAACTACCTGAGATAACTTACAGCTCAGTCCTATTCATGACCATATTGGCTGAAAAGTGAAAAGTGTCTGAAACGAACGAACGAAAATATTATGTGTCCATAATATAAAATATATATTTTATTAAAAAGTTTATCAATAGTTTGCAATACCAAACGCTTACGTGTATGCTGTTGACATTTCAATTAACAGCTTTTTGAAAATACAATTTATTTTACGTAAAATTTCGAGCTGCAGTGTTACAAAGTAATTATAAAATAAACAACAGAATGGTACCAATTCTACGTGCGCAACTAAACTTAACTAAAAAAAATTTTGGAATAATATTCCATTAAGGGTATACAAATCGAGCGAGAATATATAAAGATTACTCCGCGGCCGACCGTCACGCGACATGCAACACACAGACCAAAAAATTTGAGACGATTTATTAAAAGTTTCACTTTAAAGTTGGCTGTGTTAATATATCTAATACTTGCTATTTCGTTGTACATATTTATTATAATTTAAATCGTTTGCCTGTAACACAGTTTTTATAATAAAAAAGTTCAGTTAACATTGCCGAATTGTGTTATTGACAATATCAATTTTAATTTTTTAGTTAAGAGGATACCAAAATTCTTGGTGTATTTTTCTACGTACGAAGTTTTCATTGTTTCTTTAGATTGAATGGCTAGAGCTCTAATTTTTAAGTATATGTTTTTTCAATATATAATCTAGGATCGCGATATAATAGAAAATCTTAGCGAAACAACCTCTCTCATTTTTTATTTTTTTCATTTGTTGGTCTATTATCGTGTATTAACTAATGAAATAACTTTAAAAACACAAGTAACTATTATCTATAGAAATACGTAAATCAGAATTAAAATATATTTAGTAGATTTTGAGTAAACAAAAAAAATTGCCCTAATTCTTCATTATTTTTTATACCTACTAGCTGTGTTAATATGTACATGTCAACGATAATATTGATGTAGGCCCTTAAGTAAAGTTTAGTTGTGGACGTAGTATTAGCACCAATATGCGGTAAAACTGTTGTTAATTTTGTACATTTTTTAGAAATGTTAAATGATGAGTCAATATTTACGATGCAATCGAAGAAATACAGACACCCTGAAGTTAGTTATAAATGTAGATAAGGAGAAGCAAACAAAGAACCATAATTATTAAGTGTGGTTTAGGTATTTGCCTTGGGTATATTATTATTAGTATATTACTTACTATCCCTATTCCTGAGCGCAGCGCTGAAAAGTAGAAATGTAGTTGGGGCAGATTAGGCGGCCTCTCTATTTTTGGATTTGCAAGCTGCGTTTTCGAGTTCTCTCTCTCCCCAGGGATATTTTGGACCTGCAGCCTCCTAAACTAAACTCCTGTATGTATACGTCTACCTATGAATACGTGACGCTACTGGCTGGGACATAAACTTACCAAGATCTACGCGCAACCTGGAAGAAAATCATCCATGGGATAGGCAAGGCTACGCGCTAACCTAGAATAGAACGCTGCATTGGCATCTCATCATCATACCCTAACTGGTAGTTAGCAAAAATATATTGAGTTTAGTAAACCGTTACGATCTTAACACTAGAAAGATAATCTTTTTTAGATATTCTTTTTTAAACCGTGGAAATCGGTTCGTGCGTTCTGGAGTTATAGCGTGAGGAAGGAAAATCCGACTTACTTTTATATAGTAGATTTCGAATGGTCTTGTTGCAGGACCTAAATTATGACATTAAGCCGTTTTTTGGTTTTCTTCTTGTCATAATTTATAAGCAAATTTCACAGTTATCACAAAACTAGTTTATGTTCATAATTATCTTATATATAAAATTCACGTGTCACAGTGTTAGTTACCGTACTCCTCCGAAACGGCTTGACCGATTTTTATGAAATTTAACATGCACATTCACTACATTCAGTAGGTCTGAGAATCGGCCAACATCTATTTTTCAAACCTTTTTTTTTAGTATGGCAAAACAACGTTTGCCGGGTCAGCTAGTATTGGTATAAAATTTGTGTAAAACGGTGTTATTTTGTTCATCATTTGGTCAATGTGCATTTTCATGTACTTACATTTTTTATTAAAATTACAACTTAACTGTTTATTCCGTTAGAACTATCTTTTTCTTTGTTTTATTCTTTTTGTAATATTTATTTATTTCAAACTTCTTGCACAAAGTTAATATGTACAATGGCGGGCTTAATGCTAAAAGCATTTTCTTCCAGTCAAATATTTCATATATCAAATATTTCATTTTCCAAAATATGTATTCCATTTTGTAAGTCTTGATTTTGTTGTTGGTCTTTTTTAATATCTTGTAATGTTAATAAATTAACAATTTTTAGAAAATAAATAAAAAAATACTTTTTGCGATGCAAATGAAAATAGGATCGACCCCGCGGCATGTTGTGACGTCATAGTTGTCAATTTGAACAATTTTGGTAGGGTTTTATAATATAATTTATGTATTACTTTATTGTTATAGTTAACTTATTTTCGAATAGTTTGCGAGACAAATACATTATCATTATCATTATAAACAATAACAAATAACGACAAGTTCAAAATAACAACACTAACAAATAAAAACATTGAAAAAGAACCACAAATTTATTTTTTAACGGGTATCAACCACATAACTAGCAAAATTCAGAATAAAACGCCTCATAATTCATATACTCGACAAGGCACACCAACAACGACAAAATGGCGGTTGGCAATTCAACTTAATATCATAGTTTCCAACCACAGCAAAGAAATTATTGAAAGAAAATAGTATTTTTATGACTATTATCACTAGATAATTTAAGACGTTTTTCGATTCAAATAACTGAGATTAGGTTTGATGCTGACAGTACTCTCAAATCATTTTTGACAACTAAAGGTTATTGACAATCCTATTCTCATTTGAAACGTGTAGTAAATTCAATAGAAACAAATGACATTATGTATTGCTCCGGACATATGAATATGAACAAAAGGAAACTTATGTAAAGATTTGAATGTTGCAATTGATATAAATGTATTCAATGTTGTTAAGGAACAAAGGTTCTCGAGTGGCGTCCAGTGCGTCTACGAACCGGATGTCGATTTGTGCTACAGTCCTCTATCTAATAGAGCAGCGAGATAGATAAGGCCACAGGAAGTTGTTGCACGTATGTAGGACAGGGACAAGTGTGTTGCTAAACAAACACCTAGGACTGTTAATTGTTTGCCAACAGTGTCTACGAAAATATTCTCACATTTTTACGAAACGCATTAAAATAGACAAAATTTTAAAAGAATAAAGTAAAATTCCTTCTTAAGTCTAAAGTTGGTAGTCGTTATGATACCGAGAAGAGATACGAAGGTGACGTTGTAGGCCGGCATCCCACGGCGGAAGTGAAAATCCATTGTTATTTCAAAGACTATTCAGTATTTTATGTGGGATGTTATTTTATAAAAAAATATTTTGTAAAGGTCGGCTTATATATATTAATTATTAAAGGTGACAGAAAAAGGATATATTTATCTAATATATAAAATACACGTGTCACAGTGTTAGTTACCGTACTCCTCCGAAACGGCTTGACCGATTCTTCTCAAATTTTGCATACATATTCAGTAGGTCTGAGAATCGGCCAACATCTATTTTTCAACCCTTTTTTTTTAGTATGGCTATACAACGTTTGCTGGGTCAGCTAGTATATATATATATATATAATTCTAGATAAATATCTGTATTTCATATCAGATATAAAGAGCAAAGGAAGGATGCATGGTTTAGCGAAATGTAACTGTAATTAATTATTTATCCCGGATTTGTGACTGGCTACTTTGTTGTTAAATGGCAAGCAAAAATAAACGTATTCTATTTTATTGGGACGATTTTGAGAGATTATCAGTATTTTTTTTTTAAATTGCTAGCATATATTCAGAAATAACTTATTATAAACTTTTTATCACTGTTTTAGTAAATAATTTAAATAATATATTTTAGTAATGCATTAACATGAAAATAATTCATAAAATTTGTAAATCAATAATACTAGCAAAAATGTAACATTCTTTTATCTTAGTTTGCATGCATTAAAATAAAAAATACAATAAAATAAATATATATATATATAATATAAATAAAATAAAAAAAACAAAAATACAAAAAAAAAAAATTAAGAACAGTGAAGAATGACAGCATGCTCTCTCTTAGACTATGTATAATTTCTCAAGGTGGGTACACTGGGATTGGCATGTTGCGATGAAACCAATTGAGTGCCGCATACGCATAATGTGGGTATACCTGGAATTGTTTGCCATCTGTTTACGCTCACTAAATATCATAATATTTCAATTTAATTTCCCATGTCAGATTGAGTGTAAATGATAAAATAATCCCGTCAATTAAATATAATGTATTAATATTTATTAGTCCGTATTTTTATCGAATTTTGTGAGCTGATTTGTATAAACTATTGTTAACTGCCCATCTGGCGAATTAGTTATTTATGTTTTTTATAATGATGTAATATGTATATAAGTGTACTTGCATGCTTTGCCTCCAGGCGAAATGTAATACTATAAATTTAATGTACTACCTATCTCATATAAGTGAACTGTATTGTTCTTTTGAGAAAATAAATTCTTCTTTAACCTTAAATCTGTATAAATAAGTAATACGGCGCCCTGTTTCTGAGACTTCACTTTCAGTCCGTCCACTGTCGGTAATCAGGCTGAATTTCCTGAATAGTGATAGCTCTCTCTCCGTCTATCGAGCCCATTATCATCCCACTGTTTTTCACTGGCCTTCTTAGGAGGGATTATGGTCTTTTGTACCACACTGACCAGGCGTGTTGACATAGATTTAGTTTTCAAGTTATCAATCAAAAATAAAACTTTCGAGAATGTTATCTCTGTATTTAAATCTCTTAGTTAGCTTTTACAACATGAAAAGAAAAAGGGGTGGTGACACTTGTATTCTCAATCCGTCATCACACGGACATAGCTAGAAAGATGATATTTTGACAGCTGAAATCTATAACAAAAAATACTAAAAATTGGTCAAGTGCGAGTCGGACTCGCGCACGAAGGGTTCCGTACCATTATCTATGCAACATAAGGCAACGTTATTAGTATCGAGCAAGAAACGGTAAAAAAATCATGTTTGTTGTATGGGAGCCCCCCTTAAATATTTATTTTATTTTTAGTATTTGTTGTTATAGTGGCAATAGAAATACATCATCTGTGAAAATTTCAACTCTCTAGCTATCACCGTTCTTGAGATACAGCCTGGTGACAGACGGATGGACGGACGGACAGCGAAGTCTCAGTAATAGGGTCCCGTTTTTACCCTTTGTGTACGGAACCCTAAAAACCACAGTACAATAAATAAGGGAGCTCCCCAGTGTAACTTGATGACACGCAACATTATTATAACGATATGAACCTCATAATCATCATCATAGCATCGCCTTTTCCCCACAGCGCGCCGGTAGGCCTTGGATTTGGATTAATGCTCTAAGGGGCAAGCAGATATCATAAAAATATCATAATCATCATCATTATGATATTATAATAAATAAAATAATATTGCGATAATAATGATAGTGGATACATTTCTCCGATACCCGCCGTGTGCGAGCCCAAGTCGTAATTAAGGTATTCGGCTGTTTGACCAAAAGTAATTTGACAAAATTACACTTGACAAACAACGTTTGGCCAAACAATGTATTTGCCTATTGATCATTTTACTACTGATAATTTTACAAGTGTTTCACTTTGCCAAATGATCAACACTTATATTTACATTTAATAAATTATTACTTTACAAAATGAACATTTAGGTTAAGTTAGAACTTTAACCTCAAACGCAGGAGCCGAATAAACGAAGCGAGCGTGCTGGAGCGGCCGCCAAGTGCCAGAAGGCATTTTAGGGCATTTCTCCCATTAAACCATTTTAATACTCAACACATTTAAGAAACCTCTCTCTGTCTCACCCGTGACCATGGTGACTGCAAAGTCTCCGAAACGTCGGGCCAAAATTTAAAACAAATATACGCGTCTAAATCCGTAAAAAGTAGTTTTATTTAAACAGATGAGTCGCGCAAGTGTTAGAAAATATTACATTTAAGAAGTTTAGTGTTTGCTAATGGATCAATTGCTAAGTAAGTTTTTGTAATATGATACTTTTGTCCAATGTGTCGTTTGTTAAATGGTCATTTGGTGAAACGTTGTTTGTCGAATGAAGTCAATAGTTTTTTGGTGAATCATTAGGGAACCCGTAATTGGCCATTCTCTTTGAAGTTTTTTTTTATCTGGCGCTTTAGGGAACCCTTGATAAGAGTAAATCTTAAGAGGGGACCGCAGTCCGAATTTAGGTATTGGTCTTAGGTATTGTTATCCCTATTCCCGAGCGCCGCGCTGAAAGGGACAAATATAGTTGAATCAGATTTTACCTACAAATTCTTTGAAAAAAAGACCTTTCGTAGTCTCCTTTTTTTTCGCAAAAATTAATCCGATTTTAATTTTTTTTTATGCTTTATAATAGATGAAGTGCGTATCTATGCTTCCATCACTATCTCTTTTAGTAAAACCTTATCAAATTTGTATGATAGACGCTGCAATTTCATCTGAAGAAAACCAAAAAAAATGGGATTTATAGATAGTCAATAGTCATATTTCTTTCATTTGTTATGTTTTGAAAAAAAAAGAAAGAAATAGAAGCATAGATATATAAGACCTAGATACTGTGAAACAAATTCGTTCCTCTGGAGGCCACATCCGCGATAAAACCAGGGGACTACGATAATCATATTTCGGTATGGACCATAGTTTAGTGTCGTGCCCTCTTAACGATCTGTCAGTATCATAAAAACACGACACTATTGAGTTAGTTAAAACACTATATTTTTTTGTTAAAATAGGGAATCGCCTACATTTTAGCTACTTCTTAAGTTTGTATTAATTAATTTTTTTTTGATGTGATAACTGATGTGAGACTGGATTTTTTCCTATATCAGCCTTAGTCTATGTCAAGTCTTTAAAGCCATGGAAAGGAACCTGTATAAAAAAGTATTACAGACGGACAGACAGACAGATGAGAAAGACGGAAACTGAAAAGAGACAATAACGGTTTCTTTTTTGTACGAAACCCTAGAAACCGCTTCAAGATCTGTTGTGTAATCTTAAAAGTTTTAGGCTCACATCAGGACATACAGAAAAAACGACTTAATTTTATAATAAGCATAGATGTCCTGTCTCTTTATCTATATAAATTTAGTTATTTACGACAAACTTTCCTTACATTTGCTTGACAATGTCAGTAGAAACTTGAAAGAAATAAATTAGTGCATTTTTTTACAATTTTTAACCAAGATAATACTACATAATAATAACTAGCTGCTGCCCGCGACTCCGCACGCGTGGAATTTACAAAACCTTTCTCCGTTTTTTGCAACACATTTCACTGATGTTTCGCTCGTATTGGTCTCAGCGTGATGTTGTATAGCCTAAAGCCTTCCCCTATAAATGGAATATCCAACAAAAAAGAATTTTTTCAAATCGGATCAGTAGTTCCGTTTAAACAAACAAACAAACAAACTCTTCCACTTTATAATATTAGTTTAGATAGAAGATTTTCATCGTGGAATCATAATTATAGTCAAGCTTATTGTGTTAGAAGCATGAGATGACAGCTTTATACAGGGTGACTGGTAATTATATTACATATAAACTTTTACCGCTTTATTCATAATGACTTATCGGAGGTTTGAAAGTTCGCTAAAATAGGTTCGCGAAAATTGTCAAAACTTGTTATTCATAATGGTCTTTTTATGCTAAAACGTTTATTATCTCCGATGAAATCTCCGTATAAACCTCCGATAAGTCATTATGAATAAGACCGTTATTGTATTAAAGATATTTAAAGTACATATTGACGTATCATGTATCGCGTAAAAAAACTTGAAGCTACAAATCTAGGAATTTTAGGAAGCTAGGAAAGTTCAAAATCTGGTTACTTAGACACAGTAGCCGAACTAAAATTAGTTTTGAACTTTGTCTTTCAGGGGCTTTTTTGGTGTTCCTCCTCGCCTCTACCGGGCCAAGGTATAGTGTGTTGAGTCTGACCTTAACCAGGTGGTCTTTCAAATTTGTAGATATTTTTATAATTAGCATTATGAAATTCAGTGTGTTACAGAACAGATAAAAAATAAAATAAAAAATTGAGAATGGTTTATAAAATTTTACACTAAAAGGTATTATAATTATTATGGTTTAAAAAGAATTGAACCGACTTCATGAGACCACCTCGGTAGTCTACTCTTTGAGTATTACTTACAAAATATGTGAAAACAATATGTGCCACTTTAAAGTTAGATACTCGATTTCTTAGATCTTCTAAGAAATCGAGGAAAGCCTCACATCCTGACCTGGCGCCAATAGGACTACACGGGAAACATCCGCTTTCAAATAAAAAAAGAATCATTAAAATCGGTTCACCCAGTTAAACGTTATGAGGTAACAAACATAAAAAATACAGACCAATTAAGAACCTCCTCCTTTTTTGAAGTCGGTTAAGAAAAGGGTAAATATTTGATCTACCGATTACTTTATACCAACAAGTCATAGGTATGTACATTTTTTATCAATCATTCTGTATAGGTAAGCTACAGTTAAATAAGCGATGAAATGTACTGAATGAAAATATAACCTGTATAACCTGAATAACCTGCATGTAGATATTATTTTATTAGATTATTTTTGCAATTTTAGTATAAAATATTATAGTCGACTTGCTCAAATAAGGCAATCTTGTCTCTAAATTAGTTATTAATTGTAGTCTAGATAGCATTAATCGGCATCATCCTCACAACCAACACATCCAACAATGTAAAATTATATTGAAAAAAAAGTATGAAGAAAATAAAAAAAAAATCCATGGCGTTTCTTGTCTGTTCTTCTCCATAGGATTCGCGTTTGGAACAGAAAACTTTTGTAAAACATGCCAACTTGAAATAAAAAATTATGACTTTGACTTTGAATATACACAATAATGATAATATTTACGCCCCTATTATTTGGGGCCCAAGCCTGCTATTACAATGTGGTCATAATGATCAGTCACTGACGCCATTATACACAGGCACAATGGCGTCAATTATGATAAAAAAAAAAGAATGGGGTGTCGTGGGACACCAGGTAGGAACAAAGTTCCTTCGGCTAATGTAGAATAGACACAATTTGCAAGAAAAGAAAGAAAGAGAAAGGTATTATACACTACTCGCTTGTGTATACGACTGTCGCGCCTGCGCACGTCTCATTTAACGGTTTTATTCCATGGACTTTTTTCCACGGCCTTTTTTCCACGGTATTTTTCTTACGGTTTTACTATCACATATTTTTCAGTTCGGTCGGACTGATCATTATGACAGCATTGTAATAGCAGACTTGGGACCCTAGAGTGTTCATCGCATTTCGATGTACCTTTTATAAACGTGTCTTACCAATGTTATACATAAAAATCAATTGCTGTTCGATAGTCTCGCTTCTCCGTGTGGTGACGGATTAAGAATACAAGTGTCACCACCCCATCTCTTCCCAAGGGTGCTGTAAAAGTCAGCTAAGGGATATTGCACACAGATAACATCTTCTGTGAGAGACGGAAAACTCGAAAATAAACCCTGTGCTAATACGCCTGGTCAGCGCGGCACAGTAGACCATAATCCCTCCCAAAGAGGAGGAGGCCCGTGCCCAACAGTGGTACGTAAATGGGCTGGAGAAGAAGTCTCGCTAAAACTCGAGAAAGGCTGGGCTGATTTTGGTGATTTTGTTCTTGAAATATTCGTGAAAGTCCATGGAAGGTTTAAAACTGTGATAAAATATGTAAAACTATTCTTATTTCACAAAGTAATATATACTCGTAACATATTATTAATTTCTTATATTTTTGATTTAATTATTTTGAAAATATTAAAAAATTATAATGGAACTTTCAATGCGCATTATATGTGTGAAAATAGGTTGTATAAAATATCTAATTTTAACTTATACCTAGAATTAATTGATAATATTTTTACTTTAAAAAAGCCTTACTTAAAATTTTTAAAAATGCTCACGTTGTATATAAAATAAAAGCATAAAAAGCCTCCAATGCTATTTCTCATAGTTAAACACTCTATTTCTACATAAAGAAAAATTACGATGATAATGATGTCTAAAGCGTAAAAAAGCATATTATTATTTTAATCAAATCTTAAGCTAAATACTTACCTCAAATGCAAGTTAGCTTAAATTAGTCTGTTAAAAGCTCTAACCCAGTAGCGTGTGTAACGCCTAATGAAGTCAAGAAATATTATAATAACAATTATTATTAAGGCGATTTGAATGCATATTGGCAGGTCATCGTCATCGCCTTCAAAAAAACTACCAGCGGCTTGGCCACAAGCACGTGAAAAGCACAACATTTTAAGTGTATATACAAGCTCTTAAATGAAAATATGAGTGCTCTATTTGTTTGTTCACCTCACGGTACTTGTAAAGATTGTAAAACTTTGCCGATCAGTAGGAGCTATCTATATATCGCGGGGGAGAGGATCTAGCTCGAAGATACGAGTGACCACTCCTGAATCCGTACGACTACTGAACACTGAGTTCGCCATAATGCCAGCACCCAAGGGATATGCAAGTTTCTACATATACATGCACGCATGCGTATGTATTCTTACAGTGCTCTATTATTGGTACCGATTCTGTTGTGAAACTAAACTCAATTGAAACGATTTAGGATATATTTCGTTGAATGCCTATCTGTATATCGATGGAATACGAATACAGTGTCGCTGCTCCATTACCACCCACAGGAAGCTGTAGAAGGAAGAGATAGTAAAAGTAGATAATATATTCTGTGAGACACGGCATGGTATTGTAGACTACATAGGTACGCTTCCATAGTGTAGGAGGCCCATGCCCAACAGTGGGATGTTAAGTGATGGGAAGGGAAGAGATCGAGACGTTGTACACATTTATCTGCTAAATGAAAATGCTCATAACTTTTAAAGAAACATAACGATTTGGATAATTCTTTTTTGTAATGTTTCATAATGTTAAAATTGAATAAAATAGGAATATATAAAGAAAACGATAATCAAATAAGGTATTATTATTTTAAATCACCCATTTCTTAATATAAGAAAGTTAACGTAACATTTCTGAATTGTGTTATCAAAACTGTTATGTAATGTGGGTAAACCCTGTAATAACTGATCGTAGAAGACACATTACAGCTCAGTCTCACCCGTGACCATGGTGACTGCAAAGTCTCCGAAACGTCGGGCCAAAATTTAAAACAAATATACGCGTCTAAATCCGTAAAAAGTAGTTTTTATTAAAACTGTTATTTCAAGTTTTAATTTATAAAATTTAAGTTCAGTTGTATAATTAGAATTGGTACCAATATGTTACATATCCAATTCAATTAATTTAAGTGTTATAATTATAAGTATTATTTATTATTTTTGCAATATGTGGGACACTGTCGTATATTGTTTAGCTTACAAAAGGAAAAAAAATTATAATTATTTTAATTGCAATTTTCAGTCGAATACCAGGCTGCCGGGAAAGTTATACGCAAACTGTAGAGTTTTCAGCTCTATAACTATCACTGTTCTGGAGGTAACGGGACCCCAAATAATGGGATAAGGGCAGGACCATGATAATTTTTAGCAATTGTTGCTCTAGTGTCAACTGATATAGACAAACTGAGAAATTATTAGCCTCCCTCCAGCCCCAACCACAGTAATTGTTTTATCTTTGCTATACTGATACGAGTATTATAAAGCTGAAGAGTTGTCTGTTTGATCGTGCTAATCGCAGAAACTACTAGTTCGAATTAAAAAATCCTTTTTATTTGTGTTGAATAGTCCATTTATCGAGGAAGCCTATAGGCTAGGTTATGTGATATCCCACAGCTACCGATAGGAGCGAAGCATCTGTGAAAAGTGTTCCAAAAACAGGAAAATATTTGTAAAGTCGCGGGCAACAGCTAGTAATTAAATAAAGTAGGTATTTCTGTATGTTTTTATATGAGTGGTTCAAGACGTAGGACTTTTTAACACGATTTTATTATATCGGTACGTATCTTATCAATCTGTTAGCTATGTATGTTTGAAAGTGATTTTCACCCACTTGAAGCAGTCGGATTGATCTGAAATTTTGCGTGACAAAATAATGATTTAAAAAGAATTTTCAAGCGTGTTTTAGTTTTTGAACTAATCAAATTACGTAATTAATTATATAAGGTTTAATTTATTAATTCCACGCATGCGAAGTCATGGGTAACGGCCAGTTTATTTTTTGCTAGAACATGGATATGGTAGGTATATAGCATTAAACTATTTATTTTTCTAAATAATAAATAAATAAATAAATAAATATTCATGGACATTTCACACAACGTCCTCTGGTCCCAAGCTAAGCTTATATGCTTGTGTTATGAGTACCAGAATACGGATAGAATACATATACTACTTTTCTTTTGTAAATACATACTTATAATACATAGAAACACCCAGACGCAGTACAAACATTTGTATGACAATTAGAAAAATCACACAAATGATTGTCCCGAGCGGGAATCGAACCCGCGACCTCTTGATCGGCAGTCCGTTACATGAACCACTAGACCACGAAGCCCGTCAAAAATACATACAAATAATAACATATTATAATTATAAGCACCCAAAATACATAACACAAGAAAATGTCCGGTGCAGTAATGAAAATGGCAACCTCGGGAATCACAGTCTGTTGCCTGAAACACTGTACCACGAGGACGGTATTTTTAACACGCTCTTATTAGTTTCGTTCGTACCTATCTATTTATAAATCTATCTAACGAAATGGTTTACTTGTACACTTGTAGTTAACAGATTAATTTGAAATTTTACATACATGGACCAATGATTTTACAATAGAAATATATCAAAGACTTTCAAGCGTGAATATTAGGGTCCCGTACAAAGATAAAACATCGTCAGTCCATCCATCCGTACGTCCGTCTGTCACCAGGCTTTACTGTTAATGGTTACCGTTAATCTGTTGATGCCATAACAACAGGCACTAATTAAAGTCAGAGTACAATAAATATTTAAGGGGGCTCACATTCAACAAACGTTTTCCGTGTAACTTGATGATATCCTTGGACGACATGATTATTACGGTATGACGAAAATAAATTCAATATTATCGTGCATTTTTCTACGTACAAAGTTTTCATTTTTTCTTTATATTGAATGGCTAGAGCTCTAATTTTTAAGTATATGTTTTTTTCAATATATAATCTAGGATCGCATAAACTTAGAAACGCGAAAAAAGTTTTCTCGATAGAAAATCTTAGCGAAATAACCTCTCTCATTATTTAAAATTTTATAGAGCATAGAGTAATATTTTAATTATTAACTTTCGCCGCCCTTCTCAGGCAGGCCGCCCCGGGTCATGGCCCATATGGCCCTAGGGTAAATACGCCTCTGCAAGGAAGTATGTTTGGAACGTAGCAAATGGCGCTCTATAGTCTCCTCCTAACCCCATGGGAAAAAGGCGTGATGTTATGATGATGATGATGATCAAAATTCGTTGCATAGTTCGGAAGATATAAGCTCCCGTAGAGACATACATACGAAAATAACGACTCTGTTATGATAAGTAAAGATTAGTGTAGACTGATTTTTCATAAATGCGAAAATAAATCTATCAATTTGTATGTTCATTTTTAACGGCTCACACTGAACCACAGTCTAGAAAAGTCAGTGTAGTGATTGCAAAATTTCCGGCATGTGAAGTCGCGATGTGCATCTAGCCTATAGTAAAATAAGAATTAAATGTTGATAGAATGGGAGATATTCTGTTTAGAGTTCCATTTTTATCAATTATTTTCTACATCGCGTCCTGTACTACACAGCCAAAACATCCAAATAAATCCTCATTTTACGGATTTTGACGCATACATTTGTTTTTTATTTAAATATTAGTCAGACGTTTTGGAGACTTTGTGTTAGACAATATTATAAACTAAACATTTTATGATTATAATAATATGTTATTAAAGACTAATATTATATCCTAATATAAATGCCGATTTCTAATATCTTTAGATAATTTTCGTTCTAATCTTCTTTGTAAATATGTAGCGCCGCTTGTCCAGAACCTGTAATATATACATGAATTAATGATTTTCTATATCTGTATTTCTACGGACAGGCATAGACCCGTGATCTGTAGTCATATTAGCAGTGAGCTAGAAAAACTACGTTTGGATAACGTTAATGTTATGAAAATGTGTGTTAGCGCCTGGACTAAGAAAACAGGTAAATGGTAGGTACTCGTTATCAATATCAGTCCTTCCGGAAGCGCGAAGCCACACACAAAGGACATGCTAAGATAAATATTAAAAACGATTTCCTTATTGTGACATTGGCATTTATCTATTCGGAAGATCTGAGGTAAAAGACGTTTAAAAATGTACTTACATAGAGTCTTTGAACGTATTAAAAAAAGATAATAATTATCTGGTTGACCGATCGTAGCTCGGGATGGACTTTTGGGAATAAACGCATAAATAAACTGTGAATCAGCTCTCTAGCTATCACTGTTACAGAGATATAGCCTGGTGAAATAGGGTGGTGATACTTGTATTCTTAATCCGGCACCACACAATAAAATAAACACATACATAAACTGTAAATCAGCTCTCTAGCTATCACTGTTCCAGAGATATAGCCCGATGACAGACGCACGTACGGACAGCGAAGTCTAAGTAGTGGGTGCGCGTTTTACCTTTTGGTACGAAACGCTAAAAACAAAAAAATAAAAGTAAAAACGAATTTTAAAAAAAATCCAAGAAGTAAACAAAACTGTATTCGTTAAGACTTAGGATCGAACTCGGGGTCTTCTGTGCCGCCCTCTTAACAACCCGGTTACAGTAACCTGACGGCGTGGACGAAATAATGCAACCTATTCTAATGAAAATATATCAATTTTTCAATGCTCAAAAACACCAACAAACAGACATTTTTTTAATATGAAACCTAGCTAGATCGTTATATCGCCCCTAAAACTCTAAAAAATCGAGGGAGGCGTTTCCGAGATCCTAAAAGAATTGCTCGTTTAATAAGATAAGATTACAAAATTGGCATTAATTTATATATCTTTAATAGCAGATAATCATAAAATGTTTTAGTTTAAAATATTATCTAACACTTGCGCGACTTCGACTTCATGATTTCGGAGACTTTTTAATTTCTTTCTTTTTTTCTTCTTTTTTCTGAGTAGAAACTAAGCGACGGAGGGCTTGAAATTAGGTATAACCCTATGCCTGGACGCCTAGTTAGCGCGGCATCAATAAAAGAAATGCCAACCTGAAGCTTTTTAATTTAAAACAGCAATTTAATATCCTGACAGTTGATGAAAATTGGTGATACAATAATAAGATTACTTAATATTCTTAAGTTATTTATGGAAAATCAAGTTAATAATTAACAAATAGATAAATGACAATATTATGAATTGTTATATGTAGGCTGTCGCCCAGTGGCGGATTTACCCTTAATGCTCAAACACGTTACCTCGCGGGCGCGGTGGCGGGCGCGGTCGCGAAATATCAAAAACATAGCGTCATATCCAAGTGTTCACATATGAAACGCACGTGCGGTCTAGCGGGCTAGCTAGCGCCTGCCGCGCCCGAATCGCTCGCGGCAATATCAAACGCGTGAGATGTTGATGTGTGTTCACGTTAAACTAGCGGCGGAGCTCGCGATTCACTCGCGACGTCAGGTAAGTTTAACCAGCGGCCGAACATTTAGTTGGCCGTCTTAGCTATCTAAAAGTGACAAGTTCAACAGAATCTATTCAATAGAAGCTGCTACATCGTTACTGATAGTAAATTGTTTCGGTTTATTTAGAATTAAATTGGAGGTGTTTGAATTTTTAGAGAGCGACGATGTTGAACAAATCACTATAGTCCAGTCAAATTACCGAAAGAAATAATCACTAAAATACCTAGTTTGGGAATTATGAAGGATCGATCGGGGGGTGTATTCTGAGCTTATAATTCCAATTTGAGGGAATCTAGGGAGGTCAGCTCAAGGTCATTTCGATGAAAATGCGTTTAATTCGATATCTCGAGAACGGTTAGTGTTAGGCAAAAAATTCTAGAGACCTTTTCTCTTCTAAATTAAATTTACTAACTATTTTATCCGAAACTTTTTTTTCATCATCAATATTTTTCAATTTATTGCTTCCGAAAGGCAAAAATTTTACTTTTTTTCCTCCCTTTTTTATTTTTCGCCATTTTCTCCCCAACCGTTCAATTTTATTAAATTTTAGCCGAATATGAAAGTGTTGCTCTTTTAATTATGAACAACTTTATATGTAAACGTTTTTCTGTAATGCCAATACCTTCGGAGTTATATATTACTTTACCGAGCGAAATCCGTGCCACTGTCGCGACGCGTATTCACAGACACACTGTCGCGTTCATTAGTGTGGGCCTTTAATATTGACGATTCACTTCCATCGACCTCGCGTACTTAATTTTACCAATTTTATGACCTATTTTTTTATCAATAAATGTGTGAAACAGTTTCAATTATTCGTTTACTTCTTTTTCTAATCCTTATTCACATTATTATCCCATTGAATAAAATAAAAAATACCCAAATTGAAAAAGTACAATATTTAAATCAATAAATAATAAATATAATAAATATTCACGGACATTACACACAACGTCCTCTGGTCCCTAGCTAAGCTTATATGCTTGTGTTATGGGTACCAGAATACGGATAGAATACATATACTACTTTTCTTTTGTAAATACATACTTATAATATATAGAAACACGCAATATATAGAAGAAGAAAATATATAGAAGACGCAGTACAAACATTTGTATGACAATTAGAAAAATCACACAAATGATTGTCCCGAGCGGGAATCGAACCCGCAACCTCTTGATCAGCAGTCCGTTACATAAACCACTCAACCACAAGGCTCGTCAAATTGTTATTTTATTTAATTAAATGATATTTCAATTATTACAATATTTAATATTTAAATGAAGTTCAATTTTTTAATAGTTTAATCGATTCACCTTTTGATACAGGTAAGTTGGCTAATAAATGATCATGGAATACTTTAATATTTCTTTCAAATACTAAATACCCACTGATGTCGATGATATTGCGACAGTGGCACGGATTTCGCTCGGTAAAGTAATATATAACTCCGAAGGTATTGGCATTACAGAAAAAAGTTTACATATAAAGTTGTTCATAATTAAAAGTGCAACACTTTCATATTCGGGTAAAATTTAATAAAATTTTACGGTTGGGGAGAAAATGGCGAAAAATAAAAAAAGGGAGGAAAAAAGTAAAATTTTTGCCTATCAGAAGCAATAAATTGAAAAATATAGATGATAAAAAAAAAGTTTCGGATAAAAAAGTTTGTAAATTTAATTTAAAAGAGAAAAGGTCTCTACAAATTTTTGCCTAACACTAACCGTTCTCGAGATATCGAATTAAACGCGTTTTCATCGAAATGACCTTGAGCTGACCTCCCTAGATTCCCTCAAATTGGAATATAAGCTCAGAATACACCACCCGATCGATCCTTCATAATTCCCAAACTAGGTATTTTAGTGATTATTTTTCCCATTCTCAGCCGTAATTTGACTGGACTACTAGTCGAATGCGAAATAAGATAAATAAAAATAATGAAATTATTATTGAAATATGTAATCAAAGCAGTTGACAGTCATTCTGGTATATCCAAAAAAATCTTGAAGAATGTTCTCTCGAATTACTAGATAAAGTATGAAATTCACCATACCGTTTCTTCTTTATTAATTTCATGCACACCAAATCTAATTTTTGTCATCTCCCACTTTAGATATGAGTTTTCGGTTAAAAATATTAGATCGTCGTTCATGTTTACAATCTCTGACATCAAAATCGCGCAAACGCCTAGCGGTCAACGTGATTACGAAATCGCCACGTCTCTGCGCCCGCACCCGCCACCGCGCCCGCGCTTTTCAACGTGAACAAGTACTAAGGCCCAGTAGGCCCAGGCTTAAGCCCGGTTTCCACTGCGAAAGGGTAATGTGCGGAAAATGGTTAGGCGGAACGGACTCCTTTTTAATTAAATAGGTTTGAGTTTCCACCAACGAAGAGTTGGTGCTCCCTAGAACTGAGCGAGCTCATTTCTACTCTTTCTACACGCTCGGCTCTTTCCGTCCGACTATTTGTTGGTGGAAATACAAGTATGCAGTTTGTGTTTGCGAGTTTAACGAAGTCATTAATGGGTCCGTTCCGCTCGCGGTGGAAACCGGGTTTAGGGCGGCCAGAATTTCATTATGTAGTTTATATGGTGGATGCTGAAAAAGGGACGGCTGATGACTTGGGGCCTAGGGCGGCCGAGAGTGCAAATCCGCCACTGCTGTTACCTCTATCATCCTACCTCAACTGATTAAGTCCACAACGTTTACAGTTCAATTTCTGAGCTAATGCGTTGGTCAGAGCACTTCGAAATTTTTTGGGTAAAAATGAGATTTGATTTCAATATTTTAAAGACGGATGTAAATACGTAAAAAAATATGGTAAATAGGCTTTTTACACAGTTGATGCGCGTCATTATCTAAGATTTCATTGCCATCAGACGGAATGGGAATAGGCATTAAAATGTTTAACAAATAAATAGGAAAAAAATAATGGTTGAATGGTGGTTTCATGTCCATATGGTGACGGTTTAAAAATACAAGTGATGTTGTTAAAGCCAGATAAGGAATATTATACGCAGTGTAGTAACTGTGAAAGACAAGAAACTCGAAACTAAACCTGATTCTAACACGTCTGTTCAGCGCGGCATAGTAGACCAGAATCTCTCCCGGACTAGATCGTAATGGGCTAGGAAGAAGTAAAGAATGATGCTTTTAAGCTTTTGGTGCCATGTCATTCCCTACACTCCATTCCTCACACTCCATTGTAAAGTTATTTACAATGGAGTTGGATTTTAGGCTTTCAACCTGTTGCATAGGAGGCTCCTTCGGTGGTTATTTATGATTATTTTATTCCACGTGAAGAATTTTTAAGAGTATCCTAAAGAAAACTACACATATTTGTCATGCTCGTAATTATATTTTATTATAATATATTTTACCAACCCTACGTCCTTTAACTGTAAAAAAATAAGACTAGAAACTATGTCTCATAATTTTGTGTTGTAGATATTTTTTATTTTCATATAAAATATTCTAGATGTGTTTATAAAAATTTACCAGCTGTGCCACAGATTCGCTTGCATAAATACTGGACCCTTCTCTTTCATAAAAATGGGAAAAAAGTTTGATTATATTACAAGAATATAAAATTCTCATATCGCGGTCCTCCTCCGAAACGACTTAACTTATTTTCAATACGAAAAAAAAAAATGAAAGCTGGACACTTTTTAAATAAGAAGAACTTACCAAAGCGAAATGCTCGCTGCACAACCTTAACCCAAAAACGATTAAATCGCGCTACTATATCGAAAAACATGTAGTATAATGTAACAAGAAAAACAATATAAAAACAAATGGGGAGTTGGTAAAGCAACAGCTCTTTATTTGAATGCCAATATGAACTATTTTGAACTGTAGCATTCGGTATTGGAGCCATTTTCAAATTTAAAAAAAAATGTATATTATTAAAATACACTAAAATTTGAAAATAAACGATGTGTAATTTTTTATTAAATAACTTTGTAATAGAGATTAATTAATGTTAATATTTTTTTTTTAATTAAAATTATTGAGATAAACTATATCGCGGCGGTAATTTATTATTCGCTTGGTATCACGAGTGATCTGAACCGAGATCATATGATAACTGAACGCTCACCTGTTCCACTCAACATCTTGTTTGAATACACGCATGCGTATTATACCTACCTGTAAATTTATTAGTTTTAATAAATTAAAATATCTGTGGTTACTGATTATGTGGCGACGGACAGACGGACAGTGCGGGACGAATCTTAGTAATAGGATCCCGTTTCATCATTTGGTAGAGAACCTCAAAAATGCTAAGATAATTAACAGTTTTTGGTAAGTTCGTGCTAATTGGGATTGTTCATAATTTTTAACCTGCTGTTTTTTAATTTTTTTAAGAAAATGTAGACTATTATAAGCAAATAATTACAATATTATTGAAATATTCACTTTAAAGAATTTTTTTAAAATACTTCAAGATATTATTTTAAATGTTGTGACGTCATCGTTGTACGCAATCCGTGTATTGCCTTTTCCTGATTGACTTAAGACAGATTGCAATACATCTTTTCAAAGTTGCCAAGTTGATATAATAGTACAAATTCTTTTTTGAAAGAATAATCGTTAAAATAGCAAATTTTCCGAAAAAAACTAATGGATCAGGATCAGAAACTCTTTTCCCCGAAAAGGTTTTCGAAATACGAGTTTTGAAAAAATATAAACAATGCCAAATGTATCACTTTAATTGGAACTTATAGTACTTAAGTACAGTAATTAAATATTTATGTGTACCGTAAATAAATATTTAGTACATTTTATTTGTTGGTGCTTAGGCGGGCAAAGTTGCGGGTTAAAGTCTAGTATAATTTAGATTAATTATTTTTGCACTGTACTCGTAGGTAGAAGTTTGATTAACCACGTATCAATAGACGCTTTTGCTATATTTCAATTTGTAGAAATTAATTCGCTATTCATCAAGAAGAAGCGAATTTACTAACTTGTAAATAATACAATCAGACATAGATTACATAGATCTAAATTTTAAGAGGGTTCGACATTAAGCCACCCTCCATGCAAACATCTGGACATCGTAGTCCGTTGTTTTCTTCGTGGATATTACCTCTAGAGGCTTTAGAGCAAGGATCGGCAACAGGCTGACCGCGGTCCGTTTCCGGACCACGAAAGGTCGAACCTCGGACCGCCAAATATACAGTATTGTATAAATTAATACGTAAATAAGGTATTCTATATCTTTACTAATTAAAACAATATTTTTAGGCCATAGAATCTAACTTAGTACTTATGCTATTTTAAGTTGCCTAGTTAATCTGTTTTACAAGTAGGCACCTAAAATTGACATGGTTAATTTTGGTTTGTGTTACAGTAAGAAAATATCATGTCATTTTTAGTTATGCATATGTGTACTTGTTTATGTATGTACACGATATTAACAGTATATTTGTCAATGATATAAGTAGTTTATGTATAGTGTATTTTAAATAATATTTACTTATTTATTTTGTTATTATATTTACTTATTTTCTTCCCTTACATTAATCTACTTGTACACTGCAGCCCCACTTTATTTTAGTCCCTAACTTTTCTTTCCATCCCATGGTTGCCTGGAAGAGATCACTTTATGTGATAAGGCAGCCATTTATACCTAGTTTTAAGCTTAATTTCTGTTTTCTGTTTCTTGTAAATGTGTACAATAAAGAATTAATCTATATAATCTATCTATCTAATGCTACTATTGTTGTGAAAGAGAAAGAATATAATCTAATATATAAAATTCACGTGTCACAGTGTTAGTTACCGTACTCCTCCGAAACGGCTAGACCGATTTTTATGAAATTTTGCATGCATATTCAGTAGGTCTGAGAATCGGCCAACATCTATTTTTCAAACATTATATTTTTTTGTATGGCAAAACAACGTTTGCCGGGTCAGCTAGTATTTTATATAAATATTGCAAATTGTGCATTTTTTTAAACATTTAATTCGAAAACCATTTAGGGGAATAGAGTTACTGATCACAACCTATTAGCTTATTTCGAAAAATACCGTACCTATATTTATGATTATTTTTCAAAAAAATCAGTTGACCTTCATTTGCCCTTGAAACGAAGGACTTGAAATATTTAGGCGTTCTTAGTCTGTGGTTGAATTGATAACGACATAATTTTGAAAGACCATACGGCTTGTCTGCATTATTATTTGTATAATTTGCCAATGGTATTTGCAAGTAATTGTAATGAGGTAATTTAAAGTCAGAAGGTTAATAGAATATGGATTTATGGATACGAAAAACGTAGCAAAGTGAAATTAAGGCTAAATCAAAATTCATAGACTGTTATGACGCCATTCTGACCCATGGACTATGCATAGACTATTAAATCAACTTGACAACTTTGACAAAATATTAGAGACATGTGTCAAAAACATTTTTTTCTTATAGGCAAAGAGGCAAAGGCAATACCTACATAGTTTGCATACAACGATGACGTCACAACATTTGTTTTTCACATTTAATTCAGTGAATATTTGGATAATTATTGAGATTAGTTTCTTAAAATAGTCTATATTTGCTAAAGAAATATAAAAACCGCAGTTCAAAAATTATGAACAATTCCAATTGACGCAGCGTGGGGTGGCCCCCAAAAGGTGGACCGACGATATCGTCAAATACGCTGGGAGCCACTAGATGCAATTAGCGCAGTAGCGCGCTTTGTTGCGTTCTATAGGGGAGACCTATGTCCAGCAGTGGACGGAGAAAGGTTGGTGGATGGATGGATTGCAAAGGTAAATCTAAACTGTTTTCAAATAATTACTCAACAAGTCGCATGTGTGACTATCTTAGGCAAGTCAGTTTCCGCTAGAAGACTTTTAAAGCGCCCCAGATTTAAAAGAAAGAAAACCAGTTAAGTAAGAGTTGTACACGCACACGAAGTGTTCCGTACCGTTATTATCTATTATTATAAAGCTGAAGGCTTTGTTTGTCTGTTTGTTTGTTGGTGTGTTTGAAAGCACTAATCTCAGGAACTGCCTTGTCTGATTTTAAAAATTCTTTCAGTGTTGCATAACACATTCATCGAGGACGGCCATAGGCTATATTACATCACGCCGCGACCAATAAGAGCGAAGAATCAGTTAAAATGTTGCAAAAATGGGATTTTTTTTCTAATTTCCACGCGTACGAAGTCCCGTGCAATAGTTAGTCATAATAGATTCGCCTTGTGACGGACAGACGGACAGCAAAGTCTCAGTAATAGACTCCTGTTTTATCTTTTAGTACTGAACCCTAAAATCCAAAAGTACATGGTATCAAGACGAATCTATCCACTGAAAACCTTAAAATCTTCCAGACATGAAAATTAACATTGACTGGGCCTCGTGGTTAAGTCGTTCATATAACGGACTGCCGATCAAGAGGCCGCGGGTTCAATTCCCGCTCGGGACAATCATTTTGTGTGATTTTTCTAATTGTCATACAAATGTTAGTACTGCGTCTGGGTGGTTCTTTGTATTATTATAAGTATGTATTTACAAAAGAAAAGTAGTATAATGTAGTACTTCCGTATTCTGGTGCCCATAACAAAAGCATATAAGCTTAACTTGGGACCAGAGGGCGTTGTAAAAAAAACATACCTTAAATAAAAAATTCACATGTCACAGTGTTAGTTACCGTACACCTCCGAAACGGCTTGACCGATTTTTATGAAATTTTACATGCATATTCAGTAGGTCTGAGAATCGGCCAACATCTATTTTTCAAACTTTTTTTTTTCTATTGCAAAACAACGTTTGCCAGGTCAGCTAGTATATATATATATATATATATATAATACTAGCTGTCCCGGCAAACGTTGTTTTGCCATAAAATTCTGTGTAAAAATCAACAACAAAAAATTTCATCAAAATCGGTCCAGCCGTTTAGGAGGAGTTCAATTACAAACACACGTACAGAAGATTTATATATATAAAGACTAGCTGACCCGGCAAATGTTATTTTGCCATACAAATGTCAGTGGGGGGAGGGGTTTGAAAATTAGATGTTGGCCGATTCTTAGACCTACTGAATATGCATGTAAAATTTCATAAAAATCGGTCAAGCCGTTTCAGACGAGTACGGTAACTAACATTGTGACACGTGAATTTTATATATTAGATATGTATATAGAAAGATAGTACGTAACCTATATAAGTACGTTTGGATCGTAGCAGATGGTTCTCTATAATCTCACCCTTCTCTCATGGGAAAAAGGCGTGTTGTTACGGTGCTGATGATGATGATGACATGAATATTGGGACTGCATTTTTATTTCCTCTGTATTGTAAATCCATTTATCGTCAAACAAGTTATACCTGACCGACATATGTAACACCGCATATCAATTTGCATTTGTAATGCAATCCATGTTAATTGCGTTTTCGATTGCAGTAGTAAAATCTGGTATATTATATGAAAAGCTTTACATAAAAAAAGAGTCTTATCTTATAAAAAAAACCTATCAAGGGTGAGATAAACTCGCGCACTCGGTATTCTGTACCTAGACCGAAAAATATAAATAACTACATTCAAATAATCAGTTACCGTCAAACCTTATAACTTTGCCCAGTAATGTTTTTAACTAGGTTAATCAACATTTAAAAAAAAATTTCATTGCTTTAAATTCTGATAGTGGTAAACTATTTATTTATGTAACTTTGTATGCATAGAATATATTAATAAAATTAGTTTTAATGTGATAAAAACCTTAATTTAGAGAGCGGGCCAAATCTTGAGATAGTTTTACAACTTTGCCCATTTTGTAGAACCTCTCATAACTTAGTTGTTTTAAATATTGCAATTATGAGACTTATGGATCCTATCCTTAATCCTTTAAAGTCAATATTGTCTGTGAAAATTGAGTGGGCATAGTTATAACAATTATTTTGCGACCTTTCATACAAAAACATCGATGAGTTAGGGTCGTCATTATTTATTGTAAACCGACAGACGAAAGTTGGCACAATATAAATATAAAAATATTAAAAAAAAACTGCTTGCAGTTGCTAAGTTTACTTATAAAAAACACAATTATAATAACAGTAAAAACTAACTAATAAGCAAGTCTTGAGACGCTTAGGCAATAGGAACGAGATTGTTACAAATTTTATTTTTATTAAGACTCTTTCAAATGAAATAGACTATATAATATTAAAAAAATTATAAATAGGCCACACATATCACACCATTTATTCGACACTATTCTGTGAACAAGAATAAAAAAGCAATAAGTAACTAATTAAAATTAGACGGGCCTCGTGGCCTAGTGGTTCATATAACGGACTGCCGTTCACGAGGTCTCGGGTTCGATTCCCGGTCAGGACAAATATTTGTGCGATGTTTTTAATTGTCATACAAATGTTTGTACTGCGTCTGGGTGTTTACTATGTATTATAAGTATGTATTTACAAAGGAAAAGTAGTATATGTATTCTATCCGTATTCTGGTACCCATAACACAAGCATATAAAGCTTAGCTTGGGACCAGAGGACGTTGTGTGAAATGTCCATGAATATTTATTTATTTAATTATTACATCCATTTCAGTTGAATTTTAGTATTATTCATTCTAAAATAGAGAAAGGAAAATAAATAAACAAATTATCTTCAGTAAAATCTTCTACGCTTAAGCTAAATAAATATAACACCTATTGAACTCCTGAAACTACAAAAAAGAGACAAGACACAACAAGGGCATCTATGCCCACCTTCAGAAGCTCCGTGGTGATTTTAAGATGCTTTAGAGCCACTCTGATCTCGTACAGGCTGACCTCCGGGATGGCTTCGGTATAGTGCCGAGTTAGCTTGGGTCGTGGATCTTGGACCAAGCCGACAACAGGAGTTTGGGATGTCTTCTACAACTGTCCATAGAACTGCTCGACCTCACTCAAGATCTGATCTTTGGAAAAAATTACAGCGCTATTGTCGGTCTTTAGTCTGGTTAGCTGACTCTGCCCTAAAGACAGATCTTTTGCAAACACTTTGGAGAATTGGTTTCGCTTTATCGCCTCCTCATCATCATCAACACGCTTGGTATTGTAGAGACGAATATTGCGTCGCACAGACTTTGAGATCTGTGTGTTTAGCTGCCTCAGCCTAGACCAGGAGGCTGGAGGCTGCACCGTCATTTGTCTCCTCCGTTCCTTAAGCTCAAGAGTGCGGTCAGAGAGTTTACTGGTTCTAGGAGCACGAAAACTCCTGAAAATTTTCGACCCAACCGTGTGCACAGTTTCCACAAACTTGTAATTCATATCGTCCGCTATTTCGCATTTGTCTAGGCATTGGAAGCGGTTTTGAAGTACGAGCTAAAAAGCTTTCGGGATTTTCTTACTCGGCAGGTGTATGACATACTGTTATCGTTACGTGTTTCGGTGATCACTCCCGGTTTTCACGATGTTGATCACGGAGACATCATTGAATAGCTATATATACCGTTTCTCTGACAAGATAAAGTCCATCTCGTTAAGTGTCGAACTATTAGAGCTTACCAAGGTCCATTCCTTTTGTTTAGATTTCTTGAAGAAAAAATTTATCATGGAGAGATTTTTCTTTTTCTAAGAAATTAGCCAACTTCTGCCCTGTCTGGTTTCTCTGTCCGAATTCTAATTGCCCCAGTTTCGCGTTAAAGATCCCCATAACCACAGTGAAATGAGTTTTGGACGAGCGGATGGCTTTCGAGATATCCTCATAAAGGCCGTCTATTATCATACTTCAGGTGGCAGTGTACGTGAGAAACAGGCTGGAAATGTACAAGAGGCGAGGTGACGGACGCCCCTACAGCACACGTAACCCTAATAGGCTAGCGCCAGTACCACACTCACTCACTAAGTCTGCTAAGCTGACCCACATGATGGGCCCAGATGTGTACAACAAACTCCCGGATCGCATCACCTCTGCCACCACCATGGCTTCATTTAAGTCAAGACTAAAACGCTGGCTTATATAACAGACGTTCTATACCTTTGACCAATATATGACATTTAATAAGAATTGACTATCGGTATTCCGGATTATTACTATTATTTTTTATTATTATTATTTTTTCTTTGACATTTTAATTTTTAGCATTATGACATTATTATGAAACTTTCGATTGTTATTATATTATTTGATTTTTTATTTCTACCTGACTTTTACATGTGTATTTTATTTATTATTGCATTGATAACTTCGACCTTCTGAGAATTATTCTTATGTCCATTTCTTATTAAGGTATATAATTTATTGACCATACCTAATGTAGTATGTTGTTAGAATATTATAACAACCATATACATATATAATATCGGAGAAAACACCGTAGACATCACCTGTATTTACAGCCGGAGCAGTCATCTATCTAAAGACCCTGTAAAACTGGACAAACTAACTACGTTAACTACAACATTCTATTAAGGGCCTACATAAATATTATCGTATATCATCGCCGACACGTACATATTAACACAGCTAGTAGGCACAGAAAATGAAGAATTAGGGATATTTTTTTTGTTTACTCAAAATCTACTAAATATATTTTAATTCTGATTTACGTGTTTCTATATATAATAGTTACTTATGTTTTTAAAGTTATTTCATTAGTTAATACGCGATAATAGACCGACAAATGAAAAAAATAAAAATTGAGAGAGGTTGTTTCGCTAAGATTTTCTATCGAGAAAACTTTTTTCAATCGCGTTTCTGAGTTTATGCGATCCTAGATCATATATTGAAAAAACATATATTTAAAAATTAGCGCTCTAGCCATTCAATCTATAGAAACAATTAAAACTTCGTACGTAGAAAAATGCACGAAGCTATTTTGGTATCGTCTTAACTACGAGGAGATTGATCCGTGGCTTACGACACGTGTAACTGGTTTGGAAGGATCCTTTTATGAAATTTCAACGGGTCCCCCATTCAGTCTCACCAACTACAGTAAATAAACAAATTACTCACCATTGACACCATTTGAGGACCCACTTCACAATCTTGGAACCTAGGTTAAAACTAAAAATCCTTAAGTAAACTATTTTAATCAAGTCTCCTACGACATATATATTATACGATAATTAAAATTGTTAATGATGTGTACATACTAAAAAAAAACTACATTATGTAATTATAGTGTATTGCTTTGCACCTAACTTACTCGAAAGAAAACTGTGACGTGTAAAACATTTTATCAATAAATGAGTATTTGAGTATTTAAAGAGTTACCTCATCGTCGTGGTGTGTCGAGGTTGTAACTTACAACGAATACCATTTGGTTATTTCAAATATGTATAGCAATCACGATTCCTGAATTACAGGCTGGTTACAGACGGATGGAAAGGGAGGTCTCAAGAATAGAGGTCCCATCTTTTGGTGTGTACCCAAAAAAGAATAAAGGTATAATTAAAATAAAATAAGCGGCTCATGTAGATATAGAAGTGAAAAAAAATTGCATTATTCAAATTAATTACCCCCTAAATCATCTGTTTTACAGGAGAATGCTATGGGTTGTTAAAAGCAGTTGAGTATGAATGTTTAAAATACTGTATTGTACTATAATTGTCTTCTTATTCTAATTATTATAAATCGTAATTTCCAGTTCGCTGAGAGGCGCCAAGCGTCACAGTACAACAGGGCGTTACTGAAACCCAGCGTTGTGGGGTCAAACCCACAACAATATGCTGAGTAACGTCCTATTGTTTTCCACGGGCGGGACACACTACCTGATTTATTTGAGTGTTTTTTAATAATTACTTGAATGTTTGTATTTTATGTGTGTTTCCTCCTACGGGTTAATAAATATTTCTTTCTTTCTTCTTCCTTGCTTTCTAATTTTACAGACGCTTAGCGCACCCTTCAGGCTTTTGATAAATACCCATTTAATTGTAAAACAGTTTCCTGTACTGTAAAAAAAAAAAATTTAAATTTTGCTTGAATTCTCAGCCACTTTGGCATACCTAGTAATGTAAAAGCAGACACCTCGCAGCTTTACCTTCTTTTTATTTAAAAGAGTCTTGGAACGAGTTATGGTCAAATAATAGTCAGGTCAATGGTAGATTCTATTCTACGATTCAGCCGAATATTGTAAATAAGCCATACTTGCTTGCCCTTTGTATGATCATTGTTATTTATATTCATCCTTACTTTCCTTAGGGATACCATATCCCACTTTTGTTCATTCTCTACTTGCAACTAATAATATCCTATAATATTAAAGTAAATTATGTAACTATAAAAATATGTAGCTTGTGTCTTTTTCACAAGTATTTCTTTTTTCACGTCTAAATTTCTATGATAAAAACCTTTATAATAAAAAAAGAATTGATAATGGCAATACTATTAGAGTATTGCCATTATCAATTGAGTTTGACCAAAAAGAAGATAAAATAATAATAAAAAAAATAGCAAGAGTTCAATAACCCTTATCAGCTGTGAAGTTTTAGCTAGATGATGAAACTTGGCTAGAAGGATTGGCGCTGCCTTCAAACTGTCGGTAAACCATTCGGGCACATTCCCAACTGGCGTCATGAGCAACTTTGTTTCATATCAGAGTATTATTACTACAGCTATTTTATTAAACGGATTTTTCTTATTAAACAATAACTTTTTCCTGTTAATCACTACTTATATTTTAAAGCCACAATATTATATTTTACATTGTATGAATTTTATATATTAGACTAGCTGACCCGGCAAACGTTGTTTTGCCATACTAAAAAAAGTTGGAAAAATAGATGTTGGCCGATTCTCAGACCTAGAGGATATGTACACAAAATTTCAGGAAAATCGGTCGAGCCGTTTCGGAGGAGTACGGTAACTAACACTGTGACACGGGAATTTTATATATTAGACTAGCTGACCCGGCAAACGTTGTTACGCCATACTAAAAAAAAATTTTTGAAAAATAGATGTTAGCCGATTCTCAGACCTACTGAATGTACATACAAAATTTCATAAGAATCGGTCTAGCCGTTTCGGAGGAGTACGGTAACTAACACTGTGACACGTGAATTTTATATATTAGATGACCCGGCAAACGTTGTTACGTAATACTAAAAAAAAAGTTTTGAAAAATAGATGTTGGCCGATTCTCAGACCTACTGAATATGCATGTAAAATTTCATAAAGATCGGTCAAGCCGTTTCGGAGGAGTACGGTAACTAACACTGTGACACGTGAATCTAATATATAAAATTCACGTGTCACAGTGTTAGTTACCGTACTCCTCTGAAACGGCTCGACCGATTTTCCTGAAATTTTGTGTACATATCCTCTAGGTCTGAGAATCGGCCAACATCTATTTTTCAAACCATTTTTTTTTAATATTACAAAACTACGTTTGCCGGGTCAGCTAGTATTATTATAAAGTTTACCTTTTTTTATTAACATGCTTGTAGTAGCCCGACACCTATCCATCAACGTATTATTCCAAGGGAATCTTTGAAAATTATTTTCAGCTACTTGCTGTAGTCGGATTGGTTTGAAATTTGGCACACTTTTTGAGGACTTTTGAGGATTTTTAAACGTGTTTTCTTATTTTTTAAAATAGAAAAATTATTAATAGAAAACGATAATATTCATGGACATTTCACACAAGCTGGTACCAAGCTAAGCTTATTTCTTGTGTAATGAAAACCAGAACACGGATACACTACTTATACTACTTTTCTTTTGTAAATACATAGGTACTTATTAAGTTTAAGTAGTGAATAAGTAGACCATAAAAACCTATGCAGAGCCTGCTGGAGTGCTAGTATATAGAGAGAATAAATAAAATAAATAAATAAATATTCATGGACATTTCACAGAACGTCCCAAGCTAAGCTTATTAGCTTGTGTTATGGGTACCAGAATACGGATATAATACTTTACTACTTTTCTTTTGTAAATACATACTGATAATATATAGAAAACACCCAGACGCAGTACAAACATTTGTATGACAATTATAAAAACTACAGATATGATTGTCCTGTGCAGGAATCGAGCTCGTGACCTCGTCGCGTTACATCAGCCCCTAGACGATATTAATTAATAATACACGACACGACGCCCGTCGTTTGTATTTATCGACATTTTATGCAACATCTTCTGGTCCCAAATTGAGCTTTATTTTTTGTATTATGGTGACCACTGCTATCAGTTTAATGATACTTAAATATATCTCCAACTTTTTTTTCTACACTTATTTATTTAGTCATACTTAACAACTGTTCGCAGGAAAACCGCCCCTTGCAATATATTTATTTTCTATGATGATAATACATAAGTCGTCACTCCATTGCCACCCACGCGTTTGCTAAGACGTAATATGAGTAGACAAATTAAAGAGGTCTTTCTTGAAACTGGTAATAAGACTGAAATTTCTCTCACTTCTCTCATTTGTCGGGCACGGGCCTCCTCCTCTTTGGGAGAGATTATGGTCTACTGTGCCGCGCTGGCCAGGCGTGTTGGTACAGGGTTCATTTTCGAGTTTTCCGTCTCTGGCAGGGGATGTTATCACTATACAATATTCCTAAGCTGGCTTTCACAGCACCCTGAGAAGGAAAAGGGGTGGTGACACCAGTATTCTTAATTTTGTAGTAAAGATAATTATCAGGTTTTTAACTCGCTTTTGTTAGCTTCGTTCGTATCTATCTATCAATCTTCTGAATCTATCTGAAAATTGGTACCTTTACTAACGACTAACGTATTACGTACATAAATAACTAAAATGCGTTTCAGTCATTGGTCAACTCCTTATAACTTCATAAAATAACTCTAAATTTAGGTAATACTTTTTATTTTCATGTCTTACATAGTTAATACTCAACACTGTATTTGGTCCATAAACAATAACACAATTAACTCAAGCTTGTTTATTATAATATGGACAACGCCATCTATGGACCGTCGAGTCCGGTCCCATGTGACGGAGGCAGCCTTGCCGGGTCATGATAAGGCTCAACGTCCAGGTAGGGTAGAAGAAGGAAAATAAAAAATAAAAAAACAACGCCATCTATGGTCATCATTTATAAGTACACAGAGTATGATATAGATAGATATAATATTATAGTTATTAAAGTCTTCGAGCATTAAACATTTTAGTTAGATAATCGATAGTCAATACATAAATGTTTACATACCTGTTGACATATTGGTGTCGGTGTTATACAGCTAAATGTATCTTACCTGAAAAAAACAAGAGAATAATATAAAAATACGCTCAAGTAAGAGATGAACGTAGGGTAGTGTTATTATTACAATATATTTGTCATATTATTATCTTATCACTAGCTGTCCCGGCAAAAGTTGTCTGGCCACACTAAAAAAAAATTTTTGAAAAATAGATGTTAGCCGATTCTCAGACCTACTGAATGTACATAAAAAATTTCATAAGAATCGGTCTAGCCGTTTCGGAGGAGTACGGTAACTAACACTGTGACACGTGAATTTTATATATTAGATAAATTCGCCCTAATGTCAAATAAGAGTCAATAGAGAGAGATCAAGTTACAATAAAAACGTTTGTTATAAGGGAGCCCCCTACAATATTTTATTATATTCTGGTTTTTAGTATTTGTAGTTGTAACACATAAACGTCATCTATGAAAACTTCAACTGAGCTGTTACCGTTTCAGAGATAGGTAAACCTTTGTGACAAACAGACGGACGGAAAAACAGTGAAGTCTCAATAATAAGGCACCGTTTTTCTGGTACTGAGTAAACTCGTTGCATGCAAAATGTAGGTTCATAAATATTATCTATTTAATTTGGTTTAATTCTGCAAGAAGAATTGGGACCCTTTTTGTTACAATAAATGTAAATATGGCCCGAGCGTTTGTTAGTGCTACACAACTAAATACGATTGCATATTATTTATTATTACGCTCTAAGAAGGGTAAGTGCTGCTGAATTATTGCATTTCTGCTAACCTTGACTCATATTTGATTGATTGTTTGATGACCTGAATACAGTCATCAAAATTATTACGTTTATTTTTTCTTTTACAGTGCTATCTAGCGGGCAGTAGTAAATCTAACATTCAACAACATGTTGTTTGAGTGCAGTGGGTAGATGGCGTTACTTGCTCCTAGTGCACAAAATTAAAGGCGAACAAAATTTAAATCAAATAACTGTGCAACTTCAGAAATCTTTTTACTTCTCTTTTGAAGAATTCCATGCTGGTAATTGCATTTTCTAAAGTTTTATAGCAGACTAGCTTCTGCCCGCGGCTTCGCACGCCTTAGTGGCCGAATTGAATATGAAATCAAACCTAAAATAAAAACTGAAAACTGAACTGATATTGGTAGATACTAAAATCAATCCTGCAATCTAAGGCAAAATTTACCTAAATCAACAATCGATACTAAATTCTATCGTATAACTATGGTATACTAAATAAGAGTTAAATACGATACCAAAATGACAACTGCAATTGATTCAAACCAAAAAAAAAACTAAGTTCAATTGTTATTAAAATTGTAAGAAAATATTTATTCAATACTGTAACTCCTCTTTCTGCCAACATAAAACAATCAACTTAGCACAGAATATAAAAACTTAACTATTCAAACTTCGTTAATCATCTCAATTAAAAAGAAGTTGGAACTAAGGAGATTTTATTCTGAGCTACCGCGTAAATCGCATGTGTCAGTCTGGGATTTAAAAAAAAACCTTGAGGTGGACGGATTCTATGTGTTGCTATGACAACTGTAAAATAAACAATATGGCTGAACTATTATTTTATACCATATTTCACAAATATTTGCGTTTATTATCTCTTACAGAGTTTTTAGCGAAATAATATATAGCCTTTGTTACTTCCAGGACTATAAATTATCTCTATACAAATTTTCGTGCAATTCCATTCGATAGATTTTGCGTGAAAGCGTTACAAACAAACAAACAAACAAACTCACTTTCACTTTTCTATATAAGTAAGGATAAGTTTGTTTGAAGCATTTACAACTCTTATTATTGTCGTGTTTACAAACTTTGTAATTACACTGTGTAACCAAGAAGCCTAGAGTTTTAAACTTTAAATAAGTTGTATAGCGCCATCTAGCAAAAAGCAGTAGAGTCAACTTCTCTGTCTTTTAAATACCTATTTCGTTTCTGCTAAGAACCATCTCTTAAGTAGGTACCTAGGAGTTTTATGTACTTATAGCGCTAGTTGTAGTAAATGCTTTTCACAGCACAGGTTCCTTGCCTTTCCTACGTTTGCAATAATCATCAGATGAAGTGAGGTGCTGACATGCATTTTTGCTCCATCACCACAATTTTATACATGAAAGTATAAAATATTTTTGGTCTTATTCATTATGACATAACGGAGGTTCAGACGGAGATTTTAACGCATTTTTTTTTTTTAAACTACAAATTTGATAGGCCGCCTGGTTAAGGTCAGAATCAACACACTATACTTTGGCCCGGTAGAAGCGAGCAGGAACACCAAAAAGCCCCTGAAATGCAAAGTTCAAAACAACTTTTAGTTCGGCTACTGTGTCTAAGTAACCAGATTTTGAACTTTCCTAGCTTCCTAGATTTTCTAGATTTGTAGCTTCAACTTTTTTTACGCGATACCTGATACGTCAATACTTTAAATATCTTTAATACAATAACGGTCTTATTCATAAAGACTTATCGGAGGAGTAAACGGAGATTTTATCGGAGAGATAACAAACGTTTTAACGCAAAAAGACTATTATGAAAAACAAGTTTTGACAATTTTCGCGACCCATTTTAGCGAACTTTTAACCTCGGATAAGTCATTATGAATAAGACCAGTAATGTTTAAACGTGGTATAAAATTGCTTGATCAAATATAGTCAACAAGTGAAGGTTGATCTAAATTTTCCTGAATTATTTACAGACAACAACAATGATAATAACAGGCTATAGTTTTATAATTATAGTTTTGGAAGTTTATCGTTTGATAAATCATTACAGTAGCCTTCAACAGGTAAATAAATATAAACGTATATTATTATTGTATTTAAGCTTAACGTAAGCGTAACTATCTATGGGTTGATGTTCTTTTTAATCCTGCAATTCCTTGTTAACGCACAGCCCAATTACTTATGAATATTTTTTTACGCCTTATACGCCTTGGGTCCTTAATTACTACATAATTGACGCAAATAGAAAACCAATTAGCTTAAAAAATTTATACACTGAAGAATCTTATTGTATTTAATTAGCTTAAATAAGCTAAAATGGAAAAAATACCATTAGCTTTCGAGAAAGTTAAGACTGAAATATATGACTATTATAATTATTAATGACTAAATACGGTATCTAAGTATCTATTATATATAGTGTACAAATACAATCTTCCAAAAAACGATAAAAATATATATGTGTTTAAACTACATAAAACTGTAGCTAGATCATAATGTTGATAACGCCATCTATGGAAACTAATTTCTACTATGGACACAATTTACTTTTCTAATGTTTGTACGCCTGTCACGTAAAAACTACTGAACATAAGTGTCTTAAATAAAGCCAATGTACACGGTGTTATAATGGAACATATAAAATCGTTAAGTTTTGAATTTTTTATTGAATAAGAGCTGTAGTAAAAAAGTGGACATTGTTATACCGTATCTCCTAATATTTGTTGTAAGAGTTCGTTAGCGTGAAACATTTTAAGCCCAAATAATAATTACGAACTCACAAACTTTTGTTTTACTAAACTTTCATAAATATGAGTTCCAGAAATGTTATGTATGTTTGAGACCTAAATAAGCTGAAAAATCGACGTTAAAACATTACAAGTGTTATATTATTTGTGTTTCTAAAAGAAGTTATAATTTCCTGTGACTTATTAGAAATTATCCAATGTGGATGTTACACTCGGGTGCTTTGGTAAAATAGACAGAATGCGTGACGACTTAAAAAAGGGTTCCGTATCAAAATTAGGATTAATAATATTAATTAGTGTCCGACCGAAACTGGTTTTCCGGCCGAAACCGAAACCAAATGTTCGGCCTTGGCTTCAGTTTTGGCCGAAACCGGAACTCACGTGGTCAAGTATAAAATTTCTTAAAATACTGAAATTTGGTCCATTTTACCTATTATTTTGCATTAATTAGGGCATGAAATGGAGACACAGTATATTAAGTTCGTTGGAATCATTTATTTAATATAATTTAAAAAATATTAATAGTTTTTTTATTATTTTTTTACATTATGTTCTCATAATTCCCGAACAGGGCCGTCACACAGGCCGGTGTGCGTGAACTGCGACACAAGTTTCGGTTTCGGCAAAAGTTTCGGCCTACTTTGGCGGAAACTGAAACTGGCGCCGAAACTTGATTATTTGCCGAAACTTTCGACCTACCGAAACCGAACTTTCGGTCGAACACTATTAATAATAGAGGATAATAACAGAGTTTTGCCTTTTGGTACGGATCTCTAGAAGTTTACGAGATACATTTTCAAACATTGTTCTGCAATTAAGAAGAAATAGTGACCAAATTAAACCAGTGATGTAGGTTTAGATAAAGCTATTTACAAACAAAAATACTTAGATACTTATTAGTAGTTTATTTTGGAGGTATTGGACAGTCATTCCGGTTTTATATAAATATATCAAAAGAAAAATCGCAGAATTATGCTCGCTTTGACCAATCGTGCCTAAATAGTTTTAAAGGATTGCGGTTTAGCTCAAATAGCGAAAAAACTAAAACAAATTAGTAGGCACAATAGTAAGTATTTGCAGAATTTCTGCCCCAAGTCATAGAAAACAAATAATAGCTTATTTGGTTGCTATGGCCGGAGGCAGATTCATCTGACTATTGATGTAACTGTCCACCGATCCAGTTAGCAGAACGACGGAACGTAAATTAAAGACCGTGGATTCAAGTCACATGTTTAACAAGCTCTTCTAAAACTTTAGCTTAGTAAAATATAAAATTGGCATTGTTCATATTTTTTCAAAACTCTTAATTCGAAAACCATTTCGGGGAATAGAGTTTCTGATTATCACCCAATAGTTTTTTTCGGAAAATTTGCTATATTAACGATTTTTTTTCCAAAAAGGCAAATGATCTCTATTTGTCCTTGAAGTGAAGGACTTCAAATATTAAGGCGTTATTAGGGATATATTACTGCGTGGTGGAGTTGAAACTGGTCTATTATATCAACTTGGCAACTTTAAAAAGATGTATTGCAATCTGTCTTAAGTAAATCAGGAAAAGGCAACACACAGATTGCGCTCAACGATGACGTCACAACATTTAAAATAATATCTTTAAGTAATTTTTAAAACTGCTATAAGTGAATATTTCAATAATATTGAAATTAGTTGCTTAAAATGGTCTATATTTTCTAAAAAACAATATAAAAACAGCAGGTCAAAAATTATGAACAATGCCAATTGGGATTGTTCATTCTTATTATTGAAATATTCACTATATACAATTTTTTAAAAATACTTAAAGATATGATTTTAAATGTTGTGACGTCATCGTTGCACGCAATCTGTGTATTGACTTTTCCTGATAGACTTAAGACAGATTGCAATAGATCTTTTCAATGTTGCAAAGATGATATAATAGAGCAATTTCAACTCCACCACAGAGTAGTATATCCCTCAGAACGCCTTAATATTTTAAGTCCTTCATTTCAAGGGCAAATAGAGATCATTTGCTTTTTTGGAAAAATAATCGTTAATATAGCAAATTTTCCGAAAAAAAACTAATGGATCATGATTAGAAACTCTATTCCCCGAAATGTTTTTTGAAATAGGAGTTTAAAAAAAATATGAACAATGCCAATTGATAATATCAATAACACAATACTGAACTTTCTTATAATAAAAATGATATAAACTTATTTCCTAAATGAAAATAGTTGGTTCAGTTTTAATTAAGTTAAAATTTTACGCAGCAGAGTTGGTGCTAATTTTAGTTTAAATAATATGAAGACAATCATACAATATTGTTTACAAAGATGACCTTCACAGCGAGTTATTACTTATAAAGTATATTGTACTGAGAGCTGGCACCTAGCCATCTCACTTATTCTGACTTCACCCACTTAGTCTAGATGACTATCATAGTAATATTATTAACGCAGATGTTTGTATGGCTGTAGGTATGTCTGTGTGTTTGCATAAGCTTAATCCTTCATGAGCTTTTGAACAATATACCAAGCGTAATGATAGGTGAATATGAACTTTTTTTAGTTCTACCTTATCTGTGGTTCTACTTATTCTGCATTCCTACAGTAGTTTATTTACACAGACTATAGATATTATTCTGTGTTTATTTATTACCGTAATTATTCTAGGTTGGTATTTAAGTTTAAAGTCGTCAAACACTAGTGTAAAGATATATAAATATAGCGGCCAGTCCCGGCTTCGCACGGGTAAATATAGCCTATGTTACTCAGTGATAATGTAGGTTTCTAATGAAAAAAGAAATATTAAAATCGGTCCAGTACTTTTTGAGTTTATTCGTTACATACAAAAATACAAATCTTTGCTCTGTATAATATTATTAGTGTACATTACCATTATAGATTAGGTAAATTAAAGTAAAAAAAAATGCACACACACACACAAAGCAATGTTCCGTACACTATTAATATGAGCATTTCTCTCGTGCCTTGTTCAGTGGAGGTTAGCTGACAATTTAAACTACACTACTGGGGCTCAAGTCTGCTATTACAATATTGTCACAATGATCAGTCACTGACGCCACTATGGCACCATAATGGCGTCATTTATACTAGAGTAGACTACCAAACTTGATAAAATTCGCCATTATGCAATCAGTGACTGATCATTGTGACAACATTGTAACAGCAGACTTGGCCCCCTGTTGGATTGATAGTCTTATTAGATTATGGTTAGTACAATGTTCGAGTAGTTATACAATTTAACTCACTACTAAGCCTTTTATACAAACAGATATCCTGAAAACTGCTTTATTACTGTAATTCAACCAGGGTTGGAGAAAAAACATGTTTTTTTTATAAGGAACAAAACATTATGTATCATTAGAAAAACAAAAAAATACATGGGTTATATTAAGGCTTCGTTACTGGTTTAGTTGCCTTGTTTTGAACATGTTTTAAACACGTTTTACACATGTTTTAAACACGTACAAACGTAAAAAATAGAAAATAAATGGTACGTATAAATAAAAGTAGGTGTCCACAAAAACCAAATAAAAAAAACAATAGAAAGGTACTAAATATGCTTTGATTCATTTAGTTCGGCTTTTATTCTATCAAGCAAGCCGGGAAATCCCGCATTACCGCTTATCTGTCAGGGGAATCCCAGCTATAGAGAATTTCAATCCTTCTAACTAAAAGTATAATTTTTTTGTATAGTTAATAGTTCTAAAACAAATTGTTTTTTATTATGTTTTAAACGTCATACGTATTTTTGTATTGTTTTAATCAGTGTTTAATCGTGTGGTTAATACAAAATAGTGTTTTAGACATAGCCAACCCTGAATTCAACACGTAAGAGTGAATTCGTAAGCTATTCGTTCATCCCACTATGAAATGTGCTCCACTTTTTGTTTCCATGTTGGCGTTTTGATTTTCCAACGGTACTTTAGTCGACACACAGAAATATTTCATAGTATTATTATAGTAAGATTTTTCACAGCATCTTCACAGGTCTTATATATCTATTCTTCTATCACTTTCTTTTTTTCAAAACATAATAACTAAAAGAAATATGACCATCCAAAAATCCCATTCTTTTCGGTTTTTTGCAGCGTAAATCACACAAATTTTATAAGGTTTTACTAAAAAAGAAAGTGACAGAAGCATAGATAGACTACTCTTCATGTGTTAGCGTAAAAAAATTAAAATTGGTTTATTTTTCGCGAAGAAAAAAAGGGACTACGAAACATCTTTTTTTCAAAGAATTTGTAGATTAAATCTGCTTCTGGTATATTTTTCCCTCAGTCAGTCCCTCTTTCAGCGCGTCGCTCGGTAATACCTAAGGCAAATACCAAAATTAGGAGTACAGTACCCTCTAAAAAAACTGTTCCTGCTTACAGAAGTATATTGCAAGTATTGCTATCAAACATTATAAATATTAATAGTTTACAAATTTTTAAAAACTTAGGATAATTATCACAGACATTAAGAATATGTGGTGACACATAAAGAATACACATGTGACCCACCCGCGTCCTCCCCGGGGTGCTGTGAGAGCCAGCTAAGGAAAATGATAAGCAGTTATCTACCATACTCTGTGGGAGTCGCGACCAAATTACCTCCCAGGGAAAATACGCTCATCTCCAACATTGGGACATTAATTGGCTGTAAAGAAGAAGAATAACTAACTTATAGTATGTAGATACAACTCTGAAATAAATTGTATTTTCTGCTGTTTTGAACTGTGTGTATTACTAAAACCACTTTTAATCTGTTACAACCTGAAATCAACCTTACCATGTGATTTTAAAGATTAATGTAGCAAACACGTTTAGATTGTAGATTTCCTTTCATGATTGTCTCTTTATACTGCCGACTGAGAGTAGGACCACTTGTGTCATTTTGTAAAGCAGTTCCTCGTTGGTTGTTTTAACGCATCATTTAATTATAATTCTTTTACTTTATATGCCCTTTAGAATACTTAACTTTGGATCGAGTTTGAGTATAGTTAAGTAATTAGCTTTATGTATTTCATTGAATTTCATGGATTTTTATGTTTCGTATCCTCTAAACATGGAAGAACAGTCTTCTATGCTTAGAGGAGTCTGCTATGGTAATAGTTAAACGTATCCAACTCGCACTTGGCCGGTTTTTAGTCGCCGTTAGGGGAGAGAGCTGGGCCCTAAGTCTGCTAATGAATTGTGTCATAATGGTAGCTCAATGGCACCATTATAACCACAAAAAATTAACAATAGACTACCAAACTTGATAAAATTCGCCATTAATGAGACAAAAATCAAAAGATGGAAATAAATATTGACAGCGCCATCTAGTGGGAACCTTTGAAATATGTATACAAAATTACTTACATAATACTTGTACGCATAACTCGCAAAAACGGGTACATTTAATTGAATACAGTTTACTTGTTGTTAAGTCCGGTTCATGATGGACTAGCTTGTGTCGCGGTTTCACCCGCGTTTCTATTTGCCTTGCTTTCTACACCTATAGGCTATTTAATATCATCTTCACGGTAAAAGACAGCATGCTATTACATACATATACTAGCTGACCCGGCAAACGTTGTTTTGCCAAACTAAAAAAAAAAAGGTTTGAAAAATAGATGTTGGCCGATTCTCAGACCTACTGAATATGTATGTAAAATTTGAGAAGAATCGGTCAAGCCGTTTCAGAGGAGTACGGTAACTAACACTGTGACACGTGAATTTTATATATTAGAAGATAATCTATCATCAACAGACGTCGGTATTGGCCACCCCCGCTGAGAAATACACGTACTCATAATGTACGGACACAGTCGTGTCTTAGTGTGAGTGAGGCGATTTCGGGCGGGGAGTGCGTAGTGACCATTGAAATTATGTTATACTGTTTGTGTGCGCTACCTCGGCATGTCGACCTGGCATTGATTTAATACTCGATGTTTATGTTATTAATTACTAACTATTGCTTGCGACTTTGTAGTGGACGTTAGGTTGTCTGGATCAACATAGAAATCCGGTGTTTGGTATAATAATAATAATAATAATATAATATTCATGGACATTTCACACAACGTCCTCTGGTCCCAAGCTAAGCTTATATGCTTGTGTTATGGGTACCAGAATACGGATATAATACATAAACTACTTTTCTTTTGTAAATACATACTTATAATACATAGTAAACACCCAGACGCAGTACAAACATTTGTATGACAATTAAAAACATCACACAAATGATTGTCCTGACCGGGAATCGAACCCGAGACCCCATGATCGGCAGTCCGTTATATTAACCACTACACCACGAGGCCCGTCAAACCGGTAAATCCGGTATAACAATAAACTAAAATTTTGTACCTCGCTGTTACCTTTTGGTACCTAACTTCAAATTTTTGTAGCTCGATAGATATCGAGAAAATGCGAAAAAGGTGGTCCATAATATTCTGATGCCAGGTTGTCTGGACCAATTTTTTATCCCACACAAAATGCGATGAGATGCGATGCCGCATCGCAGGAACTTGTGATGCAAATTTCTGCGATACGATTTTGTGCGCCAAATCGTTTGGTAGGAGAACCATACCTTCAAGTGTAGTCAGCAGTATTGGACGTGTTTTTAGGGAGCGTAAGATTATTCGCTAAAAGATTATTGAACTGGTGTTGTTAAATAAATTTATAAGAAAAAGAAGATTCTGGGATCATCGCAAGAGGAGGACAAAAGGGCACGTCATGATGTGCCTTGAGCTTTACTATGACCCGGCGAAAACTTTTAGTATATACCAAACACTGGATTTCTATGTTGGTCCAGACAACGTTAGTATGTTGTTTATGACTTTGTAGCGTGGGATTTAGAAAATTTTCCCGGTTTTTGTAACATTTTTTTATATTAGCTGCAGCATGATGCTATGTAACCTTAAACTTTCCTCGATAAATGTACTATCCAACACTAAAAGAATTTTTCAAATCAGACATGTGGTTCCTGAGATTAGCGCTATCAAACAAACTCTCCCACTTTATATTTACTTATTATTAACTAATTTTATACGGTTTATAATATTACAACACTTAGTAATATTATTTATTATTGAAAAATAGCATAATTTATTATAGTCACAAATCATGTTCACATAACAATCAGACCTTTAAATTTATACATATACTAGCTGACCCAGCAAACGTTGTTTGGCCATACTAAAAAAAAAAAGTTTGAAAAATAGATGTTGGCCGATTCTCAGACCTACTGAATATGTATGCAAAATTTGAGAAGAATCGGTCAAGCCGTTTCGGAGGAGTACGGTAACTAACACTGTGACACGTGAATTTTATATATTAGATAGTAATTAGATTTTAATAAACATAGTTTACTTCTACTCCTTCTTCTCCAGCCCATTTACGTCCCACTGCTGGGCACGGGCCTCCTCCACTTTGGGAGGGATTATGGTCTACTGTGCCGGACTGACCAGGCGTGTTGGCACAGGGTTTATTTTCGAGTTGTCCGTCTCTCACAGAGGATGTTATTTGTGTGCAATATCCCTTAGCTGACTTTCACAGCACCCTTGACAGGAGATGGGGTGGTGACACTTGTATTCTTAATCCGTCACCACACGGAAGAACATAGTTTACTTGTATAGTGCTAAACTTAATTATTCAATTGAAGCCAAGATAATTGTGATAACAATAGGTATCAAGACGTGTTAGGTCAAACTCCATGAGCCTACATGGCGAGAATATCATTATCGAATAATATAGTGTTATGTATGAAACGACAAAGTGTGAAATAACTACGGTCCCATTCTACCTTTTAGTATGAAACTCTAAAAAACCCTTTTATCAGTCTTGCAAAAATGGACACAAATATAAGTATCACATTACATTTGTATGGTACAGAATTATAGAATTTTATTATTCTTTTTGTTTTCTATTGTTAAAAATATATCTCTATCCCAAACGTACCCACTGTTGGGTACGGGCCCCATCCACTTTGGGAGGCATTATGGTCTACTGTGCTGCGCTGACCAGGCGTGTTGGCACAGCCTTTTTTTCGAGTTTCCGTCTCTCACAGAGGATGTTATCTGTATGCAATATCCCTTAGCTGACTTTTACAGCCCCCTTGGGAGAAGATGAGGTGGTGACACTTGTATTATTGATCGGTCACCACACAGAATTAAAAATATGTGTAAAAAAATTCTTGGTGGCATATAACCAGCTGAAGAAAGAAATCAATAAGACCTTGGCGCGAAAAATGTAAGTATGTATAGTATTTGATGAAGAAGTCGCACATTTGCTGGCTTTCAGCTTTTGTATAAAGCACGTTACATTATCATGTATGTTCAGAACTATAAGTATATAAACTAACGGGAGTTTTTATACATGCTCTTTGTCAAATGTACTGTCAAGTCCAAAAGGTATCGAGGTAACGCACATAAACACTGCAACGAATTTACATTGGTCGATTTACGCTTTACATAGACAGTGTCCGTACACTATAAGTAACAGCATTGGTCTTGTACCTTTTTCAGCAGTTGTCAATATGTAGTCAATGCCAACTCTTATTGGATTAATGCTCTAAGGTTCAGAGAAATATCCCGCTATTGTTACCATGGGTAGCAATTCTGTCTCGTCAAAAATTTAACTTACTAAAAACATCTTGGTTTTCATATTAGTTACATTGTTTTTAGAAGTACTAAGTGAAGCCTCGTGATAATTCACTGTAGTTTACAGTTAAATGAAGGCTTTTTACATATCCTTCCCTGTCCCAGACCACTGAGTACTTAAGACTTAACTGCGGTTAGCAATTAACTTTATAATATTTAAAAAAATCACGTTCCTTCATCTCAGCTTATGTCCCACTATGAGACACAGGCTTATTCCACATCCGAAGGGTATTTTTATTTATTTTATTTATCTTATCATTATAATCAAAAAATATTTATATTCTATATAAATTTTTGTGTAATAACACTAATAACTTTAATAAATTTATTTCATCATTTTAAATGCCTTACATCAAAGCAATTGAAATGAAATAGGATTTGTATTATAGTTTACTCTTGAAGGGCTATAGTTTAGAACAAAGAAACTTATCGCAAAACAAACGTAGGGCGCAGTTACGTAACAGACTTGCGTAACATCGGTTACAAAGTAAGGAGCGCTATGAGGACAGTGCTACGCTTCTACGACGTAGCATTAACATTATTGCATAATGGTCATGTCCAAGTTGATCGGAATATTTATATACCAACTAGATGTGCCCGCCGTTGTATTCCGCGGTAAAAAGGATAAAAAATCTGTTTTTCTTTTACTATCCCACGGGAACATAGCATTCATTCGGGATAAAAGTAGCCTATATATTATTCTGATAAAGATACGTTACAGTAAAGTTTCATTAAAATCTATTTAGTAGTTTTTGCGTGAAAGAGTAACAAACATCTAAATATCCGTATTCACAAACTTTCACATTTATAATATTACTAGCTGTTGCCCGCGACTCTGTACGCGTGGTATTTAAGTTTCATGAAAATCCATCCATACATCCAACATTAACCAAATATCCAAACATTGGAGTATGGATAGAAGACTGAGGAAACGTTCGCGTTGCTCAGCCAACAGTTTAAGTATTTTTTATTGCCGCGCGTAATTCTTTATTCGTCATATCTCCTAAGATATTCATTTAAATTGCATGCTGTAAAAAGTAGTTATAATCTATATTAAATGTGTAAGCTAAGAAAGGTATTTAATGTAATAAAATATATTACTATATACACATAAATAGCATTTGAAAACACCATATTGAATTTGATAATTTTTTTGACATAATTATGGGTACAACGGGTTTACCATAAAAGATAGACATATGCCCTCGCGGACTTTTTTGAAGAACTATAGGTAATAATCAATTCCTCCATACATTACTTTGTTGTATCTCATATAGATAAGGCAGCGTTTTCTTTAATTTAATCATATCTCATCTAATATACGGCAAACCACAACAAATTATACAAAAAAGCCATCCTGTTGAACCATTCTATGTATTAAAAAAACCGCATCAAGATCCGTTGCGAATTTTTGAAGATATAAGCTCACATAGGGACATACATACAAAAATTACGACTTTGTTTTATATTAAGTAAAGGTTTAGCTAATTATACTCACACTAACATTTTCTTATTTAGGTTGATTATAAACTAATTTATCAGCTACAATAGACACAGATAAACATATTATTTATTACAAGAAGAAGACATAATTAAAGAAATATTCAAAGACACACAACGTCCTCTGGTCTCGAGTTAAGCTTATTTGCTTGTGTTACGGGTACCAGATTACGGATATTATACGGATATTACCAGATACGGATTCAAATATTATTGACGAGCTTAGTGGTTGAGTGGTTCATGTAACGGACTGCCGATCACGAGGTCGCTGGTTCGATTCCCGCTCGGGACATTCATTTGTGTGATATTTATAATTGCCATCAAATGTTTGTACTGTGTCTGGGTGTTTCTATGTATTATAAGTATGTATTTACAAAAGAAAAGTAGTAATATATGTATTATATCCGTATTCTGGTACCCATAACACAAGCATTAGCTTGGGACCAGAGGACGTTGTATGAAATGTCCATGTATATATTTTTTATATTTTTTTGTATTCTTCACACGAATTATTGTTTTGGAATCGAATCTATTACATTGGTTTAGCCACGGAGTGGTTCAACTAACAGTAATTACGAATCCTGCGCTCGGTACCTATCATTGACAAAAAGAATAAAATTATGAAATCCATCTAAACCAAGTCCTAGACTTCATCATATCAATTTTATAACGTCTACAATCTACATACATAACTACGGTATACAATAGTATACATGTGAACAAGAACTGAACCCCTTTTAATTGTTATTCTACATCATATCAATTTTAAAACGTCTACAATCTACACACATAACTATTGTATATAATAGTATACATGTGAACAAGAGCTGAACACGTTTTAGTTGTTATTCTACACGAGTGTATTTAGACAGTCGATTTGTTTAACTCGGAGTATGTTGCCAAGTACTGTTCTACATTTAAGGGCGTGAATGCACTTGTGTCAAAAGCATGACTTGAAAACTTTTTGTTAATCTGATTGGTCGCAAAGAGACGCGTTGCAACCGTTATATAAAAAAAGAAAGATAGGAAAGAAAGAAAGATTTATGTTTTTCTATGGGGGACACGAAAAATTGTGTTATATTATACAGGTACAATACCATTTAAACTAATATTATAAAGCTGAAGAGTTTGTTTGTTTGTTGGAACGCGCTAATCTCAGGAACCACTAGCCCGATTTGAAAAATTCTTTCAGTATTTTATAGTACATTTATCGAGGAAGGCTATAGGCTATATAACATCACGCTGCGACAAATAGGAGCGAAGCAGTAGTGAAAAATGTTGCAAAAACGGGAAACTTTCTAAATTCTACGTGTACGGAGTCGCGGGCAACAGCTAATTTTATTATAAACTAGGTTTAGTAACTAAACTTGAAAATTACGAAAATATTAAATGAATTTTGAAATAAGTAGTTTCTCTGCCGTATATTGCGGTTTTGACACTGCAACGCTGATTTTCATAAACGCTTTTACTAATATCGCAGAGCTAATGTCTTAATACTTGTTATCCCATACAATCTACAATAAACCGATCAAGTACGAACCGGACTCGCACACGGAGGGTTCCGTCCTGTCCTTATTATAATATATTCGTCATACCGACCCCAAATAACGGGATAAAGGGCGTCACAAACGGCATATTATGATATATATTAATATAGCGAGAAACAGACAGATATATTATTATGTTAATATACCGAAATGTATCTATACTTATGACGTCACCGACAGATATATCTGTCTTATTTATATATACATCTGTCTCTTTCTCGGTATGGTAATATAATATATTAATATGTCGTTTGCGACGCCCTTAAGGGTAGGAAAATGATAATGATGAATATTTGTTGCTGTAGCATAAGTTGATTTAAATAAACTGTGAAATTGTCAGTATCATAAATTAAGTATTTGATATTTTCATACCGCTCGCTCCCACTTCGTGTCACGTAATTGACGCAAGTGCGAATCGACCCTAAACAATTAAGTAACTACCTTAGTTTTTCGAGTTTACACTGTATTGGTTAGTAGATAATTAAATTTCAACTTCAAAGAAAATTATTACAATTAAATCAAACCTTATCCTTATCTAATATATAAAATTCACGTGTCACAGTGTTAGTTACCGTACTCCTCCGAAACGGCTTGACCGATTCTTCTCAAATTTTGCATACATGTTCAGTAGGTCTGAGAATCGGCCAACATCTATTTTTCAAACCTTTTTTTTTAGTATGGCTAAACAACGTTTGCTGGGTCAGCTTGTAATAATATAAATTATAATAAAAACAATTATTTGTATTTATATCGTTTATGCTTTGTACATTAAATATGGCCTTTTATCTGAAATTTATAAATTAATTTACAACAAAACCAAACAAGTTCAATGGATTTATATAAAATACACGATGACCACAAAGGAAACCTTCTTTTTGAAACTATTTTTTTAAGTAGGATACGTTAGTAAGTTTTTGTGTAACTACCTAACTACACATGTCAGTATTGCTACAGATCTTGCCCGTAATCTCTTTCCCATAAACACCATACATTCTTATATTTGTTTTCAGAATTACAAGTTGCAAACCCTTTTATTTTCAACCCCTACTTATTTCTAACCATTACCAAGTTGTTAAGGGCCTACATCAATATTATCGTCGACATGTACATATTAACACAGCTAGTACCTAGGTATAGAAAATGAAGAATTAGGGATATTTTTTTTGTTTACTCAAAATCTACTAAATATATTTTAATTCCGGTTTACGTGTTTCTATATATAATAGTTACTTATGTTTTGAAAGTTATTTCATTAGTTAATACACGATAATAGACCGACAAATGAAAATAATAAAAAATAAAAGAGGTTGTTTCGCTAAGATTTTCTATCGAGAAAACTTTTTCCAGTCGCGTTTCTGAGTTTATGCGATCCTAGATTATATATTGAAAAAATATATACTTAAAAATTAGAGCTCTAGCCATTCAATCTGAAGAAAAAATGAAAACTCCGTACGTGGAAAAATGCACGAAGCTATTTTGGTATCCTCTTAATATTTGTTTTCAGAATTACAAGTTGCAAACCCTTTTATTTTCAACCCCTACTTATTTCTAACCATTACCAAGTTGTTAAATTTAAAAAAGTATAAATTTTTTAACTGAGATACTAAATATCGATTTAATAAAAAAAATTACTGTTATTTAAATAAAACTAGTTGACACATATGGTTTCTTTCGTGTATATGTAAAGTGGTAAAAAGGGCAAGTGCGTAGCACTTACAACCGTCGGGCATGTATGACCAGATGTATGAGTGTGGATAGTAGGAAGTATGTTTGGATCGTAGCAGATGGCGATCTATAGTCTCTGCCTACCCCCATGGGAAAAAGGCGTGATGTTATGATGATGATGATACTATGTATAGTTTAAGATTTTTGCCTTTTTCGTAATAACTTTCACTTGAAAACTACGGAAGTAAAATGAAGTACTGATACAATTTGGTGGCGTTATTCAAACGCGAAACGTTATGCTCGTACATAGATGCAAATCACTATTGTTTATATAATTTTAATCCCCGTAAAAGTCGAATTTCCACAAATCCTTTTTAGGGTTCCGTACCCAAAAGGTAAAAATGGGACCCTATTACTGAGACTTCGCTGTCCGTCCGTCCGTCCGTCTGTCACCAGGCTGTTTCTCAAGAACGGCGATAGCTAGAGAGTTTAAATTTTCACAGATGATTTCCATTGCCGCTATAACAACAAATACTAAAAATAAAATAAAATAAATATTTAAGGGGGGCTCCCATACAACAAACATGATTTTTTTACCATTTCTTGCTCTCATACAACAAACGTGATTAAATAAGTATTGTGTGTGTTGTTTGCTCATTTATTAATTACGTGCCTTATGTTGCATAGATAATGGTACGGAACCCTTCGTGCGCGAGTCCGACTCGCACTTGACCAATTTATTAGTACTCACCTACCGTGTTTTTACACTGTAGGTGAGTACTGTAATAAGGAAACAGCATGCAATTAAAAATATAAATTTTAGTTCTTTCTAAGATTTACAGTGCCATCTAGCGTGCAGTAGTAACTTTAATGCTTCACCAACATGGAATTCTATGTGTCGTATCTATCAATGAGTTTGATCAAGTTAGGCGCAAAAAAATATATAATTATCTTGCGCATTGACGTCCCACAGTTGGGCACGGGCCTCCTCCGCTTTGGGAGGGATTATGATATACTATGCCGCGCTGATCAGGCACAGGGTTTAAATTTGAGTCTTCCCTCTCTCACAGAGGATGGTATCTGTGTAGAATATTCCTTAGCTGGTACAATATCCCTGCCTTGGGTCAAATTTATGTTGCCGAGTTGTTCATCCCTATATTCATCATCCTAGATTTCGACACACTTGATTGACACAAGCTACAGAATATTCACGTACTGAATTTTAATACTTTATCCTCGTATTTTTGCGAACTAACCGGCTTAGTTAATAGGTTTATCCCCATTAGTATCGTTTCCATATTACTTCATGTGTCAGTCAACTAGAAATAGTTATATATTTCATGCATGCAATACTAATATAGGAGAACGTAAGTGAGCTCCGGTATTAGCACTAATGTAAAAATGTAAAGTGAAAACCAAATAGGAAAAACTGCGAATATGAGAGAATATTTTTCTTCAATATCTTTTATTTTTAAGTAGTTTTACATGGATGCATCGACAAATGTATGTTAAATAAACTAATAAAATAAACTGCACAGGTAACTAAAATGTTATTTTAATTGCAATATTGTAAAAACGTTTTTAATGTATTGTAATAAGTATTTAATAACAGCAACTTTTAAATTAAGTTATCTATGGCTGATTATGGTGATACACATCGTGAAACTAACATTACTACTAACCATAGCTACTTACTTTACAAACTCACTTTTATAATACTATTATATATAGGTAAGTAAATAAGGATTGAATAATACGGTGTGACTTTGGAAAAATAATCAACGCAAATTAATGTAAATATAACAGAGTTAACTAAAGTTTCACATAGTTCGTCTTCATTCACAAGAACATAAGTTCTGTAAGGAATTTATTCCTCTAACGCACGCGCCCCTCTTTAATCGAGATGCGATGAGTTTAGCATACTAATCTTTCAGTGGGTACATTGTTGCTGCCCGGAAAAAGATACTGCATCATATACTTCGTTGAATCTTATTTCTAACAAGATTCAACGTAGTCAAACTGTACTCAGACCAGAGTTTAAATTTCCGTTACAGTGATTCTTTATCGGGGACATACGAAGGAATATATTATTTCTATAGTTATAGAAAATGACAGCAGAATGTTAATTTTTTTTTAATAATATATCGAAGTTAACGTTAAATTTTGAGGTAAGTGGAAACGCCCATCGGCGATGTTTCTCAAAATAGCCAAGTTCGTAGCACTTACCACCGTCATGTTTATAAGACCAGGTGTATGACAGTAAATGAAGACAAGGAAGTGTGTTTAGACTGTAGCAGATGGTGTTCTATAGTCCCTGTTTATACCTATCGAAACGAGCGTGACGCTGTGATGATCATGATTTTTAACCACTAGGCGGCGGCCATAAGTCTAATGGTCTTATTCATAATGACTTACCGGAGGTTTAAAAGTTCGCTAAAATCAGTTCGCGACTTGTGACTTGACTTGACTTGAGTCACAACTTGTTATTCATAATAGTCTTTTTACGATAAACGTTAATTATCTCTTCGATAAAATCTCCGAATACATACAAATACTGAAAGTCTAATTTAATCATTAGGTATATCAGTTTATGTTTTTATGAAATTTTGATACAGCGTCCTCTGGTTCCGTGCTAAGCTAATTTGCTTATATGGGGAAATGAATAAATAAAATGCACCAAGAGCGGGACTTGAACCCACGCCATCGGAACACCGTTCCGTCCCATGGTAGCTCAGTTGGGAGAGAAACGGAACGGTATTCCGAGGTCGTGGGTTCAAGTCCCGCTCATGCTGATCATTTTTAGGGTTCCGTACCCAAAGGGTAAAAACGGGACCCTATTACTGAGACTTCGCTGTCCGTCCGTCCGTCCGTCCGTCTGTCACCAGGCTGTATCTCAAGAACGGTGATAGCTAGAGAGTTGAAATTTTCACAGATGATGTATTTCTATTGCCGCTATAACAACAAATACTAAAAATAAAATAAAATAAATATTTAAGGGGGGCTCCCATACAACAAACATGATTTTTAGGGTTCCGTACCCAGTATCTCAAGAACGGTGATAGCTAGACAGTTGAAATTTTCACAGATGATGTATTTCTATTGCCGCTATAACAACAAATACTAAAAATAAAATAAAATAAATATTTAAGGGGGGCTCCCATACAACAAACATGATTTTTTTACCGTTTCTTGCTCGATACTAATAACGTTGCCTTATGTTGCATAGATAATGGTACGGAACCCTTCGTGCGCGAGTCCGACTCGCACTTGACCAATTATTTACAATATAATTTGATTTTACTAAGATACATTACTTTTCTTTTGTAAATACCTACCTACATAATAATAGATAGGAAACACCATAATAATATAGGTGTTTCCTATCCTATTCCTGTGGCTTATTTATCAAGATATTTTCTAGAGTAGTCTGTCACAATATCTGTAAGTGAAACATAGCATGTAATGCTTCTAAGTATATTACATTCAGCATGTACGGACTTCTGAACTTTGATACTATCGAAGTCGACATTTGTGTGATTTAATCCGATCACTTTTCACCCTATGGTTGGATAATATGTAAAATTTTAAATGGCTGTAGTAAGTACATCGACCTACATAGTGATTCCACATCAGTACTAAGGTTTTCATTTTTAGATTAACTGAGTCCGTAAGTCTCTATGATTTATTTAATAAATTACTAGCTGTTGCCCGCGACTTCGTACGCCAAAAATTTAGAAATCAAATCTTAACAAACAGAAGTTTACTATACCACTCCATAGATGGCGCTGTACAGTTTTTTAAATCGCGCTATAGTTTGGTTCCACACATTAACACATAAACGCGTCAAAATTTTTATGCCGTCATCTGTTCGTTTTCACATTTATAATTTAGTTAGGATAAGGATAAATTATTGACATTTGTTGTTAATTCTTACCAATTAATATTGTATATTGATTCTAAACAATATTATTGGTAAGTTACCAATTTATATTGTGCATGTTGTATAAATGTATCTTTAAGAATCGGTTACATTACTGTAAGCTTCGCAAACATGTTTGTATTTAGTTTTAAGTTTTTTATCTAAACCGTTGTTGGTATTCCTGAATAAATTATTAAATAAAAAATTGGTCAAGTGCGAGTCGGACTCGCGCACGAAGGGTTCCGTACCATTATCTATGCAACAAACGGCAACGTTATTAGTATCGAGCAAGAAATGGTAAAAAAATCATGTTTGTTGTATGGGAGCCCCCCTTAAATATTTATTTTATTTTATTTTTAGTATTTGTTGTTATAGCGGCAATAGAAATACATCATCTGTGAAAATTTCAACTGTCTAGCTATCACCGTTCTTGAGATACAGCCTGGTGTCAGACGGACGGACGGACGGACAGCGAAGTCTCAGTAATAGGGTCCGGTTTTTAGCCTTTGGGTACGGAACCCTAAAAAATCACACTTGTTATTTTAGAAAACATCAAGTAATTTTTTTGCTGGCATATTTATAATATATCCTAGTTCTAAGGACTTTTTATTATAGTTGCTTTTAATTTTGCAAGTTATGGGTTGTACACCCGTAACATTTATGTGGCATAACAACGTTTGCCGGGGCAGCTAGTTTAATAGAAAGAAAGAAAGAAAGAAAGCTTTTATTCCTCCCCCATGGGGACACAACAAAATACATCAATAATAAAAAAATACATACAATCATAAAAAACATATAGGTACGGATAAAAAATAAAAAGATGAAAAATCATAGAAGAAAACAAAAAGATACAAATAAAAATAAAAAAGATAATTGTACATACTTAATATACCGACAGAATAGTGTTAATGTGTCCCACCCATGGGAGAAAAAAGGGACGTTACTCAGCTATATGTTGCGAATTTTATACCGCAACGCTGATTTTCAGTAAAGCCCCTTCAATGACGCCCGACGATCCGTCCGATTCCACAGATCACACAAACACACACATATACTCGCACAGTCATTTACATTATAATTTGCTAGATGCATCAACAATACATAAAACAACAAATAACAACAATTATAATTACCTATTTTATAGATACAATAATATGTTGCGATACTTAAAACAAGTCAACATACAACTATTGTAATCTGTGGTGAAATGTATCACCTCTCTGACATTTCTTAATTTTCTTATTAATCTGTGCGTCGCAAACGGAAATTATGCGTGCTTTGCAGTTCCTGATCATAACAAATCATTAATTAAATAATTAAATAATTAATTAATAGTAAAAATCAGTCAAATTCGAATTGAACTTGCACACGAAGGGTTCTGTACCGTTGTTATCATAAATATATTCGTCATATAGACCAGTGGCGGATTTACCCTAAGGCATAGTAGGCCCAGGCCTAGGGCGGCCAGAATTTCATTATGTAGTTTATATGGTGGATGCTGAAAAAGGGGCGGCTGATGACTTGGGGCCTAGGGCGGCCGAGACTACAAATCCGCCACTGATATAGACCCTAAATAACTGGACCCAAAACCATAGGATAAGGGCAGGAGAATGATGATGTAAATATTTATTGTTTTTGCAACAAACTGAGAAATATTGATAAAATATTTGCTATCACCATTATGGAGAGAAAGACGGTTAGTGAAGTCTCAGTATCTAATAAATAAATAAATAAATATTCATTGACATTTCACACTACGTCGTCTGTTCCCAAGCTAAGCTTATATACTTGTATTATGGGTACCAGAATATGGATAAAATACATACACTACTTTTCTTTTGTAAATACATACTCATAATACATAGAAACACCCAGACGCAGTACAAACATGTGTATGAAAATTATAAATATCACACAAAATGATTGTTCTGAGCGAGAATCGAACCCACGACCTCATGATCGGGAGACCGTTACATGAACCACTCAACCACGAAGCTTGTCAATATCTCTTCCTTTTTGGCTTTTGGCACGGAACCCTAAAAATAGTAGCTATATACTCATAACGAAGTAGAATAAATTATGTCACTACTCTTACATTATCTTTTACGCTATCAGCTATTCATAGGATGATGAAATTTACCTGAAAACATAAAAAAATATTATTAGACATCAAATTTTTATTTAAAAAACCACGGGATTTTTTTCTGCTCTTTAAAATTAATCTCGGGATTTGAGGCATATCTACTTTATTCTTTCACTGTATGAAATCAGTATAAGTACATGAATAACTCTACCTAATTCCGACCTCTAATAATGACTAATTGGAGGTTTAAAAGTTCGCTAAAATCGGTTCGCGAAAGTTGTCAGAAATTGTTCTTCATAAAAGTCTTTTTACGATAAAATGTTTATTATCTCTCCGATAAAATATCCGTTTAAACCTCCGATAAGTCATTATGAATAAGACCATTATTGTATAGTATAATGGTGTAATAGTAATTGTAACAGATTACGGTTTTGAAGCAGTGTGTTCGATTACTGCACAGGACTATTATTTTTTTTCTAAGAAACAGTGCTAGACAGTAGGTCAGCGCTGACGTTCGATTTAGCACTGTTTCTGAATGATATTTTATTTACTAGTTTTTAGGGTTCCGTACCCAAAGGGTAAAAACGGAAACCCTATTACTGAGACTTCGCTGTCCGTCCGTCCGTCCGTCCGTCCGTCCGTCCGTCTGTCACCAGGCTGTATCTCAAGAACGGTGATAGCTAGAGAGTTGAAATTTTCACAGATGATGTATTTCTATTGCCGCTATAACAACAAATACTAAAAATAAAATAAAATAAATATTTAAGGGGGGCTCCCATACAAAAAACTGATTTTTTTTACCGTTTCTTGCTCGATACTAATAACGTTGCCTTATGTTGCATAGATAATGGTACGGAACCCTTCGTCCCACTCGCACTTGACCAATTTTTTTAATTCGGCCATGAAAGTTTTAATCCCAGACTGACACATCGTACAATAATATAATACACACACAACAATTTACGCGGTAGCTTGGAATAGAAACTCATTGTGTGGTACTTAGTTACAACATTTTTTTTTATTAAGATGTTTTACAGATATTGGAATAGTTAAGTACCTATTTATATTCTACTAGCTGATGCCCGCTACACCGTACGCGTGGAATTTAAAACCCTATTATATTTTATCACCGTTTAAACCTTCCCTGGACTTACACAAATATTTCAAGACCATAATCACCAAAATCGGCCTAGCCGTTCTAGAGTTTTAGCGGGACTAAAGAAAAGCAATTGATTTTTATATACTCGTATTACTAGCTGACCCGGCAAACGTTGTTTTGCCATACTAAAAAAAAAATTACATTGAAAAACACAGGTATTAAACGCGTTTAAATTTTTAGTATAGGTGTTAAGCACCTACCTTTTTGCCGACGTTTCGACCGAGTTGCATCGGCCGTGGTCACGGGCTGACTGGATATGCGGTGTCACGCCTCCCCCTCTGAGGTGAACCTAACCTAACCTAACCTAACCTAACCTATACTAAAAATTTAAACGCGTTTAATACCTGTGTTTTTCAATGTAATAAAATGCAACGCGAAAGTTTAAAAGTGTATAAAAAAAAAATGTTTGAAAAATAGATGTTGGCCGATTCTCAGACCTACTGAATGTATATGTAAAATTTCATAAAAATCGGTCAAGCCGTTTCGGAGGAGTACGGTAACTAACACTGTGACACGTGAATTTTATATATAAGACTAGCTGACCCGGCAAACGTTGTATTGCCATACTAAAAAAAAAAAGTTTGAAAAATAGATGTTGGCCGATTCTCAGACCTACTGAATATGTATGTAAAATTTGAGAAGAATCGGTCAAGCCGTTTCGGAGGAGTACGGTAACTAACACTGTGACACGTGAATTTTATATATAAGACTAGCTGACCCGGCAAACGATGTTTTGCCGTACTAAAAAAAAAAGTTTGATAAATAGATGTTGGCCGATTCTCAGACCTACTGAATATGTATGCAAAATTTGAGAAGAATCGGTCAAGCCGTTTCGGAGGAGTACGGTAACTAACACTGTGACACGTGAATTTTATATATTAGATAAGAATAATACGTCGTTATTTTTTTCGCGGTTTTTATTTAATACTAGCTGCGCCGGCAAACGTTGTTTTGCCATACAATTCTGTGTAAAAAAAATTTCATCAAAATCGGTCCAGCCAATTGTGAATCTAAACCATCCTCAGACCCCCCTGAATACACACAACAAATTTCATCAAAATCGGTCCAGTCCTTTAGGAGGAGTTCAGTCACATACACACGCACACAAGAAATATATATTTATTTAATATTTTATTACAATTTTAATAACAATCGAACTTAGTATTTGTTTTCGTTTGTATTTTGATATCAATCGTAGTTGTCATTTTGGTATCTTATTTAACTTTAGTAGATATACAGTTTGTAGTAGATAGTAGATTCTCCGTATAGTGACGGATTTAGAATACAAGTGTCACCACCCCATCTCCTCCCAAGGTTGCTATAAAAGTCAGCTAAGGGATATTGCACACAAAAAACATCCTGTGTGAGAGACGGAAAATTTGAAAATAAAACCCTGTGCCAACACGCCTGGTCAGCGCGGCACAGTGGACCATAATCCCTCACAAAGAGGAGAAGGCCCGTGCCCAACAGTGGGACGTAAATGGGCTGGGGAGAGAGTGAGATATACAGTTTAGATTTCAGTTTTCATTTTAGGTTTGATTTCAAATTCGATTCGGCCACTAATGCGTGCGAAGTCGCGGGCAGAAGCTAGTATGCAGATGAAATTGTTTATTAACATTTTAATTTTACATTTTCAAGGTTCATTATTATCGTTTCAATTGATTCAAATAAGCTCGTGTCCTTGAAAGTATTTTTTTTGTAACCATTAATTTGTTTATTTCAATAAATTTAGAATTACGCATAAAGAGAAATTCTGTAAAAAGAATTACAAAATTCACTGTAAGATGAAGCTGTGAATGAACAAAATGTTTACGAGGAATTTAATCGTATTCTTTATACAAAGACCCTGAGGCCAATTCTCACGCGTCGAATACTAAACCTAAACTAAAATTACAACAACTATGTTGTATTTGGATTGATTGGCTATTTCGTTGTACTCGTGTATATAAATAAAATTCTTAGTCTATAATATGTGTTAAAGACTAACCGCCTTATTCATAATTACTTATCGGAGGTTTAGTTCGCTAAAATAGGTTCGCGAAAATTGTCAAAACTTGTTATTCATAATTGTCTTTTTACGCTAAAACGTTTATTATCTCTTCGATAAAATCTCCGTATAAACCTCCGATAAGTCATTATGAATAAGACCGTGAGAATTGTTATATATATAATGGTATATTATATATTGTTATAGAGTTTTTATAATAAGAAAGTTCAATTAGCATAATGTTATTAAAACCATCATTTTTTTATTTTTAAACGACTTCAAAAAAGGCGGAGGTTTTCAAATCGTCAGTATTTTTTTAGGGTTCCGTACCCAAAGGGTAAAAACGGGACCCTATTACTGAGACTTCGCTGTCCGTCCGTCCGTCCGTCCGTCCGTCCGTCCGTCTGTCACCAGGCTGTATCTCAAGAACGGTGATAGCTAGAGAGTTGAAATTTTCACAGATCATGTATTTCTATTGCCGCTATAACAACAAATACTAAAAATAAAATAAAATAAATATTTAAGGGGGGCTCCCATACAACAAACATGATTTTTTTACCGTTTCTTGCTCGATACTAATAACGTTGCCTTATGTTGCATAGATAATGGTACGGAACCCTTCGTGCGCGAGTCCGACTCGCACTTGACCAAGTTTTAATGTTTTGTTACCTCATATCTTTTAAGTGGTCTAAGCGAATTTAAGGATTATTTCTTTTATTTAAAAGTTGGTGGTTCCCGTGTATTCACATTGGCAATAGGTCATGATCTGATGGTTAGCTATCTCCTAAAAAATTGAGGAAAACCCTCAAATTTCAAAGGCACACACATTGTTTTCCCATACTATATGTATATATCTAAATAATTAATGAGTAGACTAACGAGGTGCTCTCATGAAGTCGGTTCAATTTTTTTTAAATATTTAATATGTAGCTAATTTTAGTTGTCCAAGAAGAATTGGTACCATTGTCCAATTCTGTCCCGGGCATTTATTTACAAAAGCAATTTTACACAATAGTCGACAGGATGTCTAAACAACAAGGACAAATTAATTATCTTATCAGTACAAGACACCTAGAATTTTTATGTACAGTCGACGACACCACTACATGACCGCCATAAGAGCGCTTTTCATTTAGCAAGTGACTGACGATGGTTACCGCCACGATACCTATGTTTAACTGTTTAAACTAATGTAACAAAGTGGAAAAGTCGTATTTTTGTATGTTTATAACAAATGAACACAAATAATAACAAAATAATAAATAAAAGCACATAACGATTTAAAAAAAAATTGAAGTACTGTCAGGATAATAAAGATCAAGTTAAAATGGATATCACTAGTCAATATAGAAAATCAAAGAACTTTAGGGACTTTTGGAAGGCGAGAAATAATTTAAATCTAAAACCTAGGCTCCCTGTGTGTACAGGGTGTAAGTGATGGCAAGGTGACAGCAGAACTTTTTAGAGATCATTTCGCTGTGAAGTGTCCACTAGGGCACTCTAAGATTTGTGGTGATACTAAGCCTATTGATCCTGGGGAACTATTTGTGGTTGTGGTAGCAACAAAACAAATACCTACGTCGTATTATTAGCGGGATGGCGAAAGGAAAGTCACCTGGACACGATGGGCTTAGCATTGAACACTTAAATTATGCTGGTGTTCATATACCGCGGGTATAATCCCTGCTTTTTTCATTGTGCTTAAAACATATTCGTACTTGCCTAGTGATTTAATGAGAACTTTAACTTTCCCTAAACTTTTACGAATATTTCAAGGCCAAAATCACCGAAATCGGCCCAGTTTTACTCGAGTTTTAGCAAGAGCAACGAGCATTTTATATATAAGAAGAAGACAGAAAATATCTTATCTATAATAAAATTATTTATTAAGAGGATACCAAAATAGCTTCATGCATTTTTTACGTACGAAGTTTTCATTTTTTCTTTAGATTGAATGGCTAGAGCTTTAATTTTTAAGTATATGTTTTTTCAATATATAATCTAGGATCGCATAAACTCAGAAATGCGATTGAAAAAAGTTTTCTCGATAGAAAATCTTAGCGAAACAACCTCTCTCATTTTTTATTTTTTTCATTTGTCGGTCTATTATCGCATATTAACTAATGAAATAACTTTCAAAACATAAGTAACTATTATATATAGAAACACGTAAACCGGAATTAAAATATATTTAGTAGATTTTGAGTAAACAAAAAAATATCCCTAATTCTTCATTTTCTATACCTACTAAAATCTCGCCGCGACTAATAAATAGGAGCGAAGCATCACTGAAAAATGTTGTAAAAACAGGTAAAAAATTCTGAATCCGCGCGTGCGTTGTCGTTAGCAACAGCTACTTAGGACTATACAGACATTGGAGTTGATTGGAGTGATCTCAAATTTCTAAGTCAAGCAACAGCTAAGTACTTAAATAAAATGACTGAGAAAATATCATATCAAATTTAAAAAAATAGTATTGCCGAATCGACGAGACGAGAGGAAAGTAATGTCGTTATGAGAGTTCTGAGTATAAATATGGAAGGAAAAAAGTCTAGAGGAATAAAATAAATAAATAAATAAATATTCATAGACATTTCACACAACGTCCTCTGGTCCCAAGCTAAGCTTATATGCTTGTGTTATGGGTACCAGTATAGATATAATAATTATAATAATTATCTTCCTGTAATCTTTTATAGGAAGACCTAGAAAAGATGGATGGACTGTGTGAAAGAAGACATGAAAGAAAGAGGAGTTGACACAGACATGACGGCTAATCTATACTTAATATTATAAAGCAGAAGAGTTTGTTTGTTTGTTTAAACGCCTAATCTCAGGAACCACTGGGCCGATTTGAAAAATTCTTTCAGTGTTAGATAGTGCATTTACCGTGGAAGGCTTTAGGCTATATAATATCACGCTACGACCGGTAGAAGCAAAGCAGTAGTTAAAAATGTTGCAAAAACGGGGAAAATTTTCTAAATTCCACGCGACGGTGTCGCGGGCAACAGCTAGTAGAAGACTATGGAAGAAAAAGACATGTTGCTCCGACCCCAAATAATGGGATAAGGGCAGGAGGATGACGATGGTATTGCCGAACACTGCAAGAGATGGCTTATATAATACATCAAAATAACAAATATGTTACGACGAGGTAGTAGCTATCAACAACAAGAATTTTCGTTACGTTTTTGCCGGCTAGCAATCCTCTCTCATAGTCTCTTGGGACTTTGCTCCAAAAACATTACAAAAGTGAAATGACTGAATTGCACATGGCGGGCGTGTCGGTATTTTAGATTCAATTATAAGTTCGATACAGTTAAAAGAATACAACAGGAAAAGCTACCTTAGTAAGAATTCTTTTTTTGCGGAAAACCTTACTCAAAATGCAGTTAAAGCAGATTTACGAGATCCAGAGTATGGCTACATCACTCACTCGGCTTGAAGCCACTCACATATCTATGTGTGCGTGAAATATGATGTATCTATGTGTGTCTATGATGAAGGCTATACGTATATGAAACATTATTAATCTATGAAGTATGATTTAATCAGGCTAATCTTCAAGTCTTCAAGATTTAACGCGAATACACTATTAGGTATATCTGTGGCAGTAACTAAAAAATAACTTATTAATTAATTCAAACTATAGTGGAAAATGTATCACCAGGAGCGGAGCTTAAATATATATCTGTAGTTTGATTTATTCAGTAGAACATAGAAAAACAATTACAAAAATTAATAAATTACATAGATATAGTCTATAGATACTAATGGTCTTATTTATAATGACTTATCCGGGGTTTAAACGGAGATTTTATCGGAGAGATTATAAACATTTTATCGTAAAAACACTATAATGAATAACAAGTTTTGACAATTTTCGCAAACCCATATTAGCGAACTTTTAAACCTCCGATAAGTCATTATGAATAAGACCATAATATTTTAAAGCTAAAGGGCATGTGTCTTTGAACGCGCTAATCTCTGGAATTACTTAATCAATTTTAAAAACTCTTTCTGTTTTGGATAGTACATTTATCGAGGAAGGCTATATAACATCACGCTACGCTCAATAGGAGCGAAGCATCAGTGAAAAATGTTGCAATAACGGAGAAAATTTACTAAATTCCACGTGTATGGAGGTGCGGGCAACAGCTTGTTATTAGTAGAGAAGTAAAGTTTTAATAAGCGTAGGTACAGAGAAAACGCAGAGAATTTTCCCTTTATACTACGCTGTCCATAAATCACAAATAAGTAGACGCTATAACGTTTTAACATGAAAGCAAAATTGGTAGACGCTCGCATCTATAATGTAAGATTCGAAAGGTAGGTACGTGATTTTTGTGATAACTTTTGACCAAGTTGATATCTAAAATTCATGTTTTATCTGTGTTATTACTTATAAGCTATTGACGTGACTTCGGACATATGGAATTGAGATAATTTTTTTCTGATTTTGCAACATTTTTCACAGAAGCTAGTAGTCGCTGTAACCAATTATACAAAAAGACAAATCCTCTTGAACCACTATATCTATTAAAAATACGCATCCAAATCAGTTGCGTCGTTTTAGAGATATAAGCTCGCATAGGGATAATTTATCAATCATGTATTAAAAATCATGTTACACATCACATTAAAAGCATGTTGTCACTGGCACTAGACCGTTGTAGCAAGTTCATTATTCCTCTGCACGTCCCTTTGTATGCTTAGGTTTTGAAAAGCTAACTACGTCTAATTTCATCATAAAATTCCTTTTATTTAATCATTAAAATTCAATTGCCAACAATCCTGCTTGCCTATAAATATAGATGGCATCATAATACATTAAGTGACTCACAATGATAGTATTAATATGCTAAACTTTTATAAAATGAAAATACAAACACCAAAATAACTGTTGCTTTGGCATATTTAGTAGTTTGGAAACCATATTAAACCTATTGTTTGTTAAAATTCTAAATGCAATTTGTTAAGTAGATACCTACCTGCTTTTATTTGAAACTACTGTTTCAAATTTTAAACATGTCGCGATGAATAAGTTGAAATTTTGGTTGTATTTAACTTTAGTGGTATTATTAAAGTAGTTAGTGTTATTATTGAAGTATTTCAAATATTTCATGAATTTCTAAAAATATTTTCGCTAAATCTACTTATATGTGTTTAATATTGAGCATATAAAAAATAAATAACACACTGGAATTATAAAACCAGTAATTGGCAGTTTTTAGTTATATGAACCCCCTTAGATGGCGTAAATTTAAAAGACACTGGCCCCCACTAAAGGTTCAAGGCACTACCATGGCCCAGTAGGGCTTAAGGCGCCAAAAAAATAAAATATGAAAATGTTGAAGACGCTATATTATAATATGTTTACTTAAAAATTAATAAAACAAAGTAGTAATTATTAGGTAAATAAACTACCTTGGGTGTAAATATATAACATTCTCGTTTTATTTTCTTTTTTAACATTATTTTATTACATTATAAATATACATTCTTAAGTAGTTAAGGAAAAATAAAATATATAAACTCGTGCATTTTACCTGAATTCACCGCACAGTTTCGCGATCATTATAGAATTACTTCTCTTTCTTTGGCTCATATTAAAACTACATAAACAGACAAGCACTGTTCTCACCGACCAGCAACTAGACTAAAGGTTAAATTTAAATTATAACTAAGCATACTGGTTCCAATCCTACTTGGACAACTAAAACTAAACTAAAATATAAAGTTGAGTGTCAAAAACACAGTTAATGATTTTTCAGCAACTGTTGTTTCCTCTCCAGTCCATTTACGTCCCACTGTTGGGCACGGGCCTCCTCCATTTTGGAGGGATTATGGTCTACTGTGCCGCGCTGACCAGGCGTGTTTGCACAGGGTTTATTTTCGAGATTTCCGTCTCTCACAGAGGATGTTATCTGTGTACAATATCCCTTAGCTGACTTTTACAGCACATTTAGGAGGAGATCTTAGAAGGAGGTAACACTTGTCTTGTATTCTTAATCCGTCACCACACGGAAAAACTATTGTTTATATAATCTAAATCATTTTTTTCTAAAAAAGAACAGATCTTTTATTTTACTTATTATGTATATCGTGTCATGGATGTTGAATACCCCGCGTAATGGCAAAAAGCGAGATTCAACGCTATTTCCGCCTAATTTAATGTTCGTTTCATTTTAGTTAAGTTTAGTTTTTATGTAATAGAATATGTATATTTTGTATTATGCGTAATTGTCTCTCATTTAGTCATAGACTTAATATGCTTACATGGTTGTCTAAATTTGACAATATAATCAAAATTTTTGTTACGTATATAACTTCAACTCAGACACTGATGTCAAAGAAATAACGTGGCGATTTTAATCAATTATCGACAATGATCGTAGTTTTTTTTACTATGTGATATGTGGATATTAATTCTACTGCTTTTAACAAGAAATTTGTGAACAAAAAATCTGAGTTTGAGTTGGAATTGGCGTAATCAGGTATTCATAGCATTAAGTTTATTTTGGAAACAGAAGCAAAACGCCTATTACTCGTAAGAATAATTTGCCACATTGCAAAACTCAAAAACACGCTTCAAAACCCTGATTAAGTATTAAGAAATGTCTATGTCTTGTTAAAAACATGTGCAAAATTTCAGATCGATCCGACTACAGGTAGGTGAAGGCATTTAGATTGCGTTAAATAAATTAATACATCGATAGATAACTACGTTCTTAACTATTAAAAGCGTATTAAAATGAGTGCCACAATGATTTCTGATAAAATTTGATTAAAAATTACTTACTCTCCCCTCCCTCCAGCCCATTACGTCCCACTGCTGGGCACTGGCCTCCTCCACTTTGAGAGGGATTATGGTCTACTGTGCCGCGCTGACCAGGCGTGTTGGCACAGGGTTTATTTTCGAGTTTTGCCATCTCTCACAAAGGATGTTAACGGTGTACAATATTCAATAGCTGGCTTTTACAGCACCCTGGGAAGGAAAAAGAGTGGTGACACCTGTTTTCTTAATCCGTTACCATACGGATAATTATTATACTTAGCATATTATGAAAATTACTTAGATATTATATGTACATATATGTACCTACATTATAATGTAAATTAGACGTACATGTAGTTATGATTATTACCCGTGTAGCTACACGATACCATTGAGTTGATAACCGTAGCAATACTCAACTAGAAGCTTGTAATACGCGTGTGACATCATTGACATGAAATAAATAGGAATTTTAAAAGCGTAAAATTGTAACATTAAAAACCTGTCAAGTACGAATTGGATTCGCACTCTATGGGTTGCGTACAGCTATTATCGCAATATGTTCATCACATTCACACCCAAAAAAGAAATCTTTTATTCTTTTTTTCTTCTTCATTCGTTTTAATTGTGTGTCTGACGGATTAAGAATACAAGTGTCACCACCCCATCTCCTCCCGAGGGTGCTGTAAAAGTCAGCTAAGGGATATTGAACACAGATAACATCCTCTGTGAGAGACGGGAAACTCGAAAATAAACCCTGTGCCAACACGCCTGGTCAGCGCGGCACAGTAGACCATAATCCCTCTAAAGTGGAGGAGGCCTGTGCCCAACAGTGGGACGTAAATGGGCTGAAGAGAGAGAAAAGATTTGTTTTTAATGTTGTCATAGCATCATCTGATATACAGCTGATACTATATAATATACTGAACTGATATATGTATCTCTATATATCAGTTCAGCTTCAGTACTATCAGCTAGGTATGAAACCGATAGACTGACGGACGGACAGACAACAAAGTCTCAGTGATATGGTCCCATTTTACCTTTCGCTGCGGAACCCTAAAGATGTTCTTTTTATTTCCGTGCTGTCATGCTATTCATAGAGGTTTTCGCGTAACCGAAGGAATAAAAGTATATAATAGTAATTGCAGAAATTGGCTTATTGGACGTCTAGTTGTCTAATCGTTCACTGAGACATCTATTATAGATAGCTGACCAGAGGCATCACATACATTGGCAGAGTCTGGAAAAAAAATATACAAAGCCAAAAAATAAGAAGAAGAAGAAGAAGACCCGGCAACTATTCAAACCCACAGTTCGAACCTATTATATTATTTTACAATTATTGTCAAAATATTAATTGATACCTACTCATGTAAAAGATACAGAGAGAGGAAAGCGAAGATTTGTGATAAAATACAAGACAAATTAAAAAAGATGAATTATTTTTCACAACCACCTCTGGTCCCACGCTAAGCTTTCTATGCTTGTTTTATAAATTGATATAAATAAAACCACTTTTTACGAATTTAGACGCGTATATTTGTTTTAAATTTTGGCCCGACGTTTCGGAGACTTTGCAGTCACCATGGTCACGGGTGAGACTGAGCTGTAATGTGTCCTACAAATATACGCGTCTAAATTCGTAAAAAGTGGTTTTATTTAAACGAATGAGTCGCGCAGTGTTAGAAAAAACAAATTATTTGATAATTCGGGCTTCGTGGCGTAGTGGTTCATGTACTGGACTGCCGTTCACAAAGTCGCGGGTTCGATTCCCGCTTGGGACAATCATTTGTGTGATATTCATAAATGTCATACAAATGTTTGTACTACGTCTGGGTGTTTACTATGTATAATAAGCATGTATTTACAAAAGAAAAGTAGTTTATGTATTATATCCGTATTCTGGTACCCATAACACAAGCATAATAAGCTTGGCTTGGGACCAGAGGACGTTGTGTGAAATGTCCATGAATACTTATTTTATTTATTTATTTAATTATTACACATAAATTTGTCCTGTGCGAGAATAGAACGCGCGACCTCGAGAACGGCAGACCGTCAATTTAAAGTTTTGGTTTTATAGTTAAGTAGGTACTAATACTATAAAGATTTGATGGTTTGCGTATTTGAAACGAAAAGTCCTTGTAACAACTGAATCTTTTAAAAATATCATTAACCATCGCCGCATCGTGTAGCTGCGCTATCACCGGTGAAAATTTTTTCCGTTTTAGCAACATGTTTTACTGCTGCTTCGCTCCTAATAACTACAGCGTTATGTTTCGAAAAAAGAACTACAAAGCCTTCCTCGATAAATTTACTATCCAACATTGAAAGAATTATTCGAATCGGACAAGTAGTTCCTGAGATTGGCGCGTTTAAACAAACAAAACAAGCTCTTCGCCTTTTTGATATTAGTATAAATAAATATAGCAACTATTATATTATATGCAATATTACAATAGGTACTACAAAAATATAATGAAATGTACAAGTAAAACTTTTTTAAAACAAATATCACAGAGCTTTTTCAAAACACAGTTGCTCTCTGTCTGTCCACTTTATTTTTTTATCCGTGCAAAGTCGGGATGGATTACTAGAATATTTATATAGAGCCAGCATATTTTAAAGTGTTTATTATTCAAAAATTCATCTATTATTTTATGGGATGGGCTTCTAAAACATTGAGGGTATGTGAACACTATTTTTCGATTCATTGACCCGACAATGTTTCTTTGGATTATAATATTTATGATAATAGCTTGTCAAGTAAGCCTTCTACAAAATATTATAGGTAAAGCCAACATATATCCTATTCTTTTCGTTATTTTTAGAGTTCTCTACCAAAAGGTAAAACGGGAAAAAATTATGTAATACTCATCACTTTTTACGGATTTAGACGCGTGACATTATTTTCCTGCCCTTAACCTAATATTTGAGGACGACGCAACATGTCTTTTTCTTCCCAAGTTTCTGTCAGTAACTTAGTCTAAAAGCTAGAAGGTCAGATGACATATCTGTTAACTACAAGACCTTTTTCCTTCCACATATTTTTTTCTATTTAGACGCGTATATTTGTTTTAAATTTTAGTCCGACGCTGATATGTACCTTACAGCTCTAACGATTCACGCTAATTCGCTCTGACTTTAAATTTAATATATATAACAAATACACGCGTAACTCCGTAAAAAGTTGTTACATGCAAATAAATGAGTCGCGTACGTCTTAGAGAATATTAAATAACACTCATATTTATGTAAGTTAATGTTTCAAAGCTTACATGATATTAATTAAGTAGGAATAACATTCCACCCATGTCCTTTGTTACGTCCATCATCGTTCATTAGCTAATTTGCTCAGTCTACAGACTTTAGTAATTAAGTTATCTGTCTTGCATCCGCTTTAGTTCGTGGATACTCAGGCCACAAACAAGATGTAAATAGACTAGGTATAGGTCTAGGAATGAAAATGACAGGCTTCATGGTCGAGTTATTCATGTAACTGACGGCCGCGGCGTGCATTGTGGGTTCGATCCCCGCATAGAATGTTATTTCATTTTGTGTGATATTTATTTTAAAAACATTTTTACTGCGTTTAAGTGCATTCTATCTACTTAAAGAGCGTATTTAAAAAGAAATAATATATTATGTAGAGTGCCAGTATAGTATCATGGGACTAACAACACCAGCGTAGAAATTTAGCTTAACTTGGGACCAGATATATCAGCAAAAGAAATACTTATATCATTATTATAGCTATCACACTTAATGATATACAGCCTGTTGACAAACAGACTTACGGATAGCGGAATCTCAGTAATATTGTCCGGTTTTACACTTTTAAACGAACTCTACAATTAGATTTTGCAACAATAGGACCCTAATGTAAAGTAAAAATAACTAAGTTAATAAGTAATATACAGTTAAATAAAATGGCAATAAGGCATGTCGTAAAAATAACGTCAGACACGAACCGTTAATTATAATACTTGACGAATTTATTTGAATTACAATAATAATTTAATACAAGGTCCCTTACTGCGGCAGTACCTACTCAAGGTCTCTTGGCGATAGTGATCTGTTTTTTTATCAATTTCAAAAATAGAAGAATACCGTATTGTTTAACGCTTTCACGATAAGTGTTTTAACTGTAAAATAAAAATCGATTTAGTGTATACTAGCTATCGCCCGCAACTTCGTATGCTTAGAATTAATAATTTAGGTACGCATAACCTTAACAATTTTATTATAGAAAAAAAAACCATCCTGATGAACCCCTAAATCTATTAAAAACCGCAATATAATCCGGTGCGTAGTTTTTATTATTATTATTTTTTATTTACTTATTAGGTACCCGACAATTGTTTACACTGATACAATCACATTACGGAGTTGAAAAAAAATTAAAAACAAGTGTAACAATTAATTTTAGGATAACACAACATGCATATTATAAAAGAAAAGGGCACAAGACAATGTGATATATGCTATAATTATATACTTTCAGTACAATATTAATATTTGATTCAATAACAGCAAGTAGCATAGTTTTGAAGGTATAAGCTCACATCGCAAATCGGGACATACATGCAAAAATAACGACTTCTAATATATAAAATCCTCCTGTCACATCCTCTCTATTTGTAATTATACTCCTCTGAAATGGCTCAACCGATTTTCGTGAAATTTTGTGAACATATCCGTTAGGTCTGAGAATCGGACAACATTTATTTTTCAACCCCCTAAATGTTAAGGAAGGACCCCTAACAAATATATGGCAAAACAACGTTTGCCGGGACTGCTAGTTGTTTTATAATAAGTAAAGACGAGTTGGACTTGAAGGGTTCCGCACTGTTATAATTATGATAGGTATATCATAGATGCTGGTAGATACGCTTAAGTGAAGGTAAATAAAAATACGACCGTGTGGTGACAGATTAAGAATACAAATGTCACCACCCCATCTCCTCTCACGGGTGCTGTAAAAGTCAGCTAAGTGATATTGCGCACAGATAACATCCTCTGTGAGAGACGGGAAACTCGAAAATAAACCCTGTGCCAACACGCCTGGTCATCGCGGCACAGTAGACTATAATCCCTCCAAAGTGGAGAGGGCCCGTGCCCAACAGGGCAAAAAAATATTAATGGTCTGGAGACAGAGAGATAATTATGACGAATAATAATATATATTCGTCATTTTCCCGAACGCAAATAATGGTTTGACAGGGGTTCTAATGTTCGCACGTCGAGTCGGCCCCACATAAATAGGGGTCCAAGGCACCACCATAACCCGGTAGGGCGGAAGAAGATAAATGTAAGAAATACCCCAAATTAACACGATAAGAGCGAGAATAATGATACTTTTTACAACTGATATCCATAAACTGTGAAATTTTCAGTTCTCTAGCTATCATCGTTCCAGAGATACAGTCGGTGACAGACGGATAATAAGTTCCGGCTTTACCTTTTGGCACGCAAGCTTAAGGGCCTACATCAATATTATCGTATATCATCGCCGACACGTACATATTAACACAGCCAGTAAGCACAGAAAATGAAGAATTAGGGATACTTTTCCTATTTACTCAAAATCTACTAAATATATTTTAATTCTGATTTACGTGTTTCTATATATAATAGTTAATTATGTTTTTAAAGTTATTTCATTAGTTAACACGCGATAAATAGACCGACAAATGAAAAAAATAAAAAATTAGAGAGGTTGTTTCGCTAAGATTTTCTATCGAGAAAACTTTTCTCAATCGCGTTTCTGAGTTTATGCGATCCTAGATCATATATTGAAAAAACATATATTTAAAAATTAGAGCTCTAGCCATTCAATCTAAAGAAACAATGAAAACTTCGTACGTAGAAAAATGCACGAAGCTATTTTGGTATCCTCTTAACAAATATGTATAGAAAAACGTTTGTATTTATATTCTTAATTAAGTCCGACTTGCATGTATTGCATGTATAATAATGCAGCTCTCTAATTTGTTCGATTACTATCCAATTTAATAGAATTTGTCATTTGACCTATTTCTCTAAACTAAATCATAGTTGAACGGACACCAACCGGATATAAGCAAAATTGATAAATTTAAAAATCGCTTAGCTATTGGTACCAGTCGAAGGAGCGATATATCGGTTATAGCTGAGAACGTCGGGATTACGGATGGTTAGGACAGTCATTTTTTTTATTTAATCACGTAGACATAATTTTTAACAAAATTACTTGTGACAAGTGCGATTTCATTTTCCCTACCACCAGGACATGCAATCTAGGTACTGAGAAGAACTAGCCTAAGAAACTCAGAAGACCTTTGAAATAATCAATTATTTTTTAACTCTTTCATAAATATACTTACAATGCTAATATGAAGTTACAATTTACATTATGTATTGCTCCAGAGCAATCTACTCTCAGCTTTATTATCAATCAATCACAATGTAATTTTTTTTAATCATAGTTTCCTGTGAATAAAATAAATATAATAAATAAATCTTTATTGTCACGTATAAAATTTTACATTTTGCTTATAACTACTCTGGTTCCCGTACTAGTATGTACTGTATTACAAGAACCAGTGCCTTACTACAATATCAACAAGTTATAGAACACAGGTAAGCGGGTAAACATTAACACAAGATTCAATTACAACAAAAAAAAACCTTATTTGTTAATAATAATAGCATGCATAATAATAACTAAATTTGAATCTATTTGCGGTCGGGAATGTATGACCAGATGTATGAGTGGGATGAATGTCTGACTATGTGTGTGTGTGTGTGTGTGTCTGCATGTACGCGTGTTTGTAGTTTTAACTATCATGATACAAGTATTATGTCTATATTTAAACATATATTTTTAATACAATTTTGTTAATTTCGATTTGTTATACAAGAAAGAAGAAAATTAATCATCATCATCATCATAACATCACGCCTTTTTCCCATGGGGGTAGGCAGAGACTATAGAGCGCCATCTGCTACGATCGAAGCATACTTCCTTGGCTTCATCTACACTCATACATCTGGTCATACATTCCCGACCGCGACGGTTGTAAGTGCTACGCACTTGCCCCTTTTGGAGTATCCCGGCGATGACATCGGAGTATATTTTTCTCGGGCGTCCTCTCCCAGCATTTCCACTTACTTTCGCCGTGTATATGCCTTTCGTTAGCGTCTCTCGTCTATCCTCTCCACATGACCAAACCACCTAAGCATACTTTTCTCCACCTTAGTCACTACATCCTCTTTCAGAGCGCAACGTTCTCTTATAACTTCATTTCTTAATCTCTCTTTTAAAGTTACACCACACATACTTCTCAAAGAGCGCTACAGCATTTATTCTACTTTTGTGCTTCTCCTGCCACACCCAACATTCGCTTCCATACATAAGCGTAGGTAACAACACGCCATTGTGGATCAAGAAAATTAACTGATGTAAAATTATCTACAGTTAAGTTATTGACACCATCGGTATACATAAACCACAGAATAAAATACATTCTGTGACATAAAGTTACTAATCAGCTTACTTTGTGACATCAACTTAGTTTATTTATTTAGTTTAGTACCAACGTTTAGTGAGTAGATAGAAGAAGAATTAGGTGATTTTAAAATCCAAATAAAATAAATAGATAATCACAGAAAAAAGAGAAGTCCGTCAGTCCAGAGTCTGACAAAATATACGCTACTTTCAAAACGAAAAGAAAAAAAAAGTGCATTTGGAATTCCACAGTTAATATAATGATTAAAAGTGCAATAAATGTTGGTGCCACTTACATACGTTGCTTCAAAACATAACCGACGCTGCATAAATTGGCATATAATTGAAAATAATATATTTACACTAAATATTATAAAAAAAGAAGTGCAAATAAAGAAAGTTATGTGGGTAGGTTAATTCGTAGATTGCGAATAGTTATTCAAGTTGTAACATATTATAACTTAGAGCTTGTCCAGAAAGGACGAATTCGCTGCGATTCTCTCGCGCGTATTACGCGCGACCGTTGCGTCCACAAGGTGCGTACCAACGCGCGAGCATTTGGGTAGGAATTCAGTACTAGCTTTAGAATTCGCTCTAGAGTTCGCGCGTTAACTGCACGCAACAAGGCGTCCCTAGTATCTCGACTGAGTCTGGCGTAATGCACGCGATTTATGCGCGTATTTTGAATTCGCGCGATGCTTGTGGACGTGATGTATTGATATGGAGTAGCACTAGGATGCATTTTTTTTATCATTATTATTTTTCAAATAATTATTGTTAAGTGGGGGGAGGGGGACAATATTTCACTTTAATGCTATATTGCGGTAATATTATCATGTATTATTTAAGTAGAGCCTCAGTTTCATGGTAGGACAGGGTAAGTAACCAATCCCTTAAGACTTTCTTACAACGTGAAGATGGAAGTGAGTATATTTCATTTGCACTGTTTGCTTTATTATAGAGGTGTGGGGGCAGTCACATAAAATTGTCGCCTTGCTAATGTTGTTCGGTGTGGGACGAAAGAACAAGCTTTAAATCGTCTAATGGTGTAAGAAACAGATGGACGGTATTGAAGAAGCGAATAATTTTTTAAAATGACACGTAAGATGTAGATCTTTCTTACCGATAACAATTTACATTCTTTATATAGAGAAGCGGTGGAGTATATGCGAGGCTTGCGCGTCATAACCTTTAAGAAGGCTCTTTGAGCGCGTTCTAAGCGAAGCATAGATGTTGTGTCAGTACCACCCCACGTCGTCACACAGTACTGCAACAGTGACTGAGCCAGTGCTAGATACACCATGGTTAGCGTACTAGAATCAGCACAAAAACGCAACAATTTAAATAAGTACAGGAATTATTTTCTTATCCGACCTATTAAAGAATTTATTTGTTTATGCCAAGTGAAGGTACTATCAATAAAGACGCCCAGGTATTTTATGTCATTGGATCTAGATAAAGATAAACAATTACAGCTGGAACGATTATTGCAAGTATAGGCGGCTGAGTATGGATTCTGTGAGAAAAAGTAATATAACTACTTTTAGAGACGTTCAGAGTTAGAACATTTAGTATTTAGCCATGCTATCACTGAAGACATAAATGATGAAAGGTTATTATTAAATTTTATCTGATATTAAATATGCATAAAAATACAGCTCAATTGAGGTCGGTCGGCTTTGAGAAAATATTAATAAGATTTTGATAGGAGAAATATTTAAAAGCTTTCATAAAAGCTTCCGGAGTATTGTTACGAGAATGTTTGTATAAAAATATTGCAAAATATGTCGTATACCAAATTAAACCGTAATCGTAAACCAATTTTAAAATTAAATACATACATACATTAATACAAAAGCTAACTAAACTTAACTAGAAATGAAAATTGGTAATAACGGATCTTATTTACATATTATAAAAACTGTGTATTATAGACAAAAGATTTCAATTAATACAAATGTGAACAACGAAATAGCCAATTAACCAAAATACACCGTAGCTGTTTTCATTTTTAGCTAACTTTAGTTTATTTATTTTAATTGACGCCATTGTTGGCCTGACGCTGTTTCACGATTAAACTTTTATAAATAGTGATAGAAATAAAATTTGGTATTCTAATAAAAAAGACATAGTGTACTTCTTAATTCAATAAAGTTTTCTTTTCTCGACTTCGTAGTTGCCAGGGTTTTCATGTTTAGATATAATCGTCATTAATATAGTATCTAGCAGGTTCCCATGACATCGCTGACATGTATGATTTGGACACCATAATATGGACATAGCAAGGCATCTAGTGGACTTTGTCTAAAGGAGCCGCGGTGTCATCCGAAAGGGATCTCGTGATCCTTTCGGACTAAAGGCATGTGTTAAAAGCGGGTGGATTTAAAGAGTAGAAATCTGGCATACCCCTTGCTCCGCCCCAAGCAAAGGGTATGCCTTTTTCGATGGTTCTTATTCGATGATACTTATTTGATTATTGCCCGTCGATTGAAAAATTTACTGTCAACTACAAATTGATTTTATTAGGTTCCATACACAACTCCGATTAATGGGATCAGGACAAGGCAATGATGATTATATACGATACTTTAAAAGCGCTAACATATACTTTGTTAAGTTTAACAATTCTAAGTCACCTATCAATCACTCTTTCACTTTGAGATTTATAAGTAGGCCTCTAACGCGCCAAAATGAAGAATATTTATGAAAATCAAGCTTAATAAAATATTTTCCACATTTTCTATGTAGGTATATGTGAATGCTCGCGGCTTTACCCGCGTTTTTTTTTAAATTACTGCTTCGCTCTGATATAGTATCCATGCTATGCTATGTTCGCATTTAGATCAGTGTCTATGTGGGTAATGTAGATGCATTGTTTAAACGCTCTCACACGATCCAAATATTGTGCCTACCAATCATGTGACATACAATGGATAATTGTATTAATTCTAATCATACTTAATATGGACATGGCCTAGTTTAAGAGCCCACTATAGCCCTATCAAATTCACAGTTTCTATATTTGTGTCAGGTATTGCTATCCCTATTCCCAAGCGCCGCCATACCTTTGGAATAACAATGTTTCGTAGTCTGCGGTTTTCGTTGCGAAAATTAAACCTATTAAAAAAAATTTCTACGCCATATTATATATGAAGAGTATATATATGCTTCTATTACTTTCTTTTTTGGTTAAATCTTACCAAATTTGTGTGTGTTGCAAGTTCATCTAAAGAAAACCGAAAAGAAACGGGATATTTGGATGGTTATATTTCTTTTAGTTATTATGTTTTGAAAAAAAAAAAGAAACTGATAGAAGTATAGATTATATATAAGACCTAGATACTATGAGAAAAAATCATTCCTCTAGAGGAAAAAACCACGAGGAAAACAGCGGACTACTTATGTCCATATTTTTGTATGGAGCATAGTTTAGTGTCGTGCCCTCTTAATATGTGACCAACTATTCCTCTTAGCCTGTAAGCATTCCATTGTTGTATGTCGCCTTCTCCGCAATAAAATTTTCTAAATTTCACGCGTACGAGATCGCAGGGAACAGCTAGTATCATCATCATCATCATAACATCACGCCTTTTTCCCATGGAGGTAGGCAGAGACTATAGAGCGCCATCTGCTACGATCCAAACTATTATATAAATAAAAATAAATAAATTAATAAACTAGTAGATATATATAAAAATAATTGAATAATTATTATTATTAAATTATTAATTAATATTCTTCTTACATATAAAATTCACGTGTCACAGTGTTAGTTACCGTACTCCTCCGAAACGGCTTGACCGATTTTTATGAAATTTTACATACATATTCAGTAGGTCTGAGAATCGGCCAACATCTATTTTTCAAACCCCTCCTCCCCCCACTGATATTTGTATGGCAAAATAACGTTTGCCAGGTCAGCTAGTTTAATATAAAATCGTTAGGAAATATGCAATTTTTATTTAGCTCTACAAATTTTTTCACACCGTTGTCCTTAGTTCTGTACCTGTATCTATTTTATTAAAATTGTCGTTGTGCTTATATAGCAAATAGACAAAAGGCAAGTCATTAGATTGACCGCTGGGAATTCGATGCGGGAATGATACCTCTAGCTGGTATTGCAGACGTTTTAAGTCTACGGTGACCGCCTACCAACAGGTAAGCCGTATGCTTGCTCGCCACCAAAGTTGTATAAAAAAAAACTGTGGAAATTGTTAACAAAACCAACAAAAACAACAAAATTTCTTTATTAAGCCACAAGTCCCATAATATACAAACTCTGGCAATAGCAATCTGATAGCATTACAAACAAAAAAGAAAAAGTACAATAAAATCGCATGACAATGTGTTAAATTTAATTTTAATATAATGTTTAAGTAATTATTTCCGGTTAGCAACCCGGTGCATTGTCATCCAATACTTGGCAATCGGACATGTATAGTCTTAGCTTTTATTTACAGGCAGTTTACGCCGTGAATTGAAATGTCTGGCAAATTCGTATTATGAACAAATTATTAGTCAGTCAGTTCGCTAAACCAGTCATACATTAATATGTTTAAAGAGAAGATACAACTAAAAGTCAAAGTACAAAGTAAAAATTTTCAACTAAAAGTTTTATTTTTGCCATAATACCTAATTTAGCCATGCAGTTTACGGCCTGTCTGGAACTTGAATGATTTTAAAAAGCTCATAATACGCCGGCTGGCTTGCAAAATGTTAACGATAGCGCGATATCTATTTCATTCTCTCCTGCAATACAGTAGTGCTACTTATACAAAGCAGATCAATAGTAAGATTGAAATCTACTACATGAAAGGTAAATAATCTATTATGTAAGACAATAGTGAAAAAGATTCTTTGAATTTTCGTTAGTAGGTAAATCAACTTACACAACTCAACATGTTTTCCATATATTTATTGGATTACTCAGCCAATACTTTCAAAGACGGGAAAAGTTTAGCATTTTTGTCAAGAGGGAATAAAACAAAGTTGTGCGGCAACAAGTTACAACCATAGTTTTAGTATATTATTATGTTACAACTTGTAATAAATAGATTCAATAAGAGGATAACTACAAAAATCTTGAATCACAACTATTTTAAGAAAAGGAGTTCCGTTTAAATGTTTTTTGAATAGTTAATATATTATGGTTTTGATACAATATAAACTAATATTAAAAAGCAGAAGAATGTGTTTATTTGAATGCACTAATCTCAGAAACTACTGGTTCGAATTATTTTTGAGTTGGATAGTCCAGTTATCGCAGAAACGAGATATTAGTGAAAAATTTCGCAAAAAATAAAAAGATTTCTAAATTCCACGTAGACGGAGTTGCGGGCACAGCTAGCAATATATTATTATATTGTTTCTAAACCATAGCTGCAAAAATCAGATCCGACATTTACCTATTCGTGTGAACGTACTCCTACGGAGATTACCCTCTAAATATTACCTCTTTATTAATCTTTATCATAACTTATTATAAAACAAACTCGTTATTTTTGTATGTATGTCCCTATGAGAGCTAGAGTAGAACTAGGTCTACAAATAATAGATAGAGTGGTTCTTGAGCATGGTTCTTTTTGTATAATTTGTTATGTTTTGATATAAATCGGGCTTCAAAATTACAAACGTGGATGAAATCGCGTGATTTAGCTAGTAGTATATCTAATATATAAAAATCTGTCACGGTGTTTGTAATTATACTCCTCCGAAATGGCTCGACCGATTTTCGTGAAATTTTGTGTACATATCCGTTAGGTCTGAGAATCGAACAACATCTATTTTTTTTATTCTTTTTTATTGGCAAAGCAAAATTTTGCAGGGCCAGTTAGTAAAATGTATCTTTATATATATAAATCTTCTGTACGTGTGTTTGTAATTGAACTCCTCCTAAACGGCTGGACCGATTTTGATGAATTTTTTTGTTGTTTTGATTGAACACAGAATTGTATGGCAAAACAACGTTTGCCGGGACAGCTAGTACTTTATTAAAATATTGAAAAGATTATAGATATCGTTTCTAAAACAAGAAGTAGTGAAATAATCTCATTAGTACAAATACAGACACACGAGTGTGATTTGCGAGAAAATTGTGAACAGTTTATTTTCTTTTCTCGGCTTTGCTGCCATTGTCAATGAAGCTCTCTAGGATAAAGATTTTAATATATTTTTATTGCTTTTTATATAACTAAACCATTCTAGCCGTATCTACATCCGTAAGTCGTCTAATTGTTATTGTCGTTTATTTGTCACATTACTTTCTTTTTTGGTAAAATCGTTCCAAAGGATTTCAAATATTGTCCCCTGGGTGGTATCTCTCACCCTAAAAGCACCACAACCTGCCACTCTGTGTCATTCTCATACCATGTTCCCACGAAGCTGATCAAGCTGACGTTTTACCTGCTCCCTACCAGGTAGAGTGACGGCTTGATCCGCTTCTAGTAAGTCTGTAATTATCCAACACCTCATCATCCAGTTGATGAAGATCCGAAGATTTTATCGGTTAATATTAATCGGTTCTTAATTTTTGTCTGATGTGGATATGATAGCAATGAAGGCACATTGAATATTCGTGTCAAAGGTGAGCGGTCCAGACTGATGAAGTCTACAGTACGTCCTACACCTGCCGAGTACGAAAATCCCGAAAGCTATCAGCTCGAACTTCAAAATCGCTTCCAATGCCTAGACGAGTGCGAAACAGCGAACGATATGATCAACAAGTTTGTGGAAACTGTGCACACGGTAGGGTCGAAATGTTTTAGGAACCGCCGTGCTCCTAGAACCGTTAAACTCAGACCACACCCTTGAGATCATGGAACGGAGGAGAGAAATGACGTTGCAGTCTCCAGCCTCCTGGTCTTGGCTGAGGCAGTTCAATAAAGAGATCTCGAAACTCACTTTCAGCTTTATATATAAGTAAGGATACTCGAGTGGGTAGCGTTAATATTAATTTGAATAAATAAATTTTATTAAATGGACGGGCCTTGATTTTACCTTGAAGGAATATATTAAATTGGGTACAGATAATCCAATCAGCCGGTCAAAACGATATCGATAATCTGTCACTGAACGCTTGAGTAGTTCAACTGAATTATGCCTACACTCTAGATTTACCTTTTCTTCGGACACAGGTAGTTTCGAAACATAAAAAACCTACTGGCTGTTGGCCGCGACATCGTACGCGTGGAATTTAGAAAATTTTCCTCGTTTTTGTAACATTTTTCACTGCTGATTCGCTCCTATTGATTATAGCGTGATGTTTGTATAACCTATACACAAACAAATTCTTCAGCTTTATAATACTAGTATACATGCGGGTAGAAAGTGAAGTGGTCTGCCTAGATATACGCCGGAACAAAAATGTTTTATAACACAAACCTACTCGGACACTGCGAAGTTGTTCACCACACATCACGTCGTAAGTTCCCGCGGGGTGAAAAGCGGTTTATGGAGTACGGCCTAGCTACGCTGAATGGATGAAGAAAGATAAGATGGACGAAGTGTGTGTTTTGGTTATGGAGAAAAAAAAATGATGTACCTATTGTGTGTGAACGAAACTAAGAGAAAGGGTGTGGATGTGACGCAACACGGAGGTCTGACTGCAACTGGTTCTAGTGTTCCAGAGACACAAAAAGCTAGTCAGGGGGTGGAGATTGCTCGCCAAAATACCAACTAGTCCGCGTATATCCCATTTATCCTGATACAGACTCAGGAATCCCTTTAGAGAGATTTCAGCGCCCGCCAACTCCATACATTATAGTGTCACCACATTCATCCCTCCACACACTATCATATGCCTTCTCCAAGTCTATGAAAGCGTAGTAGACTTTCTCGTGTTTAGCCAGATGTTATTCGGCTATACACCTTAGGAAGAAGACCTGATCTACACATCCCATTCCCTTCCTGAATCACATAATTTTTGAACAGTCAAACTCATCACTCTATTAATCAATACCTTAGCATACAATTTGCCTACAACACTTAAAAGGGGCTAGTTTTTGCATTCCTGCTGTGAGCCTTCTCCCTTATACAGTGGAATAATAACAGCCTTGCACCAGTCATCTAGTACACGGCCGTGTCCACAACAGGCTTGGTACCACCCCTTCACCCCCTTTCAGAACGAAACTAAGAGAAAGGGTGTGGATGTGATGCAACACGGAGGTCTGACTGCAACTGGTTCTAGTGTTCCAGAGACACAAAAAGCTAGTCAGGGGGTGGAGATTGCTCTATTGGAAAGAATGAGAGACAGCATGAAAGACTATAAACGTGTAAGTGGTAGAATGGTATGTCTCTGATATGGACAGCTCGCCTAAAGAGAGAGAGGCATTTTGGAGCCATATATGGGATATTGTGAATGAGCGTAAGACAAATGAAAAGATAGTTATGCTCGGATATTTTAACAGTTGAATTGGGATAAAAAGACAAGAATATGAGGGAGTACTGGGTGCTTTTATAGATATTAGTGTGAATGAGAATGGTATGAACCTTTTAGATATTTGTGTGGAAAAAGAACTTTGTGTTTCAAAACCATTGAACTGATTTAAATGAAATTCGGTACACAGTTCGGAGCTTGAGAAAGGACACGAACTACTTTTTGAGACAGAAAGCTGGTTCCTAATTCGGCGCGTACAAAACCGCTTGCAAGTCCCGTGACTAGACGCTGTTGACCAATAGCTAATATCTAGATCTAGCTAGTAATAGATTCGTTATTGAAAATTAAATTAAATTAATTTTCTTAATAAAACAGTAATAACTGTAGGTAATACCTGAAAGGTGATCTTTAGATGTAACACACAATTAATCGAAGGAAGTCTACGTATAATTAGAACTGTATTAAAAGTTTAACAAACTCGGCAACATATCGCTTTATATTCTACGCTCACCTCGCCGCAAAATGAATCAACTTTTATAACAGAATGACTTGCCTACCTATGCAGGCCTATGTCGATTTTAAGTAAATTGTTGTTCCAGTAACGTTTTATATAGAATGTTTGGGTAACCTAAAAGGTAAATAAATATATCGCAAATAAAAATTTTCTTTCTTTCTTTCTTTCTAAATGACAAGCTTCTATTTAAAATTTTGATGATATTTCTTTATTCCTCCTTTCAACCCATTTTTACCAATTAAAAGTAGCATGTAACTATATATTTATACCAGCGTAGCTCTAGACTATCTATGCACTAAATTTATTCAAATCTGTTCAGTAGTTTTAATAAATTTTATTTTTTGGATCGGTTTGTTAAAATTTGAATTTTAGTAGATAGATTTTATTAAAGCACTCTCTAGTTAAGTACCCTGTTAGACGCAAGAACATAATTATAATGCAGATGGTCTTTGGACCCGTAAACTTGCCACATATAATAATAATTGACCATGGGCAAAACATGGATGTTCCAGATTGGCCTTGTAATTTATCATACTCAACTTGCTGTTGCAATATACGGGAACGATAACATTACGATCAACACGAGCAACATTATTGATTAAGATTATCATTTCTCCAAAACAAGATGACACGGTTTTCGAAATTTTGTTACCTTGGGTTAGATGACGCAGAAAAAAAAAATAATTTATTTATTTATTAAATCAACTGCTCACTGCACTTACAGTATCCCAAAACGTGCAATGAACTATTACAAAATAGGTACATTATTTCTCCTCAGGTTTATTATTTCTCCATGCGAGTAGGTACATAAAACAACAGAGTGGCAGGTAAATTTATTATTACAATTAAATGTAAATTAACGTGACCAATGTAAGTATTTAATAAGGAGAAGAACGTTGGCCAGCAGATGTTGTGACAACACTAGACATCACAAAGCTGAGGTTCTCCAACTTCCTAATTGGTATTGTTTCTATTTAGACAATGATATCTATTCTTTCAATTCTCAATTGACGGAAAAATCCGTGAACATAGATAGAAAAAAATATACAGGTTTGAAATGTTTGTAGTACTACTACGTAGTCCAGAGAAGTTTTAAAGTACCGTAATGGTTGATCTAGACAAAATATTGACAAATTACGAAGAAAATGCAACAACTCTACATTAAATGACAATGCGCATTTAAAACTTATTTCGTTTATCATATTAAAAAAGCAAATCTGATAGTTATACGATTTTCATGATATCCAATTTAATGTAATCAATCCATACGTATTATCGAATGAAATCAGTCTATTGCAGTCCACTGATCTCCATATCTCCGCTACAATTCACGGTCCTCCGCCTTCCGCATCGAGAGGCACGCACACCAGTTTAAAAGATCTTTTCATTTCTGTCCTCCTTATCCCAAATTTTTTGGGTCGGCGATGCACTTTTTTTTTGTTTTAACCTCTCCTATCAGTCGCCACATTCTCAACAACTCCTTTGCCTTTTATAAGGTACAAATATTAAAAAGAAATTTACAAATATACGGAAAGCATAACCTTTCACTGACAGTTGGTTACTAACACAAGCATAGACACGTAGACGCTTGTGTTATTTAGTTATTTTGTATTACAGTTTCGTGCCCTATCTCTTTAAGAATATTTTCAGACCGAATGTAATTGAGATAAAAAAATAAGAATCTTTGCATTTGTATCTTTCTCTTAATTTGAAGAAATGATAAAGAAAGAAATGAAGTTAAGTTAGTTTTATCCTTTAAATCCTTACGAAGTTTCTTTTCTTATCCCTGTGATTTACTAGCCTAGCTTCTGACTTTTTACTTTTTAAAAAACTTGTTCATAATGCCCACTGTTAGGCACGGGTATTCCTCTCGTGTCGCTGCTTTTCTGGTGCATTCGTGAAGTGGACCATTTCGTGCGGTTTTGATTTGGTCAGCCCAACCCATCGGTGATCTGCCATGTGCTCTTGTACCTTCCTTTTTAAGGCGTTTCACTGAAATCTTATTTCGACGTGTAATGTGATAAAAAAAAGAAAGTATTCGGCCTTGCTTTTCGACCTTTTGGTGCAGATCCCTAAAAACAAAAACAAAACCGCCAATTAAGAATTGGACACGCACACGAACGGTTCCGTACCGTTATTATCATAATGTATTCGTCACACCAGCCCCAAATAACACCAAATAGTGGAACCCCAAATAATGGGATAAGGGTAGGATAGTGATGATTTTTACTATCTTTTGTTGTAGCATCAACAGATATAGACAAACTAAAAATTTCAACTCTCTAGCTGTCACCGTTCCAGAGATAAATCAATGGCAAATTTTCATTGTACGAAAACTCCGATAAACATACATTAAATTATGTACATAAAATCTAGCCAGATCGTTTTACCGCGCCCAAACCCCCAGCATATCAAATTTCACGAAAATCATTGGAGCCTTTTCCAAGATCGCAAAAAAAAAAAAAATTATATATACAAGAATTGCTCGTTTAAAGTAATAAGATAAGATATGATATCTAAAGTGCCTTTGAGTCTTTTATAATTCAATAGTATTTTATTGATAAATATTTACTCGCGTATAATTTCAAGATTCCAAAGTTTTATTTTATCCTTAAGGGCCTACATCAATATTATCGTATATCATCGCCGACACGTACATAATTATTAACACAGCCAGTAGGCACAGAAAATGAAGAATTAGGGATACTTTTCCTATTTTACTCAAAATCTACTAAATATATTTTAATTCTGATTTACATGTTTCTATATATAATAGTTACTTATGTTTTTAAAGTTATTTCATTAGTTAATAGGCGATAAAAGACCGACAAATGAAAAAAATAAAACATTTGAGAGGTTGTTTCGCTAAGATTTTCTATCGAGAAAACTTTTTTCTATCGCGTTTCTGAGTTTATGCGATCCTAGATCATATATTGAAAAAACATATACTTAAAAATTAGAGCTCTAGCCATTCAATCTAAAGAAACAATGAAAACTTCGTACGTAGAAAAATGCACGAAGCTATTTTGGTATCCTCTTAAAAGGAAAATATAATTTAGATTGTTATATAATTTAATGGAAGTTTGTTATTAAAATATATTTTTTATATTCTTCAGCATTGAGTATTACGAGTAAAACGCTTATCTGTTAACTAAGCTTTTGAAGTCTTTTGACTAAAGCTATGCCTTTTTGAAGCTTGTTGTGTTCTTTAGAACGTTTTTGTGATAAGATATTGGAATCAAAAACATAATATTATTAATAACATTTATTTTCAATTCAATTATTTTCAATGTAAATATTATGAGGTGGTTAATTATAAAACCCTGTTCCAACCCGCCTGGTCAGCGCGGCACTGTAGACCATAATCCCTCCCAAACTGGAGGAGGCCCGTGCCCAGCAGTGGAACGTAAATGGGCTAGAGAAGAAGAGAAGATGCACTTGGAATAGACAGTAAATACCTAGACACAGTACATTTACCTATTTGTGATTATCACATAGGTGTCCTATGGACGCCCGAGGCACGTCAAATAATTTAGCTACAACACTCAATAAACTGTATCAATTTCACCACATTACTTCAAGAATATTTTGTAGTATTTATACAACGTGAAACGAAATACTATATTATGCTTTCAATGCTACATTATTTAAGCCATATATATTTATACGATTCCTATTAAATTTTAATATATCAATCAGAAAAAACAATTAAAATTTCTTAAAAAATATATATATTATTTTAAAAATTCTTTTCTTAGACAACCCTGACTATAAGGTGACACGATTCGTCAAAAGTGATTAAATAATTTAGAGTGGACAGTCGCATAAGCGACTTTTTTACCTAACATAATTTTATGCAAAATTATATCATCATTAATTTGTCAATATCTTCCATTCCCTCGTCACATTTTACTTGTAGTTGCAACTTAACTTTTCTTAATTCACGTTCGTCATCTTCGTCATGCAATTATTCATTCCTTTTTCGGTCATATTACCCCTCACAAAATTCGTAAATTTTTTTGTCTTCTTCTCGCATTCCTTCCATCATCATCCAAAAAAAATTTCGTCACCATCATGAAAAAATTTTAAACAATTTTCCTCACAGAGGCAAAGAGCACTAGGCATTTTACGTTAATCTCTATTATGAGACATGATCACTATTAGGTCAAATAGAGTTCATAAAAACAGCTGATTGGGGTTGCGCAACTTAAAAATTTTGCAAAAACTTACAACATTAAAAATCGTATTGAATTATTTGGGTAACTATTAATTTAATACAGCACCTGTTTCTTTCTGACAAAATAAAAAAAAACCGACGGGGTATATTGGACTCATGACATTATTGTATTTATCGCGTACAGAGTTCTACATTAATTTATTAAGTTTTGCTATTGACTTGCTATGCTTTTATTAAATAAACTAAATTATAGTGGAAAAAATAATAAATTATTTAAACAAATGAGTTAATTTTCTTAATCTACACCATGTGAAAGGCGAATATATATATATATATTTTTAATTTATCTCCGTCGTAATTATTTATGCTCTTACTAAAAATAATAGGGCAAGGTGTTCCTCAAATTAAAAACTACGAACAGATTACTAAAAAGGTTGCGTGTTGAATTACAAAGGACCAGTTCTGCTTTCCAAGTGGCTTCAGTACGAAAATTTACTTTTAATAAAAAGTTGAGAACAGCTAAGGTGTAATAAAGACCCGCCGAGGATCGATAGTAGCTGGAGGCCGATGCGGCAGACTGAATTCGCAAACAAACTCACTATTTCAAGGTGAACCACTACATGAACTTTTTTACGCTGAATTGTTCAATGTCAAAACGACCGCAGAACTAAATTGCCCATTATTAAGCTCGGCTCGCACGCAGCCGCTATAATTTCATGTAGCATAGTTTAACTTTATCTGAACACGAACATAACATACACATCGAACTCCTTAAGTTTTCTGAATCGCTTCATTACTAAAGTTTTCGAGCGCAAAATAATTGTTGTTGAATACAACGCATAAAACTTATTGTGGGTAGACTTTTCACTGGTATTTTTATATACAGAAGTATACAGTTACATCAAGTAAACAAACTGACCTTGTTCTTGGCCGGCGCCGGGGCCTTCTCCGCTCGCCCTCCAGCTCACTGTCGAGACCGCGGCGCCTTGGACCTGAAGCTCCCCTACGTCGCTCCATCTTGAGATCTTGCTGAGCCTCGCGGATCGCTTCTATTAACGCCACTCGAGGCACGCACTCATCCTCCTCGATAGGCTTTGGTGTCTGCGGAGCGCCCATCCGAAGATGTCGTTGACGCCACCACAGCACCCACGAACTGATGTTGTCGCGAATCTTGGCAATCAACGACCCGTCCAAGAATTAACTTCAGCGGCGTCGCCGACACAGTGGATACCGGATCTAGTATCATTTGGACGTTTCAGAGACGTTCTATTACATCTAACTTAGGTTTAATTGGCAGGCTGAGCTGGCAGTGAAAGCGACACGAAGCAATGATGGTCACAGCAAATTAAGATTGCTTCGCGTATGAATTCTTATGATATCATGTCCACGTAAATCTTATCACAAGCGTAAAGCAAGATTTAATAACACTACATAAATGTAAACAAAATTTATATAAATTGGCAGGATTGTTATGGCAGTTGTGAAGGAAGATAAGTTTCTACATTATTATTTTAAGTATTGCCGCTCGGATGTTGAGCGGTAGCTATGGTGACGGCTTCTGAGTCGTCAGTGGTCGCGAGTGCCGTCATGACGTGTGCACGCGATATGATCAGCGGTGCAAGCGTGCCGCGGTAGCTTCACTCAACAGATGTCGGGACGCACAGTTACGTAACGGAGGCGTAACGGCGGCGCAGTCGTCTGTGCGGAACGACGGTTAACGCGCGAGTGTCGAGCCTTACGAAGGCTTCGACGGACTCGAACACGGAGCTAGCAATACCCGCACGCCGCTACACACCCCTTCCGATTCATGCTTCACCGTACCTGTACAAGTTCTGTTACTCAAATATTTTAGTGGAACTGTTGCAGGGGCTTATTACAAACTGTTGCTTGAACCCATAAACAGTCATATGTTACAATGTTAACTTTTGCCGGGTAAACGCGCCCAGGAAGAGTACAGTGAGTATGTTTTTATTGGGTCAGACGTGGGGTCTCAAGGTCACAGGAGGAACATTCACTTCGATTTAGTTTACGAGTTCCTTTAAGAGCCAGACATATGTATCATATTGGACGCAATGCGTAACATTTACCGATATTAAACTTTATGAGTAAAATATATAAGTGAAACATTATCTTTACTGGAGGACACTGCTGTAATAAAATTAAATAACAGTTTTAAAAATGTTAAACACGAGCACGTAACAATTTTTTAATTTTTATAAAACAAAGTCATTGTTTTTGTACGTATGTCTCATTGTGAGCTTATATCTTTAAAAGTAGGAAACGTATTTTGATGCGGGTTTCTGGGGAAATCTGCGAGTCATTTTACTAGCATTCAAATTAAATTTATTGTGCATGGATATGCAGGGTGCATTTATTTAATGGAATACTCATTGCATTGTCACACGCACACCTGTTGTAACACCCCTTCTGATATTTTATTAAATACGTTTTGCCTTTAAACAAGTGCTTAAATACTGAAATATTATTTTAAAATCTGCACTTGTATAAATAATTATGTAAAATATCATCTGTTACTACGTAGACTAGTAAGTGCTACGAATTACCTACAGGCGTACCGATAACCAACTTATTCTACTTAGCGCGTAGCACATTCGTAGCAGTGGTTATACCTTGTTACATCAGTGTCGGTATTATAAAAACATGGACGTAGAGGCACTACGACAACTAAGTTTAAGAAAAAGTGCCAACGGTTTTTCTGTTTTTTGGATGTGCTTGAGATATCCAATTCCATATTAATATTATTATCCACCCTACTGTCAAACTGTCGGCGTATGGCAATTATACATAAAGCCATTCTAATGTATGAACAAAGTGTATAAAGCATAGAGCTATAAGCATTTCTTAAATATGTATGAAAAATCTTACATACGCAAACGTACATATTTCTATCCATCTGTCTGCCTTTATCCGTTCACTGCTCCTTTTAGACATCCCCCATTTCAATGGTGGCATTATATCCGCAACACACTTGAGGCTTACTTGTTAATAATATATTACACAGTTGTTTGACATAGTCTAAGTCGGCAAAAGATAGTCTCACTTCAACTTGTTGACGTCTGCCGCACGTTGCGTTATTCGATACGTGGTCACCATTTAGTCTAGCGATGTGGCCTGTTTTTAAAAATTACCAGCGGAAAATAGTTTGTCAACCCTCCGCAACATGCCTGCTTAGTGTCAATTGTTTATGACTATCTGGCAAGTGGGTCTGATATCAGCTCTCGGGCGATTATTGTTCCAGAGATACTTGGCTTTGTTACGTTTAGTCCCCCTACGGGATAAAATCCCCTACGGGATAAAATCCGAAATACGGAGATCCGTAGGAGAACTGGCGTGTCCAACATAGCCCGAAAGGTTAGCACGCAGAAGTGGCAATGGGCAGGCTTCATTGCTCGTAGGACTGATGATCGATGGGGAAGAAAAGTCCCAGAGTGGCGACCACGTACCGGACGACGCAGCGTTGGGCGGCCCCCGACAAGGTGGAGCGACGATATCGTCATGGTCGCGGGGAGACATTGGATGCAGGCGGCACAGGACCGCGCGTTGTGGCTTCTATGGGGGAGGCCTATGTCCAACAGTGAACGGCGAGAGGCTGGATGGATGGATGATACGGTTTGGTTCGGAACACAAAAATCCACAAAACCCAATCAATTAAAATGAAAAGGTTCAAACAACAAAAAAATAAATAATACTGCCGCGTATCAATTAATAGTTAGAACTTATATAATTACTAATTTAACTTAAATTAAAATGAAACTCAATAATACCTACTTGCGAATGAAAATTTATGTTTAGTTTCGAAGACAAATAAAAGAGACAATAGAATATCAAGTTGCTATACCTACCTGGGTAATCACGTTTCTCCAATATCAATTAACTTTTAAATTAAAAAATCTTATTATATCCACACTCTATACTAATACATATTATAAAGAAAAAAGATTTGATTGTTAGTTTGTTTTGATTACATACGGCTTCGAAACTTATGGACCGATTTAAAAAATTCTTTCACTGCCTGCTAGCTACATTATCGTTGAACATTGGCTATACCTATCTATAGTAATATTATAAAGCTGTAGAGTTTGTTTCTTTGTGTGTTTGAACGCATCTCAGGAACCACTGGTTCGATTAAGAAAATTCTTTTATTATTTTTTCTTTCTTTGGGAGGGATTCTGATCCCTCCCAAAGAAAGAAAGATACCGAAGACCAGAGTCTTCGGTATCGGAATTTAGACATTTTTCCTCGTTTTTGCAACAATTTTTAACAATGCTTCGCTCCTATTGGTCATAGCGTGATATTATATTGCCTATAGCCTTCCTCGATAAATGGATTATTGTAGTATACGAGACTAGGTAATAAGAAACAACGTCATTACACAATGAATACTCGTTTATTACTGACTGACATTTACACGTATCTTGGTAATGGTGCATCTTTAGGCCCAAGTAATGGCCAGCGTTGAGACCTAAGTAAGGAGGAGTATACATACACATCAATTATCCAACACCAGAAGAATTTTTCAATTCGATTCATTAATTCCTGAGATTAACACGTTCAAACAAACAAACTCTTCAGCTTTATATTATTAGCATAGATGTTGCCCGTGCGAAACTGGGGACGATTTTCTGGTTAATCATCAGTTTTAGATACCTACTAGCTGTCCCGGCAAACGTTGTTTTACCATGCAAAAAAAAAGGTTTGAGAAATAGATGTTAGCCGATTCTCAGACCTACTGAATGTGCATGTAAAATTTCAGAAAAATCGGTCTAGCCGTTTCGGAGGATTACGGTAACTAACACTGTGACACGTGAATTTTATATATTAGAATAATCTTTAGTGTAAAATAAATCATATAATTATTTATGAAATTGAAGGACTTGTACACTATGCTCATGCAAAATTAGTCACTTTATTTCATCTTAAGGAAGTCAACTTATGTTTTTAATTCAGAACTTTTTTGTAAAGTCAAATGTTTAATTATAGGAAAGGACGATGCCATGGTAGCCATCTTTAATTTAGCATAATTAATATCATCTCTTACCATCTTTAATTTTGCGGGCAAGACGCTGCTGAAAATCGGCGTTGTGAGATGATCGTATATATAAGGTGTAAATAAATCAACTTGTCAAATTTTGTGAGGATAGTTGGTATCGAAAAATAAACACGCTAAAAATAAAATAAAAAATTTTTGAGCAATTTCATTTTTTCACGAAATAAAAGGATTTCATCAAATATTTTTATGCGTATCTTACCTACAAAATAATGTAGGTACTATGCCGTTCAGTCTCACTCGTCGGCAGTCGCTTGCGCCGACCGACCCCGCACAGCGAGTGTATTGTGGTACAGTGCGCAGAACATTTACGCGTAATGTAAATCATTACAAATCTTCAAAACGGTAACGTTTTTCTTAACTTTTTCACCGCGATTATTCATGATATATTATTCAAAACAACTCCTAAAATTATGACAAGTTAATTTTTTGACACCTTGTATATCTATCTCACAACAATAGCCGAGCAGCGTTCCTATTTTTGCGACACACGGGTCGCTGTAATTCTTTGTAAATAACCTTTTTATTTGTATTGAGTTGTTTCTTTTGCTTTTTTTTCAATACGTTTTTTGAGATCTATTATAGCAGGGGTGGCCAACAAGTAGATCTCACGACCTATTTTGGTCGATCACTCGCAAGTTCCATGAGGACACAGCAATGACCTCTATGGGTGATTTTATTAAAGGCCTGGAACAAAGAATTGTTGCACTTGAGGAAAAAACGCCCGTGTTCCAGGATATGACAATCCTTAAGCAGACAGTAGATCAATTAAAATTCGACCTTAACGACCATATACAAGAATCTCTTTCCTGTGATCTCGATATCGGGCACCTCCCGGAGGAAAAGGGAGAAAATGTAATACACTCCGTAATCACATTAGCATCACAATTAGGAATCTCCTTAGAAGATCGTGACGTCGTATTCGCAGAGCATTGGAGCGCCAGATGTGAGTGGCGACGGGGCTGGCGTGCGTTCTCGTCGCGTAGCGGTGCGGCTAACGTGTCGCCAGCTGCGGGACGATATGCTGTGCGCCGCACGCGACTGCCGCCCTCTCACTATCTCCGGGGCCTCGACGAAACCATCCAATTGTATCTTTGTCAACGAGCGACTTACTAAAAACAATCGTCAATTATTTCACCGAGTGCGAGAAGAATGTCGCGGAAGGCATTAGAAATACGCGTGGACACGAAGAGGTCGGATCTATATACGGAAAACTGACGGCCAGAAAGCATATCCTATACGCTCCGAGGACGATCTCATCCGTCTAACTCTAAATGAAGCAAGTAACGTTTAAGTTCAGTTTTTGCGCTCAGAAACTAACTATGTATAGTGATAATACTTTTGTTTTTTTTTCTTTCGGTGTCCTGCTTGTACACAGTAGGTATAAAAATTTATTTCTCTTTTATTTTTTATGTGTATTCTAATAAGTTTGTGTCAAAACCTTAGTGTTCAATTTTTCTTGTTGATATTTAGTTCTTTTGTAGTTGATGTTAGTATAATCGTGTGATGTCCTCCAAATACGGCCCAACGGAAGACCAGCGCTGGTTTTTAAACCAGCATCATGCTGAGTTGGGTCCGTATTTGTGACTGCTCACATTGTTATTACTTATTCTAAATATTATGATATTATTTTTCTGTACTCATACAGAAAAAGAAATCATAATATTTAGAATAACGAAATAAGAAATAAAATCTTTTCTTTCTTTATTTCTTTCTTTCATGTGAACAAAATCTGTCACTTAATACAAAGATAAGTATCTTTGTATTAAGTTGACTAAGCCTTGAAGTTTACAGGTGAATCGTATACAACTTAAGTCTTCCAACTTCGTGTAGACAGATGACAAGCATGATTTGATGTCTCAATTTGCAAATGCAAAAGGGCCTTGTGGAGCTTTTCACTTATTGAGGTCAATGACTTTAATGTTTATAAATTCTTTTTTCCCTTTAAGAGCCCATTAAGGTTCCAGTGTTGGGCACGGGCCTTCTTTACTTTTCTGAGGGATTTGTTCTTCACAATGTCATGCTGAAAAGTCATAGAGCTTTCTTTCATGTTTTTCGTCTCACAGAAGATGTTAATTGATTATAAAATCACTTGGCAGCTTTACAGTAGCCTAGAGAGGAAATGGCGTGGTGGCACTTGTACTACTTACTTTTTATTTGACTTAAACCTATTACTTGCAACAAATGACATAAGGTGCCTCATATTAGTTGGTCCATGTTGTTGAGTAAAGCTATAGACATTCATCTTCTCACCCAGCGTGGCTCCAGAGTGGCTAGCTATTAATTTATGAAATAAATAATTATTAAGGACAATCAAAGATCGTTTATACTAATATCCGTTTTGTTTGTCAAACGTCGCGTCTTTTGATAAAACCCTAAAACCGCACAACCCGGCTGGTCAATAAAATAAATGTATGCTCATAATAGTGCTAGGCTTTCATGTGTTTATTAATTGGTAATAATAACTTAGAGTAAGCGTGGTCTTGCCAAAAGGCCCTACAAAGCGTGTGCTAAAGCTAATTACCGCTGTTGCAGTGTACTAAATTTTATACATATTATTCTCACCGTGGTATATACCTAATTGGTACATGGAGAGCATGATACAAGAGCCTTAAGATTCTTAAACCATAGCCAAAGTTAGCGGACCTAGTTCGTTGGCGCGGATAGCCGATCACGTTAGTAGTTTTAATAGATAATTAAACAGATGGACCGTGGCGCCCTCGATCCGTGACTGACTAGACCCGCCACTACAGGCCTTACACACATACATAACTAGCCAGACATGGAAACGCATCTCTATAACGTAAGGCTCCAAACGGAATGCAGGTGCATGCAGTTTGAGCGTCATTCCGCGACCCAACCCGGCGCATAGGGCACTAATAATTGCACTATTTAGCAAAGCAATTCGCATAACTGTACATATTGGTCGTGGTCTTCCTCAGCTGCAAGGCTCTATGTACTTTAAGAGTACGACTATCTGTGGATGCTCATAGTTTAAGGATAAGGAGTCTAAGGATTTAATAAGGTAAATACGTATTTTATGAAGTATATACGAAATGGATTACGTATATTCCTGAGACACGCAGGCATTTCTGGGTATATTGAAATGTATTAGCATGTAAATCGATTAGTGAAGTTGTTCTATTGGTTGACATAAAACCTACGGGTACCATTTGTCCGTAAATCTGTAAAAAGTGGTTTTATTTAAACAAATGAGGCGCGCAATTGAGTCTATTGTATAGCTTACGTATCTATAAAATTTAAAAATGTAGATTCATTTATAGCATATCTTTTGGGGGCGATTTGAAAATTTTATTATTCATTGCTTAGGAACAGCGCATCGAGTGACCTTGCTCCGGTTACCGGCCTGAGCGAGTTGACGTTCATTTCGTGACATCGGATCCGTGTCCGTACTTTACTCTAGCATTTATGGAATGTACATTACTTAGAATCTTAATTACTGGAAACAATAATACCGATTTCAATACCTAATGAACCTGAATGTAAATACATAATTAGCTTTGTTGAAATAAATCCTGAATCTATAATAATCTCATAAAGCTGAGGACTGTGTTTGTTGGAACGCGCTAATCTCAGGAACTACTGGCATTTTTTTTTGTGTTGGATAGTCCATTTATCGAGGCTGGCTATAGGCTATATAACATCCTGTTGCGACCAATGGGAGCCAAGCATTAGTGAAAAATGTTTCAAAAACGGGAAAAAATTTCAAAATTTCACGCGGTCGAAGTCGCGGGCATTAGCTATATTTTATAAAAGTATTGTCCTTAATGTGTGTGCAAAATTGTTGTTCAATCTGACTGCTGCAAGTTGGTGATACTGCAAGTTCAAAGATTCCGTTACGTAGTTTAATATATTGATAGATACGTACCGAGCTAATAAAAGCGTTAAAAAAAATATATCCGTGAGGTGACGGATTAAAAATACAAATGTCATCACCCTATTTTTTCTCCAGCTGTAAGAGCCAGCTAACGAATATTATAAGCAATTAACATCTAACGTGAAACATGGAAAACTCGAAACTTAACCCTATGCACGCCTGGTTAACGCGGCATAGTACACTACGCTAGTTTTCCAATTGCAGAGCATAATGCGACTCAGTGCCGCACAATGTTGAAATAAGCTGACGCTTAATTGGAACATGAATTAGTTTTCAAATGCACCAGCAGAGTGCGCTGAGTACAGTGTTGAAAAAAAATACTAAAATAAAATTGTATTCACATTATAAGTGCGGAATATAAAAAAAGTCATTGTTTGTACCTTCATCCATACTTATATATTTTTTTTTAACACATTTTGAATTAAATTTGATTATTTCCAGAAAACTCCGACGAAACGATAGCCTTGAAATTTTTTTTAACAATAAATAATATTACTAACGATAGTATATAAATAACATTTCAATCAATGCCAATTTAAAGAAAATACTTGTTAATTTTCTGTCGCTGAAGTTGGTATGGATTGCACGCATCACTTTTGAGAGTGCGATGCGTTGCTGTAGTTGGAACACTCAACGTTGAGCATTGTGCCGCATAATGCGCTCTTGTGCTGTAATTGGAAAACGGGGTACAAATCCTCCCAAAGTGCAGTAGGCCCGTGCTCAACAGTAGGAGGTTAAGGAGAGAGAGATAGAGATACATACTATTCAGTGTAGTATAGAACGTTCGTAAGTACCTAACAGTTAATTCTTTTTTCGTCCGCGCCTTCCTTGTGCCTATTATAATGTCAGTCATATATTCAGATTTTTTATTAATTTTATTGGTTTTGTTTGTTTTATTGTTGTTATCTATCTATCTATTTAAGTATGTATTAACCTATGTAACGAAATCTAAAAAGTGTTTTTCTCCCATTTGCAATAAACGGATTGATCTGAAATTTTGCAGACGGTTTGGTGACCATATTTTTTTTATATCTAGGATTTCAAGTGTTTTATATTTATACTTAATTTTTTTTTGTTGTACCTACATAGGTAGATGGTATATCTACCAAATTTTATGAAATTTAAATAATCGCAAATATTTGGTACTAAAACGCTGATAAAATCATAGTTTTTAAATTAAGTTCTACATGTACAATCGATTTCATAACTGATATTAAAGTAACAACGTTAGAACTAATATTAACTTCTTTTCTCCTTGAAAGTATAGGGGTAACATCTCCCGAAATCGGGAAACTTTGGCAATTTACAACTTGTACTCATAAAGTCCACCTTTTACAGTATCGACTTTCTTAATTAACACTAAGTTCAATTACTTTCATCTATAACTTTACATAATTATTATAAAACAAGATCGTTAGTTTTGCATGTATGTCCCTATGAGAGCTTTAAATATTTAAACTACGCAACGGATTTTGATACGGTTTTGTAAATATATAGAGTAGTTTAATATGGTGGTTTGTTAAGGTATAGTCTCTAAATTAAGGCTTTGATTGTTTATTTTTATCTTTGATTGGTCTAAAAATTTCTGTTCACTGGATAGTTACAAAGTTACGCTATCCTCGGTGGAAATTTCAGTTTGAAACGTAATAAATTACTATTCAAACAAAAGAGTATTAGCCTAAGAACAATGAGGCGAGAATAGGCACATCCCTAGATTTTTTAAAACATTTATTCTTTTGAAAAGTTCGCCCAATATGAGGAAGATTTGCAAGTTAAAATAGCCTCATATGTTCGTCAGTAGATTGCTACCGTGATCAAGCACTATCCTGGTCGATATTGGAAACATCCTTTTCGTGTATACCATTGAATAAATATGTGATAAAAACAAAGATTTTAGGGTTCGCCACCCTGTTTCTGAGACGTGGATGTCCGTTTTTCCGGCTGTCAGAGATATTTTGGCGCTACAGTAACAAATACAATGAATATTGAATTTACAATTATTTATTTAAATAACGAATCATTTTTACTCATAACAAAACACAGCCGTGATTTCTGCATGTGAGCTTAAATCTTTATAAAAGTGCGCAGCGGACTTTTATGTGGTTTCTTTAATAGATAGAATGGTTCATGAGGAAGTTTTATTTGTACAAATGATTACCTTACGTTTGTTTTCTAAATTACATGCATGCGAAAAAGAGGAAAACATCTGTTTTTGACACGCTTTTGTTACCTCTGGACGTATTTATCTATTTAATTAAGTACCTATGTATTAATCTATGTAACGGAATAATTATCATCCACTTTCAGTAGTCGGATTGATATGAAATTTGCTCACATATGAAGGACCTATTACAATGCAATAATTACAAATAAAATTGGTCAAGTGCGAGTCGGACTCGCGCACGAACGGTTCCGTACTATTATCTATGCAACATAAGGCAACGTTATTAGTATCGAGCAAGAAACGGTAAAAAAATCATGTTTGTTGTATGGGAGCCCCCCTTAATTATTTATTTTATTTTTAGTATTTGTTGTTATAGTGGCAATAGAAATACATCATCTGTGAAAATTTCAACTGTCTAGCTATCACCGTTCTTGAGATACAGCCTGGTGACAGACGGACGGACGGACGGACGGACAGCGAAGTCTCAGTAATAGGGTCCCGTTTTTACCCTTTGGGTACGGAACCCTAAAAAGACATTTAAGTTTTTCGAGCGTGATTTTCAGTTTTTAAACTAAGCCGATTATTTACTTTATATTCAGGCATTAAAATGCTTAAGTCATGTCGATATGAACGAACTTTGCCCTACATTGTACGATGACGTAAGTCTAACTAATTTCTTTGAATTTCCTCAGTAGCGACCTTGCATGCAACTCTCTGTTACTTGTACAAAGCCTTCTGAAAGCCCTTCCCCAGTTTACAAATTAAGTACCGTTGTATCAAATCCGACTTAATAACGACTTAACAATGTTTATGTATTTCCTAACTATAAGTTACTTTTTCTTATAATAGTGAAGTTTTGATACAAGCTTGTTCTGTTTTTTATTTCTCACTGATAGCATATTTCTTTCGTAGTCTATTAATACTTATGCTTAAATTTCGCACAATACGTTCTAATTGATAATATAATTTTTAATCATTTATTACTAAAGTAATTTATTAATTTTGCAATTGACTTGCTATGCTTTTACTTAATAAATTAAATTGTAGTGAAAAAAGTGATAACCGCAAACGGGACTTGAACCCACGACCTCGGCATACCGTTCCGTAGCTCTGCCAACTGAGCTTATTGGGGCTGTGCTAACAGTAACCAATTTCAAACATTTTAATCTTTTGTTATGAACAATACTATCTATCCCTACATGTTGCAACTAAGAACAACTTGCGTTTCATTAAGCTACTGATACTACGGTATTCTGTATTGAAAATTTGACAGGAGATAAAAATATCTTTACCAATAATTAGACACAAACAACGTCTTTTTGTCTTTTTTCAACTATAATAAAATAAATAAACAAATAAATATTCATGGACTTTTCACAAAACGTCCTCTGGTCCCAAGCTAAGCATAGATGCTTGTGGATATACTACATGAACTATTTTTCTTTTGTAAATACATACATAAAATGCATAGAATCACCCAGGCGCAGTACACATATCTGTCATTAATAAATATCACACAAATAAATCAATCAAATAAATGAATCAAACTTGCGACCTTATGAGGGCCAGTCCGTTATATGTACCAATAGACTACGAAGCTTGCCTGTATCTTATAGACATTCAAATGGATTTGATAAAAAGTTGCTATTGGGTATTACAAAACGGAACGCCAATTTTTAATAGGCTATAATATAATATGGTTAATAGTAATAGGTGTGGTGACGGATTAAGAATACAAGTGTCACCACCCCATCTCCTCCCAAGGGTGCTGTAAAAGTCAGCTAAGGGATATCGCACACAGATAACATCCTCTGTGAGAGAGGGAAATCTCGAAAATAAACCCTGTGCCAATACGCCTGGTCAGCGCGGCACAGTAGACCATAATCCCTCCCAAAGTGGACGAGGCCCGTGCCCAACAGTGGGACGTAAATGGGCTGGAGAGAGAGAGAGTAATAGGTGTTAATCATAGTGAATATTTAACTACCATGTTTTGTATTATATAATGTCGTTTATGATGAATATATCTAATATATAAAATTCACGTGTCACAATGTTAGTTACCGTACTCCTCCGACACGGCTTAACCGAGTTTTATGAAATTTTACATGCATAATCAGTAGGTCTGAGAATCGGCCAACATCTATTTTTCAAACCTTTTTTTTTAGTATGGCAAAACAACGTTTGCCGGGTCAGCTAGTTAACTATAACTGTGACGTGTAAGATAATCTATACTTAATATAAAAGTATTATCAAGCTGTAGAGTTTGTTTGTTCGAAAAATTCTTTCAGCGTTAGATAGGGCAATTATCGAGGAAGGCTTTAGGCTATATAACATCACGATACGACCAGTAAAAGCGAAGCAGTAGTGAAAAATGTTGCAAAAACGGGGATAATTTTTTAAATTCCACGCGGACGGAGTCCCGGGCAACAGCTAGTTATCAACAAAGAAGTATTTGAGTATATTTTATCAATTATAACGTTGATTACTAATTCCTTTATACAATTAAACCTTAATATGAGGTAAGCCTCTAAATCATTAGTTTACATCACCGCAACCTAGATTTACTAAATCGAATAGGTATGTAGGTATCCAGTTGTTACATTGCTCAGGTTGACCAATACCTTCGCAATTTCCTGTTCGCATGGCAACTAAATTCTGTACAATTAGGATGATGAAAAATAAAGTTATTGATATTTTTATGTATTTTAACACTTTATTATTAATAATATCGATATTTAACGCAATAAATAGGAAACAAAAGTAACAAAACTAAAAAATGAAAAATTTATAAAATTTGAAAAACATCACGTGACTATAAACGCGCCATGATTGGTCACCATAATTGTGACGTCATAATGTTATAGCTATTTAATAACAGTACAGCGTTTAAGACTATTACATGTGACTATAATCAATATAAAAAAATTATTGTTAAAAAACGAGTTGTTAGTTGGTTCCGATTAGCAATGCGTGATAAAGGATTTATTAAGGCAAAGGCTGATAATATTTCCTATATTTATGACGAGCAAATTTTAAAAAAATGACGAATCGTTTAATTCTGCTGAAGTTCGAGGTGCGTAGGCATCAAGGTAAGTCTGTTAAAAAATAATATAATGAATGAAAATATTTAAATCGCGTGAGAGTTAGGGCGACAAAGCTATAGGTTATGTTCCACTAAGTCGTAAATTATAATATTTGTAAATAAAATTTAAAAACAAAATATGTACCGTACCTTTAAAATAAATTAAATTAAAATTACATATATTATACATATACTTAAAAACTAGGCATCAAAATACTCCTCCCCATCGCTGTCGACCGGAAGTGAGCCTAGAAGGCTGGCGGCATTGCCACGTTGGATGGCAATGCTTATTTTTTGAACGAAATAAAGGCCAGCCTTCTGGTAATACATATACATATTATATATATTCTACCCTTCCACATATTTGTAAATTATATTATTTTTATTATAAAATGATGGGTATGTCCAGAACACCGAGTTCGGAGTAAAGCTCATTCAGTTACTTTACCTAATAATGAAATTCAGGATGTGCAATACGATGACTGTGATGCTCCAGCAGATAATATATAGTCTTCTTAAATTTAACTTGTTTGATGTTATAACTAATAATCATCTATATTAATATTATAAAGCGGAAGAGTTTGTTTGTTTGTTTAGACGCGCTAATCTCAGGAACTACTGGTGCGAATTGAAAAATTATTTTTTTGTTCGTTAGTCCATTTATAGGGGAAGGTTTTAGGCTATATAACATCACGCTGCGATCAATAGGAGCGAAGCAGTAGTGAAAAATGTTACAAAAACGGGAAAGTTTTCTAAATTCTACGCGTACGGAGTCGCGGGCAACAGCTAGTCTTTTATATTGTGTCTACAGCTGGTTGTAAACATGCATTAGCGTTACTTATGAAGTCACTTGCTATTAGAAAATAACGCGTTTATCAGGCATTAGAACAGTTATAAAATATATTGAAGCAGAAAAACTGTCAGAAAAAACCTCTAATACTCTTGTTGAAAAATTTTTCCGATATTTCTTTTATATTATATATTTTAGAGAAAAACATTTCAAAACAATATCATACCTATCTTAAACATGCACGTTTAAGCACACAGCGGCCACAGCCTGGCAAACCACGACGGCTCGTGAGCTAAGCCTGGATCATGTAATGAAATTTTGTGATACTTTTACCAAACTTTAGCATCAAATTGCTGAAAATAACGCCAAAAACCAAAGTTTGTAATATTTTTACCACATTTCTTTGATTTGGTTTGAGTTATTCTCTTTGGAGATATAGGCATCACACAGTGAATAATTTTTCAATCAATATTTTTGTCTGACTTGTAACTAAATAACTTGATGTTTTATAATATTTTACATAAGAGTCTCAATATTTTGAGTTTGCTCTTCAATAAAAGTAAAAGTTATTTTAAATAATAAGTCTTATTATTTGAAATAACTTTTACTTTTATTGAAAAGCAAACACAAAATATTGAGACTCTTTTATGTAAAATATTAATATTTAGCAACATACTATGATGACAGAACATATAACTTAGTCAATAGGAACATAAGTTCTGTACTTCTCTTAGAAACTCTACAACTGAATAATTTAATTTAGCAAACAACTATAATATTTGATCTGATTCATAATAAATAAATAAAAATTCGCGGACATTTCACTCAACGTCCTCTGGGCTCAATCTAAGCTCATAAGCTTGTGTTACGGGTACCAGAATATACTACAATATACTAAAACACCCAGATTTTGACAAATTTGCACACCAGATAATGGTAATGCACAGTGCACCTGTATATTAAATGTAAAACTTTTATAACCTGTGTTATGATGCAAATAAATGGATCTGAATCTGAAACAGACGCAGAACAAACATTTGTATGACATTTTAATAAATATCACAGAAATGATAGTTCCGTGCGGGAAACGAAAATTAGAGTTTACTGATCGTAAAGCTCTTATTCAAGATAACTGAACGTAGTGTTAAAGTAATAAAACTACCAAAGTAATAAAAACGTTTTGGTAAGTAAGTTATGGGGCCTAATATTTAGCAAAATATTAAACTTAAACGAATACTGGCCAACGGAGCCAATATAACAATTTGTTCGTTACAAATAAAACTAGAGACTGAGACTAAGACTATTTTCAATTATTAATTACCATAATAATTTAAAAACATTAAAAAAAAAATTGGTAAACATAATCATTTCTATGGTACCATTTGTAAACCTACCAAATGCCATTTTTTATTTTAGTAGAATATACACAATTTATAACTCTAGGTTAATTTGCCTAGCAAGAGAACAACAAGAAATTAAATAAATATCAAAATGGCAGGTCTGAAATTTCTCCAGTAAAAATTACGGGGAGTGGTGAATAGTAATTTCGTGTGGAGATGAAATGGTCTCACAGACTCACTTCAGAAATATTACTGAGACACACGAGATTTGAAACATTAATTAGATAGACGTCTCAACTAAGGTGTGGTCCGGGCTACCTGTGGTCAAGGGTCAATCAGCGAGTTGCAGAATACCCAATAAAATTTTTCATAATTTTTGACCTGCTTATTTTATATTTTTTGGCAAATATAGACTATTCTAAGAAACTAATTTCAATATCAATATTATAGTAACATAGTGGTATTTTGCCCCAATCTGAGTAAGTGGTATTTCGTAATGTTATATTTATTCAATTAACGAAGTAGGTATTAGTAATTATAGAAACTAATTTATTATTATGCTTGTTGCTTTAAAATAACTAATGTTAATACTTATAAATCCATCTTGTAATTTTGGCATGGTCGTTCCATATGAAAATTTTTTCATAATTTTTTCATATCTACCTACTCGTCTTCACTGTTCTAAACATAACAACATAACATAACATAAAATCACGCCTGTTTCCCATGGGGGTAGGCAGAGACTATAGAGCGCCATCTGCTACGATCAAAGCATACTTCCTTGGCTTCATCCACACTCATACATCTGGTCATACATGCCCGATGGTTGTAAGTGCTACGCACTTGCCCCTTTTGGAGTATCCCGGCGATGTCATCGGAGTATATTTTTCTCGGGCGTCCTCTCCCAGAATTTCCACTTACATTCGCCGTGTACCTTTCGTTAAGCGTCTCTCATTCATCCTCTCCGCATGACCAAACCACCTGTTCTGTGAACTGTAGTTTTTTTTAATATGTCGTTTTAATTTATTATGTAATCTTCGTTTGTGATTGTGACAATTGCACGGCAACACTGCTACAATCGTTTACGTCTTTTCACGCGTTTCAACGCAGCACGCGTGGATGCGCCAGTCTATTAAAGTTTAAAATTTGGCAAATAGTGTGAGCGTGACATAGGCTATATTTCATCCCCATGAGAAGCTAAGGCGGATTCTTAGTGTGTTAAATAAGCCTACAGATTTACAAATAGTTCAAAGTTTTCGGTTGTTTACCCAAATCATTATTTGAAGCGTCAGAAGCGTAATAGAACAGTTTGAAAATTTTAATTATCCTCGACACATTGTATAGTATCGTGTTAACCTTGAAACTGGTAAGTTACGTGTGCGGCTCGGCTATAACTTCACTGAATAATATTATTACGGCGGCTTATTTTCAAGGCGTTGAACAATTTAAAAAGCAGTTTTGTGAGGTATGTTTGAGTTTATCCTAATTACCTTCTAACTAACTAGTAACTTAAGGTATTTATAACTGATTAGACCGTTTAATATACATATCAATGTATGTAATGCCCCTTTTGGAGTATACCGGCGATGACATCGAAGTATAATTTTCTCGGGCGTTCTCTCCTCTCCCAGCATTTCCACTTACTTATAAGAGAAAGTTGCGGTCTGAAAGAGGATGTAGTGACTAAGGTGGAGAAAAGTATGCTTAGGTGGTTCGGTCATGTGGAGAGGATGAATGAGAGACGCATAACGAAAGGTGGAGGTAAGTGGAAATGCTGGGAGAGGACACCCGAGAAAAATATACTCCGATGTCATCGCCGGCACACTCCAAAAGGGGCAAGTGCGTAGCACTTACAACCATCGGGCATGTATGACCAGATGTATGAGTGTGGATGAAGCCAAGGAAGTATAGGATCGTAGCAGATGGCGCTCTATAGTCTCTGCCTACCCCCATGGGAAGCAAATATCTTTTAAAAACTCTTAGTACAATAATCATGTATATTTCTCATTACCCTCACGCAGACACACACTTATGATGAACACATACCTACTTTCACTTATTTAATATAATATTTCTATCACTACTAACACTAATATAGGATACTGAAACTATAGATCAATGCACAATGATTTTCTTGCTTATATCATACTAAAAGCATAACCTAAGCCGAAAACTACTACTTAAAATACAGGTCTAACCTAGTTTAAGTAATAGTGTTCCCAACATTGTATGATATGTTCTATTGTGTAATGAATAATTGTATATTGGAATGAAATGTATCACTATTTTTGTCAATAAACAATAATCTAATAATCTAATATTTATTTATAATAATTAAATAAATATTCTTGGATATTTCATACAACATCATCTGGTTGCAAGCAACGCTTTGGCGAGCTTCGTGGTCTAGTGGTTCATATAACGGACTGCCGTTTACGAGGTCGCGGGTTCGATACCCGCCTTGGACATTCATTTGTGTGATGTTTATAAATGTCATACAAATGTTTGTACTGCGTCTGGGTATTTACTATGTATAATAAGTATGTATTTACAAAAGAAAAGTAGTTTATGTATTCTATCCGTATTCTGGTACCCATAACACAAGCATAATAAGCTTAGCTTGGGAAGTTGGGACCAGAGGACGTTGTGTGAAATGTCCATAAATATTTATTTAAAAAAAAAAATATTGTATAAGTCACGGATACAGAGATACAGAATACTACATACCTGATATTTTTGTTTCTAAATTCATCCTTACTAATTTATAAATACGAAAATCCGAATTAAAAACTAAAAATCTTGACGAGCTTAAGTGATAATGTGTGTAACCAAACCATAGCGCGATTTAAAAAAAACTGTACAACGCCATCTATCGAGTGATATGGTAAACTTCTGTTTGTTAAGGTTTAATTTCTCAATTTCACACGTACGAAGTCACGGGCAACAGCAACTCGTAAACAGTAGTCCTTTACTTGAACCACTAGACCACGAAGTCCATCGTGTATCTTATATTCACAATTTTCTTTTGATTTGTATTGACTCTCTCTCTCTCTCTCTCTCTCTAGCTCTCTCTCTCTAGCTCTCTCTCTCTCTCTCTCTCTCTCTGTCTCTAGCCCAATATCGTCCCACCCTGGGCACGGGCCTCCTCCGTATACCATTCATCAGCCTTTCTCCGTCCACTTCTATACATGGGCCTCCCCCATAGAACGCCACAACACGTAGTTCTGCGCTAACAGCATCCAGCGGCCCCCACCACACTTGACGATATCGTCAGACCACCTTGTTGGGGGCCGCCCCACAAGTGTTATCGGAGGGTGCCGAGGTCGGTGCGTGGACCTCGTTATCCTTCAACGAATACCGTTAGGTTATTCTGAGTACCTATCGGGTACGCTACCCGACTCGACACACTCACAATTCTCACCACGTTGGCCACGAGAGTCTTGCGGACAATAAATCCGACACCACCCTACGACAAGTCGTCACCTTCCCGGTGGTAAAGCAAGTTTCCAGACCAGAGGGTCATCGTGTCCTCCCCCTCTCTTCGAACTTCTGACAACCCTACAGTGTCCCATCGAATCTTGCTCAGCCCGGCGATCCTCTCGTCAGTCCTTAGCGTGCGAATGCGAATGTTGTGTGTTATCATGGCCAGAGTCTTACTACTCGTCTCTTTGTTTGGTGGCTGGACCTCTAACAGAGATTTTTAGCACCCCATACCCGCCGTTACCGAGCCGGAATAGCGGGACCGCCACGACTTGGGGCTGTTGTATTTTTGCCTTGTTTCATTTGGGGGGTTACAGCCATAATCGCTACGCTTAGCAGGCGGGTTGACGATCGCAGTGGGTGTTGTGTTACTCAGGAGAACGCTGCCCGTTCTCCTACCGTTCCTTTAGTTGGCTTTTACGACACCCACGAAAAGAGACGGCGAAGTGCAAAATTATATACCGGTATCCCACGGCAGACTTTTGGTCACAGCGTGATGTGATGTAGCCTCCCTCGATAAATGGACTATGGAACACAAAAATATTTTTTGCATTTAAACCAGTAGTTCCTGAGATTAGCAAACAAATAAACACACTCTTTAGCTTGACTCTCTTTCTATTTTTGGCTTTATGATATTAGTATCTAGTTTGAAGGCAAATCTAAACAAGTTAGTTGTACATTAATTTATTAATATTTTGCGATTGACTCGCTATGCTTTAAGTTAGTTGTAATTTTAACAAGAATTTACGACGTAATAAATTTTTGATTGAAATAATTTGCAAGTACAATTAGCGTTGAACAAACACCTTATTGTTTACCCAATGTTAACAGGGACATACAAAACCTTTTCATACAAGGTAAAAAAAAATAGGTTATGATACCTATTTTTTTTTAACCGTGTCCTATACGGTGAGAATTTTTATTATATCCGTGAATAATTATTTTAAGTGCTGTACGAGTTGGCCTCGCACACGACGGGTGTCGCACCAGTATTATCGTAATATATTCTTCATACCGGCCCCAAAGAACACTAAATAACGGGACTCTAAACAATGGGATAAGGATAGGAGGATGATGATAATGAATATTTGTTGCTGTAGCATCAACTGGTATATACAAACTGAGAAATTTTCAGCGCTCTAGCTATTACCGTTCCATAGAAATTGGCTGGTGACACACGGACAGCGCAGTCTCAGTAATAGGGTGGCGTTTCACCCTTTAGTACTGAACCCTAAAAAGTACTTCTTTTCAATAAATTCAAAAGCATAGCCAAATATGTAGTTATTGGTATTCTGGTACCTAAAACACAAGTAAATAAACTTAGCTTGATTGATGTTATCTCTTATCATACGTGATGAGCTGATTCTGTCATTGTGAAACTTACCACAGTGTTTTACGCCATATGTTTACAGGCGTCGCCATATTTTTCAATGTAATCTTTGTGAAGTTGTATATATGTATAAACTATTTGATTTGATAATTTACCGTCTTTAAACACATTTCCATAGCTTCATTTAAACTCGCACAACTGGTGATATTTTGAAAAAATACCAACTTATTTATGTTATAACTTGGCTCCCATCATTTTACATAGAGTTGCACCGATCATTGACTCTCTGCGCTGTCAGCCCCCTCACCACGTGATCACATGTGACTTATCACAAAGTTATGAATAGTCATTTTGCTACAAATATCATTTGTAGCAACTTTTCAGTTTTCTGACAAATGAGCTCAAACGAACTACTTAGGTCCAACAAGATTCAACGATGCTTAATAAAAAAATAATCTTTGAAAAGCTAAACTAAAAGCTACGAGTATATCTCGTATAGTTGCAATTTCAAGAAGCGTGGTCTTTGTAGCCAATTACGTTCAAGTTGGGTCCTACAAAGTGCTGGCGTAACGCAATAACTTTATATCATAATGGATTGTATACAAGGCATAAGCAGATTATCAAAGAAGTAACTAAGCAAGAAATGACCTCTATATATTTCTATATTATTCTCTCTATATTATTTTTCTTTATTTGACTTCTATATATTTTGGTCGAGTGATTTATCTAACGGACTGCCGCAAAAAAAGGTCGTGGATTCTATTCCTGCCGGGGACTATCATTTGAGTAATATTTATAATTGTCATACAAATGTTTGTACTGCGTCTGGGTGTTTACTATGTATTATAAGTATGTATTTAAAAACGAAAAGTTGTTTATGTATTCGTATTTTGGTATTCATAACACAAGCATATAAGCTTACCTTGGGACCAAAGGATGTTGTGTGAAATGTCCATAAATATTTACATATTTATTTAATCAATAACAATATTTTAATTTTATACATACAATGTATTAATAACAAATTATAACAATGTGAAGAATTAAAATTATATAAAGGTAAAACTTACTTTTTTTTTTTTACTAATTTTTTCTTTATTTGCATAAATACATAGGTACTTTATATCAAATAAAAATAAAAAAGAAGGGGCTTAAAATTAGGTATCAAAAAATTCGTCCGCATCGCAATCCAAACTTACTTAATTATATCTTATACTAATGTTTTTAATTAATTAAAAAACATTAGTATAAGTATTTATTTTGTTTTTATTTAATTAATTATGAAATAAACATCATTGCACGCCTTTTTTTCTAGGATTGGGCAGAGACTATAGAGCGCCATCTGCTACGGTCTTCGTCTTCCTTCTACACATCGACACTGGCCTCCTTCGCATCAGGAGAGTATCTAGAGTCTACTTAATCTATATTAACCAGGCGTTTTAGCTAAGTTTACTTTTGAGTCTTCCATCTATCACAGCAGATAGTGGCTGCTTCCTTAGGTTTCTAGAAGACCCTAGGAAGGAGATGATGCGATGACACTTATATTCCAAATCCATCACCACACATGTGTTGGGTTTTATAACTAACTAGCTGTTGCACACAACTTCGTCTACTTGACTTCTGATTTTCATAATAATCGCCTACAGCCTTCTAGAATACTGTAGCTTCCCACCAAAAAAGTTTGAGACCGCACGGCTACTTTCGGAGATTCCCATTACATACATATTTCAAACTTTGTCTCTTTAATAACGGTATAAATTAATAAATTAAATCGTAGTGGAAAAAGTGATCACGGAAAGCTGGACTTGAACTCACGACCTAGGAATACCGTTCCGTCGCTCTGCCATCTGAGCTATTGCGGCCGTGCTAACAGTAACCAATTTTATTAAGTAAAAGCATAGCAAGTTTAATTGCAATATTCATAAATTACTTTGGTATAAATTAAATAAGAGAAAATAAGGTACAGTGAAGAACTGATACCATGACCTTGAGCGCAAGAAGAACTGCCTCTTTTATTTACCGTATTTAAGAAAACCGTAATAATGATCTCATATCCCTTTCAGCGGCCGTATTATGAGCTCTTATTCCCAGACCGTTTACGCCGTGAATGGAACTGCCTGGCAAATTCGTATTATGAGTATACGATTGCTAGTGTGCCAGTGGTCACATGACTTCAGGCTGATATCGGCCCGACTTTTGTTTCACTGGCTGGCGTTAAGCGTATTACGAGCGCAAATTTGACATGTAGTTGATCGTTTTAACTATCTAGAAGTGACAAGTAAATCCATTCAATATAAGCTGCTACATTGTTACGTATAATAAATTGTTTTGGTTTATTTAGAATTAAAAGTAACAATTAGCTACATATTAACGATGGGTGATGAATTGGAGGTGTTTGAATTTTTGGAGAGCGACGATGATCAACAAAACACTAGTCGAATGCGAAATAAGTTAAATATAAATAATAATATTAATGTATTATTAAAATAATTATTCATTACAATAATATCGCCATGTGTATTAAAGTTACTTTCATGCGAATCATCAAACAAAAAATACTTTTAAAAGAAACCTTAAATGCCCGTTCTAGGATAATGAAAAACTAAGCCTATGTTCCCGCTATATCAGCTGACAGTTCAAGTGACGGGTGCCGTTCTAAAACTAATTCCCAAAACATAGATGAATTATATAAAAAAAATCTAAATATGAAAATAGATAGTAGGATTACCGTTCTTTTCTTTTCTATAATGGTCTAAGTCTATATTTGCTAAACACAAGTTGTGTTTAGCAAATATATTATATTTTGTAGTATATTGGATAAAAAAAAAATTTAAAATATAACCGTAACTAGCCGATAAACACAATAATTAAGTTTCTGAACGACTCTATCAACAAGCTTTACACGTCCATAGACACTTAATCCATTAAAAAGTCGGCTAGTTTTATGTATGTCATAATACGAAATAAAAGTCAGGCCGTTTGCCGCCGTCAACAGAATCGCCTGGAACTTGCATGATATTTTAAAAGCTCATAATACGCCTGCAGACCGCTCTAATACGATTGTGCGGGTTTTAAAATCGCGTATGTCTCCGTAGTTTTAAGTGTTAAATAGACGGGCCCGGCGTCGTACGACTGTGCGTGAACCAATATTTCATTTGGTGCGCAATTAGTCACCTGCCGATCAGTCGGTGAGCAGGAATCAACCTGTCAACTTAATCAAAAAACGTGTCACCCGATTTGGCGATTGTGAGTATCATATTTCATTGTTTTTGTATATGTAGTGAATGTATGTATTATATTATTGCCTAGTTAAATAGATAACAATTGAATGTTTTGGCGATAATTGTGACTTTCTGCTAGTGTTGATTTGGATGTAAACACGATAACGAACTTTTCTGTCACAATTGTATTTAGTCGGGCCCCACGTAAACTAAAATATTTTATTAGTAATTAACTATTGCTCGTATTTTTAGAGATTGCACGCAATGGCCAGCGTCATGAATGATGAGGATATCGCAAGATTACTCAACGACTCTGGGGATGATGGTGACGATGACGAGATTGACGACCTGGGTTTTGCTGCTGATGAAAACAGTGAAAATTCTAGCTCCTCTTCATCAGACTCTGAAGAAGATACTGCCGATGAAAACATTCCCCTGAGTCGTCTAGCAGACTGGCAAAAGAAGCCTTTCGATAGCAAACCTATTCTTCAAGATGCTGCTCGTCCTGCTGGAGAGATTTACACCCCAACAGAATACTTTGAACGGTATTTTACTCTTGAACTTTTTGAACAGATGGCTTTGACTACTAGTCAATACTACATGGCCAAAACTGGTCTACAAATGAGACCTGTCTGTTCTTTAGCTGATATAAAAAAGTTTTTCGGCATTCACAGTATTATTGGCTGTATAAAATTTCCACGACTGAAGATGTACTGGAAAGAAAAAGTCAAGTATGACCCAATTGCAACTGCAATGTCGAGGGACCGGTTCTTTTTGCTCAGAACACACCTGCATGTTGTAGGCGTTACCTCGGTAAATCTGGATGAAGAACAAGCAAAGAACAAGCTGTGGCGAGTGCAGCCAGTTATCGACGCCGTCCGAAAGAGATGTTTAGAACTACCCCGGAATTTTTCTATCGACGAACAAATGATTCCGTTTGTGGGTCGCTGTGCAGGACTAAAGGTAGTTGTTAAAAACAAGCCTCGTCCAGCAGGGCTGAAAAACTTTGTTGTAACCGATTACAAGGGTATGGTACTAGACTTTGAAATTTACCAAGGAAATACAACAAGCTTGCCTGATTCAGAAAAGTTCAGTGTAGGAGCTACTGTCGTATTGCTGTTGTCTAGTTCACTCCCTGAAGGAAGTTTCCTTTATTTTGATAGATATTTTTCCTCACTGCCTTTAATGGAAGAGTTAGTAAAACGGAGAATGGAGGGTACAGCCACTTTAATGGCCAATAGATTTAATACTAAGCAGAGAACAAAGTATAATTTTAAACAGGATCACAGGATGAATAGAGGAGAATATGAGGCTGTTGTCAATTCTGATAACACTATCAGCGTAGTGAAATGGAAAGATAATAAAGGAGTTCTCATGGTCTCAACAGCTTTTGGATCTGAGCCGCGAACTCAAGTTGATAGGTGGGATAAAAAGAGGAAGCAGTACATTCAGGTGTCGTGTCAAGCCATTGTTAAAAATTATAATACTTACATGGGCGGTGTCGACGTTTGTGATCAAAGGATGGAAAGTTATCGCACATGGCGTAAAACTAGGAAGTGGACTATCAAAGTCATTCTCCATATGTTTGACTTAGCCATAGTTAACTCTTGGTTTGAGTAAAGAGCAGACTGTAAGTCAAACAAACGCGAAAACAAAGATATATTGGATCTACTATCTTTTCGGCTGTCGATTAGTGACCACCTGATAAATGGTCCTCCAAGAAAGAGGTCAAGAGAAGACCTGGAGTTCGCTGAAATCCCGTCCACCTCTTCGTATAGAGTCAAGGCTCTTCCCTCAGTCGATCGCCAATATGACGGTTTCAACCATTGGCCTGTATTTGACACACTGAAACAACCACGTAGTTGACGCGCTCCCAGCTGCAGTAGCCGAAGTCGCTGTCGTTGCACAAAGTGTGACATTTATCTTTGTCTCACTAAAGATCGAAATTGTTTCTTTGATTTTCATAACAAAGATTAGAATAGTGAATATAAATATTTAAGAAGACTGATCTCAATTTCCAGGGTATTAAGCAATTTGATCTCATTTCCACGTTATTTTTTATTTGAATTACTGATCTCTTTAGGTGATGATGACCATTTTATAACTTACTAATAAATATTATTGATTTTTCATGCTTTTAAATTTATTATCCTTCAGCTAAAATAAAGCAAATCAGATAGGTTGGGCCCACCTTGATACATTTGTGATGCATCACAATTGTGTCAGGGTTAACATGGGCCCAGTGTGATACAGTTGTGGCAGTCACAATTGTACGTAAGAAATGAAGGGCATGGTGTGATACAATTGTTGGTGTGCGAATTTTCCAAGATGGCGCCGGAAAATCTGAAAAATTTTCCTAGATTTGAAATTAACGACCCTAAATTACCCCAATTCAAGTTTAAGAATCACATATTTCGCCGTAGGTTAGGCTTCGGTCTGAAAGGGATATTATTATGTGGAGTAAATACCACTTCTCTACCGACTGCTGGAACCGAATTAATATTATTTAAGAAAACACTCAAAAATATACCATTAACAAGTACTATCTAGCCTTACATTTACAAAACTGACCTACTTATGACAGCTGCTAGCAACCATTGTTCCAATTCCATATTATGTTTTGCCAATAAACAAAATTTTATCTTCCTTCATCGCTTGACTGATTTATAGAACGTAAAATTCTGTTGAACGTATTATTATTATCTTGATGTTAACAATAACAATTTCTACTCTTATTTTTCGTTATCAGCCCATAATTGTTCCACTGTTGAGCCTCATCTACAGAGCTAAGGCTAAGATACGTTTGGCGGTAAAGTATTTAGTCAACTTACTATGCATTCTATGCAACAGACTAGGCGTGTTTACATAGAGTTTCCGTCTCTCAGATAATATGTTCTTTTGTTCTAATATCCCTTACCTAACTGACTTTTACAGCACCATTGGGAAGAAACAGGTGCTGGCACTTGTATTCTTAATCTGTCATAACACTCACTATATAGCACCTATTATAATATTGCTGTGCTAAGTTTTATTTAATTTAGAAGTGTGGCCAGCTTTTATTAATTGCGTTAACTGGTACAAAACTAAGGTCAAGGTTGTACATAGATCTTGATAGTAACTAGCGCGTGGGGCTTAAGAACGGTGAACAACTTTATATTATGTCTGGGTTTCATGACGTTAACGCACAATGTCGAGACAAAAAAAGAATAGCAGAAAGTCACTATAAAGTATTTAGTAGCTTTTGCTATAACAAACGTAAGTAATAAAATAACAAGTGCGAGTCGGACTCGCGCACGAAGGGTTCGTTCCATTATCTATGCAACATAAGGCAACGTTATTAGTATCGAGCAAGAAACGGTAAAAAAATCATGTTTGTTGTATGGGAGCCCCTCTTAAATATTTATTTTATTTTTAGTATTTGTTGTTATAGCGGCAATAGAAATACATCATCTGTGAAAATTTCAACTGTCTAGCTATCACCATTCTTGAGATACAGCCTGGTGACAGACGGACGGACGGACGGACGGACGGACAGCGAAGTTACAGTAATAGGGTCCCGTTTTTACCCTTTGGGTACGGAACCCTAAAAAGTACACAGTCTCACTTTGACATTAAGATTCAATAAATTTTTCATCTTTTACTAAAATCTTATTACTTTAAACAAGCAATTCTTGTATATATCATACTAATATTGTTTATGTAAACTTGTATAATATAAATACTAGCTGACCCGGAAAAATTTTTTTTTCCATACTAAAAAAAAAAGTTAGAAAAATAGATTTGGCCGATTCTCAGACCTACTGAATATGTATGCAAAATTTGAGAAGAATCGGTCGAGCCGTTTCGGAGGAGTACGGTAACTAACACTGTGACACGTGAATTTTATATATTAGATTATGTGAAAGTTTGTGAGTATGAATGTTTCGATCGATGTTTGTTGCTCTTTCACGCAAAACTATTGAATGTTATTAAATAAAACTTTAAAATAATGTCACACATCACAATAACACATAAGCAACCATTTATAAATATAATATGTGAATTATCTAACACTTGCGCGACTCATTTGTTTAAATAAAATTATTTTTTACGGATTTACTAAATATATTTTAATTCTGATTTACATGTTTCTGTATATAATAGTTACTTATGTTTTTAAAGTTATTTCATTAGTTAATACGCGATAATAGACCGACAAATGAAAAAAACAAAACATTTGAGAGGTTGTTTCGCTAAGATTTTCTATCGAGAAAACTTTTTTCTATCGCGTTTCTGAGTTTATGCGATCCTAGATCATATATTGAAAAAACATATACTTAAAAATTAGAGCTCTAGCCATTCAATCTAAAGAAACAATGAAAACTTCGTACGTAGAAAAATGCACGAAGCTATTTTGGTATCCTCTTAAAGGCGCGTACACACATCGCGAGGCGTGCGACACGAATGGTTCGTCTCGCATGCCTCGGGCTGTGTGGACGAGTGTGCTCACAGTGAGCATTCGCGCCATACGATAGTCGCGAACGCCGCATTACGAGCCGTGCGCTTCGTGTGGACGGACAGGTGTTGTATGCGTTGCGCGCATACATCATGGCGGCCAATACCGAATCACTGCGTGAACTTGTTCAACTTTATGAAAATAACAGAGTGTTGTGGGACTCCAAACATTCTGATTATTACAATAAATGTAAAAGGGAAGATGCGTCTATCTAAGTACCTATGCGTATATCTAAGGGAAGATCTACTGACGAACACCGTGCGTGGTGGTTTGCTTGCTCAGCTTGAGCATTTATCTTTCGGGACGCACGTATAAATGTACCGTCGTTCGCCTCAGGTTGAGGCATACGAGACGAACAATTCGTGTCACACGCCTCGCGATGTCTGTACGCGCCTTAAACCGAATGGTCTGGAACGCGACGACAGGGAGAGACCAGACGATATGTCATTGTTGCCTTGGAAGTTGGGTCTGCCTTTGGTGTAGGATGCCACCTGCGTCGATACCCTCGCGCCATCTCATGTTCCAAGCACTTCTTTAGGCGCTGGCTACTGCTGCGGCAGCAAAGACATTGATGACGCGAACGTGTTAAACGTCGCAAATATCATAATCTTGTTGGATATTATGTTTTTAAGCTGTTTGGGGTCAAGACACTGAGTTCATGGAGTCCGATTGCTAAATCTCTATACGGAGAGATTTGTAAAAGATTAGTCGACCGCACACGTGACCAGAAGGCTGGTCTTTTCTTGGCACAAAGGATAGCAATTGCTAGTGGCTTCTGGGGACGTTGCTCATTGACATCGAAGCGGATGAATTTTTTGATGCTTAACATATATTTTTAGTTTCTTCAATTTTTATTTTTCGTTTACACATTTTGTGTTTTGTATATAATTATTAGGTATTGTAAATACTAGTATTAGATTATTTTTATATACTTAATAATATTGTTGATATCCAATAAATATGAACGTATCGATGCAGTATTAAAGTAATATTTTCTTACAATATTAATAACAATTAAACTTAGTATTTGTTTTGGTTTGTATTTTGATATCAATCGTAGATTCATTATTTAACTTTCATTTTAGTAGATATACATAGTATTTTGTATGAAATGTTGATTGATGTAATTTTTGCTATGGATTTCAGTTTCTATTAATTCCAGTTCAGATTTCAGTTTATATTTTTGGTTTGTTTTCAAATCCGGTTTTGGCCACTAATGAGTGCGAAGCCGCGAGCAGAAACTATTAAAATACTACGATCTAAGGGATCTCAGATGCAGCTCCAATGATTCGTGAAATTTGGTATGCAGGGGTTGTGGGGGGTGGTAAATCGATCTAGCGAGGTTAACAAAATGACTTTTTGTTGGTGTTTTCGTATAAGGAAAATTTGCTATTTTACATTTAGGTATCTTTGGAACCATATATGTACCAGATTGTGGGTTGGTGTTTAAAATTGAGAACAAGTAACTTTAGCCTGGCTAATTTGACTTCACGGTCTAAATGATATGGAACTCTAATTTAAGTGGCATACCGCGATGACAGTAATTTTTGCAATCTGCAAATGTCACTTTTCAACACATTATTAAAAGTATAGCATTTAAAATCAAGATCTGTTTTATTACACCACATTTAATTGACACCATTGACAGTGTGGAGTGTGAACGCCGCCACGAACAAATAATTAAAAATGACAGAATGCGAAGTCTTTGGGTGTTCTAGTGTATCAAAACGATTTAAAAAATGCCACAATATCTATAGGATTTCACAAGTAATTATATCTCAAATAATTCATTTTCACATCAAATACACAATTTATCAATTCAATAACAATCGTATTTGACAGACGTCAATAATGTTCACAGAATAGATAGAAGATAATAATGTTCACAGGCAACTTCACTTCGTACTTCACACACACATAGACATTTTTTAAGTTCAAGCCGGGTGATTGATTTAGTGGAAGCACTATCTTGTATATCTATGTCTGGAACGATGTTAACTATCAGTTGACGCTACAACATCAAATACTCACCATCGTCTTCATCTTGCCCTTATCCCATTGATCGGGTTTCCGTTATTTGGAGTTAGTGTGTGACAAATATAATATATATTATTATTATATTGATACGGAACGGTTTGTGTTTTTTGGTTTTTAGGGATCTGTACCATAAAGTAAAATAGGTCCCTATTACTGAGACTTCCCTTAATATGAATAATTTCTCAAAAATCCATCCCGAGCTATGCTCGGTCAACCAGATATTGATACCTACTTTAAAACAGGAACTTGTCAACTTTGAATGATTATTTACATAAACATTTTCAATTACAGTTCAGAATCCTAAGATATCACAAAACAGGAATTGTGATTCGTTTAAATATAAGAAAAGTGGTTATATAAGGCAAATTTCGTGCGAGACGGTGCGTGTCCTTGACCTCCATTGAAAGTTACTTTGAACTCTTGCTCATGAATTCTAAATTTCGTAAAAGCTGCGTCTACTGAAATTTTTAGGCAAAGTATGTTCATTGTGGCTTGTCTATTCTTTATCTATCTATATTAAAAATAAAAAAGCAAATATGTAAGTAGTATTAATCGAAAGTAATGGTCTGATCTAGAACTTTTTTTACTAATGGCTGAGTAGTTACTATACCTACTAATATTATTAAATAGGTGAATTTTCTTCTACGAAAATAACTAGCAACGGTCTCTTCTCGCTTAATCTGAATAACATATGCACAGGAAATACCAGTATTCCCATCCATCTCTTAATGACTAATATCTAATGCTTTTAAACTCATTAGTCCAGTCTGTACATATTAAGTTCGTTCCTCGTGATATGGCTGATTGCGATATCGACTTCCGTGAAAAAGGGCAAGTATTTTTGATTTCTACACGGTACCAATATTATTGACAAATATATTGTTTTTCGTCTAGACGTCTTTTGTAGCTATGCCTCGAAGTTTCACTTACGTGATTCTAGTTATGAGCGTAATAGTTTACCTCCTAAATAATCTAACACCTTTAAATATACATATATGTATGATAAAAGTGACATAAATAATAACAATAATTTGATCAACTGGTACATATTTCGTCAACCTAGAAACTCCCATCAATATGGGGAAAAAATTATAAGCATAACCTAGCAACATTGGTGGAGAGAGCAAGGTTATTTAAAATTATTTTTATTTGATTAGTAGGTATTTGAATAAACTTATTCAAACTTAACTGTGGAAACAAATCCTATTTGGTTATTATCATTTTCCGACTAAGACATACTTATATGAACTGCACATTCCACCATTTTATAATAAAAAAATTTTGAGTGTTTGCGTTACGTTCGCGTTCACGGACAGCCAGCCGCCAACTAAGGTAAAAGCACCTATTACCGAGGTAAATCGAGGAAGTTTGACTTTAGAATAAAATATTTGGGGGATCAGGACTTTCCTCGATAAATAAGGATTTTTTTAACGTTTTATAGACTTTAAATTTCGTACTTCTCTCATTTCTTTTTATTTACTTTAAAGCGTTATTTTTATTAAAATTATTTTTAGCCAGCGTTACTACTTCATCTATTACCGAGGTATACCTTACTATTTTTATCCATTACCGCGGTATATGTCTCCTATTACCGAGTATAGAAGAAAAAATATATCTGCTGTCCTCATGGTTCCGTACAAAATAAAATACACACAACACTGAGCTTGACATGCTGCTGCCCGTGCTATGGTGTTCTTTCATTGACTTAGTCGTCTTTTACGACACCCACGAGAAGATTGGTGGTATTATTCGTAGCCGGCACCACACAGAAATTATTTTAAATAGGTTTTCATTATCATAAAAAATAATTACCTACTAAGTAAATATATCTATTCAGAAACGGTACCCTACATACGGATACTGATTGCCTTATCACTCGGTATCGGTAATAGGTTCTGTTCTCGATATATGAAAACTCTATTTCCGAGTACTTGACACTCGGTAATAGATTCTGGTATAATCTATTACCGAGGTATGCCGCGGTAATGGGACTGGAATAATATATTTTAAAATGTAATTCCGACCCATAAAAACTACAAAAAAATTTATGATTTTTTGTTGCCAATTCGCAGGAAGAGTTTTCGATCCTAATGAAAAGCAGTATTTTAAATTAGTAAATAGGCCGTATTATCATTATTTTGTCAAATTAATATAGCAAATGTTTTATGCCATTTTGGATTTGCAGTACAAAAGCTACACTTCAAGTACACTACTTTTTATTATAATTTGATGAAATTTACTGGAATTTGCATACATCGGAAATATATTTTTCGTTTTTAGAATACGTTAGTGATGAAATATAGTGGAATGTTCTCTAATAAGATTGTGATTTTGAAAATAACAAGCAAATATCTCGACCCTCAATATTATCCATTACCGATGGTACCCTCGGTATTAGAAGCTACCCCTAATTTTACGCACCTATCACCGCGAATTTTTTTTATCGATATTATTCTGTATTTTTACAAAATTTCGCCATGAAAAGTATGAGATAAAACTCCTAGAAAATCATAAAAACAAGTAAACAGTATCCGTAGACAATTATAAAGTATATTGCTATATATATCTCGTATCAAAAATGTGAGTGCACTTGCATGAATTGGCCCGTGCTTGTATGGACAGAACCTGCACCTGCGCTCCCGCCGCACAAATGGAGTGTTTTTGATCCGTTCGGGCTTTGGTATACTCCCTAGCGCCCGTTGTTACGATGTAAAATACTACAAGTTACAACTTGTCCGAAATAATATTGTGCCGATGTTACTGTTATTAAATTAAAATACGAAAATATCTCATACATCGGTAATTGATGCCGATTTTGCATACCGCGGTAATGGGTGCTTTTACCTTAAGTTGAAGTCGTCATACTGCGTATCTAGTGTTTAAATAAATCATTGTACTTACTGATAAAATCTGATCCCCTCCTGCTTCTTCATAGGACCAGCAGCATTTTTATACGTGGAAACAACACAAGTGGACATAATTATCTCATAAACGGAACTTGCACGACAGGTCTTGACACGATATTAGCCATTAAGCGATCTCATGACTACTGCTACCAATTTGGTGCAGTTGTCGGTGACTCAATGCGATGATCGAAGGCTCTTTCTGTTTTTTTTTTCTGTGGTAAAACCCAAGTAAGTTTCATATAAAATAAAAATGTATGTTTTTCCCGGACAGCTTAAAATAGCTTAACTTATACATATGGGTACATAAATAAAAAATATATTTATAAACATCAGGAACTAAAAATATACAAAGGTTTCATTTTATTATCCTGGGAAATCATAACCATGTCATATGCCTATGAAAAAAAGATCACTGGTGTGCGATTGCGTCACAAATTTAATCAAATTCTCTACAGAAAATTTCAGAAAAGTTCTATAATTTTTATCCGAACTTTGAGAGGATTATGATTTTAGTAAAAACAATTCCCCACTACACGGAGGAGATATTGTGCTAGTTCGTATTCAGATACAGTCTGTCCAGTATAAGTTGGCGTTTGAGCGGGGGCGCCTCCTACGCTATGGGTGTTGCCACCTTTATTTTATATTCCCTATATCTGCCTAACAAAATATTTATTGACATATATATGTATAATATTATATGTGTATAATATTATCTAATATATAAAATTCACGTGTCACAGTGTTAGTTACCGTACTCCTCCGAAACGGCTTGAACGATTCTTCTCAAATTTTACATACATATTCAGTAGGTCTGAGAATCGGCCAACATCTATTTTTCAAACTTTTTTTTTTAGTATGGTAAAACAACGTTTGCCGGGTCAGCTAGTATGTTTATAATATTAACATATATTACACTAGCTGTTGCCCGCGACTTCGTACCCGTAAATAATCTCCTCTATAAAATATTATAGATTAATAGGGTTTTTCTGAATGAGCATTTGAATAAAACAAAAATTTATTGTTTATGATAATTGTGATCTATTAGCGGAGATATGCCTGTAAAAAATTCTTCAGATTCATCTGAATCATAAGAATCTGAATCAGAAGAATCATGTACATTTTACCCCAAGTTTGGGGTAATGTATAAAACTTTTAACTAGCAACTCTTACCTTGTACCAAACACAAGCAATTGTGAACTGTCAAAATTAGTTCTATTTTTTTGCCACGCGCCAATATATACTGGACAGACTGTATTCTCGTATTCCATTATCTGAAGTTAGCATATGTAGTAACATAATAATATGCTAACTTCAGATAATGGAATATGAACACAGGATTAAATAAACACCGGCTAAGTGCGAGTTGAACACCTACATGAGGGGTCCATATCTTTTTAGGGTTTTGTACAAACCCTTATAGTCTCACTACGGTGTCCGTCAGTCTGTATGTCCGTCCGTCAAACATTTTTTACTCAGCAACGGCTGAAGGTATCAACTTGAAACTCATACTAAATGTAGATCTATGCGGTCTCTTGCTGCAAAAAATACAATCAATATTTTAGATCTCCGCATTCAGAAGATATAACCGAATTACGACCATTTTTAAGAATTTTTGACTTATGCTAGGGAATCAAAATTCACAGGTTACTTATCGTTGCCCTAGAGACTTGAAATTTGGCATAGACCAAGTCTATATGTACTGATATAGTAAAAAATCCAAAAACTTGTAATTTGTCATCATCACATCACAAGGAAAAAGTGTTCATACTAATACCAACTTATGAAGTAGCTGAAATGTAGGCGATTCCCTATATTTCAACTACAAAATTAAGTTGGTAAGTTGGTTTCATTAACTGATTATTTGAATGTATTTACTTATATTTTTCGGTCTAGGTACGGAACCCTGAGTGTGCGAGCTTACCTCGCTCTTGACAGTTTTTTTATAGTAGATAATAATACCAAAACGACATACTTAATCACAACGTCGCCGGAGGCGTATTTTCAAGTTACACTAATAGCGTTTGTTTCTTATATATAAAATTCACGTGTCACAGTGTTAGTTACCGTACTCCTCTGAAATGCCTTGACCGATTTTTATGAAATTTTACATGCGTATTCATTAGGTCTGAGAATCGGCCAACATCTATTTTTCAAACTTTTTTTTAGTATGGCAATACAACGTTTGCCGGGTCAGCTAGTATGTTTATACTTATTTCTAAGTGTCAAGCTGAATTTATGCTAAACTATCAGGTTAAAATTTATGCAGTTACATTTTAGCAATGATATTAACGATCTAATTCAGAGCTACGGAACTCTCAAATAGCGAGTCTGCGTCAAAAATTAACGGACGCGACGATTTATAACCATAGAGGCTAAAAATATTTCTCTGAATAGGCTCGTTTGGTGTGTCGTTAGTGAAGTGAATTAACCGTCAACAACTCGCGAACGACACATACAATCATCATAGATACACGTTAAAGAAATTCGAGCAAGTGAGAAATCTTTCTTTAGTGCAATGAGACTAATATCATCGTGTAGTCTATAACAATACCTATCAGTGCCGTCTTAAGTCTATTCTGTGCCGGGTTGCGGGGCTCAGGCTGCGGCCTAGTTTCCTTCTGCCTTTACTATCCGTATTCTGGTACCCATAATACAAACGTATAAGCTTACCTTGGGACCCGAGGATGATGTGTGAAATGTCCATGAATATTTATTTATTACTAGCTGACCCGGCAAACGTTGTTTTTCCATACTAAAAAAAAAGCTTGAAAAATAGATGTTGGCCGATTCTCAGACCTAATGAATACGCATGTAAAATTTCATAAAAATCGGTCAAGCCGTTTCGGAGGAGTACGGTAACTAACACTGTGACACGTGAATTTTATATATAAGAAGATTATTCATATTTTCTCTAAAATACAAAACTAAAATTAAACTTAAATTAAACAAATCTGTACCTAAAAGGTATAAAACTGTAACTCGAAAAACACATATTAAATTATTTGATACCAGTTAATTTATTAATTATCAAGTAATGAAAATTCAGTTTATTTATTATAACCTAATTACACACTTAATACATATTATTTTATATACATATTATTTGATAGACTGGCTGCATTGCCACGTTGTCTGGCAATGCTGATACGAATTGCCAAATACAGGCCAGCCTTTTGGTCACATGAAACGTCGACCAGTCTCTCAGAAATATCTTTTTAAAGAGACTGTGCACTCAGAACCCAGACCAGACTTTCTTTTTTTTTAAATCTGATGATTCCCGCGTGGTCCCATTGGCACCAGGTCAGGATCTGATAGTTATCCCCTCAAAAATCGAGAAAAACCCTCAAATTTCAAAGACACATGAAGTTGTATATTTTTTTAAATACTCAATTCTTGTATAATTTGATAAGGTTTTATTTCTAAATTCCTAGCGTACGAAGTTGCGGGCAACAGCTAGTACTTAATATAGCACAGATTTAGCTGAATGCTATTGAATAAAATAATACTTGTGATTAAGTATTCTAGCACAGCTTTAAAGCTACCAAATATTGACGAGCTGGGCCTCGACGTTCGAACGAAAACCTGGAAAAATATATAACGTTTAACATAATAAATATTTCAACAACAACTATTTTAATACCCTTTTCCAAGTACCGTACGTACTTGGAAACGGGTATTGAAATATTTTTATTATTTTTAACGAGTATTTTATGCATTTATATATTTCGAACTCTTTCATCGCCGTGTCATCGTAGCTACATGTAGAATTTGGCACCACCTTTTCTCGTAATTCAAATAGGCATCATTTTTCAGGCTCTAATAAAACTATCTATGTACAAAATTTCATATAAACCGACTATAGTATTTTGACGTGAAAGAGCGATATAAAGAATCTCTGTCGCATTCATAAAAATAATTAAGCGTTTCCGCGTGTTCATAGTTTTTTTCGCTTCATTTCTCACAAGTTTTAGCATATTGCTATTGCCTAATATATTTTATTCGGATATAATATCCTAACTTTCGAAATTGAAACGTTGTGTGTACAATCCAAAGCTGGGCACAGGTCTCCTCTACTTTGGGAGGAATTATGGTCTACTATGCTGCACTGACTAGGTTGACTGTTTCGAGTTTTTCATCTCGCACAGAGAACCGATACCATCCCGTACTGTACGCTTCCATTGAACTTTATCCCTCGTAAAATCAGGTTGTGGAATGAGCTTCCTGCCGTGGTTTTCCCACAGGACTATAGCAAGGGGCTCTTCAAAAAAGGCGTTAAACGGTTCTTTGACACTTGTATTCTTAACACGATCACTACGTTATGAGGTTGAATTAGGTACATGCGCGACATTTTGCGGGTGCAACAAACAAATCGCTTTCTTTCACTCAGTGCGGGAGCCAGCTACGTTAACATTTCTACGAGTATAACAGAGACAAACACATAATTGATTTTCTCATGAAGCTAATTAAGTACTTAGTACTATATGAGGTTCAAAAGGCCCCAAACACACTGAATAACAACAAAACGCATTTTGAAAAGACATGATGTTGTTTTATACTTGATACAGTCATATCTTTTTTAAACTTTTTGTTCACGTGATATTTCCAATTTATGATTCTAGATTCCTCAAGCTATGAGGACTGTCATCCCTTTCGTCAAATTTGCGATTAATTCTACAATGGTCACAGCTTACACAAGCATACACTGACCCACGCCCACATGCATACAAATAAATACCCACACATATTTTGACCTTAACATAAACACATTCATCCACCCACACAAAGTCCATACACGTGCACACATTCATAAACATTTACATCTAAGAAAGGGGAGGGAAAGGAAAGTGTTTATTTCAGGGTTTCCTCCTGGCAAATGTGCTGATCATGATTGTGCTACTAAAAGGTGCTATGACAAATTAAAGTGAACGTTAAATAGCAGTCAGGCAGCAAAAACATCTAAAAACATTTACAATATTTGTGTCCAGGGTGCAAAATCTTTCTGTTTACCCTGTTTTAATGAAAAACATTTTGATTAACCAATTCGAACAAACACTTTAATTAACTATCGTAACTGTAACTCCCAACAACACAAATATTCAATTACTAAAATTTCCATCAACAAATATTTAATTATTTATTATGACTTCCGAGTTTTAAATAAACAAAACAAATATATATGATACTAGCTGTGTCCCGCGACTTCGTACCTGTGCTGCCTGGACAGCGGCCAAAATAAAGGGCGCAAGATTAACCCTTCAGACTGGAACAGATCTATACAGAAAGAAATAAAAATTGGTCAAGTGCGAGTCGGACTCGCGCACGAAGGGTTCCGTACCATTATCTATGCAACATAAGGCAACGTTATTAGTATCGAGCAAGAAACGGTAAAAAAATCATGTTTGTTGTATGGGAGCCCCCCTTAAATATTTATTTTATTTTATTTTTAGTATTTGTTGTTATAGCGGCAATAGAAATACATCATCTGTGAAAATTTCAACTGTCTAACTGAACATGCCAAAAAAATTATGCTACAGTATAAAGCTCACACAATACACGAAGAACCGAGATTCAATAGACCGAATAACTAAAAGTCCGACTTATTGAGAATTTGAAACATTAACAAAATATTTTTAGGCATGCAACATGCAAGCAAGCAACAAGCATTGTTTCTGTCACTGCTCTGAAGCTACGGGTTTTGGGCGGCCCCGCGCGAGCTTATCTCGTCGCAGATGATTTAATTTAAAGGCTCACCGCTGCTGCTCCAGCGTGCTGGCCGGCTAAGCCGTCCAGCCTCAGCTTCAGCGGCGGGCCTTCAAAGCACCTGCTCCTCAGCCTACGCGGGCTTAAATTGCACTCTAGGGTATTGCAGTATTTTGTTTAGGTCGCTTTTGTGGCATAACATGTTGATATTAGTTTATTCGAAGTATTGAAAATCGGAATGTCGTTTTTCGGAACAAGAACTTTTCGAGCATTTGGCTCTTCGGACAAATGAAAATCAGAAAAGTAACAAATCGGATTAATTTTCGTGATGATGTAGAAATAGTTGTAAATATTTATTAATAACTATGTTACTGAAATAACGATTTTAACGGATTTTTATTTTACTTTCACTTTTTTTTTTTTTACTAAACTAAATTAGTTTTTTTTTTGGTTAAATTTAGAAAAGTCGAACTTGCATTGGAATCGGTGCCATTACCTTTATAAATTGTAGCATATTATGTGTTATTTTGATATATAAACTACATCATTGGGTTTCTTTAAAATCCGTTCAGTAGTTTTTGCGTTAAAGAGTTACAAACACCCAAACATCCACACACACTAACTTTTACATTTATAACATTATCCATTTTATAAATGACTACAGCGTAATTTAGTTAGTAATTAAAACTTTCGTCAATATTTCACATTTTAATCTTAGCTGTGATCAAGGCGCGACACGGTTTAAGATAAATCGCTCACTCGCGTTGTCGTTGAAAATGAAACAATCTCCCGCGTCGCATTATCCTAAAAACCCTTGGGAAAAGTTGTATGTTGATATAGAAGTGTTAATATTATTTTTAGCATCAGTAGTAGATGATCAAAGCAAAGGTAGATAGACTGCTTTAGAGACGACAAAAAGAAAAAGGATTTCATACGCATTTATATCCAATCCTTTTTATTTACTATCGTCACTACTGACGGCTGATAGACCTAAGAAAGACTAAAAACTAGACGGGAAGACCTAAGAAAAGATGGATGGACTGTATGAAAGAGGACATGAAAGAAAGAGGAGTTGACACAGACATGACGGCTAATAGAAGACTGTAGAAGAAAAAGACATGTTGCGCCGACCCCAAATAATGGGATAAGGGCAGGAGGATGATGACTACTGACGGCTGATAACTGGGAACCACCACCAGGAAGAAGAATATGTAACAGAAAAAAAATTACGAAAGGTTACCAGTGATCCACTATGAGTATATATATTATACTATACCTACCGAAAACACTGATCAGCGGGTGTATTATAAGTCCTAATTTCCAAGCAGTTTACACCGTGAATTGAACAGTCTGGCAAATACGTATTATGAACATAATTCCCAGCCAGTCAGGTCGCTAAACCAGCCATATATTTAATTTGTTTAAAGAGGAGATACCTACAACTAAACCTTAAGGTACTATCTAAAAAGTGTCAACTAAAAGTATTTTAAAGGTGAGATATGTATTTTGTGAATTAGTCTACATAAAATCAGGAAAACATTCAAATATAGACAGTCTTAGTGAGCAACTGATTATTTAATGATGTGTCTGTCAACTCCTATTTGGAAGTGTTAGTATGAAGATAAATTATGCTTAAGTTCTTGCCCCCGTGGTTTGGCAACTCATCAACGCAGTATTTTTTGTATCAGACTATCATTGACTGCATTTTATTGTTTGCTTGTACAACATTTATTACGTAAAGTGTTACGTTTTTACGTCGTTTTTATTACCAGCGTTCAGATAATACGGCTTGAATATTATTTTTAATTACGTTTTGATGATACAATAACTTACTGCATTTTAAATAAGAAAATATTTTGACTACGTTTATAGCTTAAAGTTTGATAGGTACCTACAATTTAACATTTTTTTAATTTTTTATTCGCCAGCTGATTCCCGCAATTTAATAACAATAATAATAAACCCCTCTGGGCCAGTCGTTACCTCACCATGAGACTAACGCAAAACCTGGAGGCAGATTATAGGCTTTCGAAAATCTTGTGGTATAAACAAAAAATGTATCACAGGACCTAGGGAAAGCCTACAGTCCGCAGGGCAGCTTGTGGCGAGCTGAATGTGAGTGGCGACATTGCGGTCCCGAGTGCCCCTGAGAGTCGGTAAAGGAAACCCGCTCCGGGTTGCGGCCCGCGAATGTGAAACCGGTGCCGCACCGCTCTACACCCCAAGCCGCTCACACCGGTGTTGCTCCCTGCTGCCTTGTCTGGCGGCTGTGTGGGGCCCACCTAGTGAGTCGGCGAGTCACCTTCTGCCACGGTTCAATCTTAATAGAAGTATTGAAGGCAGGCGTCCGTATTTTAGTCAATAGTTTTTAAATGTCCACTAAACACCCAACTCAATAGACCTGCTCGTTTTTCGTATAATCATTTGCAATAGATTTACTCGTACCACTGGCATTCCATGACTCTACTTCTATAGTGCAGGTGTTGAATGTCCCTGGTAGGAGTCCCATCTCATTTTTTCTACGTGTTGGACCCATGTCCCCATGCGAACCTAATAAAGAACCGGGTATTTCTTAAAAAAAAAAGGAGAAATAGCCCGTGAACTGCAAACTGAGAAACATAATAATAATGCCGTTCTCTTGGACCATTCTATCTATTAAAAAAACGCATCAAAATCCGTTGCGTAGTTTTGAAGATGAATATTAAAATGAAAAAGAAAAATCATTAAATTTTTCTAATTGTGTAGACATAATTTTTTTGAGAAAATTATGTGCTTATGACTGGTCCAAATCCAAAAATTTTTATTCCTACCACCGTTTCCGAATCCGAACGCAATCTGCTGAGAAGAACCGGCGAAAGAAACTCAGCTGAGCTTTTAATTAAATCAATACCTATTTCTTATTTAAATACTTAATGACAATTTTATTATACTTACAATGCTAATAAAATTTACAATATAGGTACAATATGTATTGCTCCAGCGCAAGCGCAACCTACTCCAAAGCTTTATCATCCTAATCCTAATCCTAATTCATAAATGTGAACACGAGTTAACGACACTATAGAAATTTTGACGAGCTTAAGTGTTAATGTGTCGAACGAAACTATAGCGCGATTTAAAAAACGGTACAACGCCATCTATCGACTGACATAGTAAACTTCTGTTTGTTAAAGTTTAATTTTACCTATTAAAGTTAAAGTTTAATTTCAAAATTTCACGCGTACGAAGTCGCGGGCAACAGCTAGTAATAAATATAATCAGAAATTTTACTATACGCCTTTTTACATAATTTAGTTTTAATAACTTTTTTTTTATTTAGAAATAAATAATTCTCTTACATCAATAGGATGTTTATTATAAAAACGTATACAATAAGAGTTTCATATTTTGTGGCGACGGGCTACAAATACTCAAATACTCAATTATTGGTAAATAATATTTTACAGGTCACAGTAACATAGTTAGTGTACTATATTATACATAATATTACGTAATTAAATAATACAGGTAAGAATTATCACGTAGGTACATTATTAAAATTTATATCCAAAATAATTTGAGAGTAAAAAATACATGTACATCTTCATGCATTACAAGATTTTGTTTATGCCTTGTATTAACATTATGGTGATCGCTTTTTTTTTTAAAGCTCACATAGGGATATACATGAAAAAACAACGATTTTGTTAAATAATAAGCAGAGATGTTGTGTTGGTATTTACGCTTATAAATAAAAAGCGGTTGTTAGAACGTAACAAGCATTTGTGTGATTAATACAGATTAGTTACAAAAATAATTACCCTGAATGGGAATCCAATCCACAACCTAATGCATAGAAGTTAGTGTCTGTATTGGACGGTCTGTTGCTTGTCAAAGTTTAGAGATTTCACCTGATAAGAGTCAACCAATGATATGACGAAATCGTATATTCACGTCACAACTGCAACCAGATGGTGACTATTATCCGACTAGGTCACAGCTGAATTTAAACCAGTATTTAGTTCACTAATATATTTCGCCTCCGTAGAAGACCATGTAGAAAGATAATCTTTTTACAGGGTCGGCTATTGATTGAGACTTGGACTGAGTATTTACGCAGTTTAATATAACTAGATAAACCAACTACAAAAGGATTTATTTTCTTTTGAAAGATATCCAAACATTTTATTTATAGTTCATTTGAATCATTGTTTCAATTAAGAAATAACATCACACAAAGCTTTGAAATGTTAAGCCTATACATTAATGAAAGCACAAATACGTATTGAACAGTTTTATGTAAATAAGTAAGTTTCTAAATATACATTTGTGTTTGAAATTATTTGACCAAAAATAACCATAACGTGCATAATAAGACTGAAGAAAAACAGTAAAAATGTAATTGACACTGTAATTTTTTTTTTAAACTCTTAATTCGAAAACCATTTTGGGGTTCAGAGTTTCTGATCACAATCTTTTAGTTTTTTTTTTTCGGAATATTCACTATATTAATGATTATTTTCAATTAATTGTAATAAAGTAATAAAAACTCAGGAGATTGATAGATTAGGACATTAAAAATGTAGCAAAATGAAATAAAGACTTAATAAAAATTCAAGCAATGTTTACGTGTACGATATGCTTAAGCTATTATAATCAACTTGACAGCATTGACAAGATATAGAGACATGTGAAAGCATTTTTTAACACGCTTATATTAGTATTAGTTCGGAACGTATCTATCAATCATCATCATCCTCCTGCCCTTATCCCATTATTTAGGGTCGGCACAACATGTCTTTTTCTTCCACAGTCTTCTATTAGCCGTCATGTCTGTGTCAACTCCTCTTTCTTTCATGTCCTCTTTCACACAGTCCATCCATCTTTTCTTAGGTCTTCCTCTAGACTTTTTTCCTTCCACATTTCTATCAATGTATTAATCTATGTAAAGGAATCTTTGAAAGTGATTTTCAACCACTTGCAAAAGTCGGATCTATCTGACATTTTGCTCACATTTAAGTACCGATAACAATGCAATAATTAAAAAAATATTCAGGATTTTAAGCTTGTTTTTTAGTTTTAGAACTAAATAGATTATTTCTTATAGGCTTTTTGAGGTATTAAAAAAAATCAATTTCATGAATATTTCGATAATAATAAAATAAGTTTCTTAAAAATTCTATATTTGCTAAAAAAAATATTAAAACAGCCTGCAAGTCAAAAACTATGAACAATACCAATTGTGTCATGCAAAAGTTGATCCTTCTTGCCAAGATTCAAACTTCATTACAATTCATCAATTGTAATATTAATTATCATAAATGTTTGCGTATAAACTAATGGCGTTAATGTAGGTAAATTATTAGCTGCCCTTGTCTGTCAACATCATAGCGTAAAACTGTCGTAACATGAACATGAAACAGAGATTCTTATTATTCTTATAATAACTGTATTCTGCCTACGCTACGTTTATCTGCCGCATTACAACGCGATGCCACATAGCCACATGCTAAAACATTTTATGAATGAATGTAATGTAATGTTAAAATGAAAAAGTAAAATTCAAAGAATCAATTTCATAACTGCAATGGATATCTCTCATTATTGTATTTTTAAGTAATGTTGGGATTAAAAACTCAGACAAAAGATATCAAACTCCTTAGTCATTACTATAATTACGGTACCAGGAAATTTTGTAAAAATACTTCTTAAAACTATTTAGTTGTAGTACAAATTGAGAAAAATCTGAAATCTTTCTCCCTCTCTCTCTCTCTGTGTGTCCTTTGTCTACAACCACAACCCACATAAGGTACTTTTTTTAATAAATTATTATTCATGGACATTTCACACAACGTCCTCTGGTCCCAAGCTAAGCTTATATGCTTGTATTATGGGTACCAGAATACGGATATACTACATATACTACTTTTTCTTCTGTAAATAATATTTTATACATATTATAATATATAGTAAACACCCAGACGCAGTACAAACATTTGTATGACATTTATAAATATCACATAAATGATTGTCCCAAGCGGGAATCGAACCCGCAACCTCGTGAACGGCAGTCCTTTATATGAACCACTACACCACGAAGCCCGTCAGACCCGTTTATTGTCGAGTTTTCCGTCTGTCACAGAGGATAAATTATATGTATACAATATTCTTTAGCTGCTTTTTACAGCACCCTGGGAAGGAAAAGAGGTGGTGACACTTATATTTCTAGTCCGTCAATAAACGGTCAGTAAAAAAATTCAGCACACTCATATACTGTACCTACTATAAGTCACGATCAAATGCGGTGACCATTAAATCCTGAAGTGTTGACATTTAGGCAAGTCCTTGAGAAAGTTAAACCATTTTGTTACCCGCAATGAATTTGATCAGACGTAAATTCAAGGAGTTATTGTTAAAACAAAATAAAACATGGTATGGGATTTTTTTTTTTATATTAAAATATAATCAGCTGCCATATTGGTTCGAGTAATGCGTAAATTCCTTATTTATAAATAGATCCCTTATAATTTTTCCACAGCCTATTTACATTCCACTGTTGGTCAAAGGCCTTGTTCTCTTTGAGAGAGTTTTATCAACAAAGACGCGAGGACCAAGGCTAAAAATAAAAATTTCTGTTCTCAATGAAAATTTTTGTTCAGTAAATCCATTTAGGATATCAATTTACTATTTTTAGAAGGATTTTTATATTAGCACTGTTTTTAGAGATCCGTACCAAAAGGAAAAAGGGGCTCTATTACTGAAACTTCACTGTTCGTCCGTCTGTCACCTGTTGCCCAAGTCTGCATTACAATGTTGTCACAATGATCAGTCACTGACGCCATTATGACGCCATAATGGCGTCATTTATGACAAAAAATTAAGAGGGTACTGTACTCCTAATTTAGGTATTTGTCTTAGGTATTGCTATCTCTATTTCCAAGCACCGCGCTGAAAGGGACAAATTAATATAGCTTTACCTTTACCTTTTTGTATGGAGCATAATTTGGTATCGTGCTCTCTTAAGAGTACCTACCAAACTTGATAAAATTCGCCATTATGCAATCAGTGACTGTTCATTGTGACAACATTATAATAGCAGACTTGGCCCCCAGGCTGTATGTTATGCATATCAGTTGATGTTTTAAATACAATTTGACGAGCTTCGTGGTCTAATGGTCCATGTAACGGGCTTCCGTTAACTAGGTCTGGTGTTTGATTCCCGCACGGTACACTTATTTGTGCGGTGTTTATAAATGTCATACAAATGTTTGTACTGCGTCTGGGTGTTTCCTATGTATTATGAGTACCTATTAAAAAAAAAGTCTATATTATTATGTAGTTTATCTGTATTTGGTACCCACACAACACAAGCTTAGACATATAACTTACTGTGGGACCAGAAGACGTTCTGTGAAATGTCCATTAAGGGCCTACATCAATATTATCGTATATCATCGCCGACACGTACATATTAACACAGCCAGTAGGCACAGAAAATGAAGAATTAGGGATACTTTTCCTATTTACTCAAAATCTACTAAATATATTTTAATTCTGATTTACGTGTTTCTATATATAATAGTTACTTATGTTTTTAAAGTTATTTCATTAGTTAATACGCGATAATAGACCGACAAATGAAAAAAATAAAACATTTGAGAGGTTGTTTCGCTAAGATTTTCTATCGAGAAAACTTTTTTCAATCGCGTTTCTGAGTTTATGCGATCCTAGATCATATATTGAAAAAACATATACTTAAAAACTAGAGCTCTAGCCATTCAATCTAAAGAAACAATGAAAACTTCGTTCGTAGAAAAATGCACGAAGCTATTTTGGTATCCTCTTAATATATAAAAAAATACTAATCATAGGCTGCCCATAACTCGTATTTGAAGTCGGGAAAGCCCGACTTCAAATACGAGTTATACGAACGTTACGAATATATTGTGAAAATAATTGTAAGAATCCCCTCGTAAACAAGTCTAATTCGAACATAAAAGATTTTTATATAGTCATGAATAACAATCCTTTAAACTCTCTCTCTCTCTCTCTAGCCCATTTACGTCCCACTGTTGGACACGGGCCTCCTCCACTTTAAGAGGGATTATAGTTTACTTATGGCATGCTGACCAGGCAAGTTGGAATAGGGCTTATTTTTGAGTTTTCCGTTTATTTCAGAAAAAGAAATGCGGTGGTGACACTTGTATTCTTAATTCGACACCATATAGACAAATCGCAACGTTACAATTATTAATATCACTACGAAGAAAATGACTCAATTTCAATCTAATGCAAGCCAGATGAACTAACAAACTTTTAGCAATTACTTACAAACTATTTATGTGTGTCATTGCCGTTAAAGTTTTTCTATTTATCCTACTTTTAATTTAATATAACCGCTTATTCTCTGCGCAGTTAATTTTGCGAACTAGCTCAGGTGAATTATTTATTTTCTTTTTCCGCTTCTTACGTTGTTTTTTTTACGGAATAATTATTTGTTTCATGTTTATTTATCACAAATATATTGTTTGTATTGTGTGGATATCCCTAGGAGGATAAATATATAAATAATTCTATGGGCTCTCCACACAATACAAATATAAGCGAATAATACAAACCCGTGACCTTGTCAAAGTCAAATATTTTTATTTCAAACAGGCAAGATAAACATGCTCTTTTAAACAGACAGAAGCTAGGCGTCTGTTCCAAAAGGGAATCCTAAGGAGAAGAACAAAAAAGAAACTTCATGGAAATTTTTTCCTCTTTATTGTTCTTTTTTCACACCTGATAAAATATTTTTTGTGAATATGAATGTAAATTTTTTTCTTGTGTATATAAAAGTCCCAGATAATTCGTGTTAAGAATATCCATTGTTCGAATCGTTAAATATCTTTCATATGAAATGAAATAATTAAGTAAAATAGATACACTAATAAAATAATTAAACTAGAAAGCTGCACTGACTGACCCGTTACTATATTTTGTCGAATACTTTAAGCATTAATACAGCACGAGTGGACATTATACGACCCCCGCTGAAAAAGGCACGAATCTCATGCCCATAGTATGTGGAGACTATCGTCTCTTATTGTACGTGAGGCGATTTTGGGCGGCTTGTGTGTAACGACCAATAAAATTTCGTTAAGCTGTCCGTGTAGTGACGGAATAACAATACAAGTGTCACCACACCATTTCCTTCCTAGGGTGCCGTAAAAGCTAGCTATATATTAGCTATATATTAGCTATATATTAGCTATATATTAGCTATATATTAGCTATATATTAGCTATATATTAGCTATATATTAACTATATTTTAGCTATATATTACACAGGAGTTATATGTGTGAGACGGAAGACTCGAAAATAACCCTACGCCTGGTCAGCGCAATCTTTTCGTCCATAATTCCTCCCAAAGTGGAGGAGGCCCGTGCCTAACAGTGGAGAGAGAAAAGTGTTTATGTGTGTCACCTCGGAGCCGAGGCCTCAGTATATTTGTCAAAAAATCAGCGTTATGTAACTGCTCCTGTTTCTTCAAAACTCTAAGGCCTATATCGGTTTATATTTCGGGAATTAAATTCAAAGCAAATAATTTACTAGAGGCCGCCACATAATGTGACCTAGTCCAACTAATTCAACCTATAATATTATTTGACAAGCCTCGTGGTAGAGTGGTTCATGCAACGGATTGCCGATCAAGAGGTCGCGGGTTCGATTCCCGCTCGGGACAATCATTTGTGTGATTTTTCTAATTGTCATACAAATGTTTGTACTGCGTGTGGGTGTTTCTATGTATAATTTGTATGTATTTACAAAAAAAAGTAGTATATGTATTTATATCCGTATTCTGCTACCCATAACACAAGCATATAAGCTTAGCTTGGGAGCAGAGGACTTTATGTGAAATGTCAATGAATATTTATATTTATAATATTTATATTAGTATGAAGTGCATAAAGTTTTGTTAAAATAGATACAAATAATATTATATTCTACTGGCTGTTACCCGGAATTTCGTACCTACGCCTGGATTTAAAAAACGCTCCCCGTTTTTACAACATTGTTTACTAATGCTTGGCTGCTATTCGTTGCAGTGTGATGTAGTATAGCCTATATTCTTCGATGGATGTACTATCCAAAATAAAAAGTATTTTATAAATTGAACCAGTAATACCTGAGATTAGCGCGTTCAAACAAACAAATTCTACAACTTTATATTGTTAGTATAGATAAGATACCGCGTGTTATTTATTCAAATAAAACCATACCTTTTTATGGATTCAGAGGTATATATTTATTTTAAATATGAGCTCGATGGTCCAAAGGCTATTCAGTCACCATTAGGGATTGCAATTCATCGGCGTTTTCGATCCAGCTGGATTCTTGCTGGATTGACTTGAATCCAGCTGGATCCAGCGCGGATCCAGCAAAATGTGGAACGAAAATAAAAAGACTTTTACAGACATTTTTAAGACTTTTTTGATTAAATAATTTGTACTTCTTACGATAATCTAAATCTTTCACACATAAGTGATACCTTATATCAATTTGCTTTTGTTTCTTAACCATTTGAGATCAAAAGAATCAAATTAAGGTTAAATAACATGTAAGATCATATAACATTTAAGATAATATGTATTAATTTTTACGATTATTACGACATTTAAGATAAATATGTTTAACGGCTTATCAATAGCAATTAGTCTTACAAATTCTTTTAAAATTAACTAGAAAAGGACCGTAATAATAATACTATTTTAATCTGCAATCTAATTTTTGTACAAAAGTTTCGAATCCGAAATAATTTTCTCCGCACTCGTTAGTACATAAATATGTTATGAAAATCGAAAGCTGATAATTAGGCAGTTTAAAATCTGACGACAAGAGACTGACTATTTCTGTTTTTGAATCCTCTGTTTTGAAAATGGCACCAATTCGAAACTAAACAATAGAAATTGATACGTTTGCGGATCCGCATCGCTGGATCCAGCTGGACTGCTGTATGCTGGATCCAGCAATTGCAATCCCTAGTCACCATGGTCACTGGTAGATCAGTTTGCCATAAAAAATTGATAAAATTTATCATGCCCGTATCAAATGTGGGTTAAATCTGAAACAAATTATCACAGAGGAAACGTTACATCTCAGTCCTATCATGGTGACTGAGTCTCCAAAACGATGAATGAGTAACAAGTTGTTAGGAGTGAAGAAGCGATGGATTGTGTAAAAGAGGATATGAAAGAAATAGGAGTAAATACAGAAATGAAGTCTGACAGAAGAGCATGAAGGAAGAAGGCATGTTGCGCCGACCTTAAATAAAGGGATAAGTGCAGGGCAATGATGATGATGATGATGTATGTCTCCACGTGAGCTTACATTTTTAAAACTACGCAACGGATTTTGATTCAGTTCTTATAATGGGTTAGTTCAGGAGGATGGATTTTCTTATATTTGTTAAGAATTGGTGTATATTGGAGGTGGTCTTAAATAACCATAAATACGGATGAAACCGTGGGCATTAGCTAGTTCTAAATAAATACAGAATCAACATGATGTTATTAATAAACATACAATACATATCTCTTAATATATTCAACAAAATGGGAGCTGTTTCAGAGTCAGATAGAAAAGGGTTTAACAGGTTTATAAGCAGCATCATTCTGTTAGGGTCTCAGAGTATACAAACAGCAGGAGTTGTTAGATACACTGTTTTCTTAATCAAAATATACTAGAAAGTCATTGGTGTCGAGGTACACACACAAACACTGTAACAATATTTTTTTGGTCGCTACGCGCTCCTCGCACAATGTCACTTCACGCACACTAAGCTCTGTATGTAATGAACAAATGAGTCTATCGAGGGTCGCTTGACATTCTGACAGAAGACTATTAAAGAATATAGTCATATTGCACCGATCCTAACTAACGGCAAGTAAATGATGGTGTGTGAACTCCAACTCCTGTTGTTGTTGCATCAATGCCCTAAGGGTTAGGGTTGTACATTATAAAGGGCCGAATTATGTCGACGCCAGTCAGTGGGTAACCCCGTGAGCGGAAAGGTCAAGGTCGGGTTTACTTAAACCCTGCGTGAATCATAATTATCCAACAGATTGTTACGATAACGTACCACTTCACGACTCGCAAGGTCTCATGGATTTGTTGTTATGTGCCTCGTGTTATTTCCTATTGTTAATTTTATGATTGTATAATATACAGTACTTTTTATTACTTGAAACTCTTTGTTTAATTTCACCAATTTGTATTCAATTAAATAAAGCTGTCAACACCTAAATTGACTAAATATCTTTAACCGGACATTTAGGTATAAATAGTTTCTTCTAGAAATATCGCAAAAAAATATTAGTGACAACTTATTTACATTGTAACTATGCAATACTTTTTTATATTTCATCTGACAGCAAATGTTTGGGATTCACCAGGATCCTTTTTGCAGACCCAGAAAGAAAAGTTGATATAGTTAAAAAAGTCAGCGCAAATAGTCCATACATTAGTACTGGACGGTCCCTGGACCTCCTTCAAACTATCCTAGTGTGAAGCGCGCCAGGAGAAAATAAAACACGGGGCATATAAATATCACGGGTAGGAATTGAACCGACCACTGACCACACTATGGAAATAATAACCGTAACTCTCTCATTTAATAAAAATATGTTTTGCAGTAACTATGGTAACAAGTATTGATTACAAAAATTATTTTAGTTCAGGTCACAAAAGTTACAATTTATTATTGGTTGTTGCATAGCGACCACTAGTATCCCTGACACAGTAACCAGAACACTTAGGACATCGTCATACATAAGGTAACCTAGGACGTCTAATGACGTCAGAACCCACTATTAGCATGTAATACTTACTAACACGAAAGCGTTCGAGTGTTACTGAGTTAATTATGCAAATTAAATAATTGACTTCCACAACGTGATATAGTTTTTACTATTTATTATAACAATAGAATATTACGTGTCATTTAAGTCGACTAGTAGATATCGTAGGTGGAAATAGACGATAAGACGGGCTTCGTGGTGGAGTGGTTTATGTAATGGACTGCCGATCATGAGGTCTCGGGTTCGATTCCCGGTCAGGACAATCATTTGTGTGATATCCATAAATGTCATACAAATGTTTGTCCTGCGTCTGGGTGTTTACTATGTATTATAAGTATGTATTTACAAAAGAAAAGTAGTTTACGTATTATATCCGTATTCTGGTACCCATAACACAAGCATATAAGCTTAGCTTGGGACCAGAGGACGTTGTGTGAAAAAAAAATAATGTGACTTAAAACAAAATGTTGATAAATTTGAAAAAGACTGATTATTTGTTTTTGTATTTTCGCCTATGCTACTAGTCGACTCATATTATTCTCTGTATGAACTGAAAACCATGGTACTTTTGCTAAATAAACTATTGCCAAATAAAATTTTCTAAATAAAAATAATAAATAAATAAATAAATATTCATGGACATTTCACACAACGTCCTCTGGTCCCAAGCTAAGCTTATTAAGCTTGTGTTATGGGTACCAGAATACGGATATAATACATAAACTACTTTTCTTTTGTAAATACATACTTATAATACATAGAAAACACCCAGACGTAGTACAAACATTTATATGACATTTATGAATATAACACAAATGATTGTCCCAAGCGGGAATCGAACCCGCGACCTTGTGAACGGCAGTCCAGTACAAGAACCACTACGCCACAAACTGTAAAACTGTATAAAACTTCCCTATCACGGTGTATGTTATGACTCCCCCAAAACGGCTTCATAGATTTTTACGAAGTTATACGTGCATATCGGGTAGATACGAGAATAAAATATAAATACAAAAGAGAAAAAAAAACATGACGAGCTTATACTAATAAAATGCTGTAATGTGGAATTTTGCACAAAGAAATTGAAATCAAGATTCATTTTCAACAAAATAACAAATAATAGAACGCCAGAAGGTACACATCCAATATCATTTAATTTATATAAATATAAAGCTTTATAAATAAAACAAAAACCCCTTTTTATAACATTGCAATAAAATTTTTTTTTTTTTTTTTACATATACTCCACTAGATGTCGCCCGCAACTTCGTACGCATGCAATATAGATTAGCGCGTTCAAACAAACAAACAAACTCTTCAGCTTTATATATATTAATAGTAGAGTAAATTGAACGCGTTAATCTCAGGAACCAATGGTCCGATTTGAAAAATTCTTTAAGGCTATTATAGGCTATATAACATCACGCTGTAACAAATAGGAGTGAAGCAGAAGTGAAAAATGTTGCAAAAACGGGGAAATATTCTAAATTCTACCCGTACAGAGTCGCGGGCAACAATTAGTACTAAATAAATATCAAACCTTAACAAATTATACAAGAAAACCATCCTTTTGAACCACGTTACTTATTAAAAACCCGCATCATATATAAGCGTGAATTTTAGAAATTAAAAAATAAACAGAACAAAATATAGAAAAAAATAATTCTCTTGAACACTCTATCTATTAAAAAAGCCGCATCAAAATCCTTTGCGTAGTTTAGAAGATATAAGCTCCAATAGGGACATACATACTAAAATAACTATTTTGTTTTATAATAATACTACATTAAAACTTAATCCTCCGTCTACGTATGATTACTTTTCTTACCTAAAGGCGACAAGTTACTAATAATATTGTTTGTAAATACCATTTCCAAGCTACTAGTGAGACGAAAACATAAATTTAATATTTTGTTACCAATAGTATAATATGATATAAAATACCTCTTTTGAAATATTTTCTTATTTCTTTGCCATTTCATCGACCTACGAGTATATCACTGATTTACACGAGTCTATCCTAAGCTGGTCTTCGAACCCAACATTAAGATGCTTAATGATCTTACTACCATAATATCCGCAAGCGAAAATGACCTTGTGTTAACCAAACATTTGAAGTATCGGTTCCAAATATAGACGAGATGAGTTTGTGAACGGAACAAAACAAACAACAAACATATTGATCTCTAAAGAAAAAGAAAAGTAATAACATAGAGATATTGAAGTCAATATTATGGAAAAATAAATGGAACGTGCCATATAGACCGCAGCCGGGATCACTGGATCAAATCAACACATTATACATCACCATAGTTTGTGGTACCAATTCTACGGGCACAACTAAACTTAACATAACTAAAAAAATGAAAACAACTCTGGCGTATTTTTATTAATTAGCTATTTAGTTGTGCTCTAATCGTTAGTCTATAATATACAGATTTTATAATAACATAGTTCTTTTAACATTGCCGAATTGTGTTAGTGACACTATCAATATCAATTTTTTAGTTAAGTTTAGCTGTGCATGTAGTATCGATATCTGTCTATGTTTATTGTATTCTCTTACACTGTCACTAGTCAAACATTGTTCACAAGTTACACGCAATGACATTACATGAATATGGCAATAATCCATTGAAAGTCCTCAATAATAGTGAGTTGCCATTAGAAAAAAAGAGAAACATATGGGTAACTCCCAACGGCCCCGGTGAACCGGCCCGGTACCGGGGCCGTTTGGAAAAAAAAGTTGCAACGGCCCCGGTGACGCCGGGCCGTTCACCGGGGCCGTTGGCACAAATCATTTCCCAACGGCCCCGGTGCGTTTCTAGCTTGACTGTTTTCTGTAATGAGCTTGTTTAACTGCTGCTATATTTTGTGATTTAAAAAAAGTGGTAACTTAATTTTCATTAGCTATAGATTTATTTATTTATCAACACATTTCGACTAGTATAATAATAACTACTTATCTTTAAACTGAAAATCTCGCATAATTACATTATAATTGTAATGAAAATCGCCTGCAATGCAAGTAGAAAACAGAGATAATTAAAAAAAAATATGCGAATATCATACCACTTCCTTTTTTTAAGTCGATTAAAAAGCGCTGATTTTTAGGGTTCCGTACCCAAAGGGTAAAAACGGGACCCTATTACTGAGACTTCGCTGTCCGTCCGTCCGTCCGTCCGTCCGTCCGTCCGTCCGTCTGTCACCAGGCTGTATCTCAAGAACGGTGATAGCTAGAGAGTTGAAATTTTCACAGATGATGTATTTCTATTGCCGCTATAACAACAAATACTAAAAATAAAATAAAATAAATATTTAAGGGGGGCTCCCATACAACAAACATGATTTTTAGGGTTCCATACCCAGTATCTCAAGAACGGTGATAGCTAGACAGTTGAAATTTTCACAGATGATGTATTTCTATTGCCGCTATAACAACAAATACTAAAAATAAAATAAAATAAATATTTAAGGGGGGCTCCCATACAACAAACATGATTTTTAGGGTTCCGTACCCAGTATCTCAAGAACGGTGATAGCTAGACAGTTGAAATTTTCACAGATGATGTATTTCTATTGCCGCTATAACAACAAATACTAAAAATAAAATAAAATAAATATTTAAGGGGGGCTCCCATACAACAAACATGGTTTTTTTACCGTTTCTTGCTCGATACTATATAATAACGTTGCCTTATGTTGCATAGATAATGGTACGGAACCCTTCGTGCGCGAGTCCGACTCGCACTTGACCAATTATTTACCGTTTCTTGCTCGATACTAATAACGTTGCCTTATATTGCATAGATAATGGTACGGAACCCATCGTGCGCGAGTCCGACTCGCACTTGACCATTTTTTTAGTTTTTTCTTTGTTGTAAATATACAGTCAAAGTATCACCATATTTTGTTAAATAAATAAATACGTACAATGTCAACGACGGGTGAAGGTAAAACAATATGGATATTTAGTTCACTATGAAACCTTACAAAAGACGCTTAGCCATCAGCGCCATAGTTAAGCCTTGCACTTGCAATTTAAATATTATTGTTTACTATTTGTACCCCGCAATTTTACTTGTTTATTTACTAAAAACACATCCACACTGTGCATATGGAGACGGATTAAGAATACAAGTGTCACCACCTCTTTTCCTTCCCAGGGTGCTGCAAAGGCCAGCTAAGGAAAATTGTACACAGATAATTTCCTCTGTAAAAGACGGAAAACGCAAAAATATACCCTGTGCCTACACTCCTTATCAGCGCGGCATTGACATAATCCCTTCCGAAGTAGAGGAGGCCCGTGCCCAACAGTGGGACGTTAGAGGGTTGGAGAGAGAGAGAGAGAGAGACTTAATGGAAACAAAAAGGTTGCCTGACAAAAATTGTTTTTAGCGATAAGGCCGCCCTTTGTACTATTTTATAATAATAATTTCTTTCAAATTTTGTGGGATCCTACTAATATTATAAAAGTGAAAGTTTGTGAGTATGGATGTTTGGATGTTTGTTACTCCTTAATGATAAAACTACTGAATGGATTGTAATGAAACATTACAATAATGTAGGTTATGTACTAGATTAACGTATAGGCTACTTTTTATCCCGAAAGAATACAAGGTTCCAGTGGGATAATAAATTAACTCCATGGAGTTTCTTGTCTGTTCTCCATAGGTTTCGCGTTTGGAACAGACACCTAGTTTCTGACGTTTCAAAAGAGCTTGTAAAACATGCCAACTTGAAATAAAACATTTTGACTTTGACTTTGACTTAAGGGAAAGTTTTCTGAATTCCACACGTACGAAATCGCGAGCAACAGCTAGTAAATAAATAAATAAAATATTATTCTATTTATTAAAGTACGTCACACGAATTTTGATATATATAAAAAGGAAACTTTTTGTACATTATTTCATTTGCTTAAAGTCATCACCATAACATAACGCCTTTTTCCTATGAGGATAGCCAGAGAACATAGAGCGTCATCTACTACGATCCAAATACACTTCCTTATAAGTATATTTAATAAATTTCCTGCTTCATTTAGAAACTTTTAAACTTCCACATAAATTAAAGCAATTCACGTAAATTAAAGAGAATTGGCAACAAAATACATTACAGTTAGGAAATTAAATAGAATTCACCTTAATTAAATTCTTATACAGTTAATTATTTACAAGGTTAACGTTATTTTGATTTCCTTATTTGTTAAAAAATACTTACATAATTATATGTCAAAGAAATTCATGTTAGTTACAATATTTGTAACTCAAGATCAGCTGAATTTGTCTAAAACTAATAATGAAGCTACAGTCTCCTAGAGTGATATAGGCTTATAAAATAATAATGTTATTGATTTATAATAAATTGATGATAATGATGATTATATTAATTTATAATAATTTGCATGTATGTCCAGATGTATGAGTGTGGATGAAGCCAAGGAAGTATGTTTGGATCGTAGCAGATGGCGTTCTATAGTCTCTGCCTACCCCCATGGGAAAAGGCGTGATGTTATGATGATGATGATGAAGAAATAATATTAATGTAGTGACACAAATTCTAGGTGCACAAAGTTGCCAGCAACTGCTAGAATATTTATTAAAACCGATCTTCAGCAGATGAATCATCATCACAATCGACGGTGGTAAGTGCATAATAATTAAAGTAATAATTAAAAATTTTAACACGCTTTTATTAGCTTCGTACGTATCTATGTAAGGGAATCTGAAAATGATCCACCCACTTGCAGTAGTCGGATTAATCTGAAATTTTGCACACAAATTAAAGAAGGACCGATGACAACGCAATAATTACACATAATAATCAGGATTTTCAAGTGTGTTCTTAGTGTTTGAACAAAGCTTCCTTCCTTACTAATTTATAAATACGAAAATTCGAATTAATAACTAAATATCCTGGCGACTTTATGTATTAATGTGTGTAACCAAACCATAGTGCGATTTAAAAATAACTGCACAACGCCATCTATCGAGTGATATGTAAACTTCTATTTGCTAAGGTTTAATTTCTAAATTTCACTCGTACGAAGTCGCGGGCAACAGCTAGTTTAATTATATACAAATAAAATTGGTCAAGTGCGAGTCGGACTCGCGCACGAAGGGTTCCGTACCATTATCTATGCAACATAAGGCAACGTTATTAGTATCGAGCAAGAAACGGTTAAAAAATCATGTTTGTTGTATGGGAGCCCCCCTTAAATATTTATTTTATTTTATTTTTAGTATTTGTTGTTATAGCGGCAATAGAAATACATCATCTGTGAAAATTTCAACTCTCTAGCTATCACCGTTCTTGAGATACAGCCTGGTGACAGACGGACGGACGGACAGCGAAGTCTCAGTAATAGGGTCCCGTTTTTACCCTTTGTGTACGGAACCCTAAAAACTATAAAGCATAGTCTTTCTATATTAAATTATTAATTTTTAAAATTAAATTGCTATGATTTTACTTAATAAATCAAATAATAGTGGAAAAAATGATCACTATGAGCGGGACTTGAACCCGCGACCTCGGAATACCGTTCCGTTGCTGTTCCAAATGAGCTATCATGTACAGATCACATGGTAGCTCGGGTAGAAGAGCCCCTATAATTTTAATTATCAAACAAAGTGTTTACTCTTATCTATAGTCATTTAAACTGAATACTTATATTCTATACAGGCAGAGAAATGGATGAAAATCCATAATAAATTACAGAAATATGTTTTAAAAATCGGTATTTAGGCGGGCAATCACGAGAAAAAAGCTAGTAGGTTTACAATATAATTTTATTATTCCCATTCAAATATATGATACTAACCTATCTCCCCACAACACAAATGGAGGAAAACATCTGTGGCTTGTTACATAAACACTGGCCAAGTACGAGTTGTACTCGCATAACGTATATATTCGTCGTACCGTCACAGTCAAGTCATAGAGTCTCATTCAGTTACACCGAAAGCGTTTACGAGTCCTCTCAAATATTTATTTCATTTTGGTTTTTAGTATTTGCTATTAAAGCGTCTACATCTTCTTATATAGCATTGAAGAAAATTTCAACTCTATGGCTAGCACTATTCCTCACAAACAGCTAGTATTTTTTTTATTATTCTATTTTTACACATAATTATTATTGTGAAAATTTAAACCCTCTATATGATGGTTAGTTAGTGAAGTAACAATAATCTCGTTTCACCTTTTCTTGCTGAACTCTAAAAACTGTCGCCACATGCGCTTCGCTGAATACCCATACAAAAAGAAATGAGGTTAAACAAACGGCGAAGGTCAAGTAGTTTTGATGTGCGGCTTGGGGAATTGTCGTAGAGCTCAACTTATTAAGTTCGACACATATGTCTATGATTCATAAAGGTGTCAATTCCATACTACCACAAATTAAACTAAACTAAAGTTAAACCAAGTATGGTGTATTAACCAGAGGAATAACATAATATTAAAGAGTAGTGTTATTGAATCTATCAATATTTAGGCTTTGATTTAGTTGTTAATATAAAATCGGCAATAATACCTGAGCGATAAAGATTACAGCCGTGTGGTGGATCAAGAATACAAGTGTCACCGCACAACTACTCCACTGTAAAAGTCAGTTAAAGGATATTGTACACAGACAACATCCTCTGTGAGAGACAGAAAATTTGAAACAAAACCTAATAAAGTTTGAAACTAAACCTATGAAGTTAATTTAATTTTTAATTTATTATGCCATGAGGACCAGTCGTATTGGCATAGGGTTTATTTGGGACATTAATGGACTGGAGAGATAGAGAGATCAAGTTCTTTTCTCAGAGTCCGTTAATATTATTATCAGTAAAAAATTAATAATTTTTACCGGGAAATAGATATCAAAAATTCTTGTCTAGAAATCACAACACTTAGTAACTATATTAAAACTTAGCCTATTTGTTATTTTTTTTTTCTCTATATATTTCAAGACCAAGTTTCTTCGAGGTCAAAACGCTGTTGTATATTTTAGTCAAAAGCTTTACTTAGTACCGTAGTGACCTCTGTTATCAAGTAAATGAAAACCTTCAGGAAAATAGCAACATCTGTTGTTGAGTAGCTAAAACTGTATTTAATCATTTACGTTCGTTGAATTTCTTTTGTCAGTGTGGTGACGGATTAAGAATACAAGTGTCACTACCCTTTTTTCTTTCTAGGGTGCTGTAAGAGCCAGCAAAGGGATATTGTACACAGATAACATCCCCTGTGAGAAACAAAAATCTCGCACGAAGTAGTAGACCATAATTCCTCATATATAGGAAAAGGCCTGTGCCTAAGAGTGGGACGTTAATGGGCTGGAGAGAGAGAGAGTAAGAGAGATAATTTCGTAATTAACTACAGTAAAACAGCTAAGATCTGTATTAAAATAAATGGGTATCTTTAGAGACGATGAGATATGGTATTAAATTACTTCTTGGTAATTACGTGATGAAATAAAAATCATTGTAGCAATTTTTCCAATATTAATGTGTTTAATAAATTATTGTAATTATTGTTAAAATACTCTAAAATACTTGTAATAAATAGTGTAATAAATCTTTTATTTTATTATTGTATAAGAATGATAGAGATAGAAATAATATTATTTTTCGTTTAAAGATTGTAATAATTAAAAATGTAACAAAATGTAAAATGTAACATTTTATACGTGACAATAAAGATTTATCTATTTATTTCTTTACAATCTTTATATACGTTAAAGTGTACTATACGTAATAGTAGAGTCATCTGTCGTTTCATTAGAAAACAAAATCATAGCGTGCAGCGCTCGTAGTGTGTAAAATTTTATATTTATGTTTCTGTCTGTAATACTCATAACTTTCTGATGAATACTCTCTCCAGTCAGTAACGTCCCACTGTTGGGCACGGGCTTCCTTCATTTAGGGAGGGAATATGGTCTACTGTGCCGCAATGACCAGGCGTGTTGGCACGGGAAGCATTTTAGAATTATTCTTCTATAACAGAGAAAGTTACCTGTGTACAATATCCCTGAGCTGGCTACAGCACCCTAGGAAGGAAAAAGGGGCAAGACCCATGTATTCTTAATCCGTCACCACATGGATAAATGAATACTATTAAAATAATATAAAGAGAAAACATTTCATTGCTTGTTTGAAACTAATAATTCTTCGTGGCTATTCGTTTCAAACAAGCAATGAAATGTTAAACTACTTTACTGATAAAATTTTTTTTTTTACTGTGGGATAGCTATTTTTTCAACGGTGACCATAGGCTATTTGTTATTGTCTTGTCTTGGCAAATTTTTAATTAATAAACAAAACACATTTTACGTTACAAACGTAGTAGGTCTATTTTATATCTCTCAGATCACAATATATAATGGGTAATCACGAACTGAGATTGCCGATATAACCACAATGGGAATTGTGCAATTAATGCACAATTAACAATATGGTAGAGTGGTTCAAGACAGTATATCTATTGAACATTATATAATAATATACAGATGTAATTCATGCAAGTTTATATTGTTAACAAGCACTGAAGTAGCTATAATTAATGGTAATTGTTATTCACTAGTATATACCTGTGTTTATACTAACAGTATATTATTATGAAGGAAAGACTTATTTGTTTGTTTGAACCAAATCTTATAACTGGTGGACTAATAAAAAAATTTTAAATTATCTGGTGTTAATTTAAATGCTTGGGAGAAATAAGGATTTAATTATATATCTTAATAGTATGATTTGCTAAACCTAGTTACGATTTTACTAAAATATTTTATCCGACTTACTGGCTGTTTATTGTTTTTAACAATAAAATCGTATCTACTAATGCCAGGTAAATACTGCGTAATAACTTGACAAGTATATAATAACGATTTTAAATTGGTAATAAGCCTAAATAGGTACAATAAAATGGCCATTTAATCAAGCAAGATACAACATAGTTGTTTTCTATTTAGATAACTTTTTACGCATCAGATTTGGCATCATTATCAACTAAATGATATTTGGATGATAGCAGATGTCGCTTCATAGTCTCTGCCTCCTACCCTATCCCCATGGGGTAATGATTTTGATGATGATAGAGCAGAATGCAAATTTCAGAAATACGCCATCTGTACAGTTTTAGAGACAACACGATATATACCATGATAGGATAACTTGAATACATTATGTCATGTAAACGCGTATGCATAGGCAGTTTCATTATCCCGCGGAAGATGGTGTTTTGTTATTATTATATATTTCTCAATCAACGTCCTCTGGTCCTAAACAAAGCCTTTATTTCCTATGCCATAAATATACATATGTTTGTATATTTTTATCATAGCTATATGGCATCTTTACTGATTACAAAACAAAGTCGTTATCGTCAAAACTACTCAACGGATTTTGATGCGGTTTTCATAATAGATAAAGTGGTTCAAGAGGACGACATTTGTGTATTATTTAAGGTTTGGTGTATTTTAGGGGAGGGGCTCAATATTTATAAACGCGAGTGAAATAGCGGGCATTAGCTTGTGTAAATATACAGGCATAGGTAACTGAATATCAGCGTTGTAGCAACAAACTATTCCAGCACGTTGCTGAAGTACTATACTAAGTGATGTGCCTTTAACTGTCATGGTGGACATAATATTGTTTAGTTTTAACTTAATCTTGTCTTTTTTACCCATATGCCTTTTTAAATTGTTTGTTATGTATGGTGTCTACTTTATGAAATGAATATTTATTCTTTCTTTATTTCTTTCATTTTGATGGGCTTTGATTGATCTTTGACGGGCTTCGTGGTCTAGTGGTTCATGTAACGGACTGTCGTTCACAAGATCGCGGGTTCGATTCCCACTCGTGACAATCATTTATGTGATATTTATTATTGTCATACAAATGTTTGTACTGCGTCTGGGTGTGTTCTATGTATTATAAGTATGTATTTACAAAAGAAAAGTAGTATATGTATTATATCCGTATTCTGGTACCCATAACACAAGCATAGAAATATAACGTACTTTGGGACCAGAGGACGTTGTGTGAAATGTTCAAAATATTTATTTATTTATTTCATATACGTATTTACGTAAAAAAACTTGTTGATGCAGTATAAATGTCTAATAATTATTGGTGAAAGGAATAACATAGTGGGATTTTTTAAATTGGTTTTCACGCACTTGTATTCGAACTGTTGCTATAGGTACAATGCAACATACATATATTATTTTAAACATACATAATATAATGTAAAACATTTGTCTTTAGAATAAATACGTATTACTACTACGGCCGTTTTCAATAACTAACGTAAGATTACGAACAGAAATGAAACCTGTTAACTAGTAGGATGTGCTATCCATCAGAAGCTTGTCGAAAAGGAAGTGGAGACATGTTACCTAATAAGATTAAATTTGTTTTTCTTCAGGAATATCAATTAGATGCTAGTACCAATTCTACGCGCACACCTAAATAAACTTAAGAGGATACCAAAATAGCTTCGTGCATTTTTCTATGTACGAAGTTTTCATTGTTTCTTTAGATTGAATGGCTAGAGCTCTAATTTTTAAGTATATGTTTTTTCAATATATGATCTAGGATCGCATAAACTCAGAAACGCGATTGAAAAAAGTTTTCTCGATAGAAAATCTTAGCGAAACAACCTCTCTATTTTTTTATTTTTTTCATTTGTCGGTCTATTATCGCGTATTAACTAATGAAATAACTTTAAAAACATAAGTAACTATTATATATGGAAGCACGTAAATCAGAATTAAAATATATTTAGTAGATTTTGAGTAAATAGGAAAAGTATCCCTAATTCTTCATTTTCTGTGCCTACTGGCTGTGTTAATATGTACGTGTCGGCGATGATATACGATAATATTGATGTAGGCCCTTAACTAAAAAACGAAATTTAATAGTGTCGATAACACAATTCGGCAATGGGTAACTGAATTTTTTTGATACAAAAACTGTTATTATATTATTATAGATTTATGATCATAATTAATATAAATGTGCACAATAACATAGCCATTTAATGTAAGCCAATAGTTGTTTTCATTTTTTTAGTTAAGTTTAGTTGTGTCCGTAGAATTGACTTTTATGAAAAAAACTATAAAATTTCGTTTGGTGTAGAAACAATAATAAACGTAGACTGACACGTAATTGGTATTAGTATTTCCTGTTTGGCATAACCTCAACCTTTATGAAGGTTGGGTCCAAGCTTGCTTGCATGTTTACAAGTTTATTATGTGTGAGATAGATTAGGTTATTAGTTGGGCACGGGCCTCCTCCACTTTGGAGGGATTATGGTCTACTGTACCGCGCTAACCTGGCGTGTTGGCACAGGATTTATTTTCGAGTTTTCCGTCTCTCACAGAGGATGTTATCTGTGTTCAATATCCCTTAGCTGACTTTTACAGCACCCTTGGGAGGAGATGGGGTGGTGACACTTGTATTCTTAATCCGTCACCACACGGAAAGATTAGCTAGCATATTATATATCATAGCTGACGCACCTATTAGGCAGTAATATCCTCCGTAGCTAACATATGTTACACAGATGTGACTTTAACATTTACCTGTCGATAAGATATTTTTGAAACCATCAAATTGAATCAAGATTTTTCTACGAAAACTTGATTGAGAATTCCGTTTAATTAATACCTATGCAATTTATTTATCTTGATTGAGTTGCAAATAAAAGTTTAATTTAAATATACAAAAAACGTGTCTAAATATTGTACGCACATAACAAGTTTTAAATTATTGGCAAAACAACTAAAAAGGACAGTCAGTTCATGGTGTCGATATTTATGACAGCCTTTCTAGGATGTGGCGACGTATTTTACTCTCATTATTTACCACACATGCAAAAAGAATCAATATTTCAATAAACATTTACTGAATAAATACATTGCAATAAATATTTGTTTTGGTAGAGAACTGGTATACCATCACGTAGAGTATAATGTGCTGGTCTCAATGAGGAGTTAACATTATCTCACCAGGTCTGTGGGATCTCAGTAGGTGTGTTGGCGTTGGTGTTCTCCCAGGGCGGCTTGGACTGTTTCTGGAAGCCGGCGCCGCCACCCGCGAACATCACGCCACAATACAGCGGCCCTCACAATTAACTCACAGCATGGGTGTCAAGGCACCTCACATAAACACACAATAACACTTGAGATAACTGTAACACTTCGCGTTGTTTATCTTACAATCGGTATAGTTCTTGTGTAGTAGTGGAGCATTCACACAGACGAGCTACCGCCCGCGCTCCCACTAACGTTATCTTAAAATATTTTCGGAGTACGTAAAGTATTCCTGGATTCACGCCACGCGTCCTACCGACGTGTCTGCGACGGCTGAGTTTTATTTTTACACTGGACATTTATTTCTTTTAAAATTTGCGTAATTAGTAAGCTTACGAGTGTGAGTGGATTGTCCATGGGGTTCAATCATAAACATTGCGGTGATAGCGAGAGACTCTCTCTCGCCATATTGTCGCAATGTCATCTTACTAAAATAACTTTGATATAAAATAGTTTTGGAATTACACGTCACGTATTAGGTCAATGTCACTGTTATATAATTATAGTATGGACACGCCTCTTTTTCAATCGGTTAAGAACTTTAATTACTTGGAATTAGAAGATTGGTGCCATATACATAAATCATCACCAAACATTATATTTTATGTAGTATCTTCATTCGCCATGTTCACAGATTCTCAAGAACATTTCAATTGAAGAAAGGAAAGTCAAATTTAAAAAGATGAAGTTCATTAAGTTGCAACCGTCATCACAAATTTAAAAGACGTTAAAATTTATATGGTAGATAACAGTCATGTTAATTTTAATTGTTAATTAGTTATCGATGTGTCCTAGTATTGTAAAGTACTGATCTTCGCGGTTGTGTGGCTGTCGCGTCTAAAGCACGGTTTAGTCTCTCCACATGACGTAGTTGACGTAACACTAGTTTCACGTGAGAGTCACGTAAAGCACGTACTCCACCGCGCCAATTAGTAGAAACTCTTACCGGCGATGAGTTGCTGCACACACTGTCACTGCATACACTCCTGAAACAATACAGCTGGCGTATTATGAGGTTTTTAAAATCATTCAAGTTCCAGGCAGGCCGAAAACTGCATGGCTAAATTAGGTATTATGGCAAAAATAAAACGTATAGTTGAAAATTTTTAGTTAGTACTTTAACTTTTAGTTGTACCTTCTCCTTAAACAGACATATTAATGTATAATTGGTTTAGCGAACAGACTGATTAATAATTTGTTCATAATACGAATTTGCCAGACAGTTCAATTCACGGCGTAAACTGCCTGGAAATAAGAGCTCATAATACGGCCGCTGGACTGCAATAACATGAGCGCTAGACTTACTTAACTGCTTACAATCATTGCTAACAACATAATATTATATTCTCTTGCTATTCGATATTGGCCAGGCAGTGTATTAAAAAATTGAGAACAAACACATTATAAATTAAATTAAATTAAATTAAAGGAGACGCTAACAAGTTTTATTATTTGATAATGGTACCAATTCTAGGTACACAACTAAACTTAACTAAAAATTGAAAACAACTATGGCGTATTTTGATTAATTGGCTATTTCGTTGTGCACATTATTGTTAAGTAAAATCGTTAGTCTATATTTTACAGACTTTCTAATATGGAAACAGACACGACAACCCTCTTACAATTTTTTTTGCAATATTCTATAAACATAATATTATTGATTCCAAACGGGGAAGGTCAGGAAGACCAAATTAAATAACATTTTGCCATCTTAACGAACCTCTCTCCTCTCTCTGCAATCCGTTAACGTCCCACTGCTGGGCCTGTGCCCAGCAGTGGGACGTTAACGGATTACAGAGGATTGCCTCCTCCATTTTGGGAAGGGTTTTGATCTTACAGGCTGCACTGCCGTGATACCATAAGGTTTATTTTCGGCTCTTACAGCACCCTGGGGAAGAAATAGAGTGGTGACACTGGTATTTTAATCCGTCACCACACGTTCCTAACGAACTGTCCGCTCTCATCCATGGAGATGACAACTATGACCAACTATTATTTAAAAAAAACTATTACTTACTGTAAAACATGCGCATGCGCTTGAGTAGCAACGCTGCAGCGTGTGTTATTGGATGAAGAGCAATGAGTGTTTGTTATTCGAGGAGTCCATGATCTGTGGCAGCTAAATAAAAATCACAATAAATATCTACGTCACAGACTCATGATTCCATGGGTATTTTTTATATCGCCCTAATGCGGCCATAGTGTGTGCCTTGATCCTGACCATGAGCTGGCAGGAGGGGTTCTGTAGGTACTTGTCCTCCTCCTAGCAAATTGACGTCCCACAGTTGGGTCCTGTTCTCCACTTTAGGAGGCTTTTTGTTCTACTATACCGCGCAGACCAGAAGTGTTGGTATAGGATTTTAGTTTCGAGTTCTCCATCTTTTACAGCGAGAAATTTATCTGCTTATGACCATAATTTGTAGCTATTATATTTTATGACCTTAATTAGCATTCTACATCAGTTAACACACGAACATTTAATTATTTAGTTCTTTATATCTTCTTTATATAATTATAATTATTCTACTTGCAATAGATACCTATTGTTATAGTTATACAACTGACAAATGTTTGTCGTGCAAATCTCAAGAACTACCAGTTGGAATTGAAAAAATGGTCGTTATATAATATTCTAACAATATTAGCTTGTGATAACAAAACCTTAAAAATTCTTATTAATCTTAACCACATAACTAAATTACCTAGAGTATGTGAGTACACTTGGAATCGATGAGCCAGTTTTGGCATGTTCATCAAAGGGCACGTTGTCCAGAATATCGTTCAAAATATCTTGAACTACACGAACACCAAACACGTTCATCTGTGTCAACAATATACAAATAGTTTCTTAAATTTCTATATTTTACTACTAATGTTAAATAAATAAATATTAATGGACATTTCACACAAAAAAGTAAGCTATTTTTCTATGCTTGTGTTATGGGTACCAGAATACGGATAGACTACATACACTACTTTTCTTTTGTAAATACATACTTATAATACATAGTAAACACCCAGACGCGGAACAAACATTTGTATGATATTATAAAGATCACACAAATGATTGTACTGAGCGGGAATCGAACCCGCGACATCGTGAACGGCAGTCCGTAACTAGAACCACTCTACCACGAGGCCTGTCAAGTTTTACATTTTATATTGTAAACATGTATTCTAAATCATGTTTTTCTAGCCTTACTAACAGCATGTAGCGCGAAAATATAAGAGAAAAGAACGATGATGAGTGTTTGCATCAATTTAATTAGCATCAACTGTTAAAGGTACCTACATAAAATGTTAAATTTTTAGCTCCCTATCAGCACTGCTCCAGAGATATAGCCTAGTGAGTGACGGACGGAGAGTGAAGTCTCAGTAATAGGGTCTCCTTTTTACGTTTTGGTATGGAATCCTAATAATATAAAATAAATATTAGTATACCGAAGCAAGATTAGAGTTATGCCACGGTGTTGCAGCAACAGTGATAGGAACTAATAACATAGGTGCGACTGGTGGACGTGGAGCATAGTACGCGGAGCCGAGAGCACTACCACCGGTCACTCTGAAAAATTTCATTTCAATTAAGTGTTCTGGTGTTGCCCTCTCTCTTTTTCCAGTCCATTAAATTCTCACTGTTGTTGGAGCTCCTAAACTTTGGAAGGATTATGGTCTACTATGCTGAACAGGCGTGTTGGCACAGGGTATATTTTCGATTTTCCCGTATCTCATAAATCATATCTGTGTACAAAATCCCCCAGCTGGCTTTTACAGCACACTAAAAAGGAAACTGCATGGATAATTATACTCATTGTGGTAATTATCGCGAATAAAAATTGCAATAATAGAGAGTTACCTAATTTAGACACATAATTATCGTAATTTTAGCAGGGATTGCTACTCTCTGCGCTAGAGCAACGCTACCAACTACTTCAGGATAAATAATAACTTAAAATATACTTACAGAGGTGATAGAATAGAAGCACAAGTATCTGTTTCTGGCAATAGACATTTGATACTAGGCCGAAGTATAGGGCTATAACAAGGCGTCCTGGGTGTATCTAAAATTGGTGAGATTGTCCTTCGTTTGTTAGCAGTGGCAACCAGATCATCAACTAATGTTCTAACAATACAAAAATTGTGTTAGAATTTTAAAGTTATAAACAACTATCTTCGTACGCATGGAATTTAGAAACCAAATCTGAACAAATTATATAAAAAGCCATCCTCTTGACCCACTCTATCTACTAAAAAAACTACATCAAAATTTGTTAGGTAGTTTTAAAGAAATAAGCTCACCTAGTACATATTATTTACTTTTTTATAATAAGTAAAGACTACACTACTACACTGTATATTTCTTTTCAGCATTGGGATCTTCAAAAAAGACGTAGGAAAACAAGTTTTGGTTGGCACTTCTGGTTTTAGAATGGCTTACCATCACGTGGATCTTACGCTTGTGTCTCGCCTTGGTACTAAGGTTTAAAATTAAATACTGTTGTGCGATTTATTTCAGTTTTTCTTCACAATAAATTTCAAAAATACTGAATTTTTATCAAGAGACTAAGGGATTCTCAAAAAATCCAATTTGGTTTATTAACTAAAGTTTGATATAAAGTGAAACTGTGACAAGAAAACAAAATAAAATATTATACTCACCGGGTTGGTGCAGAATGTGAGCAACTGCGGGTTTTCGCCTTAAATTCCGCTGAAGGTTTAAATAAAATATTACTAAAATCACATTTATAAATAACAAAAACCAGAGTAAAATCTGATAATAACATAAGACCTTGATATCTGAGATGTCTCCATCTCTTCTGTTTGGTGAGAGATAGTGTAAGTGATAATTAAATAATATTCTCTTTATTTTTTACTTTATTTTTTAATTTTTTACTCCTAACTGAAGCAAAACCAATTAACCTCAGTTCTACTACTTATCATCATCATTCTTCGAGGTCGGTGCAACATGTCTTTAATGTTCATGTTGCAATAGAATTTGGCAAATTTTTCCGACCTACGCAGCGACCTGCCCGATGCCAACCCTCTTTGGGTATATGAGCAGATGATATGCGACGTTCCCTCGGTCGGTTCTTACGACATGAAATGGGGCGATGACACTTGTATTCTTTTTGTCCGTCACCCCACGGACAGCTAAGTCATAGTACTACGAAAAATAATTAATAATAAGCTGGTGTGTAGGGTACCAAATCTTAGTTTCACACCGCGCTATAATAATCACTATTTCTGCTTTGATTTTTAATTATTGATTTTGATATTTAATTACTAAAATCGATTCTTTAAATCTAACCTAGTTAGTGTCTTTACCTAAGGATAGTATCCTAAATGTAGCGACTTACCAGGCAACCACGGGTTCAATGAAGGCACTGAACCAGAATCAAGCAATGGATTAAGATTCTGCTCACAAATTCCCTTACGGGTTCCTCTGTCACCAGCACAAAGCAAATATTCTCTTTGAGATCTAACATTAAAAGAATGAAATTACGAAATGAATATAATAAATACATATGATTACTAAGCAAATATTATAGAAAGATTTGCCCGCGACTTCGTATGCGTAAAATTTAGAAAATTTTTCCCATTTTTGTAACATTTTTTTACTGATGCTTCGCCCCTAATGGTCGCAGCTTGATGAAATATCGCCTAACTCCTCCATCGGTAAACGTACAATCTAACACTGAACTTTTCAAATCGGACCCGTGGTTTCTGAGATTAGCGCGTTCAAACAAGCAAACAAACTCTTCAGCTTTATAATATTATCATAGATAACTTACTGCCAGTCGTCCCTCATGTTAATTTTTTACAATAAAACCTTAGAGAACTGCTTCCACGTAAATTATTTATGTCATTTAGTTGTGTAAAATGTATGTGTGTATAAAATAATGATACAATTTATTCCAGTTATATAACAGTAGAACTACCACATCGTTTACAAAACTTATAATTTTTTATTTGTAATAAAATTGACAATAAAATTTAACACTTTATTGACGTTTTTTTTCGACAGTGATACCAATTCTACACACACAACTAAATTTAACTAATAAGTTAAAACAACTTTGGTGTATTGTGATGAATTGACTATTTCGTTGTGAACTTTTATAACTATAATCTTTAATCTACAGTAACAGTGTATAATATTAATAAGGGAGTTCCGATAACATTTCCAAATTGGGTTATTGTGATTATCAATTTTCATTTTTAATTCACACTTTTATTAGTTCGGTACGTATCTATCAATGTATTAATGTAGCTTTGAAAGTAGTATGTAACGAAAACTTAGAAAGTAATTTTTACCCACTTGCAGTAGTTGGGTTCATATTAAGGACCGATGACAATACTATATAATTTAGAAAAATATTATTTATTAATTCGATAGGTATCTATCAATGTATTGATCTATGTAACGGAATCTTTGAAAGCAATTTTCACACACTTGCAGTAGTCGGATTGTTCTGAAATTTTGCATACCTAACAAGGACCAATGAAAATGCAATAATTTAAGAAAATATTTATTATTATCAAGCGTGTTTTTTTAATTTTCGAACTAAGCTAAGTTTTTAGTTAACTTTAGTTGTGTATGTAGAATTGTTACCAATTGGCATTGTTTATAGCTTATTTAGTTTAACTATATCAATGAGTTTAAGCTATTCATAGAATTCCGGTATATATTTAACCTCCTTGATGGTTTTTGGATTTGTTTATCCCATAGACTTCTCCTAGGTTTATCCACGTTTTGGTTTATCATAGGTTTTGTATGGGTTGTGTCCATGTAGTAAATAATTAAAATAATGTTAACATGTTCGCGCGCGGTAATTTAACTGATAGTTTCGTAAAAAATCACAAAAATTTTCCATACATTTTAGGGACATTGTTATAACCGTACTGTCTTAACATATAACAAAAAAAGGTATTCCTGAAGGCAGTACGGTTATTACCGTCATGCGTCGAAGTAACACGCATCCAAACACAACGGCAACAGCCGTAGTGTCGCTGTGTGCGCACACATCCCAAACTGACTTCAATACAAATATACAATTTGATCTTGTGCATTACATTTTGACAGTAAAAACTTATATTCTTCTCACAGAGTGCCAGTGGAAATGTGTTGTATGTATAACTCACAGTTGTTAAGCTGCTCCTACCGTACTGGTAATAAGGAGAATTTGAAAGTTTACGGCAATAACCGTACTGACGATATTTGCAATACAAAAAAACGGTCATAGCCGTTACCGCGCGCGAACGTGTTAAGAGCCTGCTTGAAACCAGGTAAAGGAAAATATAACGCTCTTATTCATAATGACTTATCGGAGGTTTAAATAAACGGAGATTCTATCGGAGCGATAATAAACATTTTAGCGTAAAAAGACTATTATGAAGAACAATCTTTGACAATTTTCGCGAACCGATTTTAGCGAACTTTTAAACCTCCGATAAGTCATTATGAATAAGACCATAAGAAGATAATTAACTATTTTGAAGGATGTTTAAAACTAATCCAAGAATCTATACGTGATTTAGTAAGTACTTTCATCTATTTTGTGGGGTATAGTCTAGTAGGAAAATGCAAGTGATCAAAAATAAAGCTCTTTAGAAAGGAAGAATCAACGCGTGATACCTTTATTTCTATAGTACCTAATAAGTAGTGATGTTTTTACTCCATGTGGAGTTACAAAGGTTGTATGTTTGACTGTATGAACTCGCTGTAGATGCAGAGTGACTTTATCCACTAGAACTTCTCATTTAGTTATAAGTTACGTAAAAGTTGTACAAAACGATGCTTACTTATTGTTTAATTCAATAGGTAAGTGCTCTATAGTCCCTGCCTACCCCCATGGTATAAAGGCGTAATATTATAATGATGATTTAATAGATTAGAAGGTACGGTTAAATAAAAATACACTGAAATGTATTTAAAACTCATATATTTTATACAATACAAGTTAGACAATACACAATACAGGCTTAAATGTATAATAATTTAAAAATTTAAGCCAAGTCTAAAAAACGTATAATACACCACATTCACATAAAAAAAAAATTACTACACATTATAACAACAGGTAGGTATGTAGTCAGCTTTTCTAACGAAAGTAATAATAATAACCAAAACTTAATACACAAATGTTTATATTAGAATAAAAGTTTTAAAAATTAGTTTAAAATCATTTCCGAAAAATTGTAGCCAAAATTCAATGTAGGCACGGGCAATAAAATAGCAAATTTAACTGATCGTAAATATTACTATTAGTCTTAAGACGATACCAAAATAGTTTCGTGCATTTTTCTATGTACGAAGTTTTCATTGTTTCTTTAGATTGAATGGCTAGAGCTCTAATTTTTAAGTATATGTTTTTTCAATATATGATCTAGGATCGCATCAACTCAGAAACACGATTGAAAAAAGTTTTCTCGATAGAAAATCTTGGCGAAACAACCTCTCAAAATTTTTATTTTTTTCATTTGTCGGTCTATTATCGCGTATTAACTAATGAAATAACTTTAAAAACATAAGTAACTATTATATATAGAAACACGTAAATCAGAATTAAAATATATTTAGTAGATTTTGAGTAAATAGGAAAAGTATCCCTAATTCATCATTTTCTGTGCCTACTGGCTGTGTTAATATGTACGTGTCGGCGATGATATACGATAATATTGATGTAGGCCCTTAAGAGGATACCAAAATAGCTTCGTGCATTTTTTTATGTACGAAGTTTTCATTGTTTCTTTAGATTTAATGGCTAGAGCTCTAATTTTTAAGTATATGTTTTTTCAATATATGATCTAGGATCGCATAAACTCAGAAACGCGATTGAAAAAAGTTTTCTCGTTAGAAAATCTTAGCGAAACAGCCTCTCTAATTTTTTATTTTTTTCATTTGTCGGTCTATTGTCGCGTATTAACTAATGAAATAACTTTGAAAACATAAGTAACTATTATACAGTACATACGTACGTACAACTACATAAGTAACTATTATATATAGAAACACGTAAATCAGAATTAAAATATATTTAGTAGATTTTGAGTAAACAAAAAAATATCCCTAATTCTTCATTTTCTATGCCTACTAGCTGTGTTAATAGGTACATGTCGAAGATAATATTGATGTAGGCCCTAATCTTTAAGTTTATACAAAAAAAATATTTGTTTACAAAGCTCTATATTTAATACATGTGCTCTTATCATAATAATAATAGGCAAATCTGACAGTAGATAAACATAACAATCAACGTTTTTCATATTCACGCGTACAATAATGTATACAAACTTTAACGTCGTTGTTTAAATTATATCTACAATAATATATAATCCGACATCTTTTTATATTTATGTATACAAAGTTATGTATAAGTAATAAAAATTTAACGTCGTAATTATTGCTTGATACTGTGGACTAGAGAGGACTAGAAAATTAGATATTTTAATAAAATTTTGTACCCCGTTTATGAAATATTCTCTCGCAGAGGGATACCTATATAATTTCTCACACATATGGTAATATGGAAAGAGTATATTATTTTCTCCGTGTGGTGACGGATTAAGAATACAAGTGTCACCACCCCATCTCCTCCCAAGGGTGCGGTAAAAGTCCGCTGAGGGATATTGCACACAGATAACAACATCTTCTGTGGGAGATGGAAAACTCGAAAATAAATCCTGTGCCAACACGCCTGGTCAGCGCGGCACAGTATACCATAATCCCTCCCAAAGTGGAGGAGGCCCGTGCCCAACAGTGGGACGTGAATGGGCTGGAGAAGAAGAAGATATTATTTTTAGATTACGCATTATTCTTAAATTTTTAAATAAAATTGTTTCTACGGATTTAGGCTACTTAGATTTAGGCGGATTTAATGAGATTTTATTTCAATAAATAAATCGCGAGGTTTTTTTTTTTTTTTATACTACTGAGGTGGCGAACAAGCGTACGGCCCGCCTGGTGGAAAGCGGTTACCGTAGCCTATAGACGTCTGTAACACCAGGGGCATCACTCGCGCGTCGCCGACCCTGCAGAAATCTCTTCACACCTTTTTTGAAGAACTCCAAGAGGTGTTATAGAAACTTAAAATTTTCCCTAACTTGACGAATTTTGATCTATAGGCGATTAAAGGCGATATATTTTTGAAAATTATTGAGGAAGTTCAAACATGTTACTTAGTTTTTAATGTTCAAATTATATATGATTTGTGAGAAATATTTAACGGTGTATAAGGATTTATTATTCAGGTGCTAGAGTGGTGGTCGTAGGTTCATGTTCTGGTTCACCAGCGAACTCCCCAATACTTGTATAAACACCAGATAGAAGGCACAGCATTCCTGCTATTATGATAAAAAGATCCCGCCACAGTTTGTATTTTCCAGGGCCATATCTATCCGGGTACCATACACACGCATCGATTATAGCTGGAAATACAATACCGAGAAGTGACAAACATAATGCACCAAGCAGAGATATGGCTGCACCTAAATTTGGAGCCGCCAACGCCATACCAACTGAAAAGATAGAAATATTTTAATATATTATTATAGTGAACGATTTTCAGTTGATGTAATTAAGCAAAGAAATGAATTGCTCGATGAATTGAAAACAAGAGAAATAAAAGATGGATTGATTGTATAAAGTAACAGCTGTTGCCCGAGTCTTCGTATGGGGGGAATTTTGAAATATATTCCGTTATTGCAACATTTTTTACTGATGCTTGGCTCCTATTGTTCGCAGCGTTTCTTGGCAACAGAAACAACCAGGCGGATAGCGAAGTTGAAGTAATAGGGTAGGTACCTTTTGCATTTCGGTAATCTTTATCATTACTTATTATAAAACAAAGTCGTTATTGTTGTATGTATGTCCCTATGTGAGCTATATTTTTAAAACTACACATCGGATTTCAATGCAATTTTGTTTAATAAATGGAATGGTTCAAGAAGATAGTTTTTTGTCTCTCTCTCAAGCCCATTTACGTCCGACTGTTGGGCACGGGCCTCCTCTTTGGGAGGGATTATGGTCTACTATGCCGCGCTGACCAGGCGTATTGGCATCGGGTTTGTTTTCGAGTTTTCCGTCTCTCACAGAGGGTGTTATCTGTGCGCAATATCCCTTAGCTGACTTTTACAGCACCCTTGGGAGGAGATGGGGTGGTGACACTTGTATTCTTAATCCGTCACCATACGGTCATATTTTTTTTACGTTCACTTAAGCGTATCTACCGGCCATAATGTAGCTTTAAGGCCTTAGGCCAATTTGATTACAAGATAGATTTAAGTGAACACATATTTTTTGTATAATTTGTTTAGAATTGTTTATTAAATTCCAAGCGCACGAAGTTGCGGGCATCCCATAATAAGGATCTATTTATGAATAGCCTTTCTATTACTAAGCACAGTGAGTAAAAAAAAGAAAACAAAATATAATAATATCTTACAAGGTATTAAAACTAGAAGGACTCGTAATCCATAATCATACAATTTACCACTACTGCCTGGCTTGAGTCGTTTCTTCAATTTACGCATTAAAATTTCGTAAGCCACAAAGTTTTGTAGTGGAAAGGAACAGAATATTGCTATTGCAAATAAAACCTTTGCACACTGCGCCTTCCTACAAACATTTGATGCATGGTTAGAATAAAAGGCGTCATAAGAGTTTCTTTTACTTAAGTGTAGATTTATTAATCGACTTTCCAAGAAGTGGAATAACTAGTATTTTTGTTACAATTGGGATGTGTTAATTGGAACCGATTTTTAAATTCTTTTATTATTTTAAATGGTGATCAGAAGTGGTCTCATTTTCTACAATTTAGGATCAACTCCAAGATCCCAGCGAAATCGAAAATTAACCCCAAGCTGTCATTTGAATTCCTATAAATACAGTTATGCTAAAATATTACATTAAATTTTTTCACGTTTAGGTTATTTCCAAATTTGACTTTCACCAAAATTTTTATTTATTAGAGAATTTCTAGAAATACAACATTATGAAATGCTACAATTTAAGTTTTATATATCAGAAGAGTGAACTTACTTTTGTTCAGAAGGTAGATTCAGTGTGATGGATGGTTCCACATGTTCGCCATATTTCACATAGCCTGCTACACCAAGTGCTACGTAGAGAAGCAATATTATAATCATACCGATACTTAGTAAACCAAACGGTCCTGTAAATCTATCTGGATTCTCCATATTGTACTCCAGAGCTAATACCTAGCAAACAACAGAAACATCATAAAAGAAACAAGGTGAAAATATTTAGGGACTTCCTTTGGCGTAGTAGATAAAATACCCACATAAAAAGTCTGAGCAAAATAGTGAAACTGATAATATGGTTACTTAGTTGGAAGAGCAACGGAACGGTATTTCGAGGTCGTGGGTTCAAGTCCCGCTCGTCCTGATCATTTTTTCCACTATAATTTAGTATATTAAGTGAACTAATAATATGGGTTGAAGAAATAAGGATCTCTCGTTGCTAATGTGCTAAAGCAGATTAAAACCATCATCATCATACCATCTAATTAAACTTGGAAACTGAACTTTTGCCATATTTCTATACGCATCTTATATAATAAACTAATATTTTGTTCGAACGCACTAATCTCAGGAACCACTGGTACGATTTGAAAAATTCTTTCCGTTTTTAGAAAAAAATGGTCAAGTGCGAGTCGGACTCGCGCACGAAGGGTTCCGTACCATTATCTATGCAACATAAGGCAACGTTATTAGTATCGAGCAAGAAACGGTAAAAAAATCATGTTTGTTGTATGGGAGCCCCCTTAAATATTTATTTTATTTTATTTTTAGTATTTGTTGTTATAGCGGCAATAGAAATACATCATCTGTGAAAATTTCAACTCTCTAGCTATCACCGTTCTTGAGATACAGCCTGGTGACAGACGGACGGACGGACGGACGGACAGCGAAGTCTCAGTAATAGGGTCCCGTTTTTATCCTTTGGGTACGGAACCCTAAAATTGTTGTAATAACGAGGAGTTTTTCCTAAGTTCCATGTACATCATTACCTGCTACAATTTTAATTTCATTCTTACGGTGATTTAGATGTTCAATGTTGTTGGTACAATTTTGTGCAATTAATGTTGCTAACAAATATTGCAATAGGACTACTTACCACTCCAACGGCTTCCAACGAGAACAGCACGGTACCGATAAACAAGGGAATATCTTCCAAAGATTTGACCCTTAACTTCTCACTGTCTACGACCACATCGTCTTCGATCAAATAAAAGAATACAAATAACATTCCCAGTATAGTAACAGCATTTGAGAATGTAGACACAGGGGTCAGCAACTTGAGGTCTTTGATCAGATTCAACAATAACAGTGGCACGAAAATGTACAAAATCATCAACCTCAGCGCAACTACCACGTTGTAGTATCCACATATCTGTCATAAAATTATTTACATGAATCATAGGTTTAGGTAGTTTAGGACTAAAAGCTCTTAAGCAAATAAAAAAAAGTGTCACTTTGGTTATACTTACTCCAAAATATTTGACTAAACTTAACAGTTAAATTGCTGAAATATCACTATTGTGTTTGTCTAACCTGAAGGCTTAGTATGTTTCTTCTATCGAGTTTATAATTAAAGCCCTTAAATTATTGAAGGTAAAAAGGATACAAAATAACGCATCCCTCTCACTCTCTTTTTTAGTTCATTAATATCTCATAGTTGGGGACGGGCTTCCTCCTCTTTAGGAGGTATTATGGTCTACTGTGCCGCGTTGACCAAGCATGTCGACACAAGGTGTATTTTCGTGTATTACGTCTCTCACAGAGGATGTTACCTGTGTACAATATTCCTTTACTGACCTTTACAGCACCCTGGGAAAGAAAAGGGGTGATGACACTTGTATACTTAATCCGTCGCCACACGGAAATATAAAATAATGCATAGAAGACAGAAATACCTGTTGAATATTAACACTGACGAACACTACATATATAGCACAGATACCAATTTGCCAGAGTAGAAGCATACCCTCGACGAGCCCGTAGGACATGCCGCTGGCCCAACGAAGCCATTTTGGACCGTATTGTACAGCTAACTTCATAGACTTAGGGTATGCTATATAGCCACGTTTCCATTTCTTACATAACTGATACTGCGCGAGAATCTAAACACAATTTTATCAACAATCATTAACGAATTATATTGTCCGTAGAAATTTAATGAAGTATTAATTTCCCATTAAATTTCCACGCAATAATATTTTTAAGTATTCATGTTTTTAAAGAACAGACCAGTAGATTCAAACAGTAACAAGCAAATAAGCCAATCAGAGCGGTGCCCAGGACGCCAAAGAAAATGCCGACACGTTTGCACGCTTCAGGCATTGCCAACACACCAACGCCTACACAGCCTTTAAGCATGTGAATCATGGTATCCAAATATCTGTCAATAAAAGGAAATATTCTTATTATAAGGAATTTACTTACATTGAGTAAAGTTTAAAATTGTATTATACAATAGGCATTTGAACTTGCTAATTGTTTAAGTAGTGAATAAGTAGACCATAAAAACCTATGCAGAGCCTGCTGGAGTGCTAGTATATAAAGAGAGTAAATTAAATAAATAAATATTCATGGACATTTCACACAACGTCTTCTGGTCCTAAGCTAAGCTTATATACTTATGTTATAGGTACTAGAGAACGGATATAATACATAAACTACTTTCCTTTTGTAAATACATACCTACATTTATATAGAAATACCCAGACACAGTACAAACATTTGTACGTCAATCCCTACTAATATTATAAATACGAAAGTAACTCTGTCTGTCTGTCTGTTACGCTTTCCCGCTTAAATCTCTCAACCGATTTTGATGAAATTTGGCACAGACACCTTTACTACCTTGGCTACCTTTTATAGCGAAAAAAGGGATGAAAAGTTTTCTAAATTTCACGCGGATGGAGTCGCGGGCAACAGCTAGTTATAAATATCACACAAATGATTGCATTATTGATGATGCAGTCCATTGCATGAACGACTAGACCACGAAGCACGCCGAAGTAAACTCTTTTTGAATAACTTTGTACTCTCTACTTATCAACTAAACTAGAGAAATGTGTAAAGAAGATTTAAATAATTAACACAATTACGTGGTAGGTTTTGCAACGACTCGATGTTTGTGAGGGTCGAAGCCTGTCTCTTCTGGATCATCTGCAAAAACATCCATGACTTTAGACTATTTCTGTACACTAACACTATTTTATATCTGGGCTCAGATTATCACTGAGGTAAATCTTTGGGATACTGTTGTTTTAGATGTGCAACAATTAAGGGCCTACATCAATATCATCGCCGACACGTACATATTAACACAGCCAGTAGGCACAGAAAATGAAGAATTAGGGATACTTTTCCTATTTACTCAAAATCTACTAAATATATTTTAATTCTGATCCACGTGTTACTATACATAATAGTTACCTATGTTTTTAAAGTTATTTCATTAGTTAATACGCGATAATAGACCGACAAATGAAAAAAAAAAAATAGAGAGGTTGTTTCGCCAAGATTTTCTATCGAGAAAACTTTTTTCAATCGCGTTTCTGAGTTCATGCGATCCTAGATCATATATTGAAAAAACATATACTTAAAAATTAGAGCTCTAGCCATTCAATCTAAAGAAACAATGAAAACTTCGTACATAGAAAAATACACGAAGCTATTTTGGTATCCTCTTAAGTGTAGGATAATTTAATTCCTATAACGATGTATGATGCATAAATACGAAGTAGATAATAGATACTTTATGTCACTGTTTTATAAAATGATGTTAGACCCACTCTCTGGCCTTGAATTATTCATAAAACAATCAATATGCTTGTTACGCAATTACACATGATGCAGGACTGGATATGAAAGAGTAAAACATAACATTTGAGAATGTATAGGTCCCGGCACGAGTCTTGAGCGCTCGGTGGTAGAGTGGGGATCGCTTTGCGCCTCGTATACTTCATTGCAAAAAAATGGAGATCATTTACTTTAATATAATTATATTCTGAATTTTTTTTTACATAATACATGTTGTTGCTTGACTACATTCCACCTGATGGTAAGTGGTAATTAAATTAAAATACTTGTGTTATTGTCTATTATTTAAATAAATAAATAAATAAATATTCATGGACATTTCACACAACGTCCTCTGGTCCCAAGCTAAGCTTATATGCTTGTGCTATGGGTACCAGAATTTGGATATAATACATAAACTACTTTTTTTTTGTAAATAGATACTTATAATACATAGTAAACACCCAGACGCAGTACAAACATTTGTATGACAATTAAAAACATCACACAAATGATTGTCCTGACCGGGAATCGAACCCGAGACCTCATGATCGGCAGTCCGTTATATGAACCACTACACCACGAGGCCCGTCAAAATCCGTTTATATCATTTTAGGGATAATAATTGTTTCTAATTATGAGTAAATAAATATTTACGGATATTTCACACAACGTCCGCTGGTTCCAAACTAAGCGTAATGATACTTGTGATATGGATACTAGATTACGGTTATAATACATACCTATACTACTTTTTTGTGTAAATACATATAATAGCTATTATATAATAGATATTATAGTATATTAGAGTTATACTTATAATAGATAGAAAACACCCAGACGCAGTACAAATAACTGTGTACATTACACAAATAATTGTCCTGTGCGGGAATCGAACCCGTGACCTCGCGATCGTAAGTCGGCTACATAGCCGCTACGCCACGAGGCCTGTCAATAAAAACAAACAAATATAAAAATTTTCATTTTAAAAGCTTCAGCTCAAAAATTTATATGTATTAATTTAATTGTCTTGAAGTGTACTCGTAGTCGTAAGGAAAGTGCATCTAGCACAGAGAACGAATTACGAGTGGCAAATATGACGCGACGCGCAGCAGGCCAATCACATACGATGATTTGATTCAACCGCTCCCGCACTTCTCCTCCTACCTCCTAATAGACCCAATAATTCACTTCTGCGCAGGTAAAGACCAGCGCCCAAAAATCCCGCCGATACCTATACTTCAAAACTTCAAATGACACTAATATAAATCAAATTGCTTACATCAATATCTGCTCTTATCCCAAATTATTAGGAGGCAACGCAACACGTTTATTACTTCCAAGTTTTTCTGTCAGACGTCACACTCTCATTATTCTTTATTCTGTGCACTCTCATTAACTTTGAACATAATCCCACAAAACAGTGTACAGTACGACGATCATACGATACGTACCTCCGGAACCCGAATCTACGAGCCCAGCCATGAACTTGTATATGAACATATTGAGGCTATTTCCAACCACAATTTTAACTATTAAAAATTTATTTATCCATAACTTCTCAAAACACCACAACATATAAAAATAAATAAATTCTTCCAAAAGCTTTGCGTATAAATTTATTAAATGTCATCTTTGTATCTTTCTCATCTATCAAATTCGTCTTTTTATTCAAAAAGAAGTAGGCCCAAGGAGATTCTATAACATAACTATGATTAAAACTGCTTAACTGTAATGGAGAATTCCTTCTTGGCATGTCCTTGTTCATAGAACGTAAAGGCAAAGAAGAGTGCTTCATGTGGGAGAAATAATTTTATATCTTCCACATAGGGTTGCCTGACAAAGGCTAGATAAAGGCTACAAGGCGGAGCACGTAAAAAAAAATTACACAGACAATAACAATCTAGTTATTAAATTGAGACATTTATTTAAATATGTTTACATCTACTACACTGAATTTTGATCCGGAAGGGATAATACATCGAATGAAAACAGAAACACCAAGTTGAATGACATCAATATTAAAAATTTGGCGGTAATACAACTGTTTAAGCGAATTCTATTACATATTATTTATTAAATTGTGATCACGAAAAAGAAATATCAACTTTAATTGTGATTAAATCTAATTATATGACTTAATATTAGGTACTTACTTATCTACACTACTCGTGAAGTGTTTGATTTTTAGACTACGCAAAGTTATAATATTAAAATGCCGTTTCTATTAAACAATAGTTTGAAAACTAATGTCATCATTCTCCTGCCCTTATCTCACTATTTGAAGTCGACTTGTCTTTTTCTTCCATAGTCTTCTGTTAGCCGTCATATCTGTGTTAACTCCTCTTTCTTTCATGTGCTCATTCACACAGTCCATCCATCTTTTCTTAGGTTTTCCTCTAGACTTTTTTCCTTCCACATTTATTCGCAAAATTCTATTAACAATATTACTTTAGAAGCTAAAAAGTTTTCACGAAGAGTATACTAAGTTTTAGAGTTAGTTGATTTATGACAGCATCTCAGTGCAAAAATAATATTTAAAAACATAATGAAATCCCTGATCAAAGCAAAATTAAATCTCTACGAAACTTCACAAGTAGTTCAAAGGACATTGTTATCATAATCGTGTTATTAATATATAGGTAATAGCGCAATATCATTACCTACTAACATAAATTAAACACAGATAGACGTCAGATTTTATCAACTACTGACTTATACCCTAATACGTTTAAGGTACTTTTAAAATAAGTGTATAATAACATAAAGCCACAACATGTATTCGACTTCAGCTGTATGCTTGAAAAATATCTACTTAATTAAAATTACAACAATCAGATTGGATACATCTATTTGAGAAAAGGGGAATGGAATGTAAGCACTCCTATGCATCTGAAATTACAAGATCGGAGATATTCTTTTATTTTTAGGGTTCCGTACCCAAAGGGTAAAAACGGGACCCTATTACTGAGACTTCGCTGTCCGTCCATCCGTCCGTCCGTCAGTCTGTCACCAGGCTGTATCTCAAGAACGGTGATAGCTAGACAGTTGAAATTTTCACAGATGATGTATTTCTATTGCCGCTATAACAACAAATACTAAAAATAAAATAAAATAAATATTTAAGGGGGGCTCCCATACAACAAACATGATTTTTTTACCGTTTCTTGCTCTCATACAACAAACGTGATTAATTAAGTATTGTGTGTGTTGTTTGCACATTTATTAATAACGTGCCTTATGTTGCATAGATAATGGTACGGAACCCTTCGTGCGCGAGTCCGACTCGCACTTGCCCAATTTTTTAAATCTGTGATCGCTATAAACGCTAAGCATCGAGAGATATTTTAAGTGTTCTATCATTACATGTTAGGCCCTATTTTGTTAATAACAAAATACAAGAACTCAACAGAACTAAAAAATGCAAGAGTAATTTTTTTACAAATTTATTACTTTAGTGTACCTAATTTCAGTTCTGAAAATAAAATGAATTTATATTATTGAGAAATAATTGCAATCCTAAAATAATTATACTTTACGGACCTCCTAATGTTAAATACAGAAATATTATTACATATTATTAGCAGTAAATATTAATTCTAAAATAATAACTAAACGATTTTCCCTTTTATAAATACATTTGATAAGATAAATTATACAACAGAAACATGAAATAATTCTGTAAATTACGCACTCAGAAGAGTCGTACTTACGCACTCGAATAAAATGATCCCATCATTTCTTTAAAGTATTACTTATCTCTCCAAATAATTGAAACCGTCTCTGATAGTTTACATTTCAATTAGGTACTGCAAAAATATATTCATTTCAATACTCAGAATACTAACATAGAGATGACTAAGTAATAATACTGATTACAATTTGGTATTCAAATCAGACAGCTTACAAAATATCTTGCCACTGCCAGGGTACTTGTCCTTCTGGGCTCAAAAAGTATTTTTTAAACTCAGCCCTTACATCTCGTGAATCTGTAGGCAAAAGGCTTTTAAGAGAGTCAAATCTTTCATCGGATAACAAAGCAAAAGAGTCCACCAGTTCAGGTGAATTTGGTCCGCGAAATCGTTGAGCGAATAAATTCTGCAGGCAGCAGCAGCATATGACTATATTGTCGACAAGACGTGGCGGCACTAGCAGTGGACCTCGGAATACCTTCCACTTATGACGCAATCGCAACAGAGCTCTATTCACGGTCAACTTGGCCCGCGATATACGAGTGTTGAAAACTCTATTCAAATCATTTTTAGCGCATTCTGGACGACTATGCTTAGTCATCAGATATGGCTTTGGAGGAAACAATGAACTTCCGAGTATCATGAAAGGTACAGGCCTGGTATTTTCACTCAGTGGCTGATGCTCTGGTACTTCAAATTCGTTCCGAGCAAATTTTGTGCCAATCACAGAGTTCTCCATTACGTCACCACGGTAAGGATTCTTTCGGTATTGTCCCAAATCAATTGCGACAAATCTATCATTGGCATCCACAATTGCCAAAAAGACAATTTTCTTTCCATCAACAAATAAATTTTTGCCTTCAATTGCTCCAATGCAGTTGGGCATGTCGTACTTGTTTTTGAAGTCTACCGCATTTCTCTCCCACATTTCTCTGGTAGGTTTGGGCATTGCGATTGGCACAAGATGTTTCGCCATTGTCTTACTTACTACACGTATAACACGTAAAATTCTGGGGTGCGCGATGCTATACTGTCGGCCGAGCTCCTGCATTGTCAGTCCCGATGCCAAAAATCTGAAACGTGAGAAACCAAATGTTTAATAATTGTTTAGTTACCTACTTGTTCAAAGCATATAGATCCATTCAATGCAATATAGTAATCGATTTCTTCGTCCATTATAACGAAAGGTACTAATAGCTGTAATGTACAATACGTGTTAGACCGTAAAACAATCCTGTATTGTATATGAATAAGTACAGCAAAAAAAATCGTACATGAAATTACGGAAATTGATGTTTGGACTGAGATGTTTTAAGTATCCTACACCCATAGTTGAAAAGAAAAGTAGCATTGAACGTTTACCTTTTTTTCTGATAATCTTATTAATTATGATAGAATTTCGGCCAATGGGCGATACATTATACTTCACAAATTTATACATAACATAGCGAATATTTTAAAATGCATAGCAGTCTATATTCATGAATTACAAACCTAAATATAAAATAAAACTATAGCAATGTACGCTCAGCAAGATTTCTTACAGAATTGTTGTAATAGTTACCTCAAAGTGACAGCTAAGCAATCCTTTGTGTTAAGATTTTCGGAAATAAGTCTACGATAGCGGCAAAGTTTTCCTTCCAACATGTCATGAAGTTCTAAAAACTCCTCTGGACCTATCCCAAAGCAATCCAAAAATATGGACTCTTTGTCCAAGAGACTTTTGAAGAGCTGAGGTATAGACGTGTAACGAATCCGTCGAGCTGGTCTCTCTAATTCTTGAGGGGGTGGGGTCGGGACTTGTTCTTCTTCTTCGGATTCCGAGGAAGCATCCATTTTGAATTCGATGATTCGATAATTATTAATACAATGTAAAATTATCTTGATGGACATATCAAGGACTCAAGAGTTAGGACAAAGAATATCTCTTCTTCACCATTCAAACGAGTAGACTACGCGGTTTTGATGGCGTATCATCCTGTAATTCAAATATAAATTTTTTTTAAATCTTATTTTAATTAAGATATTATATTTTTCTAAATGCACTATTATTAGAATTTTATTAACCGGACACAAAGCATACCTATTCTTCTACTAATTAACTAGAATATTACATACAATGCAACTTACATGAGATTCCATCGTGTGGTTTTTCAAAATTTTTAACAGTAAACAGCTCCGTAACAGTTGCTTAAATGAAAAATATAACGTAGTTAGAGACACATTAAAATAATATTTCTTAATTTTCAAATATTTTTGCAACACAAACTGCTCAGACAACACTGCAAGAAGACGATATGAATTTGCTATGAAAATGCTAAGGAAGGAATTGCGATTGCGCGACAACGCCCAAAGTTTTACATCAAAGTAAGACACTGGAAGTGGCTACTTCCCATCCAAACAATACACACGAAAGAGGCTATCTGGCGCTATCTCGCGCAACAACTACGAAATTGATTTTAATGAAACTTTACAGATGGATTAGAATAACACAATACATAGGGTCATAGGCATAACATTAAGCTAGGTCACTGGTAACAGTAGTAGCCAAGGAGCGGAACAATAATAATAATTGTTGTGTATATCGTTGCAATTGTGTTTTTGTAAAGTAGAAAATTTATCGTTTTCAAATTTCAGGATGCAAAAAAAAATTAACAATAGACTACCAAACTTGATAAAATTTGGCACTAAGCAATCAGTTATGGCATTAATAACACTAAATAATTGATTGCTTAGTGGCGAATTTTATCAAGTTTGGTAGTCTATTGTTAATTTTTTAGGTTATAATGGTGCCATTGAGCTTCGTTTGTGACACAATTCAATTATGAGACTTAGGACCCAGGCGTGTATATGCCTTACTTTCAAGTTTTCCGTCTCTTACAGAGCATTTTGTGTATGTACAGTGGAAATAATGGGGTGGTGACACTAAACTTGTATTCTTAATCAGTCACCACACGGACTTCAATTAGCTCACTACTTATGCTACTAAAACAGTAGACATTTTAATTTATTAATATAAAACAAGAAGTCTTGTCTAGTAATCATAATCTGTGTACTTCACTCAGCGCATGTCTGTTACGTCGGCGCAGTAAGGACTCGTCGCCTCCCGGAGCTGTTGAGCGTGACTGCGCAATAAGACACCTTTGTTCACAGCCATCAACCCCTCAACATATTACACAACATAACAAGACTCAACAAGTAGTTTAAAAAAACAGCAAATAAACAAAGATTGTTATAACCTCAAGGTATCCCAATTCTTTTTGTAGCTGACTTAACCTAGGTCTCAGGAGTTTTAACCCTATGGGACATGTCAAGTCCATTGTACCATATTGATATATTAGACATCCTAATTATATAATTCTACTAGCTGACCCGGCAAACGTTGTTTTGCCATACAAAAAAAAACCAAAAAGGTTTGAAAAATAGATGTTGGCCGATTCTCAGACCTACTGAATATGTATGTAAAATTTGAGAAGAATCAGTCAAGCCGTTTCGGAGGAGTACGGTAACTAACACTGTGACACGTGAATTTTATATATTAGATGTAGAAATCAATAGGTCTGTATTACAATTTTATAGGTGACGTAATTAGTACTGTATCCACCAATCACAAGTAGCTTAGGAAAGATTGATTTATGTGCATTATTCTGAAGTAGGTATTGCTCAAGACAATTTATTGCTCAAATATTTATTACTAGAGATGTTGCCCGCGACTTCGTATGCGTGAAATTTAGATATTAAACCTTAACAAAGATTACACGCTTAAGTCCTGAATATTTAAATTAAACCACGAATTACGGATTTGGACGCGTATATTTGTTTCAAATTTTGACCCGACGATTCGGAGACTTTTCAATCACCATGGTGACGGGACTGAAGTCTCCGAAATGTCGGATAAAATTTGTAGCAAATATACGCGTCTAAATCCGTATAAAAAATAAATGGGCCGCGCAAGTGTTAGAGAATTTATTGAATGTTTTCTTATTACTATTATACTATTTTTATACCTACCCATTAATCATCAAACCGGTCATCACATCCAAGTGAAACTGCTGAGCATAGGTATTCTCTATTAAAATTGATAACAGATGAAATTCCAGTGTGACTTACTTGTTCAGTTTTATTTAGATATAATGAATAATATAAATGTATCTATACGAACCAGCAATGGAAGTAGATCTGTTTGCCCGTTTGATTTATATCAGAATATTTTTTACCACATTTTGATGTCACAGTTCTAAAAGCATATTTTCATAACATTATAGGAGGAGGGTTGACAACAGGCAGACGGCCTGTCCTTAAAAAGGTAGTTTTCTCTGTTCTATTTACATAAACCTTAATACTGTTGCTTCGGTTAAGAAGCAGTGTTGAAAAAACACAGGTCTTTATCGACATACATAATTTCTGAAACCATGGCTCTATATTGCTAGATGTGGCCCGCAACTTATACAAAAAAAAACATTCTCTTGAATCACTATATCATTAAAAAAAGCTGTATCAAAATCCGTTGCGTACTTTTGAAGATATAGGGACGTACATACAAAAATAACGACTTTGTTTTTTAATAAGTAAAGATATACTCTACCCTGTCGGTGCCTTAGTGCTCAGTAGTACCCGCGATACCGGAGACTAAAATGATATCTGCCTTTAACCATATATGAAATGAAAAATCATTTAATCAAGTAGACACAATTTTTCAGAAAAATTATGTGCTTAAGACACGTCCAAATTTTTTTTTCCCTTCTACCGGTTCAGGACGCAATCTGCTGAGAAGAACCGGCGTAAGAAACTCAGCAGAGCTTCTAATCAAATCAATATTTTTTTAATTAAATGTCAATTATACTTACAAATACTTATAATAAAACTTTACAATATAGAATATGTATTGCTCCAGAGTAACTTATACCCAAGCTTCATCATCTTTAATAATCAGAAATTTTATTATACGCCTTTTTACATAATTTAGTTTTAATGAATTTTTTAAATTTAGAATTGTTAAATTCTCAAGTTTATTATAAAATTGTATACAACGACCCATGAAAGAGTTACATATTTTGTGGAGACGGGTTACATGCATCACAAGATTGTGTTTATGCCTTGTATTAACATTATGGTGGTCGCTTTTTTTTGTAAAATAATGAATATTTTTATGAACATACAATAAATTTTCATATATATATTGCGAAGCGACCGTTAAAATATTTATGTCTTTGAATTTCTCCCTTAGAGAATCCCGCGGACCTAGGTTATATATACTCGTAGCTCTAACAGCGCGTTTCTGGAGCACAAAATATATCCGATTAATGTCCGCACAGCTTCCCCAAAGAAGAATTCCATAGCATATTACACTGTGAAAATAACTAAAGTAAATGAATGTATATGAATGTATATCTTTATATATATAAATCTTCTGTACGTGTGTTTGTAATTGAACTCCTCCTAAACGGCTGGACCGATTTTGATGTAATTTTTTGTTGTTGATTTTTACACAGAATTGTATGGCAAAACAACGTTTGCCGGGACAGCTAGTAATGTATATGAAGTGAAAAAGGCGTACAAATCTGTAAATGTTGCTTTGAGATCATAAATAATACGAAAACAGACTAAACCATATATTGTAGATAGTGTATTGTTTTATTATCATTATAACATCAATTACTAACAGGACACAAGATATTGGTATCAATTCTACATGCATAACTAAACTTAACTTATGTAAAAAATTAACATTCACGAATTGTGATATTGATACAATCACTTTTCATTTTTTAGTTATGTCATGTTTAGTTGTGCACATAGAATCGGTACCATTCTCTATATAAATACAACTCTTTACTAAACATATTAATCATTAATCTTTAGCTATAACAATGAGTAGTTACTTCTTATTTAGCTACACACTGGTTTACTGGGGTATGTACTCTTTATAAACTTCTATCAGAAAGAATATTATTTTAGATATTTCAGCTTCACTTGCAAGTAATTTGACATATTCCCCCATATTACAAAACGCGGCTCAACGTTAAATCCAGATTTAACAAAATTTATTTACGAGGAATTGGTTAGTTAGACCCGCTCTGACACTAGTTTGGCGTCGGTTTAAGACTAAGGTCGTTGTTAGATCTAGGATTAGAGAAAAATCTGCTTGAAATGCGCAATTGAAGTGTTTAAAAAGCCAGGCTTAAACTGTGGCTTAAACTTAGTCCACGTTTTGTAATAAGGCGGAATATGTATAAGAACCACCATTAGATAATCTGCTTTAATTTAAATCATGTGCATAACGATACAGATCCTTAGGGTTAGGGATATATGAACTTAAGAGTACTGAAACATAATATACGTTGCTTGATGAAAAAATATGGCCTCTAAATGTGTGGCTATGGTAAGGGCTATGGTTGGGATTTTCTTCCGCAATAATATCAGTGTTATAGAGATCAGCGTAAGTACAGGTTATTCAACAAAGCCTGAAGTATTAGCACATTGGCTGGACGTATAACTTGACGAGCGGGGTAAATTAGGGGAGGAAGGTCCTCGAGTGGCGACTACGTACCGGATGGCGCAAAGTAAATTAGCCCCCAACAAGGTGAAGTGACGATATCATCAAGACTGTAAATATGTAATAGCTTAATAAAATTATAAATAATTGTAATTTTATCAGTTGTACGTCATAGTGAGTACATGTATAGAGAATGTGGAAGGCCTGATCTCATACTATACACACATGTACATTTTAATGATATGCAACTTCTTGGAAAGATTATTACACGGGTAAATACATTCCTCCTATATACCACAGATTGATCAGTTCACTCTATTTTAACCAACTTAAAGGGAGCTGACCACCAGCACACCAACTATCCATGTAGTGAGCAATTAAGAATACAATCATCACTTCATCTTTTCCCCAGGATGCTGTGAAAGCCAGCTAAGGATATCATAAGTAGATAGCATTATTCGTGAGACACAGAACACTCAAAATTAAAGCCTATGTCTACATGCCTGGTCAGCTCGGCAGGCGAGGGTTCCCAAAGAGGAGTGAAGTATATAATTATATTGTTCTATGTAGAATCAAATTTCGACCTCGTAAACAGTCCATTACTCAAATCACTGTCTAATTTGTTTTATACCTTTCAGGGCTGGTTGAATATACCTAGGATTCCTTTATGTATCAAAATAATAGCTTTTGCACATAAAGAGGACACTATATCCACAACTAGTTACAACTTTCAAATTTGTATACCACGCATTACATACTGCCATTCACATCGAAGATTCAAATACTTCTATTACGAATGGTACATACCTTACAATTATAAAGGTGGAATGGAATGGGATCTTTATTTCTATGGGCCTGCTAATATGGAGTGGGATTTTCAGTGATTCTACGGCTTTTGTTGAAAAACACGTGTAGTGCAATCCTTCTTAGAAGTTCAGGTTCGTACATTGTACTTGTCTTTTCTTCTTTATCATCCGAATCCCAAACTTTGATAGGACTCGTAATTTGTATTACACACATAATATACCTACTTAATACTCTTACACTTATGTAAAACAGTTTTATTTAACCGACTTCAAAAAAGGAGAAGATTCTCTATTCGTCTGTATAGGTATATTTTTTTGTTTTTTTTTATGTTTGTTAGCTCATACCTTTTAACTGGGCGAAAGCGAAAGCTGGTGGTTCCTGTGTGGTCCCATTGACACTAGGTCAGAATCTGATGGTTATCTCCTGAAAAATCTAGGAAAACCCTAAAATTTCAATGGCACATGAAATCGCTTGAACTTATTTATTAAAGACTAGCTTTTGCCCGCTACTCCGTACGCGTGGAATTTTAGATCTCTATATATTTGGACCGTTTAAACCTTCCCTGGACTTTTACGAATATTTTAAGACCAAAATCACCAAAATCGGCCCAGCCGTTCTCGAGTTTTAGCGAGACTAACGAACAGCAATTGATTTTTATATATAAGATAGGTAGATACTCATACTCTATATGTTTTTCAATTTAGGCATTAAAGCGCCTATTACGTTAATAACAGGTTTTGTGATGGTATGTAGTTTAAAAAAAAACGATAAAAATAACTTACGCAACAAACATAAAATTAAATTAAAAACAGGACTATTAAGCATTGCTGCGAGTATTTTCAATAACCAGGTAAGTACTTATTAATAAAATAATGTTAGATTTTCAATTGTTTCACTTCAAAATTCTGCAATTAAATTTAACAAATAGCATACTGTTAAAATAGCCGTTAAATATGTTTGGTTAATTAAACTTACTCATTATTTTTTAGTGATTTTTTTATTAATTCGTTATTTATTAATCATTAAATACAAATATGGATACAATGCAAATGGTAAATGAATTACTATTTTGGAGTTACATATAAGATTTGTGCCCTAGATACATTTCACAGATATATTATGATACCATTGTCTTACAAGTTACCTTACCACCGCAGCTTACCACTTTAAAGTAGTTGAAGGATGGGGCTTAGTGATAATAATATGATATTTTATTTTCTGGGAGGATTTTTAATTATTCGTATCATTTTAAAAAAGCTTTATATATCTATCCACATACCCGGAAAGTGCTCGTCACCGTGCTCGGCACTCGGCCCGGGATCCCGGGATTATGATAGTAATTCTATCGACATCATAATACTAGTGCTGTTATATTAGCGTTCTCTAGCGCGATTTACAAGGAATAGTTTCGATGTTTTATTTTAATCTTGATACCATAAGAGTGCCATCTACCACGATCTAAAATATCAAAAATTTAGGCAACAGGTCAGGAAAACGCCTCAACACAATGAGGACATTTAAGAAAATGACGAAACACCAACGAAATACGAATTACGAGCCATCCATGACGACATCCTAATTTAGAATAGAGTAAAATACTCCCCGTTTTCCAATCAGCGCATCATGCGGCACAATGTTCAACGTTGAGTGTTCCAATTACAGCATCGCATCGCACAATCGAGCACTCTCAAAAGTAAGCCGTTCAATCCATACCAACTTCAGCGACAGAAAATTAACAAATATTTTTTGTATAAATTGGCATTGATTGAAATTTTATTTATATATTATCGTTAGTAATATTATTTATTGTTAAAAAAATTTAAGGCTTTCTTTTCGTCGGAGTTTTCTGGAAATATTCAAAGTTAATTCAAGCTGTGTTAAAAAATAAATAAATATAAGTATGGATGAAGGTATAAACAATGACTTTTTTATATTCCACACATATAATGTGAATACAATGTTTATTTTAGAATCTTTTTTTCAACACTGAATTTAGCGCAATCTGCTGGCGCATTTTAAAACTAATTCACGTTCCAATTAAGCGTCAGCATTGTGCGGCATTGTGCGGCACTGAGTCGCATTATGCTCTGCCATTAGAAAACGGGGACTATTTCTACCACGAAGTATAGATACAAGGAGTCCGAACGGTATAGGCTTTTCCATAATATTTCGTGTACACAATAATAAACCCAGATCATAGTTCTATTTTCTGCCACTGGCTGCGCAAGTATTCAGGACGTACCGATGCTATTATAGAATATCAGAATATCTCTTGACCTTCTCTGTATTGTTGGGTTTAAAGCACTCGAAAAATTTCTAAAAATTTCCTGAAACTTATATTTAATTGCACGTTTCTCAGAATATTTTTTTCCACAGGTGTCAATAGTTCAAACGAGTACTTCTTGAAAAATGGCGCGCTCTACCGGCAAAAAATCTGTCCCTTAAATTGAGACCATTCGTTCAACATTACGTTCGGACTCCTTGTATCTATACTTCGTGATTTCTACTAAGGATATAATAACTCTACTCTGCAGTATTCAGTTAGTCTGTGGTGAGCCCCATAGAGTACGTTAAATCAAGAGCCAATCAGTCGAGTGAAACTTTCTAGAGTTTGTCTGTGTGTCTATTTCAATATTCGCCCTCGGTTTATTGGCCCTAAATTATTAAGTATGAATTTCAAAGCATGAATGAAGTATCATCTCTAAATTTGAAAGCATGAAACCTACTAAAATATTTAATGTATTCAGCTACACATAAAATTTGCAAGAATAATGAATCGTATGATTTAAAGCAGTACCTAGTGTGTAGGCTTTATCTTGGCGTTGTCTATCATGTTGATTTTCTTAAACTCCTTGTCTGCGTGAGGTTTATTGTTTAGTTTCATTTTATTCTGTTACGAGATATGTCCAGGAAAATTTTGTTTTACCCCTATGAAAATTTTTATGTATTTAATCTTATAACTACTGATCTATTGGTAACCACAGATATACCAGACGGTGGGTTGACGTACAGTGGCTAAATCGTACTCCATAGATTAATGACGTTATAACTGACGTATAGCCTGCATCATAGACATACATAATATTTACCTAGGTATTTCTTTTTCTTTCACATAAGTAAAGATATATCGACAGGGGCACAAATGGTTTATTTAAATGGATACCCTAAACTTATGACCTACAAAAATAACAAACTAACGAACAAATCTGATATATGCAATTAAACAACTACAACAAGCATTTAACGACTTTTTTTCTGAAAATTTCAATCAAATTAGTTCTGACTTCCACCGCCATATCAGAAGGGTTTTGTAACATGGACATATTGCATAATATTTCAGTTGAACGCGATTATATTATTACTCGAGGGTTTGAATGTGGTAAAGGGACCTGGTTGTGATGAAATACCTCCTGTGTTTTTTTTGAAATGTACTAACTCTATTGCGCAGCCAATCACACACATTTTTAATAGGTGTTTTCATGAAGGCTATCACCCGACTATCTGGAAAACTGCCCATATTAAGCCAGTTCACAAAAGACAGCAAGGGTTCCATTGAAAATTATCGCCCTATTTCAATCCTTAATGTCCTGGCTAAATTGATGGAGAGAATTCTGCATAATTACATCTATCCGAGCATTTCAAACTGTAAACCCAAACAACAACACGGTTTCATTAAAGGACGATCCACTAATACTAATTTAGCAGTTTTTCTCGAAGACGTCACTTGCGGTATGGCTAGCGGTAGACAGGTTGACGTGATCTACACTGATTTTGAAAAAGCATTCAATCGTGTGGATCACGTCATCCTCCTACGCAAACTCCAGGAACTGGGTATTCGTGGTAATCTACTAAGATGGTTCGAATCTTATCTCAAAAACAGATAGCATATCGTAATAGTAGGTGGAGCCCGATCTAATGTCGTCACCAGCCCATCCCGAGTACCTCAAGGCTCAATCTTAGCACCTTTGCTATACTCTGTGTACCTATATGACACTGGGAGATATATTACAAATGCAAAATTTCTAATGTACGCAGATGATACTAAAATATACAAGTTAATAACTAATTCTTTGGATTTTGAGGAACTCCAAAATGATCTTGAAAGTTTATCATTTTACTATAAACTTAATAAAATAAATATTAATGTTAATAAATGCTCAGTTATTAGTTTTAGTCGTAAACAGAAACCTATCTGCCATACTTATGCCTTTGATAGCATGAAGATTAAACGCAGTGACCTTGTTAGGGATCTGGGTATTATACTGGATTCAAAATTACTGTTCATGTTTCCTATATTACATGTAAAGCATACAGGACCCTTGGCTTTGTTATCCGTACATGCCAACAGTTTACAGATACAACTGTTCTTAAAACCATTTTCTATGCATACGTACGCAGCATTTTAGAGTACTGCTCTTATGTATGGAATCCTAACTATATAACGTATATTCAACAAATAGAAAAAATCCAATCAAAGTTTTTAAAACACCTAAATTATCGCGAGAGATGTAGATTTGATAACTATATGAAATGCTGCAGGCATCATAATATGATGTCCTTGGAGGATAGACTTACCGTTTCGGATGTTATTCTTCTATATATGATCTGCAATAATGCTATTGACTGTATAGAACTGAACAGTTCAGTCCTTAAGCTGAGAGCTCCTCTACGTCGAACTAGGCATACGCCCGTTTTTGATATAACATATAGCAGCACTAACTACGCACAAAACTCGGTCGTTAGTAGAATGAAAATATGCTATACAAAGAAGTTCTCAAATTTGGACATATTTGCGACGAGAAGGGGTGCGTTTAGGAAACAACTAATTCTAACTATCAATGATGATCACTAGGAACTCTTCGGATCTTGAGATTGTTAATCTTAATGTTATTGCTTCACACTCGCACACACACACACACACAGGCACACCCACACACACAATCACACAGAGATATACTGAGGGGTTTTTAGGTATGACTCAATATTTAATAAATGTAATTAATTATTTTATTTAAATTAAATAAATTTTAACTAACAAATTGCTTATTTTAATATTATTTTTCAAATTTATTAATTTTATATCTATCTGACTACTGCAAAAGCTTAATAAAGTTATATTGTAAGTCCGTAATTGGCTTTAAGTGTAATATGAATAATGGTCTTCAAATTGTGTAATATTTAAGAGCTGTGGATTTTGTGAATTATAAATAAATAAATAAAGATGTGACGCAAAACGCCTGTTACGTGTACAGAGAGCACCATCTCTTGGTGTGTATTGTAAATGACCGCAAACCAACCTTGTGCGTGTGCTGGCGTAACGACGTGATAGAATTGCGTGTGCTTGTAAATTGCTAGTGTGCTTGTGTGTGTAACCACAGCTTCCAACTGCCGTTGGAAGCAAAATGTGACAAAGAAAAATACGTGTGTAATATATATGCCATAACATCCAAGCAATTAAATGTTATTCTAATCCATTACCGTGTCATAGTAAAGGGCCAATATTCAGAGGACTCTTTTTTCTTTGTCAATAAAAATGTTACCATATCACTCGTAGGAGGAAATAACGATGACGTCTGCTTTCTTCTTATTAATCTGTGGCGAATTGTATCAAAACAAATAGGAATTGTAAATTTTACGCAAAATTACTTAAAATTTCTAGTGTTACATACTGTTATACATTAAAATAACCGGAATTCATAATTTATGAAGCCGTAGCACTATATTTAATGAGGTAAATATATTAGTTATTGTCAATATATTCTATAGCCTAAACTCCACGTATTTACATTTTTTATTTTTTTGTTTGATCGAGATTTTGGTTCAGGATTTTTGTAAATGCTTAAAGTTTAAATACATAATGAAAAGTGAATATTAATACGGTATTACGATAAAATTTTGAGGGTAGGACATAACTTTCGAAGATTACCCCTACTTACCTTAATTGCCTTTTATTCATTCATCTCTGTGTAATATTTTAGGTAGTTAAATACTTTTCTGGAGCAGATATAATCCTTGCCCAATTTCGGTACACTAATGAGTTGAGGAAACTAACTCGTAAAATATATAAATAAGCTATGGTTTTTTTTTTCAGTTTAATTTAACACAGGATGTGGATTGCCTGATAAGAGGTGTATTGTGAAACATGTTTAAAATTGAGTCCTATGTGACTCCTATTCTATTGAGTTATGTGGATAAATATGTTCGTGATTTCAAGCCTGCTGATGCTCAGGTATGTAAATCTTCTATGTACAGATAATATAAAAAAATTCATCATTTGTCTTTATCCCGTTCATATTTTTTTCATTTTCATATTAATTTCATGTTGAAATAAGTTTTGACAATTTTTTAGTATATATAAATATAAACAAAACTAAATTCCATAAAGCCAGTCATAAACCCTACGCTAGTTATAAGTAATATTGCAGTTTTTCTTATTGCCCTATTAATTATTTAGCAAATAAATGAAAAAAGAGTCACCATCTGTCTTGTTTTCTATTTTAAAAATGTATTTGCAATAAATACTAATAGTTTTTGTTTTATTATACAGTCAAATAAGTTTAGCTGGAGAACTGATGTGTGAAATGTCTATGAATATTTTATTTAAAAGACTACTATAATTTTTGCTTAGTAATTTTAAAAACTGCAAGTCTTAGGTAGTTTGTTATCTTTCCAAACCTACATAGTTATATTATTGGATTAATATTATCCGACTTTATTTGTTTATCATGTTATAAAATGTTATATTTTATTATGGGTGATATAGTTATGATTGATTATTAAAAAAAAAAACATTCATGATATCAGATGTTCAACACTTAACAGCTTTTAAACTGATTAGGAAGTTTTTTGATAGGTGGATAATGTTATAGGATTGATATTTTACTACACTTTATATCTAATCTGTCTCTCCTTCTCAAGCCTATTAATATCTAATTGTACTGGTTGAAGAACCCACCGGACCATTTAACCGGCCAAATATTTTTTTTAAACCGCTGTTCTTCCTTCAGTTTATGAAACTATCATAACCTACACTGGCGGAATCGCGAAAGCTTGCAAAAACATGTAGCGGAGCTATTAAAAAAAAAGAAGAAGAAGATATGCTAGACACAAGCTTCTTCCACTTTGGTAGCGGATATGGTCTACTATGCTGCACTGAGCAGGCATGTTGGCACAGGGTTTACTATCGAGTTTTCCTTATCTCACAGAGGAAATTATCTGGGTACAACATCCCTTAGCTGGCTTTTGCAACTCCCTGGGGAGGACATGAGGTGGTAACATTTGCAAAAAAAAAAAATATTTACTTTTTTTAGGTATCACTATGGGGTGGTGGTGTGGCTTTACACAATTTGGTGCTCAAGGCAGATGTTTTGCAACAGGAAGTGTCATTACCATTTACGCTTGTTTCCGGGCGTATACACGAGCTACTTATACAAGTGCCGTGGACTAAGATCATGTCAGAACCAATCATTGTGACTATTGATACCATAGGTAAGTATTTGTTATTGGACCGATTATTTGCCGATGTATGTGTTCCCTGAGACTTACAGTGTAGACACATTTAAAAATAGAGTAAATAGTCTTCTTATTTAGTTGTTATACAAAATGTTGATATTAGAGCATTAAGTCAGTAATCTTTTAAAAGACATATCCTATACGAATGGATTCTGACAATGAATTACGGGGATGTGGAGAATCTACTATTGGTGACAAGGTAGAACTGGGGTGTGTGGCGTATAATGTGTAAACATTTTATTAACTAAGCCTGAAATTGATATGTGAATACATAGTGAACTGTAATGCCATAGAATATTCGATTGTAAACTGATACAACTACAAATTATTGTTACCAATTTATTTATAGCACTGTTGCTTTTATGCGAAACAAACGATACTACATCGAATAATAAGAAATAATAATGTAATAATACTTGGGACTGATATGCATGACTAATTGTAAATTTTAAATTTAAACTTAAATTCTTCTCTGTTTGTATTGTATATTGTATGTTGAAACTTTTTTACCCTTAATTTTATTCAATATTTAAAGTCAACTGATGGTTGTACATATTACTTGTTATTGAATCTTGTTTTATGAGCTTGCATGCTTTTATGATTTTTATCCACTTAAATTTGTTGAATTCTTGTTAGTAAGAATAAGTCAGTAACCTAGCACTAAGAAAAGAGCAATGTATTGTCTCCTGGAACACAGGTCTAAACCTAGTCTGGGAGGCAAAGAAATAAATGAATAATGTATCTAACAATTGTATAATAATAAAATAAATAAATAAATAAAAATACTTTCCATACTTATTATAAAACAAAGTCGTAATTTTTGTATACCTACTGTAAGTCCCTATGTGAGCTTATATCTTCAAAACTACGTAACGGATTTTGATGCGGCTTTTTAGGGTTCCGTACCCAAAGGGTAAAAACGGGACCCTATTACTGAGACTTCGCTGTCCGTCCGTCCGTCCGTCCGTCCGTCCGTCCGTCCGTCCGTCCGTCCGTCCGTCCGTCTGTCACCAGGCTGTATCTCAAGAACGGTGATAGCTAGAGAGTTGAAATTTTCACAGATGATGTATTTCTATTGCCGCTATAACAACAAATACTAAAAATAAAATAAAATAAATATTTAAGGGGGGCTCCCATACAACAAACATGATTTTTTACCGTTTCTTGCTCGATATTAATAACTTTGCCTTAAGTTGCATAGATAATGGTACGGAACCCTTCGTGCGCGAGTCCGACTCGCACTTGACCAATTTTATTTAATATTTTTTTCAAAATTTGTTGCTTCTTTTTAGTATTCTGTACGTCCGTCTGTCACTAGGCTGTATCTCAGAAACAGTGACAGCTAGAGAGATGTTTCTTTTACCTATTTAACCATTAAGATATTACGTAACATACACCGTACCATTTTCATTGATTTCCAAATTAAACCAAACTAAAATTGATGTTCGCTTTTATCTTACAGAATGTGTATTAAATCTTAATCCTCCAACATCTGCAGAGAGTCCACCGCAAGAAACACCAAGGTATTGTAGTCAAAATTATTACAAACCTGTAGAAGTGTAGAGGCTGCTTCAAATTCGTACTTAAGTGCTTGTGAAGTCAAAATGGGGTCTTCAATATAACGCAATGGATTTAGATGCGGTTTTTTTTAAATAATAGAATGTTTCAAAAGGATGGCTTTTTTATATAAGTTGTTAAGCTATTGTTTTTCAATTATACTCGGACGAAGTAACAGGCTGCGAATTGCTAGTTTACATAAAAAATTATATTTTTTTTTGTATATTTTGTTGACAGTCGCAAAAGTCAAGTGGTAGAAGCGCCTCCTGGTTATATGCAAGCACTTGTTCGGCGCATAGTGAGCAATATAGCGTTAAGGGTGCACCACTTAATTGTTAAATATGTTCAAGATGATATTGTTATGTCACTGAATGTTAAACATTTAGCTGTTGACAGTGCCGGTGTTAATTGGGAACCTGCATTCGCTGGTATGGATCATTTTTATTGATTACTAGTTGCCCACAATGTGGAATTTAGAAAATATTTCTCCGTTTTTACAACATTTTTCACTTATGCTTCACTCCTATTTGTCGAAGCGTGATGTTATGTAGCCTATAGTCTTCCTCGATAAATATATGATTATTGAGGACCAGTGGTTCCCGAGATTAGCGTGTTACTGTACTTTTTAGCCAAATGAATTACAAATTGCTTAATTTGTATTCATCATCATCATCATCATCATAACATCACGCCATTTTCCCATGGGGGAGAGACTATAAAGCGCCATCTGCTACGATCCCAATTATTTTTAGATTAATAAGTTTTGATATTATGTTTGTATTATTTATTATTGAACAGATATTGATCAAAATCAGCCAGTTGTTAGACGATTAGTTCACCTGGATGATCTCACACTATGCCTGGACAAGGCTGATGCTGATGGCAAGA